>JAQFVV010000075.1:1906189-2547439 GCA_028023455.1 Epiperipatus broadwayi
AGTAAGTTACTTTCCAAATAGTATTTTAATTTGGTTTTAATCTTTACACAAATTAAAAAGTATATATATTTTCACAATTTCAATATTTTAATATTATATCCATAATGTTTGGATTTCTATAATTAATTCAACTATAAATGTCAACGTTTACTATCATTTAGCTGCTTTTTTTCCCATATGTCAAAGCATCGGCCAGGAAGCACTGGGTCGTCAGCAAGCAACTGCTTGTTTGCAAGATGATTACGCTGACCTCTTGGCTACCAACGCTATATTTGTAATTACATTTTCTTAGTAAATTTAACATTATAAAGGAAAAGTATGTTCATGAAATCTGATCCTTCTGTCTATCTGTAATAAAAAAACTTTTTTTTTTTTAGAAAATTAGCCACAAAGTTAACATATCATGTATATTTGTACAATGATAAAATATAAAGAAATTTGAATTTACAGCCTTAAATAATTCAAAAACTTAGTGGATGCATAAATGAGATATTAGTTTTGCTTAGATATTATTTAATCTATAATAATCATATTTTAACTGCAAACCTTGTCTATTTTATGTGTCCTTAAATCTAACTTTCTAATGGCATTGCAATCTGATTCTTGTTCAACACAATATATATATAATATTGAAATACAAGTATAATGTATATACTTAGACATAATTAAAGGGGATTTGAACCCAGACATTCAAGCTTCCTATAGTTATCCACTCTATCCCATATAACCAATGCACATGACCACATATATATGAAAAAGATAAATGATCTCCAATATACATATTTTATTTATCATCCTAATATAATAATTGAATTGTAGCATCATTTATAACAGAATGAAAATAATAAACTAAACTGAAATGGATATCAATCAATGAATAACAATCTAGCATTTAATCCACTAAAACAATGATAATAATCTTTGTTGTAACCTCATAAATTCAAATAGCATTTAGAACGAATAGAAAACAAGAAAATCATTATTTCAAGCTATCATAAAATGAGTATTATTTGCAATAGATTAAAGATAAAGCATTAAAACCAAATACCACTATCTTATAAGCAACAATCTATGCCTATTATATAAACTACTTACAATAGAATGAAAATATTGACAAAGAATTTGTCAAATAAACTTTTATATTGCTTATGAATCCAAACACTATTTATAATATAAACATATACTAGAAGTTAAATGTCATTTATATATAACAAAATTATTCATGGATAGATAAGATAATAATTTAATCTGCTCCACAAATCTAAAATATCAATGATATCTAAATAAATATATATAACTCAGTAAAAATAAAAGTAATGTTAACTCAGCCATGCTATTCCAATAATATCAATATACTCTTATTAAGTTAATTATAATAAGATTAAATATTTACTAGAAATACAAAATCAATTAACCTAACATACCTCTCCACTTTCACCAACTTATCATACTATTAGATAACATTAACACTTATAATATCCAATCACATCAATATATAAAATAAATGATAGATTCCTATTTGATGCTTATTCAAATGCTATGGTCAAATCACATCCAATTACTCTTTAATTTAATAAAGCCAAGTTATTAAAACTTTAGACTATAATTATCAAAACTATGAAAGATTATTGATGTTTATGATAATCAAATATTAATATTAAAATTTAATATCTAAACTGAATTTATAATCCACATCAACAAACTAATTATAATTAAAGCAAGTCAATATAATTTATAACAGAATAAAATGTATTATTATTACCAGCTTTATAACTGAATAAGATTATTAACTTTATGGCTGTATATTGACTTATATAATATTCATTTTAATCATTAACCTTTTAACCGCTAATTATATTATTGGTTGTATGAGGTAAAAATCAAATCTTTTAATTGGCCAACTCACAAACTGAAGACAAAGCCTATTGTTAAAACATATTCGCCTATAATATTAAATTTAACTCAGATACGTTTATAAAAAGTATATTATTAATTTTTCAGGTTATGAAGAGAACGAAAGTTCTTTCAAAAATAAATTGCTATTTATTTATTCTAAAATATTCAATTTCAGCAACATAAAAGCTATAATATAAACAAAAAGATCGACTTTTACGTTATAGAAAAGTAAATATTTCTTTTTACTACATCTTCAATATTTTTACTAAAATCTTCAATATTTTTCGAAAATAATTTTGTTTTTTTATTATTCTCTCTGAAAATAATTTTTAATTTCCATAAATATAATTTTATAATACTTAAAATTGGATTCAAAATGAAAATCTCAGCGTTTTTCTTTATTTTCTTTGATCAGGTGGTTTCTTTGTTCTTTCCAGCCAATCAGAATGTCTTTTTCGGCTGAGAGCTTGCTAAGAACCAATCACAAATAATGTTCTTTCTTTGTTTAGGTTTAAATGCATTTTTTTTAATTTTTTACTTGTAAAATAAGTCGGAAGAGGTCACCATCTTACAGAACTTTTAAAAACCTCTTCAAAACGTATCGAACAAATTTTTTAGCATAAGAATCGGCTGAGTTAGAGTGATGTCAGATGTCTACGAGGAGCCTCGTAAAAAACAGTCTTTTGGTTAATGGTTTAAAATTAAAATATGCAAACATCTATTTACAATTTCATTTACTCATCTTCAATAATTATCATTTTTGTACCTTTATCAATCACTAGATCAACTTTATCCATCATTGGATAAAATCAAATATAATTTCTTTATTAATATAAATGTTACTTGCAATAAGCTTCTAATTACTTTAAATGTTTAAGAATGTCAAATTCATTAATTTATTGCTATATATAAGCTATACCTTGTCAGATGATAAACATTAAATTCAATACAAAGAAAATGATATATAATTGTACTCTTTTGCCTATGCTGTGGTTGGACTTTTGAACTTTTTGTAACTGCTTCTAATGAATTGTGAGGTATAATCAATTTGGAAATAGTATCATATTCAAGTACCATTAACCAGCAAATTTGCATTGTAGAAATGAATGCTAATCAAACAAGTTTGTTTTAAATTAATTCAACATTTATTAATCATGGATACAAATTAAATAAAAAAATTATATATATATATGTTAAATACCATAAGCATTTAAAACATATACACATGATCCAATTATGCCGTATGCAATAGATTCTCAATTAACATTAATTATTTTAAATTAAATAGAAGATTGTACATCAAACTTCATCTATCAATGGCTATTAAAATGTATATTTATGTAAGACAAACATGTAATACATGTGCACTTTTCAAAATATAAGAGAGTTCAGGACATAATTAACCTTTATATAAAAAATAGTTAATTGAAATAAGAAATATACTAAAGAAAAATGTCCCTATTTTGTTTACATTGTTCTAAGTGAATAAAACAAAACAAAATACTTAGAAATTAATTTTAGTCAACAAATAAATAGATAAATGTTTTTAAAATAGGAATTATACTTACAAAGTTATAAAAAATATAAATTTCAATTTAAAAAAAGCATAATTCACTTATATTTTATATATGTATTAAAATAAATCCCTACTTAAATTAAATTATACTACCATTTATATCCTATACAATTATATATATATATGATAAACAAAACAAGTTATAAATTTTGTAACTTGCTCTTAGCTTGCATTTTATGATCACTAGAAGGAGCTTTACCAATAGCTCACTAACAAGCTTTGTTTGCATAAATACAGAGAAATAGAATTCAATATCTCTTTCATTGTCTCCAACCTTCAGACCATGGTTTCAAGCTAGTTGTCACATGTCAGTAAAGGGTAGGAAGACACGAGCCAACTAGCTTGAAACCATGGTCTAAAGGTTGGAGACAACAAAAGAGATATTGAATTCTATCTTTCTCAGTGTTTATGTAAACAAAGCTTGTTAGTGAGCTATGGGTAAAGCTCCATCTAGTGATCATATATATATATATAAAATCATAATAATATTTGTTATCAAATGGCCTGATTAATTGCTCACAAATATGACATTTCCAAAACAGTACCAGAGTTCTAAGATTTATTTCTTGAACCATGAGCCAGCAATGTTTTGTTATTCTAGAAAAAAATATAAATATCATGGAAAGTTATTAGATTTGAAGCACATTTCTCTTAATTATGATATATTTTTTAAGATATCCAAAATATTATTTCACGAAGCAGGTATTTGATTTATGTACATTATAAGTGAACAAACACTGGTTTATATCTACAATGATGCAATGTAAATATACTTTCCTCTAACAAGTATTCAATTCATAAAACATAACAAGTTGACAAATTCTAGGGTCATCCATGTTAATACAATGGAAATTAAGCCAATTTATATCTTGTGTGCAAATAATTCATCACTCTCATAAAATTGTATCAGTTGGTAAATATAATCCTAGAATACATTTTCTGTTGTTAACATTTAGATATCATCATTAAAAAGTAGGTGATATCCATATTTAATAGCATCCAAAACATTCTTATGGTTTTTTAAATGCTATAAATTAATTTTCATACTTTCAACAAATTGTAACTCTTCACAAATATTCAACAAATCTGTTCAGTTAATGGACAAACACTGTTGCTTTCACCCCATCATTCTATTCATTTAACAATGATATACTTTAAAAAAAAAAAACAATCACATGAAGGAACTTAGGTTAAAACCAAGACATGAGACTATTTAATTATATTCATTAACTTTTTAATTGACTTCAGAAAAACTATAACAATACTCCACATTAATTCTTTGGTCAATTTTATCCAGCATCCTATAAATAAAAATTATATTTCACAATAATAATAACAAATAAAAATAAATATTTTATAATTATTGCCCATGATAAAATATAAATAATATATTTTTTTAATTTTACACAAACTACAATATTTTATGCTATGTTCTTACAATACTACACTGGAAATATATTTTTATGCATATCTTTTCAATATAATATTATACAAATAAAATAACAAACATATTAAAGTGATTAAAAATTTAGGTGTATTATTTTTAATCTATTATTGTAAATGCACATGCAAATATCTGATTAATGTATGGACATAAAAATGTCCTAAACACACACTAATTTTTCTCTGACCTACGATCTGACTAAACAAACAAATCAGATCTCATCTCATTCTACACAAACTTTTGGAGAACCTATAACAATATAAACATATGTTACTGACCTCACTGAAAAAATTAAAAGACTGGAGTTGGGATGGACATATTGTTAGAAGAAATGATAACAGATGGACAATTGAAATTTTAAACTGGATTCCAATAGATTGTAAAAGATCCAGAAAGAGACCACATGTGAGATGGATGGATGAAATAAGAAAGTGTGCAGGGGTGATGTGGAGAAGAGAAACTAAAGATAGGAAAAGATGGATTGAACTTGGAGAGACCTTCATCCTGCAGTGGATTGATAATGGTTGATGATGATGATGATGATGAACTATCACTGAAAACATTTGTATATATCTATTATTAATAAATCTAAATTTTTTAAATAAAAAAAAATGCAGTAATGATAAATACACGTAATAAAGAAAAATAATAATGTTTATAAAGATTATAAACTCTATTATTTACAAATTCTTTTTTTTTTAAATAAAACGATTTATTTAAACAATTGATACAACTTTGTATAATGATGATTACATGAATACCAAGTGATGTCAATAGATAAATGAGAAGTGAATACATACATGATATGATCTGAGAAACCACGTGTAGCAACCGAGACTCAAGGTTGTTGAATCAGCATTTCAGTAAAGTTCTAGATTTGTCCATCACTTTGTCACAGATGAGCAATTATGCATGCTTCTTTGAGCACTAAAAGGCACATCAATATTTATAATGAGTATAAGTTTAAAATTAGGATATGAAGCAGAGGCTGAGTCGGTTGGGACGAATAAAGTCAATTCATAATATTTATGCATTACAATTAATAATAAACCTTTTTTTTTTCAATATTATATATTGTCATGCAATATACTCCATTGCTCCCCAGGTTAATGTTTTTACTATTAAAATTAAACAAGAAAAAAACATATGACTTACATTTTACTACATATTGAAATTGGTTTCAAATTTCAGTAGGTACAATATATATATTTATATGTGCTTGTATGTGGAGAGTTTGAGATTTACTTGTTAAGTCATGTGCATGGCATATCTACAAACTATTGTTTATGTCTGAAAGGAACTACAAAATATTTCAAAACAGCACAGGATTTTCAAAAAACATTAGCAATTTTAAATTTGACTAACCATTCAGTGATTGGTTGATAAGTGAGTATGTAGTTTCTATTAAATAGGTAATAAAATGTTCATATTAATTAGCATCTGACTAATCTGGTGTGTGATTTTTGATCTATTCTTTCTATTTAAATGCATATAGAACATTAGTAGAATAATTAAGTATGTTTTTACCAGTTCTATTTACAATCTGTGTTTGAGCAGCAGACTACATATATACTATGACAATAAATCAATTACTCAAAGCTTTAATAGAATTATAAATGTAGATGATAATAATCAAGAGGAGGTTGCCTTGACTACAGATTGAGATTATCAATAGCTTAAGAGTCGATTATATATATAATATTTAGATACATTGTGTATACTAAACTTAATGTAATTTATAAAGAACTTGAACTCAGACTTTTAATCTCCATACATCCGCAATCCATCTTATGTAAAACTTTAATATGTGTTGATATTAAACATGCACACACTATATAATTCAAAAGCAATATATATATAAATCAAAACTTTAAAATAATATAAAGTGTTAAGATATAGTATCTAACACACATTTAAACTTTATATATAATCAATCTTATGTAACTGACACACATGTGAAAAAGATAAATGATCTCCAATATATGCATTGCATGCTGAACCAGGACTCATCAGTTGGTCCATATTACCATCTCCCACACATATAGACAATCAGCACTCAATTTAAATTAAGATAAAAAAATCTTTAAACTTTAATGGATAAGCTTCAATCTTCACCACTCTCCAACTCTTCATCCATCCATAAATCTGAGAATGAAAAGCTCAAAATCCTTGTTGATACCAATATTATTGTCATATCCATGTTGACCTCAAGTCAATCTGACCCCTCACACATAGGACTTTAATATGTTCATTTTAATTATAGAAAAAAGGGGTAGGTAGAATACAGACTGAATATATAATATTTAAATATAAGAATATTGTGTATATTAAAGTTAAGGTAATTATAAATCTGTCTGTATTCTGCCCATCCCTCTTCTCTATAATTAAAATGGACATATTAAAGTTTTATGTGTGAGGGTCAGATTGACATGAGATCAATATTGGTATGACAATAATATTGGCAACAACAAAGACTTTGAACATTTCATCCTCAGATTTTCAATGAAATAGATAGCTGAAGAGTTGGAGAGTGGAGATTGAAGCTTATCCATTAAAGTTTGAAGATTTTCTATCTTAATATAAACTGAGCACTGACTGTATATATGTGTGGGAGATGGTGATCTGGACCTACTTATGAGTACTGGTTCAGCGCAAAATATGGATATTGGAGATCATTTATTTTTTTCCCATGTAAGTGCTCATGTGTGTCAGTTTTTAAAGATGGATGGGATAGATGTAGGAAGATTGAATATCTGATATTGGAGTCTCTTGTAATCACATTAAATTTAATATACACAATATACATGTATTTAAAAATTACATATTCAGTCTGTATTTTAGCTGTACCTTTCATCTATAATTAAAATGGACATATTAAGGTCCTTTGTTTGAGGGGTCAGATTGACCTGACATCAACATGAATATGGCAATAATATCAACAAGGACTTTGAGCATTTATTCTCAGATTTTCAATGAAATGGATAGCTGAAGAGTTGGAGAATGGAGAAGATTGAAGCTTGTCCATTAAAGTTTGAATATTTGCTATTATTAATACAAACTGAGCACTGATTGTATATATGTGTGGGAGATAGTGATCAGGACTAACTGATGAGTGCTGGTCATCAAGGAATATGAAAATCATCCATCTTTTTCTCAAGAATGTGGTCATGGGTGTCTGTTGTATAAGTAAGTGTAATTTCAATATGTGGTGGAATGTTGAGTATAAAAAAAAAAATGTTTTTTTTTTATCATCTTTAATTAGTTTTAATAGCGAATGTATTAGCCTGAGAGCATAGAAATAGGTTAGGTTGCTATGACAATGAAATAGTAAAGCAAGAAATATGCTATTATTATTGTATTATAAAATTAAAATTAATTTTATTCAATTAAAATGCATATGTAAATAATAAAATGTATGACTTTCATAAAATTATTATTGTTTCTTTATTATATGTATTTTATTTATTGCATTCATAAATAATAGATTATAAACAATACACATGAATATTTAATATTAGTCTTAGATGTATCTGTTGCTATGTTTATTTGTTATATGTAATGATTAAAATTTTTTTCCTTATTATTATTGTAAAAGAGATTTTAACTATGGAACACAGGTAATTTCTGTATGAATGAATAAGGAGTTACAATTGAAGTTTTAAAAGAGAAAATTTTATAAATTTTACAAGGATATATTAATATACATGAATCTGTAAAAATACAAAGCTTTTTACTTCTATTAAGTATTTTAACCCATTACAATTGGTTACTGTATGAGTATTAAACCAATAGCAAAAAGAGATTACAATCCATATAAATCAAGAGTGCCAATATCACATAAAACAACAGGATTGAAGTCCTTTTTATTTAGAAAGGCAAAAATATTGAAATGTATTCGAATGAATTGTTGTTAAATGTTGGTTATGATTATAATCTTATATATAATATTATTAAAAATTTTAATAGGAAATATAATAATAAAAACATTAATAATAAGGTTGATTCTACTACTAATAAAAAATATGAATGTCAATACCATATATTTCAAACAAGTAAAGTTTATAAGGGAAATTTATAAAGATATATGTGATATAGCATTTTATGCACCTCCTGCATTAAACAAATTAATAAATAATTCAAAAGCTAAAACCTCATTTTAAAATAAAAATTGCATCATTTATAAATGAAGCTGCAAGTGTGGCAGTGTATATATAGGGAAATCAAGATGCACATTGGAGAAAAGAACTAAAAAGCACATGCTGTTATTAAGAAGGGTTCAAAAAATGAAACAAAATTGTAATGGAAATGATAATGTTTCAGCATCGGATTTTTATGACCATAATAGATTATGTAGATATGGTTTTAATTTGAATTATAATAATGAAAAAATATTTCAAATTGAAAGAAACAACAATAAAAGGAAAATAAAGGAAGCCATGTTAATATATAAATTTAAGCAAGACTTAATAAACAGACAGGCAGCAAACATAAAAATCATGGAATTGTGGGAAGGTTGGCTTTTGAAAGTGTTAGTTGACAAAGACTACGAATTCAAATAGTCATATAATTTTTAATTCCGGTACATAGCTAAGCAGCTAACCATCAGACATTGGTTGGTAAATGTATGTCTATATATTTTTGTTAGGGTAAAACAAAAAAATAAAATGAGTTTTAATACTCGAGGATTCTTAAAAAGTTTGAGCACTAGACATGTCAGAATCAAATGGGATGCAAAGATTTTACACTCCAGAGTCTAATATTTCACCACTTCACTTAACTACATAGAGCAGACAAATCACTCAAGACAATCAACATTCAGGAATTGATAAGCTGATTAGCAGATAATGCATTCTCTTTTGTGATTTTTCTTCAGAGACTATTCCCAAAACCTTCACATTGAAGTGATCTAATTTAATGCTATTTTATCTTTTTAACCTATGTTTTATTTATATGATTATTATTAAAAATATAAAATAATCATGCCATGTTAGTATGGCACTTCATCTAGAACAAAAATATTGCTTTTCTTGACAAAAAATATTATTATCACATATTTTTTATAGGATTTCGTCATGCAATAGGATATTAAGAGTATATTCTATCTTTATTGTTGAAAGAAGGTCGCCATGACAACAGTTTGAAATTGTTATTGGTATTGTCTAAGTGGTGACTGGTTTTTAATGATATATATATATATATTAAATAACAAAACATGAGGGAATGTATATACTTAGAAATATGAATGCTGAAGCATTATTGTTAAGAAGCAAATCATGGTTCCTGAGATTACTTATATTAGCTTTGTTCCATGTTAAGAATAATTCAAGGAAACGTTTCTCACTGTTCCTTAATTATAGAACCCTTTGTGTTTTTAAATACTTACACCAATGTTAAAATTAGTATATAAATATTTATAGTTTTATTCTACACACCATGTATTCTAATTTCTGTCTATTTATTTTATAAAATAAAAATGATTAATTTAAAACAAAATTAATAGAGATAATTGACTATAAATAAAAACATTATTTAATATATCAATCCGGCTTTCATTCTTTGATGGAATCTTTTCAAGATGTTTCTTATTACACAATCACCTGATCATAATCAAATGATTATTTTTAATTTTACATTTAAAAGGCAATATTATGGACAAATTTTAATATGAAATTTGATCATTTGAAGTATTTATTTTATAATTCAAAAACTAAAATAAAAATTTGTAGATTAGTTTAACCAGCCTCGATTTTTTGATTTACAAGAAACTATTTTTAAACTGTTGGAAACAGATTAAAATATAATTCCCAACTTTCCACTTTTCTCTTTTAATTTTTATTCAGATGTTATAACTTTTTATTTTTTTTATTTTTCTTGGGTAAATGGAAAGATATAAATATTATTAAGAAAAAAAAACTTGATTAATCATAAAACGTGATTATATAAATACGTTTTCTTCATTAATTTTGTCCACAAAAATTAAAAAACAACCGTGTGTAAATTAATTTATTCACTGAACTGTGCCTGTTTTGTTTTAATGGAAACGTTTTTAACATTAAATAGAAATATTGCTATGTAATTCGTAATTCGTCTAACATAATACAGTCTGGAAATCTTGAAAGATTAATTTTTGCGTTTGTAATTTTGTCTTGATAAACAGAAGTTATTTAGGAATTTTAGATAAACGATATTTTCTCTCTGATCACAAATTCAGGTCACGGAAGAATCAAGTCTTGAATTGTTGTAATGAAGCATGCATATAATGATTTAATGTATTATTTTTTATTTATCTATTCATTCATTTATGCATGCATGTATTTATTTATAT
Organism: Epiperipatus broadwayi; assembly: GCA_028023455.1. Taxonomy (NCBI): domain Eukaryota; kingdom Metazoa; phylum Onychophora; class Udeonychophora; order Euonychophora; family Peripatidae; genus Epiperipatus; species Epiperipatus broadwayi. Next base: position 1,917,431 of record JAQFVV010000075.1, read on the forward strand.
GTCTACCTACGTCTTACTGCCTGCCTATCTTTCTGTTTTATCTATCATTTCATTTATCTATCTATCTATTTATCTATCAGTATATCTATCTATCTAATTTATTTCTCTAGCTGTTTATTCATATATTTTTATCTATTTATCTATTTATTTATCTCTCTGTCTCTCTCTCTGTCCATTATTCATCTATACAACTATATGTGTCTTTATTTATCCACTCATCTGCCCTCAGCTATCTATTTATTTATCTCTCTGTCTCTCTCTTTCTCTCTGTTCGTTATTCATCTTTACAACTATATGTGGTTATATTTATCCAACCATCTGCCCACTCGTCTATCTATCTATCTACTTGTCAGATCAGTTTCTCTGTTTGTTCGTTTAACTCTATGAGTTGAAGTTTGGGCTAATAAATACAAAATATATGCCTGTTTAATGGCATCAGAAATACATTTTAAAATATATAATAACGATTGCTTAGCGCTTTCACTTTTGCTGAACCCATAAATGTCTCATTTTTGTAAATTAATAGCACTAAGTCTTTTATTTTATATTAAAAAAATAAGAATAATAATTTCACACTAGCAAATAAATGCATCATTATTAGATGAGACTATATAATCAACAAAACAAATACAGAAATCTTTAAATTACTTTTAAATTTAAATTTTTTTTTTCCTTTTCTTAGATTTCGCAATTAGGTATAATTAACCAAAGTAAAGGAGTATGAACCTTTCATTAAAAAAATATTCCTGGTACACTATAATTAAACATTGCTTTGTTAGAAATAACTGTCATCAACTTTTTAATCTCCTTTAAAAAAGACTCTTATCATCAGGAATCGACTGCTTTCTACAAAGTAAAGAATTTTCTATTTCTTCAAATCATCTATTAAAACCATTTTTATAATGTAATTATTCAAAATACTCTTTATTTATTTACTCTTCAAAATTAATATTCTCAAAGATTGTTATTATCACTAAGCAACCAGTTGAATGCTTTAGTCTGTTTATTGTCATATTTATTAACTATGTGTTAATCCTTTTCTTTTCATTGTTTCTTATGTAAGTTTAGAATTATGTAATATTAATCTGGGTAATAATTCATACATATTCTTTCCTCCCTTTATAGTTGGCACTAACGTGGACTTTGAACGTTCCATCATCAGATTTTCAATGAAATGGATGACTGAAGAGTTGTGGGTTGGAGTAGTTTGAAGCCAGCCCATTAAAATATAAATATTGGCTATCTTAATATAAAGCTGAGCACTGATTGTATATATGTGTGGAGATGATAATTTGGACCAACTGATGAGTGCTGGTTTAGCACCAAATACGTCTATTGGTTATTATTTATCTTTTCATCAAATGTGTGATCAGGTGGTTCAGCAATATGAGATGGCATGGAGAGTTGAGGGTCGTGTGAAAGTCTGAGTTCGAATTCCTTATATCTAAAGTATTTTTTTTATACTCACATGTATCAAATACAATATTTATTCTACTTTGGATTGCAGAGATTATGTTTCACAATCATATAGTAATACAGACAAGACTCACTAATTAAAGTATTTTCTTTTTTAAATATCAGAAAATATTTTTTTTAAATACACTATTAAGATTAACAATACTATTAAAATTATACAGTTTCTATTAAATTAATTAATAAAAATTGTCCTTCTTTTCAAAATGGTTCATTTATAAATAAATATTTTTTTCAAAATTCTTAATTTCAATTTTTTTAAAACTTAGTTTACTATTGGGAATAATTTACAATACTCATATACCATAGCACAGCTACTCATAAATAAGCATAATCATTTCAACTCCAAGAAGAAAGAAAACAAGAACAACAACAAAAGGAAATGCTCTCCAGATAATTTTTGGGATGATCAGAGAAATCCATCTGTGAATCACAAATATATCAACATATGAAACATGTTGAGACTGTTTTTATTATTGTTGGATATTTTGTAATTCTGACTTGATTTCTTCAGCAAACAACATCTTTTTAAAATATCCCAATGCTATGACTTTCTAAATAATTATATTCTCTGTCATGTTTTTCCAATGAAAACAATCAATAATGAATTTTTTTAGAGTGTCTTTGAAATAATCATTGTAACAAAAGTAAGGACTACCTCTTTCACAAAGCCCATATGAAAGTTTATGGTAAAACCCTCTTTTGAAGGGATTATATTATTCATTCATTTTACTTATCTAATCTAAATCTATTATTATAAAGAGCTGAAATTTTTGAAATTATTAAAGTGGAAGTCAACCTTCAATTATGCACTATTTTTAAAATATTATAAATCGCCATGCACTCACCCACCAATAAGAGTTTTAAAAAACTTAAGTAAATTACTTAAGTTTAGAGTGTATTTGTATATACACCAACTCTCACTGATCATGCTTAAATCAGAACTTGAGCCTATTGTGTGCCTGATGTTATAATCAAATATTAAATTGTACAAATTTAGTTAGCCTATCACAGGAGAAATACAGTGTCTCATTTTAACCACCTACAATTAGATTTATACAACTTATAATGTAAATCTATTCTTATAAAGTACTGAAAATTTTGAAATTATTAAAGTGGAAGTCAACCTCCAATAATGTGCTATTTCTTAAATATTATAAATCTCTGTGTACTCGCCCACCAGTAAAAGTTTTAAAAAAACTTAAGATAATCACTTAAGTTTACAGCATATTTATATATACACACCAACTCTCACTAAACATGCTTAAATCAGGCTTTGAGTTTATTGTGTGTCTGATATTATAATCAAATATTGAATTACACTAAACTTAAGTGATTCACTCAAGTTTTTTTAAACTCTTTCTGGCAGATGAGTGTACGGAGATTTATAATATTTAAGAAATAGCGCATTATCGGAGGTTGACATCTGCTTTAATAATTTCAAAATTTTCAGTGCTTTATAATAATAGATTTACATTTATAAGTCATATAAGTTTAATCATGGAGTGGTTAAAACTTACACACTGTCTTTCTCCTGTGATAGGTTAACTAAATTTGTACAATTCATTATTTTATTATAACATCAGGCACACAATAGACTAAAGCCTTGATTTAAGTATGGTCAATGAGAGTTTGTGTGTATATACAAATATGCTCTAAACTTAAGTGATTCACTTAAAGATTTTTTAAACTCTTTCTGACAGGTGAATGCATGGAGATTTATAATATTTAAGAAATAGCATATTATCAGAGGTTGACTTCCACTTTAATAATTTATCTAATCTAAAAAAGTGTGATCTTATTATAAAAGACTTTGCAATATCATATCTAGCAAGCTGAAGATGTTATTGACAGGTTTTGTAGATTTGTTGTTGTATTTTTAAAATTTTGGAGATGCACTTGCATTACATTGATATGTTGTCCAGGTCTTACTTCCAGGTAATAAATTAGGTAAAGCAACAGCTCTATGTATATCTAATCCTATCCTTTAACTTGTCAAAAGCAATATTGCATTAAAATCTTGATTGTCTCTCGACTTCTAAATATTCATTTACTACTTATAAATGTTCAAAATATTGATTTAGATTTAAAACAATCTAAAATTGCTAATGATTTTGTTCATCACGGTCTGTTAAAGGACATATATTTTGTGAACATTAAGTATTATACCAAAGACTTTATATGTTGTATTCACAACATTAAATAGATTCTGTATATTGTCTTTTTGAACTGAAAAAAAGAGTGCAAACTTCAGCATACAATAAATCCAGGATCCAAAACCATGAAGTTCTTCTTTTTTAATTTTTAATTGATTGAAATTTAAAACTACATAATTAAATCTATATCTCATCTTAACCCACTCCACTCATTTTATTAAGCTATCTATAAACATTTCTAAAAACCACAGTAATTGAAATCATTATTGTGAGCAAGTACACATTATTGTTTAGGATTAGTTTTTATTTCAAATGCCTCAAAATTTTCATCTATATAATAATATTTCCACTTATTCTATGATATATAAATTATATACTATGAATAAACTTTGGAGATAAATGAACTAATATCAGAATTTTTTTTATATATATTCAATCCAGTCAAAATCTTTGAGCAAACAAATAATAGCAATATATAAACCATTCTTTTTCCTGACAGTTTTAATTTGTCTGTCAACAAAAACCTTATTTATAGTGCTTCTTGATTTTATAGAACCATTTAGAGTCTCCAATAATCAAACTATGACTGGAAACAAAGATTTTTGAATGTATCTTTGCTATAGTTAAAAATAAGGATATGCCAATACAATTACTGCAATATTGCCTATTCCCTTTGTTTTTAAAAATTAGAACAATAAATGAATCTTTAACATCAGGTAGCACATTTTCATGTGTCCATTCATTCCTAAAAAAATCAATATTTCTAAAGCTAACATAGTCTATATCATGTCCAGGTATTTACCAGAACTTGGACTTTTTCATTTTTAAGATTATAAATAATTTTTTGGACTAATTAGTGAATATCTTTGTATAAATCTAAATGGAAAGATGAATGAAAATATTAAAAATCATCTTTTCATCTTTCAAAATATGATGAGAATATTCTTTCCATCTATTCAAAATATCATTGTCATCATAAAAAAATGTCATTGCTAGATTTAATAATATTGTGATACCATTTCTCAGATTATGTATTGCCTTCACTGCATTAAATTAAAAGGGATCTTGTGTGCCCAAAGTCAGTGTGTATCTTTTTTATACTTCTAAGCCACCAATCATTTTTATGCAGTTTTGTCAGTTATAAAATTTTGCTTTCAGATCATTTTATTTAGTATTATTGTTTTTTTTTTCTTTTTTTTTTTCATGTGTCAAAGTGTTGACCGGGAAGTGAACCCAGGCCAACTGCTAGGCAGCTATGCTAACCACAAGACTACCAATTCTTTCAAGCAGAAAATTCCACATTTCTCATTTTAATAAACTCACTAATAATAATAATAATAATATCATTTACAGAAAACTAATCATTTAATGAACTTTAAGAAAAAAATTCCCTTGTATCCATAATACAGAATTTAACAAATTTCTGTGTCTCAGCAATAAGAAAATTCTGAAGGTCCAAACTAGAAATTTCAGTATAAATAGCTGATAAAATTTAATATATATATGTATATAATAGATACTTTTAAAAATCCAACATTAATTGTGAAAACTATTTATTAATATAATTATCATTTATTAATCTTTGAGCACATTAATCTATAATTTATCCAACCATCTCCACTTGCAAATTCTTGGGTGATGTAACCTTTTGTATTCTGACTCATATCTGTAACAAAATTTATCAAATTGCATTGTTTTGAGTCTGGATGCATCCACAATTTATACTGATATTGTTTGTGATAGGTATTCCATTGTTGTGTAAAAATCCAATAACACTAGAACATTTGAATTTACATCACCAATATATTAATTCCAAAAGCTTTGGTCAAAGTCTACTATTTGTAATAATGTGTGATAAAGTTTGGAACAAAATCATTTTTAATGGTATTGCTGTAATAATGCTCTCCAGTAAGTCTTGAAAACTTTCTATCACTGAATTCTCTGGACCTAATACTAAACCATTAAGCATCACTGTATGGAGAGTTTTTCCTTGTTTGACCTAATACTAGTGAATAGTCATTAATAAAATGAGCACTATTAGCATTGTGCAAGCCAAATTTAAATACTTTTAGCTTTTCATTACTACAAGAAATTCAAAGAATTAAAGGTAGTGAGATTATATTAAATCTAACATCATGTACTTTTTCTTCACTGTCTGATACTTTTTCCAAAAAACTTGTAGCCAATCACCAATTCTGATATGTGTAAAATGATTACTGCTAAGTACAAATATACCAGTCTTAAACTGTGAGAACTTTTAGTCATCACTGCAGTTTTTCATTCTAGTATTGATGATTCCAATAACCTACATATAGAAAAAAATGCCATCAGTAATACTACTGTCTTCTGTTTTATTACTATTACTGTAATAATAATAATATTTCTATTCATTTAAATGATACTTTATTGTTTAATTTATTTTTTTATATTAATCATCATAAGGGTGACCAGTAAATCAATGACATTTTTATATCACGTTCTATATTAATTGATATAATACACATAATTTATCTTTGCATTTTTTATTTTTCCCAATAAGTTGATCACTAAGAGATATTAACTATGATTTTATTGCTCTAAGTTTAAATATGTCTGTGAAATTATATAGAAAGTCATATAATTGTCAAGACCAAAACTGTCCTGAGACTGTAAAATGAGTAGATTATAAATTATATTGATTGATAAAATTGTTACCAAAAAAAACATTTATCAATGTAAAATACATGTTGATTTTGAAAAATAGCACATGATTACCATTTCTTATGCTTGCACATAACTGTTATTAAAACAGGCAAAACTCTCCATACAGTAATGCCACTCAGCACCAGCCAGAGTAATCAATGGATGCCAGCAGGCTTGTGCATAAAATCCCCATCTAGTGCCTACTCATCCAATATCCCCAGACTAGTTTTTGGCTTGTGGCCTTCATCAGTGAGGAGCTTTGGATCTGATAGCACTGCACTTAAATTTTAGGATCTAATGCAACCCTCCAGAAGCCACCTTTTATCTCTACTTAAATACAAAACTATGAGAATAAAATTGAAAACACACTAATATTTTCAATTTCTAAGCTCAATAGTTTATATAGTCATATGGGTCTGAACTCAGTTTAGCACCTATACATTTCAGTATCTGTGGCTCTTTAGCCAACACTATCCTATTAGGCACGATTGGTGTTAAACCACTAAACATCACATGATCACCATTTCTTGTGCTTGCACATAACTGCTATTTAAACAGGCAAAACTCTCCATACAGTAGTGCCATTCAGTGCTAGCCAGAGTAATCAATAATATATATAAATGGTGATCATGTGATGTTTAGTGGTTTAATACTAATTCTGCCTAATAGGATAGTGGTGGCTATGTTTGTTAAAGAGCCAAAGACACCAAAATGTATGGGTGCTGAACTGAGTTCAGACCCATATGACTACATGAGCTATTGAGCTTAGATTGAAAATATTATTGTGTTTTCAATTTTATTCTCATAGTTTTGTAGTTAAGTAGAGATAAAAGGTGGCTGCTGGAGGGTTGCATTAGATCCTAAGATCTAGGTGCAGTGCTCTCAGATCCAAGGCTCCTCATTGATGAAGACCACAAGCCAGAAACTAGTCTGAGAATATTGGATGAGTAGGCAGTAGATGGGGATTTTATGTGCAAGCCTTCTTGCATCCATTGTTACTCTGGCTGGCACTGAGTGGCACTACTGTATGGAGAGTTTTGCCTCATATATTTCTTATTTTTACAAAATAGTTTGAAGAGATATCCTACATGAACTTTTTGTTGGAACAAATAGGATCTGGTCTACTGTTGTAAATTTAATTACATGAATATGAACCATGTAATTTTTTTATATAATTTTTACCACAGTGTTTACATATAAAATCAAATGTCTATCAACAAGATTTATTTAAAAAAACACTGTCACTATTCCATAATTGAATTTAATAATGGTTATACTATATATTTTATTTAGGCCTGAACATGAAAACCATATTATATATGCAATGGTAAATAAATGCTGAGCTATATATGTGTGTGTGTGCGTGCGTGTGTGTGTGTAATTATATAATTGAATATTTATAAATACAGTAAAGCAAACATTAAGATCGTGGAATTGAGGGAAGGTTAGCTTTTCAAAGTGTTAGTTGACAAAGACTACAAGGATAGTTGAAAGGCTACTAAGTGGATAAAATTTTTAAAATATATTTGATTACTGTATTTATAAATATTCAATTATATAATTATGTATATTGCGTTGAAGAAGTACAGACATAGAATTATAATATATATATATATATATATATATATCAAAGGTAACCTGCAATCGATTGGTATCTTATAGCTGATCAAAAACCAACACATTGGATAAGCCGAAATCCATGAATGTAATCTTTCAAAAAATGACCAAGTAACCATAAAATAAAATATAGATTCAAACATATGTCTGATTAATACAAGATCTTTAAGACATCAAATAAACATATAATCTAAGATAAGTCCTCTTATAGGACTAAGTTAATAATAAGTAAATAAATTCTCTTATGGGCTAAGTACACATTAATTAATACATTATTTATAAGGTGTATATATACCGATGGTTGAATGGTAGGTCTTTGTTACATTCCATAAACAATAATAATCAATTGTAATAATAATGATCCAAGCTTCTTAAATATTAAATACATCTGTTGCAAAGATTACTAGCTTTGCAGTGATAATCTAAAAATAATAAAATAATTCAGGTTCTTTTAACTAATTAACAGCAATAATAGTAATGAGTCTCTTATTTCTTTAACATCTTATCAACATTTTCTTCTTTGATAACATAGTACAAATTTATCTAAAGGTGCCTTTAAACATAATATTGGCTAGCAAAGATTAACTTATGTCACCAGATAAATAGAATCAAGTTTTCTTAATCACTAAATAATACAATTTCAAAATATTATGTACTCTTATATGCACTTTAAATACTTTTACTATTTAAATGGATTTTCTGGTATGTGGATCTGACATATGGTAATGGACTCAGAAATGTAATTAAAGAATAAAATGAATATTTATTACGATGATTAAATATATTTCTTTTAGTTTACAATTTGACAAAACAAAAATTATCTAACTTACTTACTATTATTTATAAAACAAAACAAAAAAAGAAACATTTACATCAATTAATGCATAAGTTAGATATAATACCCATATAATATACTATATCTGTGATATATTTAGATTACATGAATAAATAAATAAAAACCTCCTACAGTTTGAATTTAATATTCAGTGATACATACCAAGTACAATCAGGACAGCTGGATGGACAAACAGTAAAACTGTGGATAGTAATATAATAAAATATATCTACATTGAAATCAGTATACAATTATATTGCATTAGTTTTAGATAACAAAAGGCTCATGGAGGAGAGGAGTACAAACTTAATACTTTACTCAACATGAATTCATTTGAAAATCTATAATAAGAAGTAGGTATATAATTACAGAGATGCTTTTTATAGTACACAAACTGAAATACAAAATATTTATGAGCAACGATGGTGAAATAACCAAGCTGAGATAAGCAAGCCTGAACTAAAGTGAGCATAGCAATACTGGATCCATGCTATGCATATACAAGTGCCCCATTAGTATCTATTACTAAATAAGTAAAGGTCTACCAAATAATATCTAAGCAATGTGAGAAACCATCAATATAATTGCCACAATAAATACATGGTGAAAAGCAGAAATACTAATAATGAAAAGAAAAGCATTAGGATAATAATTAAATAACAAATCTTAAACTTTATCTACTCATATTTATAAATAAAAAATGGAAGAATAACATTGTAAAGATTGATGGTGTTTTGGACAGGGTGGCAAGATTAGTTTTACAAATTAATAGCAGATACCAAATGCAGATAATTCAGGTTTATGCTCCAACAAGTTCTCATAGTGATGAAGTAGTAGAAGATTTTTATATGGATATACAAAAGGCTTTTGATCAGAGTAAACAACATTTTAAAATTGTTATGGGAGACTTTAATGCTAGAATTGGTAAACAAATGAAAGATGAAAATGCCGTAGGTAATTTTGGTTATGGTAATAGACATGAGAGAGGACATAGACTTGTGGAGTTTGCAGAAAAAGAAAAACTTTATATTATGAATTCTTTTTTTGAGAAAAAGGTTAAAAGAAAATGGACTTGGAAGCATCCAAATGAAGGTACAGCAGAATTGGACTATATTTTGACTAACAGAAAATACATATTTCAAGATTGTGATGTTCTTAATAAATTTAACACAGGAAGTGATCATCGATTAGTAAGATGTAAGATACATGTTAATGCAAAACTAGAGAGATAAAAATTATTAAGAAAAACAATATTTACAGTTGATATTCCTAATCTTCAGAAACATTCGAATGAATTTAAATTAGAACTTACCAATCGGTTTCAAGTATTAGTAGATTTTGAACAAGATTCAAATTTGAATGAAATTAATAGGAAAATAACTGATACACTTTTAAAAACTGCCACAAAGATAGCTGGTAGAAAAAAGCAGGGATTAACCAATAAAATTTCTACTGAGACTAGAGAATTTATGAAGAAAAGAAGGAATATGAAGATATACAAAAATGATGCATTAAAAAGGATTGAATATCTTGAATTTTGTAAAATGGTGCAGAAAAGAGTTGAAAATGATATAAGAGAGTATAATTGTGAACTAGCAAGGAAAGCTGTAGAAGAGAATAAAAGTCTAAAGAGTGTAAAACAACATTTTGGTATTGGTAGGAAATTTATATCTGCAATAAGAAAAAAAGATGGCATTATTACTAAAAAGAGAGATGACATCATGAAATGGGTAGAAGACTTCTATCAAGAATTATATAGTAATAAAAAACAAGTACCTCCTATACCTATTATATTTTCTGAATTGTCCAGAATTTTGAATGAGGAGGTGAGACATGCAATTAAATTTATGAAGAAAGGGAAGGCTCCAGGTAATGATGGAATTATAATTGATATATTAAAAGAAGCAGGTGAAGAAATAGAAATTTTTTTAGCAAAGTTATATTCTAAATGTCTAAATGATAAAGATGTACCAGATGATTGGAAGAATACGGTATTAATATTAATATTTAAGAAAGGTGATAAAGAAGATATTAGAAATTACAGACCTATCAGTCTTTTATCAGTTTTATACAAAATGTTTACTAAGATAATTACAACTCGTCTACAGAGAACACTGGACTTCCACCAACCAAGAGAACAAGCTGGATTTAAAAGTGGTTTTAGTACAGTAGATCATATCCAGGTATTGAGAGAAGTTATAGAAAGGACAAATGAATATGAGTTGCCATTATGCTTAGGATTTGTAGATTATGAAAAGGCATTTGATTCTATAAATATTTCTTCAGTGATTAAAGCATTGGATCATCAAGGTATAGATCCAGGATATTGTCATATTTTAAAGAATATTTATAAAAATGCAACAGCAACAATTAGATTACATAATGATAGTAGGAAAGTCAACATTGAGAAGGGTGTAAGACAGGGTGACTCCATATCTCCAAAACTTTTTACAGCAGTGCTGCAAGAAGTATTTTGTGGATTAAAATGGGAAGCTAAAGGAGTGAAAGTAAATGGAGATTATTTAAGTCATTTAGATTTTGCAGATGATGTAGTTGTTTTTGCAAATAATGCTTTAGAGTTACAGGAAATGTTGCAGGAGTTATCAGATGAAAGTAGGAAAGTAGGACTAAAGATAAATGTTAAAAAGACTAAAGTAATGTTTAATAGATTTTCTCAAAATATGAAAATAAAGATTGATTATGATGAATTAGAAGAAGTTAACAGTTACAAATACCTTGGTCAGATTATTAATACAGATGGAAACATAATGGATGAAATTAATCATAGAATTAAACTTGGTTGGAGTGCTTTTGGTAGAAATAACTTGATACTAAAAGGAAATATGCCTATGTGTTTGAAAAGGAAGGTTTTTAATAAATGTGTTTTGCCAGTTCTTACTTATGGATCTGAGACTTGGACACTTAATAGAAGAGCAATACAGAGACTTCAAACCACTCAAAGAAGTATGGAGAGATGCATGTTGGGAGTAACAAGAAGAGATCGAAAACACAATGTATGGGTAAGAGAACAAACAGGTGTTACTGATCTCCTTGAAAAAATTAAAAGACTGAAGTGGAGTTGGGCTGGATGCATTGCTAGAAGAGATGATAATAGATGGACAATTGAAATTTTAAACTGGATTCCAAGAGATTGTAAAAGACCCACAAAGAGACCACATGTGAGATGGATGGATGAAATAAGAAAGTTTGCAGGGGTGATGTGGAGAAGAGAAGCTAAAGATCGGAAAAGATGGATTGAACTTGGAGAGACCTTCATCCTGCAGTGGATTGATAATGGTTGATGATGATGATTTATAATGCATATAGTAAAAACATAATCAAAAGAGCAATGCAAACATATGTATGAGATATACAAGTAGTTAATTGTAAAGTTATAACAAAATTAATCATAGAAATTACCAATTCAATGCAAAATTATACAATATATAAAATAATGACTCTGCCCTTATAGATGTTTAAAAAAAGACATAAATTTCAGGCTATGATCTTTCAGGATACAATGATATAAATAAAAACATTTACATACTACCTTTACATATCTGATTATACATGTTAATATACCCCAAGAAAGTAAAATGACATTTGGAAATACATATTTAAAACATCCTAATAATAAAATAAAATAAAATCTTTTAGCGTTTCTTCCTTTCTTTCCCCCCTGGAGTGAAATCACACAATTGCTAGTTTTATCACATTAATGGCCCTATGTTTTGTTTCACTTATTTACAAGCACATAAATATTGATTCCATAATTGTTTGCATCTTCGGTAGAGAACTTTCATAATGAGTTAATGTTAGATAAATAATATAGTAGGATAGCAATTTCTTTTGAAAATTTCTAGAATCATGTTGATCTTAAAATGGAAGGAGTTTTTATTACTTCGCAAAGATTAAAGCAATCATTTAAATTAAAGAACAAACTAAATATATCTCACCATAAAAATGTATATATTAAAGTTGCATCCAAATAAAATGAATTATATACTTTATATAGATAGACTATAATAAATGCAGTGTAAAGGAATATATTAGATAGGTTGTAAATATAAGTATATCAGAGTGGTCATGTAAATAAAACAGGCACATCATAAACCCATACATATATCCAAAAGTAATTATATTCCATAATAAAATATTATAGTAAAGCATATATTTGAATGCAGTCATCAAATTAGTAAGATATAATAAATATAAATCCCTAATTATATTTTATAATAAGCTATAAACCCTTTAGTCACAGATTAATCAAATAAAATCAATATAATTCTTGGTAAAATGATGTAATTAATCTCTAACTTTAAATAAAATATTATAAGATTTAGCAAAATTGAAAAAGTTTGTAAGAATATAAGACATAAAATATCTCAAATTGAATTGTTGAAGTTTCAGCTTCTGTCCCCATAAAAAATTTTCCTTTCTTTTCTCCATTTGTAGACGGTTAGAGAGATTAAAGTAAAATAGCATAATTTTAAAAATTGATTGCTTGGATATAATTTTCTTTCTAGAAACACATATTGTCTTATTCTTCAAAGCAATTAAAACTTAAACAACTTGGTTGTAGAATTAAGCAGGCAAAAATAATAATTTGATCAATTGGCCGTGATGATGAACAAAAAGTAAGTGAAGTGACCATTATGCTTTCAAAATTGCCGTTTTTATACTCATTTTAGAGTAACACATGTTTCCAATCAACACAATTAATAGAAAGGAGTTCATGAAAATTGATAGGAATCTAAGAACATTTATGCTGGAAAAGATTTACATATTTAAATAACTATAGAAAAAATGATTTTAAGTTCTTTAAGAAATATATATATATCTCCTTTAAAAAAAAAAAAAATACAGTTATTTGTTAATAAAAAATTATCTAACTTTAAATATTAATAAAAGAAAAAAACTCTTTTTAACAGATAAATTTATGAAAGTTAGGCTTAACTTCTCAAAGTCAGTAGTTGGGTATATAGCAATGTTGATATTAACTTATAGTTAAAAGAATAAAAAATATAATTATACAGTAATAATTATGTAAAATAGAACATAAGTTACCTAATGAAATTAATAAAGATAATACCAGTTAATCTTTTAGAATTATAAAAAAAAAAATGTAAATACTAGATTATATTTATATTTATTTTCTCGGCAAAAGAAATGTTTGTAATATATATATACATAAATTAATATTCTATCATTTTTAATACTAATACAAAATACTAAAACAGACTTTGTATATGTTTTACTGGAATTAATTGAGTCATGTTTACTTTCAAGGCAAGGCTTATGTAGTTTGTGTATCATATATATATTATTGAGGACAAGTGCAATATTTTTAATTGTTATATGCTTACAAATAGTTAGGTTTTTTTACTCCTCTTTAAAAATTGTATTACTTAATGTGTATTAAAGAAAGAACAAAATTAATTTAAAATTATAGAAATTTACAATCTGAAACTTGTAAAAAAAAATTCTAATTAATAATGTCAATATTAAATTGTCACCATCCAGTTTATTTTTTTACATATTCTTGTTCTTTAGGAACCCTATGCAGTATTATTAATTTATGTAGGCTAACAAATAGGTAAATTTAATTTAAAATTATTATAACCTTTTTTTACAAACCAAAATTTGTTTTTTACCTGATATCTACAGTAGATAAATAATGTTTACATTTTTGCTTAATGGTCTATATTTCTGTTGTTTTATTGAGTAAATAAAGTTGTAAATTAATGTATAATACAATCTATTTCAAATTATATTTATGGTTTATATCTTACGGAATCTGCTTCTATTTCATGCTAATTAGGAAATTGTAATAATTCATAAAAGTCAAGATACCCTAATTGAATTTTTTTTAGGTTTAAACATCTTCATAATTATTTCACATCAGATGCCTGGAATTGATATTTCTGAATGCATGTGTAAAAGTTGAGGATAAAGGAATATAAAATAAAATATAGATAGTTATATTTAACATCCGAGTTTTGTAAATTATGTTTACATAACTATGGTATCAATTATCACAAAAAAAAATTTATAACTTTACAATCTCATTATTTTGATTATTAAGGTGGTGGTAAAGATGGTATTCTGACATCTTCTTTAGAATAAAGTTGTATTAGTGAATTAACAGAAGTTTTAGGTCTATTATCTCAAATCCATTTGCCTTTATGGAAATATTTTAATGTTTTTTACCTGTGAACATGGTTGATTGTCAATGCTAAATCTACACATTTATATGTGTATAAATATCTGATATATTTACAATAACTAAAGGATATAATAATATATAGAACAAAGTCATTTTCAGAAATGCGGGGTGTATATTTTTCATTTTAGATTTTATGTTACATGAGATAAAATTATACTTGAATATTGATGAATGAATCTTTTCCTTTATTTTTTCTTATAAAGTTCTACCAAATTTTTTCATAGACATATTTTGTAGCATGCTGTAAAACTGGAAGTTACTTATGAAAAAATAAAATAGAGATATTTACATGTGACACTATGAGAAGATAAAGATTTGTTCAATAAATGAGTGAACTAATCAACTGTAAGAAATCAGATATGTATTATTCCTTTACTACTACATTATTTTTTATTTATAATATAATATACCATACACACCTTAATTTACACCCTTCAATGCAGTTTAACATATGATTTATTTTATCTCCTCTTGCCTACAATATTATTTTTTATTATAATCAATTCATCATCAACATAGACCAATATAAATATTTTCTTGCCCAGGACTGATATGTTTACATAATTATGAGAACTGAAATATTTTCATGTAAAACCCTTAATTTCTTATAGGTGAAAAAGTTTTGGAAATATATTTATGAAGTTTTTATGATCAATAAATCTAATTTTAAAATAATTTATTACTGTTTTGTAGGTATATGATTTTCAAACTTATGTTAAGTCATTTGGTTTACAAAAATCTGATCATTTACATAATCAAAAGCCTCTTTAAACTCCTCTTCTATTGTAGTAACATCATTTAAAGCATTCTACTTATATAAGTAAATGTTTCTTGGGAAAACATGAGGACATCTTGCATATGCTTTCGTGGTAATACAAAATCCAAAAATAAGAGTTTCATAGTCAAATAAGGATAATACTCACTCAAAAGTGTTTGCTGTCAATATTTTTTTGTTCATAGAGGACATAAATTTAAATTGAGATAGATTTTATCTTTGTATTGATTAACAGTAAACAGGATTTTTTTAATATTAATATGATGAAAATTTAAATTGTCCATTCAAAGATGGATTTAAATCCAGTGATTAGCTATAATATATTTTAAAGATTTGACCAGAGCAGAAGTCAATTTTGAGAAAGCTAATTTAATAAATCATTATATTTTGCTGTTGATATGAATACATATAATTCTAGTTAATTTATTTTTTGTAAATGTATAGTTCTTTAGATAACTAAAAGTTATTTTTCATGTTTGAGTTATTTTTGAAAAATCTCAAATCACATTGTAATCTTGATTGCTAATACAGATGAAATCTTGCTCATTTTTCATTGTAAAAATTACTTAAATATAATATGATATATATATATTGTACCGAATGGATCTGCAGATGAACTTACTTACATTGTAAATGTTTTGGCTGGTTACAAACTTCTTCATAATACATTTATAATCTTATTTAATTATAAATGTTACGTGAACGAACCAGCATGTTCGAGCAAAATGGGAAATATTATTGATAGCTTTAACTATCAACAATACCCACGATCAGATTGTGGCCCACCTCGGCTGCTAGATTCAAACCCCTACTATCCAAACACTTTGTTTGTTTTGGAGTAAACCCCGGGCACCAGCTAGTCTAAGACTAACGTATTTGGTCAGTAGGCTCATAATCCAGCACTCGAAACAAACCCAAAAACTAGCCCAGTCTAATTTTAATCAATAATAAAATATAGTTTAATTAGTGGTGATAGAATTGATAAAAGATTGGTAAAGAATTGGTAAAAAGAATTGATAAAAAGAATTGACCGACAAATAAAGGTTTAGTTTAAAGACAATTTATTTTAACTAACATTAATTATACCAAATTTAAATATCTTTATAATTTTTAACTAACATAATATTGGTATTTTTGTCACGCACATTTTAAATTAACACAATATAATATATCTTATGAGAAAGCATAAATAATATTTGATGTTTATAAAATCATAAAGCATTCACAAACACGCACATCAATAGTTCATTTTATGCATGCTTATAGAGTTCAAATTACTTGTCTCTGGAGGCTTTGCAAATAATGTGGTGGCTACTATATATAAATGAGAATAAGAAAATGTTTTACCTAGGATTTTTGGAATGTGGATATTGCTTGTTGTTAGCTGCTTCTAATGAAGTATATCTAACTGGTTAGATTTGAAGTTTCTTGAGGAGATTTGATGCTAATCCATTGGTATTATTTTTGGAGACAGTTGAACATTGGTGGAGGATTTCTGAGCTGTTACAAAGACATTATTTCACAGGCAGATCTTGTTGGACTTAAGGGCTGAAGTAAGATTGTACATTCCCAAAAGCTGTTCAGCACTGCATTTCTGTTTCTGGATACATAATATAAACTGCACTCTTATCTCTAGACTAAAACTAGACTAAAACTAGACTAAAAACTGAACTTCCAATAAAAATATGGCTATTTATATATGCGAGTGTTTTTGTTTTAATGTCCGCCGGCAATATGTATTGTCGAAATTCCTTTAGTAGCTAATCCTTTTTAATCTTGTTGTTGTGTATTTTAATTAGCAGTCATCACAAACATGTTGTTTTATAATTTTGATTAGTAGCCACCGCTGTGTTTTTAAATACATTTCATTTCAATATTTATTTTCATATGTTTTTCAATATGATTTCAACATGCATTTATTATATATCTTATTAACAAGCTACATTTACACACATGTATAATTTATCCTAATAAACTCCAATGAAAAGAGATTTATATTTTAACTTTTAATTTATAATAATGACAACTCTTTAACTTCTTTCATGAACTCTTAGTTTTATCTATAGAAAAACTTCTCCTCCCCTCCTTTAATTAATCAATTTTAACTTTTATTTCAAAAACTAACGATAGAACACTATCTGCCTTTTACTTTTTTCGAAAACAACCACATTTTGTTTTATAAAGAAACTTTAGATTTTTATAAATTATTTTTTTAGATAAATTAGTATGTGCCAATTTCAATATTGGTACAATATATATATATATTATTTAATCAGAACAACCAATCAAATGATTTAATTATGTCTAACACAGTGTATTCTGTATAATATCATAAAACATATATCATACTTTTTATTACATTCACTTAGTTTTTACTCTTTATGATATGGGTTGGAGATTATAAAATATATTTCAAATAGTTTTTATATTTTTTCAATAACATGACAGTATAAACTAAAAGAATATTCTGCACACAAAACAGTAAATATAATATCTTAATATAAAACAAAACAAATATAATTAAATTTTGATTTATATTTACTCATAAAATAAATGAATAGTATTATTAAAAGATACTTAATTGAAATGTAGTACTCATTTAAAATGTTCTTTTTTTATATAAATAGTGAAGTTTTCAATCAGTACTGATGAGTAAAATACAACTATCAATAGTATGAGAAACAAACTGATATTGAAAAAAAAAACAATATGATTAATAGAAGAGAATACAAAACTGATTTAAAAAACTACCTTAGGTAAACATTAGCTTCTTGTTTGCAAGTATTATATAAACAAACATTATTAGAAATTATTTGGAAATTTTTAAAGTTTATAATTGAAGTCACCTAAGATAATGTACTATAAAACCTGATTAATAGTATTTCATATAGTTCAACAACCTTATATGTTTCAAACTTTGTTCTGAGTATATGAAGCACTTGAAAGTGATCTGCAATTTTATGTACCTAAATAAAAAGTCATCATCAAATGGCAGCCTGTTTCCACAATCAGGGGATTTTTAGCACCCTTTGCCTATGGCCACCAACCTCTGTCTTGGTTGGTGAATTTATGCCCTCCTGGGAATAAAGTCACTGACTTATTTTTTGTCTGTTCAAGTGAAAGAAGATTGCAAGCATTAAAAGAACTGTCTTATATTAAATGGGACATTATTGGACTTGTGAAGTTATAAGAAAAGGTGAAGAGACAATTGATTTAAAAAGTGGTCATGTACTCTACTATAAAAGCACAAATATTGGAAATACAAGTGGAGTAGGATTCAATATAAATAAAAAGTGGAAGAATAACATGGTGTAGATTGATGGTGTATCAGACAGAGTGGCAAGATTAGTTATACAATTTAATAGCAGATACCAAATGCAGATAATTCGGGTTTATGCTCCAACAAGTTCGCATAGTGATGAAGTAGTAGAAGATTTTTATATGGATGTACAAAAGAGTTGTGTTTGGAATAAACAACATTTTAAAATTGTTATGGAAGACTTTAATACTAGAATTGGTAAACAAATGAAAGATGAAAGTGCTATAGGTAATTTTGGTTATGGTAATAGAAATGAGAGAGGATATAGACTTGTGGAGTTTGCAGAAAAGAAAAAAAACTTTATATTATGAATTCTTTTTTTTTTTAGAAAAATGTTAAAAGAAAATGGACATGACTAACAAAAAATACATATTTCAAGATTGTAATGTTCTTAATAAATTTAACACAGGAAGTGATCTTCGATTAGTAAGATATAAGATATGGATTAATGCAAAACTAGACAGCCAATGATTATTTAAAAAAACAATATTTACAATTGATATCTTCAAAAACATTCTAATGAATTTACATTAGAAGTTACAAATTGGTTTCAAGTATTGGTAGATTTTGAACATGATTCAGATTTGAATGAAATTAATAAGAAAATAACTGATACACTTTTAAAATCTCCTATGAAAATAGCTGGGAAAAAGAAGCAGCAATTGACCAATAAAATTTCTAACTGAGACTAGAAAATTTATGAAGAAGAAAAGAAATATGAAAATATACAAAAATGGTGTATTAAAAAGTATTGAACACTTTGAATTTTGTAAAATGGTATGGAAAAGAGTTGAAAATGATATAAAAAAGTATAACTGTGAACTAGAAAGAAAAGCTGTAGAAGAGAATAAAAGTCTAAAGAGTGTAAAACAACATTTTGGTATTGGTAGGAAATTTATATCTGCAATAAGAAAAAAAGATGGAGTTATTACTAAAAAGAGAGATGACATCATGAAATGGGTAGAAGACTGCTATCAAGAATTATATAGTAATAAAGAACAAGTACCTCCTATATTTATTATATCTTCTGAATTGCTCAGAATTTTAAATGAAGAAGTGAGGCATGCAATTAAATTTATGAAGAAAGGAAAAGCTCAAGGCAATGATGCAATTCTAATTGATATATTAAAAGAAGCAAATGAAGAAATATAATTTTTTTTAGCAAAGTTATATACCAATTGTCAAAATGATAAAGATGTGTCAGATGATTTGAAGAATGTGGTATTATTATTGATATTTAAAAAGGTGGTAAAGAAGATATTAGAAATTACAGATCTATCAGCCTTTTATCAGTTTTGTATAAAAATTTTACCAAGATAATTACATCTCGTCTATAAAGAACATTGGATTTCCACCAACCAAGAGAACAAGCTGGATTTAAAAGCAGTTTTAGTACAGTAGATCATATCCAGGTATTGGGAGAAGTTATAAAAAGCACAAATGAAAATGAGTTGCCATTATGCTTAGGATTTGTAAATTATAAAAAGGCATTTGATTCTATAAACATTTGTTCAATGATTAAAGCATTGGATCATCAAGCTATAGATCCAGGATATTATTATATTTTGAAGAATATTTATAAAAATGCAACAGCAACAATTACATTAAATAATGTAAGACAGGGTGACTCCTTATCATCAAAACTTTTTATATTAGTGCTGCAAGAAGTATGTTGTGGATTAAAATGAGAAACTAAAGGAGTGAAAGTAAATGGAGATTATTTAAGTCATTTAGATTTTGCAGATGATGTAGTTGTTTTTTTTTTTTGCAAATAATGCTTTAGAGCTGCAAGAAATGTAGCAGGAGTTATCAGATGAAAATAGGAATGTAGGACTAAAGATAAAAGTTAAAAATACTAAAGTAATGTGTAGTGGATTTTCTCAAAATATGAAAATAAAAATTGATTATGATGAGTTAGAATAAGTTAACAGTGACAAATACCTTGGTCAGATTATTAATACAGATGTAAACATAATGGATGAAATTAATCATAGAATTAAACTTGTTTGGAGTGCTTTTGATAGAAATATCTTGATACTAAAAGGAAATATACCTATTTGTTTGAAAAGGAAGTTTTTTAATAAATGGGTTTTACCAATTCTTACTTGTGGGTCTGAGACTTGGACACTTAATAGAAAAGCAATACAGAGCCTTCAGACCACTCAAGGAAGTATGGAGAGATGCATGTTAAGTGTAACAAGAAGAGATCAAAGACATAATATATGGATAAGAGAACAAACAAGTGTCACTGACCTCATTGAAAAAATTAAAAGACTGAAGTGGAGTTGAGCTGGATATATTGCTAGAAGAGATGATAATAGATGGACAATTAAAATCTTAAATTGGATTCCAAGAGATTGTAAAAGATCCACAAAGAGACAAAATAAGAAAGTGTGCAAGTATGATGTAGGGAAGAGAAGCTAAAGATTGGAGATGGATTGAACTTGGAGAGACCTTTATCCTGTAAAGGGTTGATAATGGTTGATGATGATGATGATATAAAACACTCATACATAATATGCTTCAAGATTCTACATGATATAAAAATGATTGTCTCAAAGGAATTAAAAATTCTATACCAGAGATCTTATATTTGTTTGTTAAACTTTCTTTTCCATTTGCTACTTTATTATTTAGGCAAGATATAACATTCTGAAAGATTAGAAACAGGTATAAAATGTTTACATTTGTATATACTGTAATTAAATTAAATTTTTGATATTACTACTACTACATCAAAGTATAGTTATAAAAAAAATATTGAATTCTTAACTTCAGAAAAGAACTTTAA
Source organism: Epiperipatus broadwayi (assembly GCA_028023455.1). Classification (NCBI taxonomy): domain Eukaryota; kingdom Metazoa; phylum Onychophora; class Udeonychophora; order Euonychophora; family Peripatidae; genus Epiperipatus; species Epiperipatus broadwayi. The sequence goes on from JAQFVV010000075.1 coordinate 1,939,305, forward strand.
TCATTTCAAATTGACATTAGCTAAATTTAAATTTAGATAAGTACTAGTGAATTTTTATAATTGGTATTATACATATATTAGCACTTGTGATTCATTATGTCAATGCATGTATGTATTTATGTGCCTATCTATTTATATATCTATCTGTCTATCTTTACACATCTCTATCTATCTAAACATCGATGTATATGTATTTAAATTGTAACCTCACTATTATAACTGCAATTGTATATAATTAAGCTTCTAAATATTTTATTGGCTTTATTTTTTATACATAAGCAAATATCTCCATCACTGTTATTGGTTGAATAGCATATAATATAATCAATATCAAATACAAAAGACTCTTACACTAATGCTTAAGAGAAAATATAAAGCATTTAAAAATGGCTTCTTAAGCAGATTTACTGATCAATACTTGTATAAAAACACATATGCTTATATTTTTGTCATTATTTTATTTAATAAATAAAGCTATGGAATGGAATAAACAAACAGAAATTCTCACACATATAAAAGAAATAATATGAGAAAGAAATATAAAATAGTATTATAAATCCAGCAATATAAAATAATATTTTAAATAAAAATAATCATATTTAAATTACACTTTAACATACGGAATAGAAGAAATAGTTCTCATATTTTTATGTGTGTACATGCATGTGTAAAAGTTCTTTATATATATATATATTTAATAAACTTAATTTATCTTGTTTAGTTTGTTAAAATATTTATTTAATAATATTTATTAAAAAATCAATTTAAATTTAATTAAAATAAATGTATAACAACTTTATAGGTTTGTGATTTATTTATTTTAAATAAATGATTGAAATATTATTTTAGCCTGAAAGTAAAAATGAAAGAATTGAAAAAGCTTGAAATTAATGTTTTTTTTCTTTTCATTTTTGAATGGTGTTCGTAAAAATTGACCATATTGATTCAAAAACCATAGTATCTATAATCTGCATTTTTAATAACCTTGACACCTTCCAAATTTTCCTGGAAAAATAAGGAAACACCAATGCATAATTTGAAATATTTCATAATCCAGATATCAGCTGATCAACAGGTATAAAAACTGAATTTTGGAAAAACTAGACAGACTTCAAAAAATTTGATTGCCATCAGAATCTAGATAAGTTGAAAGCTTTAAATAGCCATTTTGTTTGTCCTCAACAAAATAATCAATTAGGCTACCCAATCTAGGCATTTCACCTTTGCTGGGTGAATGACTTTTTCTCACCCTTCTAAGAAAAGGATACCAGAAACTATCATTAATTAATTTATTAATTATTATTTCAAGAAATCTAATTTATTGCAGTCAAATCTTAAGGGAAAATGGATAAATTTACTCATGGAATGTTGTGTAACAACATCAATTTAAATTACTGAAGGTTTTTAATTGAAAGTAATAGTAAATTGCTAACAATTTGGAAAATTATGTTTATCAACTTCATATAAGTTGCTGATATTTATTCTCAAAATATTTGAAAATAACTGTTCTCATCACTTTAATAATATGCATATTAAATCTTAATATTGTGATTTATCTTGTCTTTAATTATGGAAGGAAAAACTTTAAATAATAATTTTTAATTCATATATGTTATAATCTTTGTTACTTGAAGAAAGGCTGAACTTAATTCAAAATTAATGAAAATCACTTTGTATATTGATGATAAACTATTTGTTTGATCATATATATATATAACTAGAACTAATTAGCAACATAAATTAAAGATCTACAAATGAATGGATTAATAATATACTTCAAGTGAAAGAAGTATTGAACGGTAATCTTTCTGTATAAAAATACAATATCTTTTTAAATGGATTAAATTGCTTCATATAATAAACTATGATCTGTTTCCAGTGATTAATGAAATGGATAATGAATTATGAATGTTAAATCTTTAAATGTCATTAATGGATTATGAATTATCAATGCAAGTATTGAATATGCTAAACATTGAATTTAAAAACAAACCTTAAATTGGATGAACATATTGTTTTTACTGATCAAAAATTAATTATGCATGTATATGTGTAATGCAATATATAGTGGTTAAAAATGAAATAAATTCTCTCTCCTGTAATATGTGAAATACATTTAGTACAATTTGAACACCATTTAAAAAATCAGACATATATTACACTCAAACCCTGAATACGCATGGGTAAGGAAAAGGTTGGCTTATATATAGATAAGCTTGAAGAATAAGTTAATTAACTTGTTCTTTGAACTCAGACTTTCACATGGCCCTCAATCATCCATGCTCTGTCATTCTGCTCATAAATTTGATCACACACATGTTGAAAAAGATAAATAATCACCAATATCCATATTTTGTGCTAAACCAGCATTCATAAGTTGGTTCAGATTATCATCTCCACACATATATACAATAAAAGCTCAGCTTATATTAAGATAGCCAATTTTCATACTTTAATGGACAGGCTTCAAACTATTCCACCCACAACTTTTCATCCATTTTATTGAAAATCTGAAGATGGAATACTCAAAGCCCACCTTAGTGACAACTTTCTCATCATACCCAAGTTGACCACAAGTTACTCTGACCTCTCATGTACATGATATATAAATGAATTATGTCCTGTACATGAGGAATCAGAGTGACCTGTGGTAAACATGTGTGGGATGAGAAGGTTGGCACTAATGTGGGCTTTGAACATTCCATCTTCAGATTTTCAATGAAGGGCTAAAGAGTTGTGGGGTGGAGTGGTTTGAAGCATGATCCATTAAAGTATCAAGATTGGCTATCTTAATATAAGCAGAGCTTTGATTGTATATATGTGTGGAGATGATAATCTGGACCAACTGACAAGTGCTGGTTTAGCAGGAAATATGTATATGCGTAATTATTTATCTTTTCAGCATGTGTGTGATCAAGTGTATCAGCAGTATGAGATAGCATGGATGGTTGAGAGTCGTGTGAAAGTCTGAGTTCAAACCCCTATATATTGCATATAGAAGTGCAGGTATGAAAAATCCTGTACTGTAGAAAAATTCATATTAACTTGTTCTTTTAAATCTTTCCTTACAGCTGGATGCAAGTCAATGCTGGAGATTAATTTGTTCCTGAAGATATGACAATAAATATTGTGCTGTATAAAAATAAAAATATTTTTTAATATTTATATATTCAAGTGAATAGGCAGATGTGCATAATTTCAAATAAAATTTATTTAAATGAATGTATATTTTTTAATTTTAGTTTTATTAAGGGAAATAAATTTAGTTTCTATTTCACAAAATATTGCTTTTATCAACGAATTTTTTCAAAAATAATAGATTAAATTAAAGTTTTAAATCAATGTAACAGAAGATGGTTATTTTTTAAAAAAACGTTGCAATTAAACTTGACAAATAAAGAATTTTCTTTTTAAACTAATTTAATTTTTTGGAAAAGATTTTACTTAGAAAATAATGATAATTATCTGAAAAATTGCAGTTGTTTTATTGTTTATAAATCTGAAAACTCTCACGTGTTAAAGGTGATATAAAAAATATTTTATGGTAGATTATAATAGAATTACACTTTTGATTGATTAACTTAACCACTGTAAGTATAAAAATCATTTGACATTGCAAACTACATCATTTTACCAACATTAATTATCTACTTCAAACTTCAATACCATCTCAATGGTAAAATTTATGCTTCAAATCTTACTTATATCTGAATAACTTATTTTTTAAAAATCTTTTATTATTTCTACTGCTCTGAAAATGTCTCTTAAATCTATATATATATTTGAAATGATGCTAACTGCCATGAATAAATTTTGATATTATCTACAAGAATTTTAAACGCTATCATATATGCTAATTAAACGCATGAATGAATGAATCAGATCTCTCAGAAAATTGAAAACCCTGACGAATAATTTTCAAGAAACATTGATGAAGATTTTCCACTATTCCTGAATCAATTTTTTTTTCAAAATCCAGCATAATTTGGTAAAAAAAAATTCATGGTGTAATTTGCACAATTTTTCTGAAATGATTTTAATACCGTTATGTAATTTTATGAGATCAGCCATGTTTGGGGATTGGGTCTGAAGAAAGAATTTATTTGAAATTTTAATTTTAATTGCGTCATAAGATTATTTCACTGAAAAAAGTACTTATATCATCTTATACTTTATTATTGATTAAAATGTGCATTTTAAATATATACTATTATATTTTAATATATGTTGTCTATATTATATTTAAAATTATTAAAATATATATAATATATTTTGATTGAATAATTTTTTTATTATCTTGTAAACATATGCTAATTTCTTACTTGCTTGTCAATTCTTTTGATTTCTTGAATGAGAAAATATTAATTCTAAATATAGACCATTAAATAAATTTAGCTATCAGATTTAATATAAAAATAAAATGGAAATTGGTAGACTTTGAAAATTAAGGTATTTAAATAAAACTATTATCATCATGTTAATATTTGAAAATAGTTTGGAATGAAAATGTTAGCTCTGTTTAAAAAAAAAAAAAACAAATAAGAAATTTTAAAATAGGATTAACAAGATAAAATTATTCTCATTTACTATGGTATATAACAGTGATGACATGTTTATATAAATAGAAGAAGAAAGAATTTGAAGTGCTATTGTAGTTTATGCATGGTAAACTTTTTCACACAAGGAGTGCCACTGACTACTGATGCAAGCAAGTGACAAATAATTTTAGGTATTTTATTGAAAATATTTATAAAACTGTTCTGAATATTTTGTCCAATTTTACTACTATAAACAATTTTAGTATTTTATCAAATATATATATAGGAGTCAAAATAAGTCATAGATCACATGACCCTATCTCTTAAGCTTGTAAGTTATAAAACAATGAGGATTGCCAATTCCTCTACAAGCTTTGTGATAAATGCTTAGCCAGAGCCAGCACTTAAAATATCCCTGTCAGGAACCCCTCCCCAAACCCCTGACCATGGTTTCGTGCTTTGGAAATCCTCAGAGAGGTGTCAGGGTAGGTTCAGACACTAGATCTAAAAATACCAACCCAAAGCCAGCATTTAACTAAAAGTTATCTATTGAGTGGATAACTTACAAGCTTAAGAGATAGGGTCATGTGATCTATGTTATTTTGACTAAATTCTAGTCTCTGCCATAAGTCTTATGCAATTTTTATATTGCTAAGACTACTACTATATGGTATGGCTGAAGTTCTATCAGCCCCATATAGCTATTTGAGTTGGATAGCTGGGTCTGAAGACATGAAGATGTCTGAAAAATTCAGATTTTCCACTCAATAGATAACTTTTAGTTAAATGCTGGATTTGGGTTGGTATTTTTAGATCTAGTGTCTGAACCTACCCTGACACCTCTCTGAGGAGATCCAAAGCACGAAACCATGGTCAGGGGTTTGGGGAGGGGTTCCTGACAGGGATATTTTAAGTGCTGGCTTTGGCTAAGCATTTATCACAAAGTTTGTAGGGGAATTGGCAATCCTCATTGTTTTATATGTATAGGAGTGTTTGTAAAAGAATACTGCAGAATACATCACTAAAATGCATAAACAAGTGTTCATCAAGCTTTGATGGCCTAGTGGTTAACATAGCTGCCTTCCAAGCAGGTAGCCCAGGTTCGCTTCCCAGTTAACTCATTTGACATATGAAAAAAAAAACAATTTAGTGTTTTTATATTTTGTCCAATTTCTGACTATACTCACAAAATTTAATCTTAATTGTGCATCACTATAATATATATAATCTTACAAAAATATGTAAAGTAATAAAATAATATAAAATAATATGTATGACATTAGACTAAATAAGCAGTTTAATACATGATTAAAATGTGCACAAACTTAAAGTAATAGAAATGTTTGTACAAAACAAAATGCTTGCAATCATAATATAGTATGAAAAGTATGTAATATAATGTAAAAAATATTTATGTTGTTGAGTTTTTAACAATAAATATATATATAAGGGTAACTGCAAATACTTAAATGCGGGAGGAAAATAAAAAAGGGTCATATTTGTCATTATGGTTTGAAAGGGAATAAAAGTAAAAGGGGGAGGATTCGTGATCTGAAAACAATAAAAAAAAAGTTTTGTCCAAATGCTTAACATTGTGATGTGTAAACAGGAAAATATATATATATATATTGCTAAACGCTTTATCCTGTGAGCTTAAAGCAGTAAAAATGTAAAACTAAATCTGTAAAAATAATAAGGTTTTCCCCAAATGCTTATACTTATGATTTGAAAATATGATAAAATAAAAAAAGTTAAAGGGAATCGGTACCAACTCTGGACTCTAGTTTTTAATATCTTACAACTTTAAGTTCATAATATTTGACACACAGAACTTTTCTATATCTGTACCTTAAATGTAATTATAAGGGACTTTGAACTCAGACTTTCAATCAATCTTTAATTCACCATGCGATCTCATAGGTCAGGTGTATCAGTTGTATGAGATAGCAGGGAGAATTGAAGGTTGAGTGAAAGTCTGAGTTCAAACTTTAAGTTCATATTATGCTTATCCACTTTCTTATATTTACCTCATGGATAAATGGTTCAGTAACTTTGTCTTGCATGAAAAAATATCCCAAAATGCATACTAAAATGGTACTAAATTTCAATTGATAAAATTGCTATTAAGCTAGTAAATATACCAAATAATAAGAGAAATTATATGATGAAAGTTATTTCATTTATTGTAATGAAGTATATTTTTAGTATATAAGGTTTAAAAAAATTAACATGATAAAACTTTGCATGAATAAATTGTACATTAGAAATAAAATGCCTTATAACATTAGTTTTTTTTTTTTTCAATTATATATATATGACAACTTTAGAAAAAATATGTATTTAGGTATGTGTATATCAGATATATTTGTGGTTCAGGAGAACCAAATAACCTGAAGTGTCTAGAAAATTTCTTTAAATCCTAAGCCCATTAAATAAGATCTTGAGAGTTTTGTGTTTAAACAGTTGAATATATACTGTGCACTAACTAGCCCCATTCTAAATAGTTATTCTTAAGTCAGAATTTATAACAAGTTCATTTCTATACTTCAAATGAATAATGAATTTTGTACATGAGACAGTTTGATGATACAATATATGGTAGTCAGACGTATATTTTTATCAGTCATGCTAAAAAATATACATTCTTTAAAATAAACATTCAAATTATATTTTTTTAGTGTGCTATATTTTAATAACTTAATATAGTTGTAATTTCTTTACACATAAGAGTAAAATGAAACTAAATAAATATAAATGTTTCAGGTTTTAGGCATAATGTAAATAATTTCTTTTATTTGTTATATATTAAGTTAAATTTTATTGATTAGTATTGGACACTTAATTAAGATTAATGTTACTTCTGAGAACATATTCATACAAAAATGTATGAATTTATAAATTGTACTAAATTGGAGCCATAATATTAAATTATTTACAAAATCCATTTTATCGAACTCATCACAAACATATTCATAAATAATTGTATGACTAAAATCAATTGATTTAGGTAAAATTATATTGAAAATGTTTCATTGTAATCTATTTTTGCATTTGCATAATATTTATAAATTATTTTTAACCTAGAAAAAATATCCATGTAGTTATATTAGTATTTAATTAAAACAATCAACTTCATTTAAAACATGCTTAACCTTATAAATGTAACAAATAATTTTTTTAATTATATTGTAAAAAAAATATTCCTATAATTCTATTAAGTCTCTGGAGTCCATATTAATATTTTTAGTTTTGTTTAATTTAAGTCAAAAAAATATCCTACAAATATTAGCCTAGCAAAAGTAATTAATAATAATAGTTATGCAAAAATGATATTATTTAAACTAAGCCAGATGTAGGCTGTCACTCTGAGAATGGAATTTGTGATAGTTTAAAAATAAATAAAAAAATATTTGATCTAAATCATAGTATGGTCCTACCTTTGAACTCTACATCAAATCTTATACTTATAAAGATGAACCAAAGAAGTGATTGAACTCTTATTCTGTCAGTTTCAGTTTTTACTTCAAACATGATAATTTGCAGTTGCAGAATAATAAAAGGGATTGATTGATTAAATCAAAATGGTAAGATTATTCAAGCCTGTATACTTCAAAAGTCTAATTTAATTAAATATTAGTCATATGTGAAATTATATGTTTCCTTTTGAAATACAGTTTAATATTTTCATTGATTACTATCTGTTAACAACTGGTAGTGATTTATCTAATAAGAAAATATAATAGATATTTCCACATATTTCAGCATATATATATATATAGCAACTTTTTATATTGATGAATGGTTGATGATTGTGATATAGTGGTGGTGAGATTAGGGTTGCACTGATAAAAAAGAAAAGTATATATATATATGCATGTGTGTACTCATAAGCATAGCATATCTATCAAAATTTATTAAAAGAGAAGTAATCTCATTTACACTAAAACATTTGATATGCATGTCTAATACAGATTGATTTCATACATTAAATAAATTTTGTTAGTTCATTATTGTGTAATACTAACTTGGACCAAATTAATAATTATCAAAATTATACATATTTCAAATTATTGATGTGATATAATAAATATCAAATCTTTTATAATAATCAAATTTTTTATGAAAAATATATATGCTCAACTAGGATTTTTTTTCTGCAAAATATTTATATACATAAGTATATATTTAAATTTAATATTTTTTAACAGGGAACATCATTGTGTAAAGGAAATATCTTGAAAATATCTTGGTCAATATCTTGTAAGATAAATACTTTCTAATTATCATCATCATCAACCATTATCAATACACTGCAGGATAAAGTCTCTCCAAGTTCAATCCATCTTCTCTGATCTTTAGCTTCTCTTCTCCACATCACCCCTGCACACTTTCTTATTTCATCCATCCATCTCACATGGTGGTCTCTTTCTGGGTCTTTTACAATCTCTTGGAATCCAGTTTAAAATTTCAATTGTCCATCTATTATCATCTCTTATAGCAATATGTCCAGCCCAACTCCACATTAGTCTTTTAATTTTTTCAATGAGGTCAGTAACACCTGTTTGTTCTCTTACCCATATATTGTGTTTTTGATTCTTTCTTGTTAATCCCAACAAGCATCTTTCCATACTTCTTTGAGTGGTCTGGAGTCTCTGTATTGCTCTTCTATTAAGTGTCCAAATCTCAGATCCATAAATAAAATCTGATAAAACACATTTATTAAAAACCTTCCTTTTCAAACACATAGGCATATTTCCTTTTAGTATCAAGTTATTTCTAGCAAAAGCACTCCAACCAAGTTTAATTCTATGATTAATTTCATAATTCTATGATTAATTGGCTTTTTACCCTGAGTTTAAGATCAAGAAACACCATAGTCTTTCTTCTCAGTTGCCTGATAAGGCAGAATGAAGGTTTGTGTAAATGATAAATATTTTTCGAATATATACAATTATGACAGACAAAAATAAATCATGGTACTTATTCCCAGGAGGCTGTAAAGTCACCAACCATGGCAGCAGTTGGTGGCTGAAGGTGGAGGGTGCTAAGAATCCACTGATTGTGGACCCAGGTTGCCATTTGATGACAACTTTTTATTTAGGTACTTACAACTGCAGATCACTTTCAAGTGAAGAAGATTGCAAGAATTAGAAGAACTATCTTATATTAAATGGGACATTATTGAACTTTGTGAAGTTAGAAGAAAAGGTGAAGAGGCAATGGATTTAAAAAGTGGACATATACTCTATTATAAAGGTACAAATATTGGAAATACAAGTGGAGTAGGATTCATTATAAATAAAAAGTGGAAGAACAACATTGTAGAGATTGATGGTGTATCGGACAGAGTGGCAAGATTAGTTATACAACATAATAGCAGATACCAAATGCAGATAATTCAGGTTGATGCCCAACAAGTTCTCATAGTGATGAAGTAAAAAAAGATTTTTATATGGATGTACAAAATGCTTTTGATCAGAGTAAACAACAATTTAAAATTGTTATGGGAGACTTTAGTGCTAGAATTGGTAAACAAATGAAAGATAAAAGTGCTGTGGGTAATTTTGGTTATGGTAATATAAATGAGAGAGGACAGAGACTTGTGGAGTTTGTAGAAAAAGAAAAACTATATTATGAATTCTTTTTTTGAGAAAAATGGTAAAAGGAAATGGACATGGAAGTATTCAAATGAAGGTACAGCAGAATTGGATTATATTTTGACTAACAGAAAATACATATTTCAAGATTGTAATGTTCTTAATAAATTTAACACAGGAAGTGATCATCGGTTAGTAAGATGTGAGATATGTGTTTATGCAAAACTAGAAAAACAAAAATTATTAAGAAAAACAATATTCACAGTTGATATTCCTTATCTTCAGAAACATTCAAATGAATTTAAATTAGAACTTACAAATCGGTTTCAATGATTAGTAGATTTTGAACATGATTCAGATTTGAATGAAATTAATATGAAAATAACTGATACACTTTTAAAAACTCCAACAAAGATAGCTGGTAGAAAAAAGCAGCAATTAACTAATAAAATTTCTACTGAGTCTAAAGAATTTATGAAGAAAAGAAGGAATATGAAGATATATAAAAATGATGCATCAAAAAGGATTGCATATCTTGCGTTTTGTAAAATGGTGTGGAAAAGAGTTAAAAATGATATAAGGGGGTATAACTGTGAAATAGTAATGAAAGCTGTAGACGAGAATAAAAGTCTCATGAGTGTAAAACAACATTTTGGTATTGGTAGGAAATTTATATCTGCAATAAGAAAAAAAGATGGAATTATTACTAAAAAGAGAGATGACATCATGAAATGGGTAGAAGACTTCTATCAAGAATTATATAGTAATAAAGAACAAGTACCTCCTATATCAATTCCATCTTCAGAATTGTCCAGAATTTTAAATGAAGAAGTCAGACATGCAATTAACTGTATGAAGAAAGAAAAGGCTCCAGATAATGATGGAATTATAATTGATATATTAAAAGAAGCAGGTGAAGAAATAGAAATGTTTTTAGCAAAGTTATATACCAAATGTCTAAATGATAAAGATGTACCAGATGATTGGAAGAATGCAGTATTAATATTAATATTTCAAAAAGGTGGTAAAGAAGATATTGAAAATTACAGACCTATCAGCCTTTTATCAGTTTTATGCAAAATTTTTACCAAGATAATTACAACTCGTCTACAGAGAACATTGGATTTCCACCAACCAAGAAAACAAGCTGCATTTAAAAGTGGTTTTAGTACAGTAGATCATATCCAGATATTGAGAGAAGTTATAGAAAGTACAAATGAATATGAGTTACTATTATGTTTTGCACTTGTAGATTATGAAAAGACATTTGATTCTATAAATATTTCTTTAGTGATTAAAGCATTGGATCATCAAGGTATAGATCCAGGATATTGTCATATTTTAAAGAATATTTATAAAAATGCAACAGCAACAATTAGATTACATAATGATACTGGGGAAGTCAATATTGAGAAGGATGTAAGATAGGATGACTCCATATATCCAAAACGTTTTACAGCAGGGCCGCAAGAAGTATTTTGTGGATTAAAATGGGAAGCTAAAGAAGTGAAAGTAAATGGAGATTATTTAAGTCATTTAGATTTTGAAGATGATGTAATTGTTTTTGCAAATAATACTTTAGAGCTGCAGGAAATGTTACAGGAGTTATCAGATGAAAGTAGGAAAGTAGAACTAAAGATAAATGTCAAAAAGACTAAAATAATTTTTAATGGATTTTCTCAAAATATGAAAATAAAGATTGATTATGATGAGTTAGAAAAAGTTAACAGTTACAAATACCTTGGTCAGATTATTAATACAGATGGAAACATAATAAATACTTGCTAATACACTTCCTTAAAAAGTAGAATCATAATTGTGGAATTAATATGACTTTCTTTAAGCTGTTTTTGTTTAACAATATATTACAGTATTAGCAAATGATACCTCACAACTTTATTTTGCAGAACTTGCAAACTAATTTTAACTTTATATTATTATTAATTTTAAGTGTAATGAATTCATTTAGAATTTTAGGAAATTTGTAAATACCATTCATTAATCCTCAAACTGCATGAATAGAAAAAGCCCCATGATTTGAAGGGGATTTGTGAATAACCTCCATATTTTTAAATTACTGTTAATACAGATGGAATTCATTTTCTATCAGTTAAAAGATTTTATCTTATAATCATAAATATTCTAATATTGTTGGTAACTAATGTCAATAGTTTTTTTTAATGATAATGTCTAATCTTTATTTCTTATGATTCAGACCCTCTCTTTTTTATTTTTCTAATTTGATGGTTGTTTAAAAGCCTAATAAAATTAAACTATATCTAGTAGTAATGTTTCTTATATAACATTCTGTAATTAACATATTTGTTATTGTCAAAGTCGTGAGTTTATTTATTTTCTACTGTTATATTTAGTACTATGTTATCTTAATTATTTTTCAGTAAATATGGTCTTTTTGTTATTTACAAATTTATTTTTGCAAAATAAATTTCAGTTTTACTATATTATATATACATAACTTTAATTTTAGTTATTTTATTACAGAAATCATTTCAAAAGTTTTCCGAGTTTTATCGAGTCTTTGTTTTATTCTTTATGACTGCTTACCTCTACATCTCTTTATGTTTTACAAAATTCTAATTTCCTTCTCAGTGCAACAAACAAGAAATATATATATATATTTTTAGTTTTTAATATATAACTTTGTATGCTCCAGTATTACAGATAGAATCATATATATATATATTGTATCATAATTTGTTTTGTAATATTACCATATTAGAATTTTCAAATTGTATTTTTATACTAAGTTACATCATATGATCACCATTTCTTATGCTTGTTCTTAACTGTTATTAAAACAGGCAAAACTCTCCATATGAAAGTTTATGCATAAAATCCTCATCTAGTGCCTACTCATCCAATATTTCTAAAGTAGGCACTAGATGGGGATTTTATGCATAAGCTTTCTTGCATCCATTGGTTACCCGGCTTGCACTGAGTGGCAATATGTATAGAGAGTTTTGCCTGTTTTAATAATAAATTACCTAATCATATTTATTGTGATGGATTAAATTGTTCATTCTAATGAAAGTTTTGTCAACTTTCAACATATGTTAAACCATTATTCTATATCAGAATATAAGAAAAAGGACTTTATTTAATAGAATATTACATTTATAAATGAAATAACCTTGAATTTCACAAATATTGATAAAATAAGTTTGTAATAAAAACAAAGAATGGTTTCGTCATTCAATAATAAAAAAAAACCCATTAAATTTATAAAATCAATGAAATCTTTTTCATTGGCACTTAAAAACTGAACAAAAATATATCTATAATCTGTTAAGTCTCTCAATTTATGCTTTAAAATATTATTTTTAAAAAATATTTTTATGATATTGCAATATATTCTAATAGACAATCAGTGAAAACATGTTAGAAATAAGTTTGTAAATAGCCATTTCATAATTTGCATTATTAATGTTATACTGGAAATAATTCTTCTATTTTTCAAAATAAAACATATAGGCATAAAAAAATCTATAATAATGTATACTGGTGATTTTGTATATTTTTGGTGTTTTTACTAATTATTATACAATAATTGTACCAAAATAATTATGAATCTTAATAAACTTCATAAAAAATAAAGGATCTCAACATTCAATCTATTTTCTCAAAATCTTGCAAAGCATGTGAAATCCAAATAACAAAAACAAGTCATCAAAATGATGTTTAAAAATGTTTGATGTCCCTGTATTTTTGAATATCCTGATGTATTTTAATTTTATTTCAAAATAAAATATATGTGAACTTTACAATTTAAAAAAAAAAGCAATGTATCTCAACAAATGGTAATACAAGCTCCATATAAAGATCCTCAAACATAGAAAAAGGCATGTTAATTAGACTAACAACTATAAGGCAAAATGTCTTGGCTTAAATGTTTAATCTTTAGATAAGTTAGAGGTTTAACATCTTAATTTCTCCACCAGAAAAAAAATAGATTTTCACATAACCCACCACTCTCCGCACTACACTTGAACACATATATGTTGAAAAGATAAAAAATCACCAATATATGTATTTCATGCTAAACCAGCAATCATCAGTTGATCCAGATCATCATCTCAACACATATATGCAATAAGTGTTCAGATATATATTAAGATAGCCAATCCTCATACTTTAATGGACAGGCTTCAATCTACTCCACACTATAACTCTTCAACCATCTATCCAATTGAAAATTTGATGGTGGAATGCTCAAAGGCTACCCTAAGGCCAAAATTCTTTTCACATCCATGTTGACCTAAGATCAATCTGTCCATCCCTTGTATATGTATTAAATGGATTATGTCCTGTACATGAGGGGTCAGATTGATCTTAGGTCAACATGGGTATGACAAGAATCTCAGTCTCATTGTTGCCTTTGAGCATTCCATCATCAGATTTTCAATTGGATGGATGGTTAAAGAGTTGGAGTGTGGAGGAGATTGAAGCCTGTCCATTAAAGTATGAGAATTGGGTATCTTAATATATATCTGAGCACTTATAGCATATATGTGTAGAGATGGGAATCTGGACCAACTGATAAATGCTGGTTTAGCATGAAATACCAATATTGGTGATTATTTATCTTTTCAACATATATGTGTTCAAGTGTATCAGTGTGATGAGATAATGTGGAGAGGGGTGGGTCGTGTGAAATTCTGTGCTCATATATCCTATATATTACTTATATAGACACAGGTATATAATAAGCTTGTGTGTTTCAGTTATCATTGTTTTGGTGGGTCGTGTGAAAGTCTGTGCTCATATATCCTATATATTACATATATAGATACAAGTATATAATAAACTTGTGTGTTTCAGTTATCATTGTTTTATTTAAATACAGTGAGTGTGTACTGCTTGATTTTATAGAATAAGTAAACGAACGACACATATATATATATTACATTAAAGGTTTTAATGCAATTTTATAAACATACGCCAATGGGTGGAGACAATTTCTGTTCACACTAATGGAATATTATTCGTTACACATTAGGAAATATTTGCAGAATGATTAAGCAATACATTGAAACTATATATATTTGTGTGTATATAACAATTTATATTTTTGAAAATATTAATTGTATTAAATATTAATTTTATTTTAACATTTTATAAATAAATGCGTACGTTATCGTAAGCCAATCATTGACGCAAACCATATAAAAAATCTTTGTTATAATGACCAACATGTCAGATTGATATACTGTATATTAAAACAGTTTTTGTTTCTTTTTTTTTTTTTATAAAAATAACATTTTTTTTTCTGTTTGTTTATATTAGTGTAAAAACAATAAAGTGATGATCTCAACTGAACTTCAAAGGGTAAAAGTAAATGCGAAATTGTAAACTGTAAATGTTTGTAAAAAGTTGGTTATTAATAGAGCCTCTAATCATGAAACAAAATAAAAAGGAGGAACTAAGTAAAATTATTAAACCTACTTGTTGAGTTTATGTCTGAAAAATTTTCATTCTAGTCAAAATAAAAAGAAACTTCAAATCTATTTGTGAAACGTAAAATATTTTGTAAATTTGTTATGTATGAGAGCGTTTAATTCCTATTAGATTATTTTAAAAAATAGACAAATTCTTGATTGTAAACTATAATAATTTGTAGTTTTATCAAGGAAAATCTTTTGATAAACATCATTATATATAAATCAGAATCAACTTGAATCTTATTTATATTAATTAGATTTTAGTTGCATAATTTTAATTAAAGTGAGAAAGAAGAATTAATTAGATGGTCTTATTACTTCCTAATTATCATTATCATTTAGTATCTTAAATGAACATTGTCAGTATAACTCCAAAATAAGAAAAAACAGTGATAGGCAAACAAAAAGTAAAATGTTAAAAGGAACATTTGGAAAAGTTAGTGCAAACCAATACATGTCAAACAAATGCATCCATATATATTACATTTGATCTTTAGTCTGTTTATATGATCTAATGCAAACTTTCAAGATCTATTGCAGGAAACTATTTTTGAAGGCTATAAAAATTTAACTAATTATTGATCATTGTTGCACTCTATTCGAAGTTTATCAGCAAATAAATAATGCACACCTTTAGAGTTTTTTTAAAGATAATCTTAATAATATAAATATAGTGTCCATATCTGAAGAATATTATGATAAAATTTATTATAAAATACTTTTTTAAATGTCTAAGACCATTTAATCGTTTTACTTGTCCAACCTAATAAATGTATGCTCTTAATAGAGTCAATAACTCTACAAACAGCTTTCACCCCCAAAAATACCAATTAATATTATAATCTTTTCATTACATATTAAAGTCTTATGGAGAATTGTTTATTGACTTTTTATATCTTTATATTACATCAATAGGGATCCATACTTTACTTTTGTATATTAAATTGGACAAGATTACATTTGCATATATAACTAATTTAATTATAATATTTAGATCACTATGATAAAATATCACATGATCACAATTTCTTATGCTTGCTCATAATTGTTAACTGTATGAAGAGTTGTGCCTGTTATGACAAAATATATTACCTTTTCATTTGTTTACTGCAGAAACAATAAATTAGATTATGTGTTCTACCTCAGCTTAAAATATAACCAAGATAACTAAAGTGATTTATATTCAATGTGTTAATCATTCAAGTAAAAAAAAATGTTTAAGATTTGCCGTGACCTTTTTTGAATGCTAATTGATAATTTAATTTTTTGTTGTGTTGTTTTCAAAAAATTAAGAACTTTTTAGATCATCTTGTAAATATTACAATAAGTAACCTACTTTAAATATATGAACAAGAATAAAGATTTTTACTATAAATTAAATTAAAAATACCAACATCAAATTTTGCTTTAGAAAATTTTAATTAAATTATTAGAACTCAAAGATTTTATGGATTCATTTACAATGCACAATCCATTATTTAGGTTTTTAAGGAGAAACCCAAAACTATGGCTGACATAACCAAGAACTAAAGGATGTCAAAAAATTCTCTATATTATTGACATTGAATGTTTCAGATATTTTGCCCTATACAATTTTAAAAATGCAATTTTCATTAGAAAAACACATAATTGTCATAAAAATAGATATGATTGTGAAACCAAATTTCCCCAAATAACTTTTGAAATCAAATATTAGTAATTAAGAAATGATAAAAAAAAATACTAGCAAATAATGTGGCCAAAGAAAAATAATCAAATATCAAAAAATAATATTTAGCAAGCATTAGTAATTTGAAAAGAACAAGAAAAATTAGCATAAAAAATTTAAAACAATACTAAAGTGTTTTACTTTTAAAATATAGCATATCAAAAAACAACATTTTGCAAATTTTGTGATTAGAAAATGTCCCAAAATTAGCATGATCACATGACCAGAAACAATGAATTAAATAAATCAAATATCAAAAATATTAGTAATTAGGAAATACCCCTAAAAATTAATGTAATAAAAAATTAAAACAATACTAAAGTATTCTACTTTTAAAATAGCATATCAAATGTATGGATACAAAATAAAATTTTAAACCAAGGTTAAAAAAAACAGTAGCACATTTATAGAATAAATTAGTAAATGATATTTGATATAATAAATAATGGCTTACATAGAAAAACATAATAAACATAGTTTAGAAATTACTAACCTATCTTTATGATGGCAAAAAGAAATGCTATTTGGTCAAAAAAATAAATATTACATGCTATTTAAATAGTTCTTTCATATATAAAAAATCCAATAAAATTACTTTCTTTTTAAAAACTTTATTTATGTACATGAACTCATATATACTGCAATGCATTATATACATGTTTCCAATATTTCCACGACCTCTTTGTAGTCATTTTTAAGGTTCAATAAATATATTGAAATAGTATATTTCTTTGGAATATATTTCTTTGTTATATAAATTAAGAAAATGTATAAAAAGAAATTTTGTTAATTTAGAAGTGTGATGTCATTAACATTATTACATTTGGAGTTATTATTATTATTTGAAAGACATTACATGCTCTTTTCATAAATAAAAATTGATTTTGTTGAATGATAATTTAAAGAGAAATTAAATTGTTTAATTAAAAATAATAATTTTAAAGAATTGACAATTATTTGTTTTAAATGTACTTTTAAATAGACTGAAGCATTATTTATTGTTCTACTGACAAATAGCAAAGAATGATTTCATATCAAGAAAACTGTTTGGATTGTGTAAACCAAAACATTGGCTAGAAAATTTAAAAGGAAAACATTGTATTTTAAAACTCTCAAAATAAACTAGTAAATAAATTGTGTTTGTGCCATGAATTTGGAAACCAAGGCCCAAATGGAAAATCTATTTCTTCATATTTTCATTGATAAAATAGGGACTACTTCATAATCATCAAATGTTGCATATTGATGATTTTTTCTAACTCTTTATTTAGGCCTACCTTCTACATTTTAAATGAAGCACAATTATGAAAGAAGGATCATCTGCTTTAGTGTAAATATGGATAATTTTAACATTTTCTACTGGATAGCAAGTTAAAATTACCAAACAACTTATAAATCTTTATTAAATATTTTTTTATTCATAATAAATTGTTTTTCACATAAATAGTATGCCGATATTATTTATAAATTGTCAATTCTTAAATATTATTATCAATCACTATGTTCATAATTATCAAAACTGTATGCTAGTAATATTTTCAAAATGCTTTAAATATAATGTTCAAAAATAATAGATGTCATAAATGATAGTTTATTTTATAATCATCACATTTCAATACAGACTATGAAATATTTAATTTAGGTTATTTAATGATATTTATAATTTTAAATACTGATTGTTTAAATTGTAGTAAATATTTATTATACATACATATGGGATTTGACTGATAATGTATGTATTGGCAACTGAAATATTATTAATATGTTTAGCTTGATATTATAGGTTAGTTCCAATTATAAATTCCTATGGATTCATTTTATAATATCATTTTTGTTATGAATACTTTCTTAAGCATGGGTAATGTTTATATCTTCATAAATAATACAATTATAATGAAGAATTAATATTTAAATATATTATACATAAATTTTTAAGAGTAGTTGTTGCTGTTACCTAGAATATTATAGTAGATAGTTAAGATTATATCTAGCAGGCATTTCACCCATTGCTTAGTTTTATAGGCCTGTGTAAAGATTACTGTGTTACTAGGTATAGAGGTTACGGATAGATAGGTTTGTTTTGGCAATGTCTCAGATTGTTGATCATGCATGTGTTTTTTGATTTTGATGTATTAATTTAGGTATTGATAATTATTACAATGACATTATTATTTTACTTTTTAAATAAATTTTATTATTATTATTATTATTATTATTCACTATTGCTTGAATTATAAAATACAAAATACAGATATGCCAAATTAATAGGTGTCTAAATATAATTCACCCTGGATAAACTTGTCTTTTGCTTCAAGATTTATTATTAATTAGAAGATTTTCACTTTAAAATGTATAATTTTTGAACATTTTTGTGTGTGACTTTTCTAGTAAATTTAATTTCTTTTTTTCTTTGGTATTTTCTTATACTAGTTAAAAATATTAAATTACAATTTATTATTGGAAATAAGTCTAGATTTATTATCTAGTGGCATCTTCTAGTAAAGTCCATATTGAACTATGTATTCATTACAATATATATATATTATCAAATAGCAAAACTCTCCATAAAGTAGTGCCACCCTGTGCCAACCAGAGTAATCAATGGATGCCAGAAGGCTTGTGCATAAAATCCCCATCTAGTGTCTACTCATCCAATATCCCCAGATTAATTTCTGACTTGTGGCCTTCATCAGTGAGGAGCCTTGGATCTGAGAGCACTGCACCTAGATCTTGGCACAGGGTGGCACTACTGTATTGAGAGTTTTTCTTGTTTAATAACAGTTATGTGCAAGCATAAAAGATGGTGATCATGTGATGTTTAGTGGTTTAACATATACATTATCATTATAATGATAATTCTAATATTCTCACAGATAAATGATGAATTCATAGTATTATTTCCAGGAGCTTCCATGTAATAAAAATATAATTGCTAAATAGCCAATGTTTTAATACAATAACAAGTATTTTCCTCAGAACATTTTTCATAAATCATTATAATGTATGTCATGATATTTAAATTCATTATTTTGTTCTTTTGTTATTTTCTCCTCATTCTCAAATTCTATTGGTTGAGAAGTTTTGAAAAAATATTTTATCCTCTAATAACTTTTTCCAGATATTATAAATCTTTAATTAACAATTTTTATTTATGGTCATTGTAAAAGTCTCTGGTCATATTGTTCAATTTTTTTCAGAATGTGTTTTATTAAAATTGATGTCATGTTAGTTAATTTAATGTGTAAATAAATGGCTGATGAATTAAATTTTTCTCTAACTGTCAAAATGTGTTCTTCCTTTTTTATGTTTATTCTATGATTGTCTGACCAATGTATGAATGTAAACAAACTCCACATTGAATTTTATATACCCCATGAAACTCCAAATAGATTTTATCATTATTTAATAATTTGCTAATAATGATTTTAATTATAAGTAATTTATAGCAGTATATAAATGGCAATACATAAGAAATTGTTGGTATTAGTGTTATTTGTGAATGTTTTGTACATGTGTATAAGATGTACTAAAAAAGTGGTTTTAAAAAATAAAGAATTGGGATATGTAAGAAATTTTAATAATAAAATTTATATAATGAAAAGCATTATATATAGATGCAAAAGAAATATTATTATGAGTTAAAATATTTATATTTATAACAACAGTATATATATATATTATCATAAAGATATAAAAAATAAGCTTTTTTAGGACTATTGGCATGCTCTTTATAATATATAAATATTTGTAGATCTTTGATAATGAATATAAAGAGGTAGTTACAACATTGGAAATATGTACATAATGTATTGCAATATACATGGGTTCATTTAAATGAATAAAGTTTTTAAAAACAACAATGAAGAAAGTAATTTTATTGGATTTTTTATATATGAGAGATCATTTGGAATCATACTTTTTAAAGAGAAAAAGGATTGTTATTATTTTTTATTAATAATCATGGTGATGGTTTTAAAGAAATATTTAAATAGGTATATTGCCCATAATTAATAAATATTAAAATCAAAACATTTAAGATATTTTTAAGAGCAAAAAAAAAATAAGAACTTTTGCAGGACAAAAAAAATGCAGGGGATAGTAAATATCAAAAACAATAATTTAGCAAGTATTTAATCAAAAAAATAAACAAATTAACAGAAAATAAAGAGCCATTTTCTCTATATATCTCATGTGTAAATTCAAAAGCTTCATAAATGACAATTAAACAATATAAATCAATATAAAAAAGCATTGAAAAGTAATATGATGGATTTAAAACGTCATTCTTTTTTTCCAAAGTGCTTCAGATAAACCTCTATACAGAGAGAAAACAGTATATTCTTTTCTCTAAAAAAAAGTTTTGTCTTGCACTTTGGATTGAGAGTATTTCATTTACTTAATAAACCAGTAGTTTGGATAGATATAATAATAGACCATTACTAAACAATAAAAACATAATATTCCTGATTTTTTCGCTTTAGAGCTCTAGTATTTATCCTAGTTGTAGACTGTAAATTTTAAATGAATCTATTGCAGTTGATAATTAAAATATAATTATATAATATTTACATGATATAACAATATATGAGATATCAACATCCATGATTATTGCAATATAATTTTATAGACAATGTTTTATGGCAAATAAGAGTGCTTTTAATTTATATAGTTTAAATTTTAACATTTGTTATTGTAACGATACATAAATATGTCGTTACATTTATTTAAAATAAAAACTTAAAAGTTCGCAAATAAAAGGAAAAAAACTAAACGCTAAAATTAAAATGTTTGTTAAACATATATATATTCGCACAGATGCTAAACTTTAAAAATATTTTTTTTTAATAAATAAAAAAAGGTATTTGAATGTATTTTTTATAAAAAAAAGATTTATAAAAGTATTTTAATAAAAAAATAACGTAAGTTAAAATAAAAACAGGTATTAATTAATTCCTGTAATCTATAAATGGAAATGATTGTTTATTAATTATCTAAAAGCTGTTTAATTAAAAAGTCAGATGGAAAGTTAGATAAGAGAAGAAAGGGATTTTAGCTTGACCAATGGAAGCCAAATAAAGGCCTGGACCATAACGAAAAAACAGAACAGTGACGTTTTTGTTCATGGAATCCATAGGAGGACTATAAAAAGAAAAAAAGATTGAGTTCCAGTCAGAGAGTTTTTCCAACTTGATTTGATGACAACGGTAAGACGCACTTGCCGTTCTCTCTCATTTTTTTTTTGTTTGTTTTAAAAAAAAATATAAAATGAAAAGACTGTGATACCAGAATGGAACCAGCTAATGCTACCTCCAGAACATTTTCTTCCAATGGAGACGCCGTGGGAATTGCCAACGGGAACATGGACTATATGAAATGAGAATGGCTATATAGTTTTGTAAAGTTGTATTAAGGGAGGGTAATCTTAGGTTATTCATTTCGTAGTTGAATTGGTTCAATGGATTGGATATATTTGTGTAATTAGTAGATGTAGTATGAGGTCCGCTACGGGCAGGATTATAGATATATGCCACACACCCTCTGTTTGCCTATGGATGGGTTTGTAAGTCGGCAGAAGACCGCAGTCCATTCCTATGGAGTTTTTTGTTTATTGATCTACTTGCCAACAGATGTCACATTCCTGTTGGTGGAGAGTCAATGTCTTCTCTATTTCTACTTATTGTTCAGATGTACATTCCTGACAATATAGTATTTTGTGTTGTCGTATCATGCTACATTGAATACATGAATGTATCAGGTGGATTGGTGCCAGTTGATTGCGAAATTTGTTGCCTAAGGTTAAATCAGGGAAGAATATTTTCCTTTCAAATGCAGACCTATGTAGTCCATTCATACTCGACCCTCTAAATAAATAGTAAACTCATTATTTGCAATCTACTTAAATTTAGAATTAAAGATCAATATAAAATTATAAACGTTAAATTTATTCCTCAAAATTTAAATATTATTTTATATGTGCGTAAATAAATATTTTTATATGTTAATTTCTGGCAGTGGCTTTTACTCTTTGATATTTAAGATATAAATTAAGATATAGATTTTTATCTCTGCGTCTCCGCTGAGCTAGTGACTTGGGCTAACGATCGGAATATTTAAATAAAGTGGAATCTTAACAGCGCGTATCTGCCTACTCTATAATTTTTTCTAGGCTCAAATGCCTAGATGGCGCCCTTGTAGTGCAGATATTGTTTTTGCGGTTAGATTCGATCTTCACTTACATTCCGATTGGTACATTATGAAATAGACAAATTAATTAAATTTTTTGTGCCACAAGTGTTTGGTAAAATTTCCAAGCAATTTTAAAACTTAGTTCATCATGTGGAAAGTGTATTTAAAATAAAATCCTGGAAGTTGATCAAATTCAGTAATCTAACTAATCATAAATGGCAATGCTGTTTCTATTGCTTATATATTTACATAACATTTTCTGTATATGATTAGGGTTTAAACATATTTCCTTATTGAAATTAAGAATAAATGATTTACAAACAGCAATATTTCAAAAAATATAAACATTTTATTATGAAAAGTTAACCTTTAAACTGATACAAATCCCTATTAGCCTAGTGAATTAAAGTTCTAAACTTTTGATTGGTTAATTACAGAATCAGCAGTAAACATATATTTGTCTTTTATTATTATATTTATTTTAGTTTCATTTGTAAAAAGCAAATTAATAATTTGTCTGATTATGAAAGTGAATGAAAGTTTTATCAAAAATAAATTTCTATTTATAATTACAAAAATAATCTATAGTGAAAAACATAAAACGAACATTTCATAACCTATTAGAAAATGCAGCTTACATCATTGATTACTTTCTCAATTTGCATTCATGTAAAAATGGAGAATTTTTACTAACATCTTAACTATTCTTCTAAAATAATTATATTTTCAGTATATTTTATCAAAGTAATTTATAATATGTAAAAAAATATGATGAAAGTACTTTAAAATGTACATTTTCATTTTGAAACCAAAGAACATAGACCTGTCAAAATCATTGACAAGCACTCCTTTTTGTTGAAAATGAGAAACAACCAACCAGTACCTTGGAAAGCTCATCTTTTTCCAAATTTAAATTTTGATTTTTTACTTGTAAAATAAATCCAGAGATGACCGTAAATTCACTATGATAATGTAAAAATTAGCATTTTTAGAGTGGTTTAATCTTCCATAATTTTATAATGCAATTTTATGTCTTTTGGCCAATTTGCCCCTGGTAAATTTTTCTGCAAGTATTATATATTAAATGCATAATTTTCTGCATATTTTATTATACAAAAATTTTGTTCAAAATATTACGATAGATGGCAGAAATTTAAAAAAACGCCCTTATAATAGATACAAGCCTCACCCAGACATGTTCAGCCATTTTTTCATGGACAGGTGATAAAACATTCTGCATATTAATACATTATTTAAAGAAAAAAGTAGCAATAACCAAAATCATGTTTATTTGTGAAATTAATATGGTTTTAGATATTTTTTACAATAATTTACATTATATTGATTAGATATCAAGAAATATAAATTATTAATAACTTATTTTGACTGGAAATGCTTTATTTTTAAAAATGTAATGTTATATTAGCAGCTAATGTGAATATGGCTTTAATCTATTTACAAGTGAATATGGCTTTAAGCTATTTACAAGTTTAGCTTCCATGTAAGCAATCTACTTATACTTACAAGTATAAAAATATCACAATTTTGCAATAAATATTCAACAATTTTAAACTTTTAAAGCATAATTCATTAGATATAAGAGAAATAAATAAATATTCATTTAAATTTTTAAAAATAATCTGAAATAATGATGATTTTGTTGATTTTGAAAAATTGAAAATAATCTTTCTGAAATGATGACATGTAATTTTTTGTTTTGATTACAATCTCATTTTTTTAATATTTATAGAAACAAAATGTGAACATTTAAAATTTATTTCAGTAGTAAATAAAAATATCTATCAAATGAAGTCGAATTTATTATTTTCTGATAAGTAATAATATTTTTATCATATATTTTACATTGATGTGTGAGACAAAGAAAAACATCAGAAAATGCTGAAATATTTGAGTCTATGCTGCACTAAGAAGGGGTTAAAGCTGCAAATGAAAATACTCATTGCATCCTCATGTATATTTAATGTAATATTTTTACAATGTTCTATATGCAAGAGATATTAAGTACATATTCACCAGCTGCAATGTCAATCAGTGATGCTCTCTTTTGCATTTTTATGATGTCATTATAAATTATGGTGCTTTTTTATTGCAAAGTACCCAAGTTCTTTAAAAAATTAATTTACCATAAAGCAAAAATTTACTGCTGACAAAATTCTCCACTAAAGAAAAAAAATCATGCAAGATTAATCAAGATTGGTAATAAACCAACAAACTTTCACATTTTTATGTTAAAATAGGTAATAATCACCAGGCATATAAATTACTGGTTAGTGAAGATTTTATTATTTTTTCTATTACCGTTTACCCTTTAACTAGAATATCATTTACCAAATAATCAATGGATGGTTAGTTAATTGTCTATGAAAAATCTATTGGAAAAAAATCTAAGCTTTTTTGTAAAATTTTAACCATCATAAACAACTTTCCATATTCCATTTACATTCAAATCCATGATCACAGGCTTGATTGATGAGAATTTGAAATTCTATTCTATGAAATTTTATATATATATATTGCATATGTTTGTTCTTCTGCATAACAAAGTGGTTTATTTTTTCTTTATAATATGCACTTTAGGAAGAAAACATTTCATTACACGGATGAACAAACATATGCAAATTTGAATTACAAATACAAATGAAGGAACAAATCACTATATATATACATTGGAATGGTTTGGGGTGGTAGGAAGAAGTTGTACCTGGGATGTTGATCATAGTCATACTTGGGGTAATGGAAACCATCATCATACCTCAGTAAATACAAAATGAAATATCAGTAATTTACAAAAATATATATATGTAAGATATATTTAAGGGGAGCATGCAATATGAGAACTCTGTGAGATTATTGCAGAGATCAGAAGAGCAACTAAAAGCATAATTAACCATCAACCAGCATTATAAAGTAAAAGTAATTATAAGTAATACTCAAAATAATAACCATTTATCCTGAATGATCAATCAATCAAAGTACATCAGAATAAAATCAACAATCAATCTGGTGACTGGATTGGAAATGGGTCTTCTGTAGACCATGCTAATCATTGAACCTTTGCCAGCTCGGGCAATTATTTAAACATAACTTGGATGTACCACTTAAGTGCTAATCCATTTGAATACATAGCCAGAAAATTTAAACAATAATGCTGGAATACAAAAACATGCTGATTATCATCAATGCTATGGCCACTTAAGTATCATTAATGTACTGGCCAACTATAAACTGAAATTTTAAACAAGACTAAAATAAAAGATGGTGCATGGGTTTAAAGCATATTCTCATTTTTGCCAACCAGGATTATGATTGATCATCTCTGGATGCCCAAAAGTACTAAATACACACCCCCATTCTATATTCATCCCACGCTCGAATCTAGCTCAGAGAATATAAGCTCTATTATTGTTATGGTGACCAAGAGATGATGCATAATATTCTATAACTATTTACAATTAAGTCACTGGAATAATTTTTACAATTGGATAAGTTTATATTAGATGACAATTAATTAAAGAAATAAAATTAAGTTCACTGAAAATAAGACTAAACACATATAAGCTTTCTGATTTTGATTACTATGCAAAATTTCAAATGATAATGTTGCAATTTACATAATTACTATTCAAAATTCAAATTGTTACATTGATTTACATGTATGTGCACACAGATGTGTGATTTCTAATATACAATTAATATATTTTAATTATTTATTATTTTTATTTCAGTGAATGTAGAAAATATCTACTACAATTTTTGTCTGTGTTTATTTCTACTTTTCATATATATGTGTGTGTGTGTGCGCGCACAAACACACACTATATTATTGTGTACCATGTAACTCAACTGGTTATAATATATGTTAGAAATAAATCAATAAAAATGATTTTAAAAATTGTTTAATAATTTATTTATGCCAATAAACATCTCATGATCACCATTTCTTATGCTTGCTTATAACTAATACTAAAACAGGCAAAACTCTCCATACAGTATTGCCACTTGGTGCAAGTCAGAGAAATCAATGAATGCCAGAAGGCTTGTGCATAAAACTCCCATCTAGTGCCTACTCTTCCAATAGTTCTCAGAAGGCTTGTGCATAAAATCCCCATTTAGTGTCTACTCATCCAATATCCCAGGGACCTTGGATGAGTATGCACTAGATGGGGATTTTATGTACAAGCATCCTGGCATCCATTGACCAATATCCTCAGACTGGAAATATTGGATGAGTGGGATTTTATGCACAAGCCTTTTGGCATCCATTGATTATTCTGGCTTGCACTGAGTGGCAATACTGTATGGAGAGTTTTGCCTGCTTTAATTTGTTTATGACTTTCAATTTCTTTATAGTGTCAATTCATTTTAATAGTAATCGTTTCATTTGTTTTTATTTTTTATTAAACTTATTAATTTCACTTTAAATGTAAAAATCCACATTAACTCTTTTTCAAAAAAACAATTTTTATTACTACACATTAAAAAATATCAAAACTTAAAACAATATTCACATTTGCTTCATATTTTGAAAATATTTTTTTTACAAGTCATGATTAATTAGTGTGTCAATCATCATAAAAATATCTAATTTACTTAGGATATTAATAATTTGCGACAGTGTCACTTTTGAGTAATAAATTTAAAACTACTTACTATTTTATATATCATGTCATGCATAATTTATACATTGTTTTCATACCTCTTAGATAGTAAGTAGTTATTTCGTGTGCTGCAAATGCTGTTTCAATTTTATTATAAAGACACTTGTAATTAAAAATTCAATATATATATATCATGATAATTAATAGCCAATTGAAAATGAATATCTGACTGTTCCACTTCAAAAAATAATGAAATAAGAGAGGCATTAAAATGAACAAAAAATATAATATACATATTTGCATTAAAAAAATATTATACTAAAGTCTGAATTTTTAAAACAGGCAAACCTCTCTATTCAGTAGTGCCACTCAGTGCCAGCCAGAGTAATCAATGGATGCCAGAAGTCTTGTTCATAAAATCCCCATCTAGTGTCTACTCATCCAATATCCACAGACTAGTTTTTGGCTTGTGGACTTCATCAGTGAGGAGCCTTGGATCTGAGAGCACTTCACCTAGATCTTAGGATCTAATGCAATACTCCAGCAGCTACCTTTTATCTCTACTTAACTACAAAACTATGAGTCTGAAATTAAAAATACAATATTTTTAATCCAAGCTCATTAGCTTATATAGTCATATAGGTCAGAGCTCAGTTCATTACCCATACATTTTGGTATCTATGGTTCTTTAATAACCATAGACACCACTATCCTTTTAGGCAGAATTGATATTAAACCACTAAACATCACGATAACAGTTAAAAGCAAGCATAAGAAATGGTGATCATGTGATGAAATTCTGGATTGATAAGTGTTTAATTAAAACTATAGTTGCACAACAACCTATAATATAAAAAAAGTTATGACAATGACTTGCTTTAATTTCCAGTATTACTAATGCCAGTAAGATTTTTAAAAAAAGAGTATGATATGAAAAGCACAAACAGGAGGCAGAAAATATTGCTTTTGATGAAATCATAATCATATTCTACAATGAGATCTGAGTTGTTATTGGTCAGACTCTACTTATTATTTACAATTAACTTTCATAATTGAAGATCTTATCATGATCCATCAACTGTGTACTTGATTAATAGTCAAGTTCAGTATCAGACACTTTTTATAACTATAATTATATTTTCCCACTTATTTATATGTCCATGCATCTTTCTCAATGCCCAAATAATAATGAAATTTGTATTTGCTAAATCCCTTTATACTCTCTTAATAATTTTAATATTACTGTTAAGTTGTTAATATTATTTATTATATAGGGTATACGAGCGCAGACTTTCACACCTCCCACCACTCCACTCTATCTCATAATACTGATACACTTGAATACATATATGTCGAAAAGATAAATAATCACCAATATAAGTATTTCATGCTAACCAGCAATCATCTGTTGGTTCAGATTACCATCTTTACACATATACGCTATAAGTGCTCAGATATATATTAAGATAGCCAATCTTCATAATTTAATAGACAGGCTTCAATCTACTCCATACTCCAACTCCTCAATAGTCCATCCAATTGAAAATCTGTTGATGGAACCCTTAAAGGCCACCCTGAGGCTGAGATTCTTGTCACACCCATATTGATTGAAGGTCAACCTGACCCCTCACATACAGGACATAATCCATTTAATACATATACAAGGGATGGGCAGACACCTCTACTATGTAATAACTGAAACACAGGCTTGGGTGGTGTGAAAGTCTGTGCTCGTATACCCTATATATATATATATTACATATATAGACACAGGTATATAATAAGCCTGTGGTTCAGTTATAATATTATTTATTGTAAAATTTTAATAAATTATTATGATAACAAGATTTACTATATTTAATAATTAAAACAGTTCAAAACAAAAAGAAATAATGTTTTATTTAAATAGTTTTTAAAAAATTCAAGTTAACTGTTTGTTGCTTACATATTCAGCAAGCGTTGGTAGTCGACTGTTAGCACAGCCTCCTTACAAGCAGTTGTCCCGGGTTCGCTTCCCGGCTGTGGCTTTGACATGTGAAAAAAAAAGTCAAAGACTAAAAAAAATTGATTACTTGAAATAATTATAAAAAGTCAGGTTTAGTAATATTATTTTGTATCTAATTACTTTATTTATGTTTTGTAACTATGATATTTTATAAGTCAATACATAAACAGTTTTTTAGTTTAATTTATTTTACTGAACGGAACATATATATATATATATTTGAAGTAGATAAGGTAATATTCTATGTCATGGCAATTCCTGTGGTCCTATTCAGGAGAGGAGTCTGTTTACCATTACTTGTGAGGAAAAAAATAAAAGCAATGGAATTATTTTAAGGCATAAAACAAAAAAATAATAACAAAATAATAGATTAGTTTTCTTTGTAAAAAAAAAAAAAGAATTTAAATTTCAAAAAAAAAAGCTAAATAATAATATTCTACAATATAGAATAAATAATATAGATAGATTTTTTTATTATCAGAAACTAAAAGATTTAAAATTATATATATGGTGGAAAATATTTATCATTTCCACAAACATTCATTCTGCTTTATCAGGCAACTGAGAAGAAAGACTATGGTGTTTCTTGATCTTAAACTCAGGAGTAAAAAGCCAATAAACTCACAATGCTGACTAATGCATGTTGGTGAGCAGACCATCACTGACGACTTTTTATTTAGGTACTTACAACTGCAGATCACTTTCAAGTGAAGGAAGATTGCAGGAATTAGAAGAACTGTCTTATATTAAATGGGACTTTATTGGACTTTGTAAAGTTAGAAGAAAAGGTGAAGGGACAATAGATTAAAAAAGTGGACATGTACTCTATTATAGAGGCACAAATATTGGAAATACAAGTGGAGTAGGATTCCTTATAAATAAAAAGTGAAAGAATAACATTGTGGAGATTGATAGTGTATTGGACAGAGTGGCAAAATTAGTTATACAACTTAATAGCAGATACCAAATGCAGATAATTCAGGGTTATAGAAGATTTTTTATATGGATGTACAAAAGGCTTTTGATCAGAGTAAACAACATTTTAAAATTGTTATGGGAGACTTTAATGCTAGAATTGGTAAACAAATGAAAGATGAAAGTGTTCTAGGTTATTTTGGTTATGGTAATGGAAATGAGAGAGGACATAGACTTGTGGAGTTTGCAGTAAAAGAAAAACTTTATATTATGAATTCTTTTTTTGAGAAAAATATTAAAAGGAAATGGACATGGAAGCATCCAAATGAAAGTGCAGCAGAATTGGATTATATTTTGACTAACAGGAAATACATATTTCAAGATTGTAATGTTCTTAATAAATTTAACACAGGAAGTGATCATCGATTAATAAGATGTAAGATACGTGTTAATGCAAAACTAGAGAGACAAAAATTATTAAGAAAAACAATATTTACAGTTGATATTCCTAATCTTCAGAAACATTCTAATGAATTTAAATTAGAACTTACAAATTGATTTCAAGTATTAGTAGATTTTGAACATGATTCAGATTTGAATGAAATTAATATGAAAATAACTGAAACACTTTTAAAAACTGCAACAAAGATAACTGGTAGAAAAAAGCAGCAATTGACCAATAAAATTTCTACTGAGACTAGAGAATTTAGGAAGAAAAGAATGAATATGAAAATATACAAAAATGATGCATTAAAAAAGATTGAATATCTCAAAATTTTGTAAAATGGTGTGGAAAAGAGTTGAAAATGATATAAGAACGTATAACTGTGAACTAGCAAAGAATAAAAGTCTCAAGAGTATAAAACAACATTTTGGTATTGGTAGGAAATTTATATCTGCAATAAGAAAAAAAAGACAGAATTATTACTAAAAAGAGAGATGACATGATGAAATGGGTAGAAGATTTTTATCAAGAATTATATGGTAATAAAGAATAAGTACCTCCTATATATATATTACATCTTCAGAATTGCCCAGAATTTTAAATGAAGAACTGAGATATGCAATTAAATGTATGAAGAAAGGAAAGGCTCCAAGTAATGATGGAATTATAATTGATATATTAAAAGAAGCAAGTGAAGAAATAGAATATTTTTTAGCAAAATTATATACCAAATGTCTAAATGATAAAGATGTACCAGATGACTGGAAAAATGCAGTATTAATATTAATATTTAAAAAAGGTGATAAAGAATATATTAGAAATTACAGACCTACTAGCCTTTTATCAGTTTTATATAAAAATTTTACCAAGATAATTTAAACTCATCTACAGAGAACATTGTATTTCCACCAACCAAGAGAACAAACTGGATTTAAAAATGGTTTTAGTACAGTAGATCATGTCCAGATATTGAGAGAAGTTATAGAAAGGACAAATAAATATGAGTTGCCATTATGTTTTGGATTTGTAGGTTATGAAAAGGCATTTGATTTTATAAATATTCCTTCAGTGATTAAAGCATTGGATCAAGGTATAGATCCAGGATATTGTCATATTTTAAAGAATATTTATAAAAATGCAACAGCAACAATTAGATTACATAATGATACTGGGAAAATCAACATTGAAAACAGGGTAAGACAGGGTGACTCTATATCTCCAAAACTTTTTACAGCAGTGCTGCAAGAAGTATTTTGTGGATTAAAATAGGAAGCTAGTGAAAGTAAATGAAGATTATTTAAATCATTTAGATTTTGTGGATGATGTAGTTGTTTTTGCAAATAATGCTTTAGAGCTACAGAAAATGTTGCAGGAGTTATCAGATGAAAGTAGGAAAGTAGGATTAAAGATAAATGTTAAAAATACTAAAGTAATGTTCAATGAATTTTCTCAAAATATGAAAATTAAGATTGATTATGATGAGTTAGAAGAAGTTAAGAGTTACAAATACCTTGGTCAGATTATTAATACAGATGGAAACATAATGGATGAAATTAATCATAGAATTAAACTTGGTTGGAGTGCTTTTGGTAGAAATAACTTGATACTAAAAGGAAATGTGTCTATGTGTTTGAAAAGGAAGGTTTTTAATAAATGTGTTTTACCAGTTCTTACTTATGGATCTGAGACTTGGACACTTAATAGAAGAGCAATACAGAGACTTCAGACCACTCAAAGAAGTATGGAGAGATGCATGTTGGGAGTAACAAGAAGAGATCGAAAATGCAATATATGGGTAAGAGAACAAACAGGTGTTACTGACCTCATTGAAAAAATTAAAAGACTGAAGTGGAGTTGGGCTGGACATATTGCTAGAAGAGATGATAATAGATGGACAATTGAAATTTTAAACTGGATTCCAAGAGATTGTAAAAGACCCAGAAAAAGAGATGGAGGATGAAATAACAAAGTGTGCAGAGGTGATGTGGAGAAGAGAAGCTAAAGATTGAAGAAAATGGAATGAACTTGGAGAGACCTTCATCCTGCAGTGGATTGACAATGGTTGATGATGATGATACTGATATGGTAGAATTTGGATTTAAATGCTGTATTACGTTAAAAATAACACAAAGTAAAAATGACAAAATAATTTTAAAAAATAGTTTTTAAAAGTGACTGCAGATAAGATTTAATTAAAGCTTAAATAATTGGGTTTAATTGAATAAAAACATATATTAAAAAGATTAGGAGTTTATTTTAATCTTATATAAGGTTTCTTTTTTTTTTTTTTTTTTGGTGGGAGACAATAGAATAAAAAGAAGTTATAATTGGGTAAATAATGTAGCTTCTATTTCAAGATAAAAATTTTAATTAAGTACATAATTACCCTATATATTTTTCTTTTAATTAAATATAATTAACATATTTAAGGTTTGAGTACAGAGCACATATAGAAATGTCATTTTCTCTAGCTCTCTTTGTAGCTCTTTTACTGCTCTATAAAGCTGGCAGTATTTTCAGTGGCTAAGAAATAGAAAACCACTGACAGACTGAAGTCTATATTGAATCCAATGGTTATCAACATAACTTATAAACAATGCTTTACTAAGGGTAATACTGTTTTTAGGAGTACATGCTAGCTCAACAATAGATATTAGTGATATACAAAAGATTTATTCTTCATATGATTTTATATTGTTTTACTCATTATTTCTCCATTTATTGTGTTTCCTTTTGGTTAACTTTTTAAATTTTTAAGGTTTTTAGTATAGGTTCTAGTCATTATAGTTCTTTGACTGTCAACAATCATTTTTTTACACTAACAATGATAGCAGGTTGGTTCCAAAGCAGAGGTGTTGACATTTTGAGGTGAACCTACTAGCTGTAAACATTTTTTGTTTATTAATTTTGCATCTCATTTTATATTAGCATCTATATTTCATTTTCTCTTTTTTCCCTAACACTCACATATAACCCAAATCCTTATATTTTGTACTAAACTTCCTTATTATTATTATTTTTATTTTATTTCTTTTATTTTGTTTTGTATTAGTGTGTAATGTGTTTGTGAATATGGATAATAAAATAATCAGTGAAAATAACTTGGTTTTTAAAAGATTATATTACAGTAAATTATTGAGAATTTACTAAATGCAAAGAATTTTTAATAAAAAAAAGTGTACAAAGATATGAAATGGACAAAAAGTATGTCAAAGAATGTTATATTAAAGAACCTAAAATTGATTGGGTATATTTATCAAATAAATTATCAGAAATTTAAAAAAAGGTTTGCATATATTCAATCTACTTTCAAGAAATAGACACAACTGAAAAGAATTAGTAAATAATAGATTAAGTAACTACAGGCACTGAAATATGTTTTTTTTTCATGTGTTATAGCATTGGCTAGGATATGAAACCGCTAACCCAGGATGACTGCTTATAAGGCAGCTGTGCTGACCACTCGATCACCAATGCGTTGACTAATAGTTTTTAAAAAGACATTATTGTTGATAAACATTTATTCTCACAAATTCTTTAAAGAAATATGAGTAGAATTATTTTTTCAATGACATTTGTTCAGTAGAGTATTTCTGCTTTTGCTTATAGTTAATGAATTGATAAATGGCAGCTAATACTATGTTTTTGTAAAATATAACTGTTTTCACAATTATATCAAAGGTAGAATTAGTTTCATAACATTTGATTGGACCATATTATAATTTTCAGCAGATAATTTTACCAGTATTATTTTTAAAATTTCTTTGTTGCTTTGTTCTGTTTTTTCGTTTCTATGTTGTAACTTTTTACAGTGATTTGATCATGATAGAATAATCTATAAATGTTCTTTGTAGTTATATAAATAGGATGTAATATTGTTACATCTATAGTAAAAATCTTAAGATCATTGAATGATTAATTGAAGTACTTGGAAAAAAATATCTGTGTTGTAATTTAATCCTATAATAATATTGTTGTAAATGGTTGTATGATTAAATTTAACAAAATGTTTGGGAGAAGAGAATCTATATTTTTTTTTTTTATTTATTTCAGCATGTGGTTTGTTGTTTTATTAAAGACAGATTAATTATTAAAAGACAACATAAATATATTAGCAGAAATTTCTTCCAGGTGATGGACTCATCAGTGGATCTAGTAAGACAGTCATTTCAATTACTATAAGCATAGATTTATCCATTGCTTGTGTTTAAAAATGTCTACATAATTTATGACATTTCTTGTTAAGCAGTAATTAAAGATATTAATTGAACTCTATAAACTTTATTATAAGAAAAATAATTTGTAAAAAACATGGACTGTAAAATATATTATATTTTCAGTTTCTAAAAAAAATACATAATTTTAATATTAGATAATACATTTAAGGGTATTCTTGAGAATTATGCAATGGAAATTAAATTTCTGTTGTTCAAATCATTGTTCTGTCTGCCTAGATAGATCTTGTAATTCAATTTTTATCCTTTCCCAATTACTGACCTAATTTAAACTTTGTATACACAAGTATTCCTGATGACAATACTTTTTTTTTTGACAGTTTTTAAACAAATTTAACAAAAAATACTTAGTAAAAATTTTGTTTTTTTAATTATATATCAGATTGATTTTAAATATATACAATTAAGTCCTTCATTCGCAAAGACTTTATCTTGTGTTGGAGATGAAAGTATTCATTTATTATTATTAACATTCGTAAAAAAGCACATGTTCATTAATTTGAAAGGCTAATCTTTAGTTTATTACAATTTATAAACAGAGTGCTATATAAATAAATGCCTCATTAACTTAGATATATAAAATTAAAAAATAGAAATATATATATATAAATTATTTTATTCACATAAATGCACTAAAAATTTAAAAAGATTTAATAGTATTTTTGGTAATTATAATGTAATCGGGCTTGGCCACTTGATGGCGTTGTTGGCAGTCAAAAACAATACAATACAATGTTCGGGGCCGCGTTATATTTTTAAATCGAATCGCTGGTTTTTTTTTTTTGGTTATTAATTTATTGATTGCTATAACTTTTTTTTCATGCCTTTTTATTAAAAAAGTTATTTAATTTTAATTTTGTATTTAGTAAATGACAACCTTTTTTTTAATTTTTAAATCGCTGTTTTCAAACAAAGCTGCTACTCTGCGATGTCTATTTAGCAATGTCTTTTGCTTAATTATTGCTTTCTACATAACAAAACAACTGTGTAGGGTTAGGGTTAGTTTTAGGGTTAGTTTAGGGTTAGGTTTAGGGTTAGTTAGGGTTAGTTTTAGGGTTAGTGTTCTGTTGTTTGTAATGCTAAAATAAAAGATATCAAAATTGTAACCGTAGTTGGACAAAAGAAAGAAACTCAAACTTTTTTAAACAACAACAAACACATATAAATGTCTTATTTACTTATTAAACATGTTTATAATATGTGTTTTCTATGAAATTTACAAAAAATCGTGTATATTTTTATTGGACAGCAGAAATACTCAGCTTCTGTTGTCGTTTACTGCAGAAAAAGTTGATCGCCATCCATTTTATCAACTACATGGTATTTCACATGCGATATTGGCCAAATTCTTTTTTACCTACCCTCGGCAAGCTTTTACACCTTACACATTCTCTAAACAAGGGTGTGGTCATTTAGAAAATTACTATAAATTCATGTTTATTAAATAAATTATAAATACAAATATTGTGTAACATATATTGTAAAAATTTGACTAATCCAACTAAACACACATATATATCAAACTGTAAATGAAAGATAAATGTGTGGATTCACAATAACTGTCACGAAGCAGAAATAGGCCATATTATTTCTGCATTACGCATCATAAACGGCCTTCTAATGGCTAAGACAAACATAGATGTTTTCTATAGCCATAAGTCAGGCCTTGTAAACGGCATTTGTTAGGTGTTTTGGCGAGCCAGAATGCCATCAAGTGGCCAAGTCCGATTACATTATAAGTACCATATTTTTTTTTTGGGGGGGGGGATAATGCAATCCAAAATGCATGTTTAAAACATTCATGTTTATAAATAGTTTTAGATATATTTTCTGTTAATTTTTATGGACTTCTTAACAAAAGAATTAAATTTTTTGACTTTAGGTCAATATGGGTGTGATGAGAATCTCAGCCTCGGGGTGACTTTTGAGCATTCCATCATCAGATTTTTAATTGGATGGGTGGTTGAAGAGTTGGAGTGTGGAGTGGATTGAAGCCTATTCATTAAAATATGAAGATTGGCTATTTTAATATATATCTGAGCACTTATTGCATATACGTGTAGAGATGATAATATTGACTAATTGATGATTGCTGGTTTAGCATGAAATATGCATATTGGTGATTATTTATCTTGTCGACATATATTTATTCAAGTGTATCAGTATTATGAGATAGAGTGGAGAGTGGTGGGTCATGTGAAAGTTTGTGCTCATATACCCTATATATTAATATTCTTCGTCTTTTTGCTACAATATGTTTAAAATTTAAGTCAAGCGTTAGTGGTCAAGAGGTCAGCACAACTGCCTTCCAAGCAGTTCTCCTGGGTTACCAGGTTTGCTTTCCGGCTGATGCTATGACACATGAAAAAAAAAATTAAAATACATTTATATATAGTATAACTAAGATTATTTCTAAATGTGATGTCCCTATGCTTTGGAAGTCGGATTTTTTTCAAACTCTTTATTGCATTTATATAAATAAATGCATTTCTTTATTATGTACAGTATATCTTTTTTTTTTTATTGGAAAAGATTTCCCTCATTTGTTTTTTGTAAATTGATGTTTTTATGAAAACTTTGTCCAGAATTTTTAAAATCTTTATCTTTGTATAAAATCGTAGATAATAGTGTTTATATTTTGACGACAGATCATTATTAATAATTTAGTATCTGAAACTTATGTTTATTATTTTTTTTTGTTGACAGTTATATTTGTTTTTAATTTATGCTGTACAAATTAGAGCCAGCAATGAGAAGTACCATCAATAAAGTAATTTTCCTGCAAATAAAAAAAATAACTCGTACAAAAAACAATTCTAAAATGTAACAAAAAGCAATACTTTTTTGCTTTTAGAAAGTTTGAACTACCAATTTTACAGTTGTTATAATCAAGTATTCCTTCAGATTTAATGTGGAAGTTTTAAATTTAGTGGGAAATCATAAATTTTTAAAGTACATTAAAATTATTAATTGATTGAATTTACAATTTATTTTAAAATTACAGCATATCTATTATTCATTTTATTTTAGATTAATCCACTATTTAAATGTTATTTAAAATTTGTTTGTATATATTGCATATATATGAGAGTATTTCAAAATTATTTGCATTACTTATCTTTTTCAAGAAAAGTATCAATAAACATTGAATGCTCTCATGTAGTAAATGTTAAAAATAAAATTAGATTTTTTTTTTTTTTTAGGTAAGTACAAATAATTTCTTTCCCAAATTTCGGATTATACAGTGGTATAAATTATATCATATATAAGGTAAATTTTTTAATTTTCTATTTCATTATTTTATTACATGTTGATGTAAAATTAAAAATAGATAAAATTCTATTAGAAGTTGTAAAATAATAACAAAATTAATATTATTCTCAAAATATAATTTTTACTTTTTCTATACAATTTGTCATAAGTCCATCATTTTTACTTAACTGTATTTTTAAATAATAAGTAAAACCGTGGTTGTAAAGTCTTTGCTTTCACTGTGTGTTTTAATTAAATTTAAACAAAATAAACAAGGTTTTTGAATATTACTATGAATATTTATAAAGAAAGTATTTTTTTAATATCAGTAAATGCCAAAAGAAAAAGAAACCGTTTTATTATGGAAAATAACTACATGCAAAAATGTATATGAGATATGCTTAAAACTTGAATAAAGTTCACAATAAATCAGGTTTCTCTCCTCTATCAGGTGCCATGATTATGACTAATATAATTTAGTCAAAAGTGGAGTAGGCAAAAATTGTGAACTTTATTCAGATTTTAAGTGTATCTCATATACATTTTTTTTTACAGTTATTTTCCATATTGCATTTCCTCGAGATAAGGCATACCAAAATTTTAAAACCTTTAATTATATTTGCACATAATAATGAATTTTAAATTGAAGCATAATTAAAATATGACTTTTATCTAAATAAATAAGGAACATTATTTGATAAATTCAATATTTTAGAGTTATATGCTTTTCCAGAGAGAATGTCTTAGAAAGAACTTTTCTTATTATAAAACATGTATCTATCTTAAAAATCATTGTATGAAGAAATTCTGTTTTGTATTAATTATGCTTACAATTTTTTTTGCAACAGGATTTTTTTTGGGTCATTTGATTTACTCTAAATCTTGATACGATTTGATGAAATGTCCATAGTATATTTTAAAACTAAAAATTATTATTATTATTTTTTTATTGACAAGAAATGTCTCTTTACATCATATTGCTATATATTGATTTCATATGAAGAATAAACAGTAAAGTTAAACTGCTAATTTATACATTATTTTAAATAATATAGGTTTTTTTCTTTTATTTGTATTTATAAATAAATTTTTTGTATATTTGTTTGTCTGCATAAAGAAATCGTTTCCTTATTCTTTATAACCTAAAGCTATGATTATGGCAAACTTCACCGAAAGTGCACTCAGTTTTAGGCTATAAAGAAGCAAAAAACCACTTTGTTACACAGATGCAAATTTAAATTACATTTTCCTAAAATTAACATATCTTATAATAGTAAATATTATTATGATGCTTTTCTTATAATATTATTTGCCAATTTAGCACTAATTTTAAATCACATTTTAACTAAAAACATCAATGCTATTATCTTTATAATCTCCTTTTATATGAATATAATAATTTACAATTTATTCATATATATTGATTGGTGTAATTTGTATCTCATAAAATAGTAACACAAAATTTGCATTAAAATGTCAATTAATTTAAAACTTTAAAAGTTCTTATCATATGAATTTTAATGTGCATTTGCCAAACAGCATTAACCAATTTGTATGTAATCTTATTATCAATTATTAAACGATGCTGTCAAGTTAAATCATAATGAAAAATCAGTTATTTTTAAGAATCAAACAAGAAAAAAAAAAAGAAACTAAATAATAAGAATGGGTAATGAATATGTACTTAACAAATGAGATATTTTAGAAAATTAAATGACATGTCTCACCATTACTGTAACAAAAGAAAATACCAGTAGCTAGTTTTAAATAACTCAGTATTTGCTTACATTCAATGTAAATAAAAAATAAAATATACAGATATACAAATAAAAAAGCCAGCATATTAAGATTCATTTTTCTATATTAATAGAAAAGCTTTAAATGTTAGACTAAAGTTAATTACTGTGACAGTTTTTTTTAAACTTTCAAAAATACATGAATATTTTGGATTTCATCAATATTCCATTCATATTTATGCATTTAAGAATCTTGTATCTTTTGCATACCATATAAAACATCGATTAAATTTAATCTTTTACAAAATGTTATATATTTATTAATAAATTGCAAAAATCTTTTTTCGGAAAAAAGGAAGATCATTATAAGTTTTACACTTGCATAACAAAATTGCAAAAAAATAGAATTCTATCATGAATAATGTCATTGGTGGTCGAGAGGTCAGCATGACAGCCTTTCACTTGCAGGCAGTTGCCCCGGTTGCAGGTTCGCGTCCTGGCCAATGCTATGATACTTAAAAAATAATAATAATGTTGTTATCCTTTTTAATATTAAAAATCATTATTGATAATAAATTATATGCAAATATTAACATATATAAACTATAACATATAATAATGATACAAGCAATACAAAATATTCAATTCTGATTAATTATGGCCCAAATTAGGAGAGACTAGTATTACTTGATTTATTTATACTTCTAACTTAAAATTGTTTTTAAGGCTAATCCTTGATAGGATATTACTGACAGTAACAATAAACATTATATCTTATCAATAACTTACTAATATGAATAGTTTTTGTCTGTTAATAAGATATATATGAAAATTCTTAATTGCCTTTCACAAAATATATCTGTGTGTACTAGAAAGGATTTATCAAAACATTTATTACAATGAATAAATTATATTTAAAAAAAAGAGATTATTTTGAAGAATGAAATGTGGTAAAAACTTGATTATAAATATAATTAAAATTTGTCTATTTAAAACCTAGAGTATACAAAATTATATTGAAACGTTTTTTTAATTGATTTGCTTCAATGTTTCAAATGTTGGCTAAGTGAAGCTTCATTCTGTATGTTAATTTTATTAATGTAGTTGGACATGTTTTCAACTGGGGAAGTCTGATTTATAGTAAAAGGAGAATAACTTTAATATTAAAAAGTTTTTATTGAATGATTCTTAAACAAAACAATATTCTAAATTAGGATTAAAATATATAAAAAAGGATTGTGAAAAAAAATGCAGGTTAAAGTTTATTTTTTGTATTGATTGTACCTTTGAGTATCAGCATTATTAAGATATTGTTGT
Source organism: Epiperipatus broadwayi (assembly GCA_028023455.1). NCBI lineage: Eukaryota > Metazoa > Onychophora > Udeonychophora > Euonychophora > Peripatidae > Epiperipatus > Epiperipatus broadwayi. The sequence continues at coordinate 1,981,317 of JAQFVV010000075.1, forward strand.
CAGTTAATTTGGCTGTTATGGTATTATCCTTAATCATCACTGTATAAATTCATTTTATTTTAAACAAATCAACTAAAACTTTGAAGTAATATTGTGCATTAATAAATATAAAATTAACATGCAGAGCATATTAGGATTTTGATTACTAGAATAAAATTATTCACACTTAAATGTCTTTTATTTTAATATGCTATAAAAGCCATCAAAAGCAGAAGCAACCACTCACAAATGAGTATGAATATGACCATATCAACTTCAAAAAAAGTCAAAATAAAAGAATACTATACTAGAGATGAGTTTTACAATAACTACATTAACCAAACTATAAATCACAAATACATCCACATATAGAACATTCTAGTCCCTTTTTCTGCAGAAGGTTTTTTTGTGAAATTCTTTAGTACCATGTCTATTCTATTCTCGGCTATATCTTCCTTATGGAAATAACCAATATTATATTGTTTAGAATGTCTTTGAGTTAATATTTATGATTAAATGGGATCTACATTTTCTATGAAAACCACACTTTATTTCTTCATGTATAAATGATTTCAAAAATATAGGACTGATCATTCCTTTCACATATCAATTCTAAAAAAGATATGATTTTACAATATTGGAGACTACAGTATAACTTCCCAGATCCTTAAATAAAACTTTTCTAATTCATTTATTGTATATCAGTAGGGTGCACAAATCTTACTTCAATACCATAAATGAGATGAAATAACAGCTATATATATTTTAATTTAGTTGCAATAGTTTGCTGTAATAAAATACATTTCTTTTTATTCAACAAAAGCACCTTTTTACTTATAAAACCATCAAGATCGATAAATTGGTTTTCATTTAACAACTGTCCAGTTGCTGAGAATATTTTTTATTAGATAATAAAAAGCATGTTTTTTTAATATTAATCATTAAATCACAGTATTTACATTTTTAAAACTATATTGATATAGATTATTTTTTAAATTGAAAAAATTAGAGCAATATTTAGCATTCTATAAAACAGGGAATCCAAGATTATGAAATTCTTGTATTTTTTAATCAATTCAAATTAAAAATTTCTCCAAAACATAAAATATCTGGATTCCTCTTTTATGAAATACCTGTAATTAATTTCAAATACCAGTGTCATAAAAAATGAAAACAAATTTTGGAACAATAATGCAACCTTGTTTAACACAAGTTTTTATATGAAATGCCTCAAATTTTCTACCTATAATAATAACATTTCCTGTGATTACATCATGTAGAAATTGTATAATATTAATAACTTTAGTGGATAAGAAATTATTTTCAAACAATACCATATATTTCTTTGATTAAGTTGAATTAAATATTACAAATCAAGAAAAACAATATAGAATTCACTTTTTTTTCTTGACACTATTTTGCATTTTCCTGACAACAAAATCCATGTATATAATATTCTTAATTATCTAAAATCATAATAATCCTATGGTCATAATACATATTTATGATTGAAGCAACTTTTTTAAATAATTAACAAATGTTCCTTTGTTATAATTCTTATTCCTTGGTAATTACTACAATATTCATGTATACAATGTTCTTAACTATCTAAAACCACAATAATTCTCCAATCACCATACATATTTATGTTTGAAGCAACCTATTCAACAAAATTCTCAAATGTACTTTTATTATAATGGAAAATATTCATATTTCTTAATAATTAGTACAATCTTGTATATTGCCTATATTTTTAAAAATTAAAAAAAAAAATAGAAACATCTGTTAGCACAACTTTATAAGTTTTTATATTATTAATATTTAAGTTACCATATTACCATCATATTTTCACTCATGAAGTCATCTACCTATCTATATTTCCACATATATTGGTGTGGGTTATTTCGTTTTGCTTCACTTTCCTTCAGAAATCTTTAGCATTATATTCACAAGATTAGACTCATTCTAGGATAAAAACTGAATATTGATTTATTAGTTCAAAAAAAGTCTGGAGTTTTTAATAGTCCACAGAACAGTACAAAAGAAAAATCTAAAATGTAGTAATTATGGTTTTCAAGGTCTCTGATTGGTTGATTCTTTAATTTTTACATATCAACAAAGTTGTAAATTCTTATTCTATTGTTAACTAAGATCAGTAAAAAATTGTATTATTTCTATCATTGATTTAAATATTTAGGATTATTTTGTAAAAATATTTATACCATAATTATTAGAGAAATTTATATTTAGACTGAGAATTTTTTTGAAATGTGTTTAATTTTTAAAAATAGAAGTTAAGAAAATTGAAGTAACAATAAAAAGGAAACTATTTCTTTGGCATAGTCAAGTGTATACAAAAATTTTATATTCTAATAATTATAAATGCAATTTCAGATTTTGTAACAGGATTTCATAAAGTTATCATGAGATAAAAATTTGTTCAGATTTTTCAAATCAAATTCAAATACAAAGATGTTCAGTCAATAAACAAAAACTCTGTTGTTCATATTACATGTTGTACTTTATTTAATGCACTGAGATAATAAAATTTGAATATATATATTGAACATGCTTGAAATCCGATTAAGTTTTAATCTTCACTAAACTTAATTTTTGTTAAAACGTTTAATGTTTAAATTTTATTATCATTTAAAAAAGAATACGTGTATCAAAATACACAAGCGTTTATATGTAAAACGCTTCATTTCAGTGTTTATCGATTTATTTTAAAATAGTTTTCATATACCATTTGTTTTTACTTTAAATCAATTAATGAAAAAACAAGCAACCTAGCTAATTACATTCCTCTGGCTTTTATTTTAATAGCGGAGATTTGATTTTTATGTAGTTGTTTTCATTTCAATAATCCCTGGGTAGAATTCCTAGATTAGATTGAGCGGGAGATTAATATTTGCCCTGCCTAAGGTGTAGAAATTGGACAACAAGGAAAGTGTTTCACGGGAAATGGAGCAACGTATAAATAGCCCCGAAAATTTGGAGTGTCAGTTAATTCATTATTCGTCACTAGACAAGCTGTTCCTCAAGTGAAAGTTTATCTCAACGGACATTTAAATTCTTAAAGGAAATTCACTGTTATTTAAATCCTTTTGCTTGCAACAAGATGAAAAATTCTATACATGTTACCACCACCCAAATGGCTTGCTAACTCAACAAAAGATGGATCCCTGACTTCCAAATTTGCTCCAGTAATGCCTTAAACACCTAGAAGAAGCCGGAATCTCTTTACATCTACCTTGCTGTCTAAAGACCTGAAAATGAACTAAAATAATAGTGCACACTCTACGTGAACATTGCTTTTACCGAAAGGTAACTATTTTCTTTTTATTCTTCCCAGGGTAAATTAATTCTCATTAAATCTCCACTCAGTCTAATCATAAAAGTCTGTATTCGTAAACTTTAAGTAATATTTATATTCACATTTAATCTTTATTGTGTTTTCTTGTATTTTTGTAATGGGTTTTGGAATCTTAGTTTTAAGATTCCCAATTTGCTTTCAGTTTTGTTTATTGGAGAGTGACGAATGAGTATTTATATTTTATGCCTCACTTTTTATAAATGCTTTAGCAGTCATGCATTTTAAATGCTTACCTGTAATTATGTTATTACTCAATAATTAATTTTAAACTCTATGTTTGCCCTATTGCTAAACCTCCAAAAATCTTTTGGCTGGCAACTTTATTGTCTAATTTTCCGCAGGTGGAGATTTCATTTTTATATCTCTAAAAGCGGAAATTAGAATTGTGTTTTTCTTTGTAATTTTATAAGTTGTCAGCAGGAAGATAAAATTTATCCTTTCTTAAATTACAGGTGAGCGATACTTTCATTCTGCTAAAGTGTTTACAACTTTTAATATTTTCGTACTCATGTGCACTCTCCGATAGATTTATTTTTGTATTTATTACGTATGCTTTAAATTTATCAGAGCGTGTACTCAGAATTTGTTTGTAAGTTTATTTTCTTTAAATGCTGGGGCAGACGTAACTGTTTTTCTAATTATTTACTTGTCCCTTATTGAGACTTTAATTATTAATTTTAAAGTAATTTTCGCCAATCGTTTGGCTGGGATTCACCAATTTTAATTGTTTTACTCTGTTTCAATCATATTTTTCGGTTGTTCTTGAGGTGGATCAATCACCATTATTTTAAATGTAGTAATAGGTGCAGCTCATACCGATATAAGGACATTCAGGGTCTGACCAAATTTTGGATCTCAAAAAGCTCATCGGCGCTGGTGGCTTTGGTCTATTTCAAGGACGTATTATTTGAGTATCTAAGGGTGAGAACCAATGTTTGAGTGAATCCTCTGCTGAATGAAATTTGCTTCCTCCTTTTTAAATTTGTTTATTAGAGAATCAGTAGATCTGCCAGAGCATTGCATTTAGTCTTTCTGGTACACGCCTGAGCTAATCATATTTGTTTACTTATAAACTTTTCTTATAAGTTGATTTTCTCTTAATAAAATTTTATTAAATATGTTTAAACTTAATTTGGCTGACGTTTGTCTTTGTGCTTTTGTCTCAATTGTCTAAACAATTTAAGATCTCTTGTTTCTCCCTGAGTCTAGTCGGCACAAACCATCATCATCATCTATTCTGATCACAGTAAACAAATCTTCCAGATATGTAGTGATCTGGTGGCGCCCTCTGTATCAGAATAGATTGATAGACGAAATTAAAAGCTTTCGTCCTGCACAATATAAAGTCCAAATTTATATTTTTTTAAGCCAATAAACATCACATGATCATTATTGAGTAGCAATACGTATAGATAGTTTTGCCTGTTTTAATATAATTTTTTTTATTTATAAATATATATTTTTAACAAATCAAGTCCAGTTTATTAAATTTTCATTTAATATAAAGGTTTAAATGTTGAGTAGTGATAAAAAGTGTTACCAGGATAAACAGAGATGTCATCCTGCTAAAGGATTAAAATTTCTTTGGATATCTCACGAAGGTCTGCAGCCTTTTCATTTTTAATAGTATATAAAGTTGCTTATATTTCATTAAGATGGATATTTTATTCAAATTTTTTGTGTAAATAAATATGTTTATGAAAGTCATCATGACAATTTTTTATTTTTATTCAAAAGTATTAATCAAAATAGTTCTATCTTTTCAATATCATTATTGGTATACAAGAGAGTGTTACTTCTCTATTTAATAAGATTATGATACTATTTTGTAGACTTATATGTTACTTTCAGTACATCAAAAAAAGTTCTAAATTTACCACAATCAACAAATATTTTGCCTGTTTTGATTTTTTAATCTAAAAATCATTTTGGTCTTCTTTTCAATCCTGTAACTTCTGTTTTAAATCACTATTTATTCTGAAAATAAAAGTTTAATTTATTATTCTACCAAGCAGAAAATGTCATATGGTTCATTTTAATCAGGATATGCATAATAAGATCATTATTAGACAACTAGTTATGACTTTTCTCTTTGGTGAGCTCCATTAACACAGTATTTCTGTAATTTCAATTAGGCAATTATATCATTTAATAGTTATTAATATTTAGCATAACTAGTAGATATTTTTAAAAACCCAAGCATCTTTTTTTTTTTTTTTTTAGATAAGACTATGTAATTAACATTTTAAGTTAATCCATCCAACAATCTGAAGGAGTAAGTTTCCACATAATATAAATTTCTCTGGTATTCTGATTTCTAACTGTAATGTTGTCCATTAAATGTCATTGTTTTGAGACTGGATACATTTGCATATCTTTATAGTGATTTTTCTGCCTAAAAAAATCATGATATGTTACTGAAGCAGACAATCTTAGCTTAAGATTGAGCTTCATGGTTCTATCCACTTACCAAGTAATAACCTATGTTCAAACCTTATGTCCCATCCCGCTCCTTTAGTTGTATATATATATTTCATGTATATATATATCTGAGAAGCCTGCATTAAAAGTATAAATTACTCGAAATCTTTCCTTTCCTTTTTTAATTAAACCTCCATGAATTAAAGTTATTAACATCCCCTCAAATCATAATGTATTACCGGGATTGTTTTACGAATCAATACAAACAGGCCACGTAAAAAAAATAATCATCAATTTCATTTACTTTCAACAACTTTTCACAAAACACATACATTGAGTTCCCCAATAAATAAAAAAAAAAACAATCTTTTATGATTTTTGCCATAATATTGCTATCCCACAAGAATTAAAACCTTTCTTTTTTAAGTTCTTTGAAACTAATGTTGGAGGGTGTACTTTACTAAAATGAGCAGTGCAAATTTTTCAGCTTATTAGACATTTATTGAAAGGAATTCCAAAAATATTAGATACTAAATTAGACTTTACAATAAATTTAACACCATCTATTCTACTTTCAATAGTTGTTCTACCATTCCAAAATAAATTGCAGTCATCTACACAATCTATAAAACTTCATTCTACTAGATGTTTTCATTTAAAAGAACTACATTGTTTTTTTTAAATTTGGCCAATTATTTAGTATTAATGATATTTAATAATATATATATAATTACTAACCATGAAATAACATATATATATATATTAATAGAATACAATTATTTGCTACAGTTTCAACTGCGATAAAGGCAAGTAGCGCAGTTGTAACTGTAGTAGTTGATTTTCTATTACTATATAGGTTTTATCTAGCGTTATGTATTCATTAATTTATATATATATCGAAAGTAATTATCTTTAATAAAAAATGAACACTTTGTTTGTAGACCAAAATTAACTTTATCTCCATAATTTTATGACTTATTTTTATTATTGTATAAACATTTATCATTCGTTATTAACTATTGTTACATATTTGATACTATTTTAGAATTTTATATACTCTACATTAACTTTAGCGCGTATGATTGTCGTAATAATTCATACTTTATTTTTCATATTTAATTTTTCATTATTGTTTTATTATATTAAAGATCAGCCTTTTCAAGCTATAATCTTGTGTTGCCAGTGAAAGTATTCATTTATTATTAACACTCGTAAAAAGTGCACGCACAATAGCTTGAAAAGGCTGATCTTTAATGTATTACAATTTATAAAGCATAGCGCTATAAAATAAATGATTATTGTTTTATATTATTTGTATTGTATATATGTACACGTGGAAGAAAAAATTGCATAATTCTAAACTGTTACAAATATACATATGGATATATTTCTAATATTTTTAGCGGTAACAAAACTGTTATCTATTTTTAAAATGTAATGTACAGTATTTGTCAAACGTTTTGATTAAACTACTGCAGAACGTCACTTAAATCTCCAAGGAACATTGACCTTTCAACTTTCAATGACTTTAAACCAACCCTTGTTTTGAACTGTTCAAATCGATCAAAAAGTTGTTTAATTAGATACTAATTGTAATGTCTTCTGGGAACTTTATCCTGAATAAAGAAAGAAATAGATGTCACTGGAAGAAACCCATTTTATATATCACTTAGATAACCGTGTTCTTTTTCAGTTTAAAGAACTGGGGGCAATACTTTATAAAATCATTGATTTTAAATATACACAATATTTATAAAATAAATATATATTCTATATATTACGCTTATTTTCATTAAATTGTTTTAAAGCTATAAATTAATCGATGGGCAATTACAATATTTATTGATATACAAAAATGTTTATAAAATACAAGTGCTATAACCATTTTTTAAAATCAATTTATAACATTAAATATATATTAATTAAAAATATTTAAATTTCATTAATAAAAATAACGTGCTTTTTTTTTATTTTAATAAATTTGCAATAAATAATAAAATAATTATTATTAATTTCACAATTATGTTGATATAAAGAATTATAAGTTTACGTTTTGCTTCCAAGTCATAATTATTTTTATAATTACTATTAATTGTTTTAGACATACGTTTTATTTGAAATTCAATTAATATATATGACGATTAGGCAAAATTTGTTTATGTTTAATGAACGATGCGGCTCACATCACGTACAAACACTGACTCTAATTTGCATAAGAAATAATAATTAATTCAATTTCAAAATTAAGTGTGGCAATAATACAAATATTTATCAAATTATTTTTTTTAGAATCAAATTTCTACTCAATGTCAATAAATAGATATATCACTTTTTCTGGTAATTATGAATGTTTTCTTTAAAAAATAATATTCGATACAGTCAAAATTAAACATTTCAAAAGTAACAACTCTTTTGAAACAACATCCATATTATTTTAAAAGCTTCAATAATGAAGATGTGATTTAAGAATCTGCATGGAGAGGCTGGAAAATATTTTTGATATTGGAAAAGTGTAAAAATATTATTGAATTAAAAAAGGAAAAATGTACCAAGAATATGAAGAAAGTGGGAAATAAATAAATATGTATGTAATCATCTTATTTGGAAATGCTAATAAAGTGGAAAGATTTGCAAAATAAAGTTAGTAACGGTTGTTGTGGAATGCTGTAATGGTCCATTTTTCTTCATTTTTGTAATACTTTTCTTTCAGTTATATTTTACAGCTATTGACTTTTGAATGCATCTCTTGAAAGTGTGATTTTCACAGTAGCTTACTATTGCATCATAAAAAATAAAAAAACAAATATTAAAAACTCCATGAGAATAACATCCATAAAAAACAATACAGTTAATAAAATATAATAATTATCAAAAATAAAAATATTTATTAATATACTTAAACTTATTAATTTTAAACTTATTTATAAATTATATATTTTGTATAATAGTTTTAAAATTAGACCATTTTGAATGGTTTAAAATTAATCTACATTTGGTTACGTAAAGAATGAGATATAAAAGTACTTACTAATCATTGTTATATGCTTTTGTTTAATCATTAGTTTGCACAGTTTGTGGTAGCACTGAAGTCGCTTTTGACTACCCTCACTGTGCTCCAGTATAAATTTGATACTTTTGCAATCATTTCATGCCAGAGACTACAACTAAAATATATATTAATTTATTACTTTAAAAGACATCCAAAGTTATCAATATTTTACAGAGAATATAATATAAAAAAACTAACTATTAATGCTTCTGATAGATGGATTCTTTTTTTTTCAGGGTTCAAAAGTGTTTTCAAGGGTACTTGTAAGTGCTTTTCATTGGTGAGACTGGGGGGGGGGTGTACATTTTCCATAATTTCCTTATTTATTTATGATTATCTTTGCAAAATACTTGTGAAATATTTAGTTGAAGATAAATAATATTAATAATTACTTTTAGATTTCGTTTTAATTTTTCAGGTGTCAATCCAACCCCAAATTTTTGAATAGAGTCTAGCAATTAATATTTTTATTATGACACTATGTTTGATTGTTTTTGTGCAATTAAATCTTTTTTTACATATATTACAAAATTCCTTTATAGACTATATTATAAATATTTAAAGCTAATAATTAAAATTTTAAAACATGAAAAATTAATGTTTTAAAATTGTGAAATAAGTATCTAACTGAAGGTTTTATGATAATAAAGACAAATATTGTTATTCAAAAAAGTCATAACAGAATGAAAATAATATACTAAACTAAAGTGAATATCAATCAATGAATAATAATTTAACACTTAATTCATTAAAACAATGATAATAATCTTTGTTGTAACCTTATACATTCAAATACCATTTAGAACAGAGAAAATAAGTAAAATAATCTATAAAAGAGAATAGGCCTGACTGTAGATTAGGATAGTATATATAATAACTTATTACAGTTATTATGTTTAGAGATTATTAAATTATAAATATTAATTTGAAAGACAAGATTCTTATAAATATCATTATAATTAAAGTTACATTAAAAAATTTATTATAATTTCATTAAAATTATTTTACAGAGTTTATTCATTAAAATCCTATTATAAGTTATTATTTATGAACATACAACATTACAGCTAGCTTAGGAGAATTATTAAAATAGTTTAATATTTACTGAGGCTATAACCTTGAGAATATGCATGTAAAATGCATATTCTCGAGATTATAGTCTCAGTAAATATTACTTACATAATTAATGTGCGTTTAATAAATTTATAAAAAATTTTAGTTTAGTTAAAGATTTATTTATAGAATTCTGTGGGAAGAAATGTTACTGATCTTTTTCTAGATGCGGCATCCTTCATGGTGTTTGTCACTGGCATCTTTCATGGGTTGCTTATTTCTGATGTCTTTTTGGCAGGCTGATGGTCTCAAACTTCTCCATTTTCATAGACTGATCTTCTGAATGAAGATGGCAAAGTTGTTGCCTTCTAGCCTATTTATTTCATTGCAAAATCAGGCATGGTTCCTGGCAGCAACCGAATCATTAATTTAAGAGAGTGAACCTTGGATGCTTAATTCTGGAGGTTTTATTATAACCTTTTTACTCCCCCTGCAAAAGCCATGAACTTGTTTACAATTTATAAAACTTTAATCTTAAGTTTTAACATAGTTTTATTAACTTTAAAAAAGATAAAAGCAAAACCTAAGTTATTCATAAAATAGTGCAGCTTGATTGCCTTCCTTTTGTTTTAAAATCTATTTTAGAATTTATTTTAAAAATCTGCTTATTCCCACAAAATTAAACTAGATGCATGTGACATGAGATTTTCCAAGAAACAGGCGATCTTTTTGAAACAGATTTAAATTTTGTAAACATTCTGCTATATGTGTAATCCTGTCACCTTGAGAATTGAAATTTATATGGGAATAAAAGTAAATTTGTACTCTAATTTTATAATAACCTAAAGATAAAATAATTTAATTGTGTTGCAATGCTTATAAAATCTATAGCCTTGCAGCTTCATTCACCTATATATATATATATGAAGGTGTGCTTATACACATACAAGAATGTTTACACAACAGACATTAATATCTCTAAATGTACACATATATATATAAACCTATGTACCTATATGTTAATATACATTCAATATACATTAATGTATGTTAATATATGATAATATACATGGACATGGAGGAGTTTGAATTAAGGAACGAATACTACTATCTACAAAATGGAATGTTAGACAAAATAACATTTCAATATATATATATATATAATAAAATACTAAGATATATTAGCAAATAACCTGATTAATTGTCCACAAATATGACATTTTCAAAACATCACCATAGTTCAAAGGACTGTTTCTTAAACCATTATTTGGTGAAATTTTGTTATTCTAGAAAAAAAAGAAATATTATGAAAAGTTATTAGATTTGAAGCACATTTTATTAGTTATGATATTTGTTAAGATATATAAAATACCCTTTTATGTAGCAGGTATTTGGTTTATGGGACATTATAAGTGAATAACCAATGGTTTATATCTATGACATTCCAATGTGAATATTCTTTCCTTTAACAAGAATTTGATTCATAAAACACTGCAAGTTAACAGATGCTAGTTTCATCCGTAACAAAGTGATGGAAATTGAGCCAACTTATACCTTTTATGTAAATAATTCATCAATTTCATAGAATTGTATCAACTGATAAAAATACTCCTTGTGTACATTTTATGTTGTTAACATTTATATCTTATCCTTGAAAAGTAAGTAATATCCATGCTTTAACACAAGAAATATTTTGATCATTTTTAAATGCTATGAATTAATTTTCATTCTTTCATTAAATTGTCACTCTTCACAAATCCTTTATAAATTTATCCAGATAATGAATTAATACTATTGCTTTTACCCCATCATTATATCCATTTAATAATCATAGACTTTTAAAAATAACTTTAAAAATCATATGAAGGATCTTAGATTCACTTTTTTTGAAGCTAAGACTTGCGAGAGTGAGTTTAAACCATTTAGTTCTATTTATTAACTTTCCAATTGATGTCATAGAAACTATAGCAACTCTTTGCATTAATTCTTTGGTCAATTTCAGCTAGCATTGCATAAATAAAAATCTTATTACACAATAATAAAAACAAATAAAATATATTAAATATATAACATACAATACTTACATCTTAAAATACATATAATACTCTTTCACTCTAACATAAACTAAACAGCTTAAATGATATTCTTTCATACTACATTGAAAATGTACTTTTACACATTTTTTAACATAATATTATACAAATAAAATAACAAACATACTCGAGACATTAAATATTTAGGTGTATTATTGTGAATGCAGTAAAGAAAATATACATAATAAAGAAAATAATAATAACTTTATTAAGAATAAAAACTTTTTTATTTACATATTTTAAAATGAATGAAGTCAATTCACAACAATTAATAATAAACATTTTTTCTCAATATTATATGTTGTCATAGCAACATATTCTAATGCTCTCTAAGTTAATATATTTACTATTAAAATTAAAAAGAAGAAAAAAGTATGACTAACATTTTACCATATATTGAAATTGATTTCAAATTTCAGTAGGTACAATATATAAATATACATGTCTTTTTAACTACATATTTTTGTAACAATACTATTGCTAACATACATTATTCTGAGATAGACAAATTAGATTCTTGGATAGAACACTTCTTTACTAATTTCCAGAACAACAGAACCGACCACAAAACAGAACTTAAACTCAGGTACACAGTACATCAATTTACTGCACTGCTTTTACACAACAGCACTGATTTTTAGTCTTCTTCAGACTCTCTTTAGCTTTGCTAATTTCCATAAAGTATTACTTTTATTAATATGCAAATTATTGTGATGCTTCTTGTAGTAACTAATTTCCTTTTCTGCATACCATTATTATTTCTGTATCTGAAGTATTATAGGGATATTATTTTTTCTACATCTGTACACACACACTCATTTACACTTTAAATAAAATATACATGCACAGATATATGATGTGTCAAACGAACTTGTAATACAAAGGGGTTAATAAAAAGATTGTGAAAATTGGAATCTTCCAAACATACCCAAAAACATGCAAGATCTACATAAAAAAATATTTACATAGTTTTTTTTTCTTACAAAATATGTTTTCAAATATTTCTTTTAATATCGATATGTAGATATAATTATGTATAGTGCTAGTGAGAAAGGTTTATCACCTTCTAAATATAATTATAGTCTGACACTGCACTAACAAAATTCATTGATTATATATATATTTAAAGCTTATAAGCATATATTGTTTTATTATTATTTAGACTATTTGATTTCACAGTAATATTTTCAAATTAACTAATATTGTAGTGACAATATCAATACTTGATATTAATACTTTCTTAGCCCGAAATGTGAATTTGCATTGTCACCTTTAGATTGCTCTAACTCAGCCATTTTATGAGCTACAATGATAAAATTATACACAATTTTGAGCTTAGAGCAAGGCCTGTAAGATGTTGCCTTCTCTTGAATTATTTTACAAGTAAAAAATCAATACTAAAAGTGTTTAAAGTTTACAAAAGAAGAAGGCCAGTTCTAATTGGTTGGATAATCTATTCTCAATCTATTCTCATTTTTTATTGGCTGATGATTTCGGTAAATATTTTTTTATCGCTGAAAATGAAATACATGTTTTAGAGTGTTTTTTTATTATTTTTCATACATATAATAAATAATTTTCATAAAATCTAATAAAAATATAGTTATTTTACAAAAGTAGTAAGATTTTATTAAAAAATTGTATACTTTACACGATTGTAAATTGAAAAAGAAATCAATATTAGCATCAATTTTGACATCCTGTCAAGAGTTTAGATTGCTCCAAGCTGTTTATTTGATTTTCAAACAAAGGTTAATGTTTTAGAATATTTTTCTGGCATTCATTTAAATATTATAATGTATTTTTGGTGTATTTTTTAATAATATGCTGAAAATATAATTATTTTGAGAAAAACGTTAAGATTTTTTCTAAAAAATTCTTAAAAAATTTGTAACGGCAAATCTGGGAGGGATTTAAATGACATTTACATCGCTTCTAATTTTCTTGTAATGTTTTCTTTGATTTTTCAGCTTTTGAATATTTCTATAAAATACAAATAAAAATATATTTTTGAAATAACTTTTGTTTACTTTCCTAACATTACAAATAATTAATATACTTTTTGAAAATGAAACTAAAATTAATATATATTAAAAGATGAAAATATTTCTATCAAAGAGTTTGTCACCTGACCAATTAAAACCAATTAAAAGTTTCAGAGTTTTACTTCACTTGTCCAATAATAGAAATGATCCATGAAATAGTTAAAAGTGATTTTGCATGAAGATAAATGATTTTTGATAACATTTAAATAAATATTATAACTAAAATTATACATACCTAAATCTGTTCATCAATTTATTGCAAAAAAATAATGTATATTAATGTACTTTTTTTTTCAATATATATAAAAAAGTGTTTTTAAAAATACATTGTAGGAAAGTTACAATAATAATAAATATAAGTTATATTGCCCCCTTTTTGCTAAAAACTATAGAAAGTTATCTCTAAGATGTTATAAAACATGCTTGCAAAGTAAACAAGATTTTTCTATAGAGTTTTGCAAGTATAATTAAAGACAAAATTGATGACTCTGTAATGACAAATTCTGTATAATAAAACCAAAATTTATTTACCATGAAGTTTAAGTTTAAATAAAAAAAATTAATCTTAAACATTAAATAATAATTTTTAAAATTAAAAATAGTAATGAAGTTACAACATAAAGAATATCATTTCAGTCTTCAGTCTAAAAAATATATTTAATAAAATAAAACTTATTTTTCTTCAAATTCTTTTAGGTTAAAGAAATCTTATTAAAAATTATATATCCTCAAATTAAAAACTATTTTAGGAATGTTAAAAATAAAATTTTAAAAACATTGACCATTTTCAATCTGACTTTACATATATTTTCAAAAATGTATTTTCTTTTAGTAATCAAAAATTTTTAAATGAAATTGAAATGTAAACATCACATACTTATTAAGAAATAAATATGTTATAAGTTATCAAAAAATACTACTAAATTAATAAAACTTATTGAAACAGTCAATTTTGTCACTTGCATGTTTCACCTTTCCTCTCACACCTATACTAGTGCCAGATTTAAACCCTCTCAGAGTATCTACTTAAACAACTTTGAACAGCTATATGTTTGATCATACATATATATGTGAATGTTAAATCTGTAATTAAATTGACATATTTATATATATTTATTTATAAAAGTTGAGTAATTTAAAAAGTGATTTAATTTGAATTATTATTCTATTTTATATTTTATTTTGCTTAAATTGTGTTATATATTAGGTATATTCCAGGTACCACCATCCTACATATATAGCAAAAGAATTAGTTTTTATCGATTACGAATTTTGTTTTGGTTTAAAGTAGTAGTAAACAATTTTAATTAAGCCACCACACCTGCACTGGTATAACATAAGTCTAAACTTAAAATCTTAAAGTTACAATATTTTTTCTGAAAATTAGCAAACTTGTCAATAATGTACACTCAACTGTACTATTGAACAATACCAATAGAGATTTAAAATTGAAACAAAACTATGTTAAAATTTATAAATTAAATATGTTAAATCTTGCAGATGTGCTAATGGGTTTTCCAGCATCAACAACCAGATGACCAAGAATAAAATCGTATAAATAGTTCAATTTTTAATAATCAGTATATATACTGTTTTTCTAACTATTGAGTGGTAAACTGAATACACACCTGTTTTATCTTTAACATGACAGAGTAGAGAGTATAACCTTGTCACTTTTCCTATGAGAGATAGTGGTCTATGGTCCCCTTTCAATATGCTGTCACAGTTGACCCTCGCAGCTGTGATGAAAAGAATTCCAGCTATCTGCCTGCTGTAAGGAGATCCCAATGGAAGCCAAGCCATCCAACCAAGAAGTAATAGTGCCAATGTCCTGTCCAGTATAACTGAAGCTGCAATGAAAAAAATCAGTAATATTTCCAATTGCAGAAGAGCTCTGTTTATAAACTGTTAACTTTTCAATTACTATCTATCAAAGCTAGCTATAATAAATAAACATTTAAAATCTGTTTTCTAAGTTCTAATTAATGTAAAATTTAATCTTGTCTGTAATTAAAACTTATAATTTTAAAATGATCTTTCTCAAATTGTAACCCACTATAATGATTTAATCTATAAATTGTTATTATTTATGCCTACTTATTTTATTTCAATTTATCTTAATATTTTTATCATTTTATTATTATATCTATATATTAATATGCCAAATAACTTGAAAGCATGAGTATTTTAGTCTATTCTTTGCAAAGATGTATTTCATGTCTTCATTTTAATAAATATCAACTAATTGAATTTGTTACTCCCAACTCAAACTCGCTGTTTTGAAATCTTATTGTTATTTTTAATTGATTGATTGTATTCATTAATATAGTTATAATCAGTTACATCATAGACAATATTGTAGTTTGCTCAGCTATAGTTATAAATCATAACTTTATATATATCTATCATAAGGAACTAGCCATAGGGATAATAATAAAACATATTTCTAATGTTTTATCAGAAATTGCCCATCAAATATGCTTTCTCCTCCTTAAATTATATATAAATATGCAGGTCTAGTACTTTAAACTAGGTTACTAATTTATTTAATCCCTAGTCTTGAGAGCTGGGTTATATAGTTGTGCAGATAAACACTATCTGTTTTTAGGGCACCATAAGTTAGGTAAACGTATGTATGTTTGATATATGTATACAGTGCGAGTGATGATGATAACTTACACAAATGTATTATTAATAATATTAAAATCAGTAGTTTAATAATTTTTAAAAGTATTCTTTTTATTTCAAGTATTAAAGTAACGTTTACAGAATGTCATTTAAATCTCTGAAGATTCTTGAACTTTAACCCTTCAGTCATTTTAACCTAACTTTTGTTGAAATAAATCAAAAAGTGTTTGATTAGGTACTAATTGTGCAGACTTCTAGTTTTCACTGTATAAAGAAGCAAATTGATGTCAGAAAAAAGAAAACAAGCATTAAACAATCATTTTATCATATTAACCTATCATTTAGAAATACTTATTATTAAAATTTAAATGTTTTTACATTTTTAAATTAAATGTAGCAGTCTTTTTTCTCAACAAGTAGATAGTTATTTCTAATACGTTTAAAAAATATATAAATCAGATCAATTTACAAAATAGCAACAACCCACAACTATCCTGATCACTCAAAATGGTAATAAATATATGTTGGCATAATTATGGACATGCTCTATATACAATATTTGGTATAGGTAATTACAGGAGTTTGAACTCATCATTTTTCACTCTATTTATACTTCATTCCATATTAAGCAACTGATACACATGACCACACATATGCAAAAAGATACCTGATCCCCAATATATGTATTTCATGCAAAATTAGAACTCATCACTTGCGCCAGATCATAATCTCCCACATGTATATACAATCAGTGATTGGTTTATATAGAGATAATAATTCCTCAAACTTTAATGAGCAGGCTTTAATCTACTCACCCTTCCAACTATTCAACCATCCATTTCATTAAACAACTGATGATGGAACTCTCAAAGCCCTTATTGGATTTGATATTGTAATCATACCCATGTACATATTACATTAATCTAACCATATTAAAGGGCTATTATATATCACTGTATATTAATAGGAGAGGCATGACCTGAACTTATACTAAGGTATAATCTATTTCCCTAGCTTTAAGTATAAGGCAGTGTATAATTTACTTATACTGTAGGCTTTTTGTATATATAATTAGAGTTTTAAGTGTCCCATCATGAAGTTTTTCAATGTAATGGATGGTTGAATAATTAGAATGGTGAGAAGAGTAAAGCCTATCCATTAAATTTTGAAGAATTGCCATTTTATTATAAACTGAGCACTGACTGTATATATCTGTGAGAGATTATGATTTGGCCCAACTGATGAGTGTTGGTTCTGCACAAAATACATATAATGGAAACAGGTATCTTTTTGAATGTGTGTGGTCATATGCATTGATTGCTTGAGATGGAGTGAAGGAAGAATAAACTGAAAAATCCTGAGTTCAAACCTGCCTTATACAAACTACATACTGCTTTAGAATAAAATATTTAGTCTAATGTTTTTTCTTTTATTAATTAGTGGAGAGTAAGAATATGAAATATATTTTAATTGCAAAGTGGCAGTAACTAAATCTAGTGGAGTTATGTAATGTCAAGATTTATGTGATGTCATCTTTCTATTATTTCATTGGTTATTGACACAATGTGATTCCATAAGAGGTAGTGACTTCCACTTTGCCATTACATATATTTAGAAGTTATGATTAGTTATTTATTATTGAAGTCTATTTTAACCAAGAAATCTATTGACTACTGTCACTCCCAGTAGAGTTTTTATAACTCTTTAAAAGTAAGATTTTTTTTACTTACGACTATTGGTTTTTGACAGAAAATAATATATATTACAATCCTATTTATAAATACAAACAGTTCTATACTCATAACTTTGATATTATTCCACTTTAGATAAGTACATTAATGACCATTATTTATTAGGTTAGAGATTACAACACCATTCCTAACCCAAATATAAATTGTAAACCCATTCAAAGTTTAATGTCTTTTTAATTAAACATAAACAGATGAAATAATTAATGCAACATCTTTTCTTTTCCATAGATAATATTTTTAGATATACATAAATATTTCCTTTCTTTGTGTGAAGGAAGGCAATTTCTATGTATTAATTTTTCAAGAAATAATGTAAATAAATCTAGAAAGATAACAGCTTCAATCATACTGTAACGAATAATAAATGTTACATTTCCTGGGATGTAAGTTGATATTTCTCCAAGGTTCTAAAATAATATCCATTGCAGTTGCATGATAATTGTATAAGAGAATTTTACACTTCAAAGAATAAAATAAAAATAATTATAATAAAAACAGCAATAATATTTTAATAATATTTCAATTTTTATACTATTTTCTTTTTTTGACGCATTATTATTTTAGAATAAATGGAGGGATATTAATATGTTTGTATATGTATGTATTAAATGCATATATAAAAACAAATAAATTTGTTTTAATTTAAATATTTAACAGTATTAAATTATTATAAAAAGGAATGTCTTTTTTATTATTGTACACTTTATCTATAATATATATAATAAAAAAATTATCATGAAGAAAGACTGAAAAATGTGTTTTGTCTCCATATTTGTAAAAGTATAGTCAGCACAGCAGCCTTACAAGCAGTTGTCCCGGGTTAGCAAGTTCGTTCCGGGCCGATGCTATGACACATGAAAAAAAAACTATTTTTAATTACAAAATTATACTATTTATTTGATTTTTTTTGTAAATTTAAATTACCCTACTTATTGAAATTTATTTTTCTATAATTAACATGTATTAAATTGTAATAGAATTATAAAATAACTAATTTGGCTTAACTGATTGTTGTCCAAATATTCGAAAATATAATATTTCAATATGAATATAGAAACTTTGTTACGCTCAAGAAAAGGTTTATTGTTAAATAATAGTTACAATTAAGAAAAGAATTAGAGTAGAAAAAACTTTGTATTTCCAGAATATATATACTTGCAAAATCCCATATATGAAGGGACAGTTATTTTTTATGTTATGATGGCAGAAATTTTACAATTTATATATATAGTTGAGATATCCCCAAAAATTCTGTTAAGTATTTTTTTAATTAAAATTTTACATATTTGCGAAACATAATTTCTCATTTATATTTACATGTCTGTATGTTTTAAAAAATGTTCTTAATTAGTTTATTTTTTATAATTAAATATGAGTTATTTCTAAAAATAATCGGATGTAATATAATTATATCTGAAATTAAAAAAAGATTAATTTGTTCATAGAACAAAATTTAATCTTGTCTTTAAGATCCACCCAATAAATTTTTTTAAAATAATTGAAAATAAGCTGTATCAATAAAAATGTGAGATGGTCAATTCAAAGGGGATTCAGATTTATAATTAAAGTGATATAAATATTATTATCAAACCGGAACTTAGCTAAAACTTTGCAATGAATACATGATAACAATCAAGCCTTAATCAACAATTTCAAATTTGTAGTCAATACAACCTCTTTTAATAGTAAAGAGTATACCATCTTTATCTATGGTCTGATATGTTTAGACAGACACTAAAGATTGTAACTTGATCAAGAATTGTGAAATGAATAATGCAATGAAATGTAAACAAACCTCATTAATGAGGCAAATATAACCTCTTCTGAAAGCAGACTAATAAATAGTCAATTATAACTTCCAGATTCCATATAAATTAAATATTGTGTTTTCTCAGAAATAAAACCTAACCATAAAATAAATCCTAGCATGATTTTTTAGAATTTTTGTAATATAATCGCTATTCTATAAATAAGCCCTAGGTAGAAAAAAAAAGAAAATACTGTACACACATTATTTCTTTGTCTTGCAAATCTATTTCAGCAAAATCACAGCAGCTCTTCTCTGGCAATGTAAAATAGCTCTAAGATCATCCAATCATAAGACTGTCATATAACCAATCGGAATGCAGACACAACATATGTGAATCTCTAGTGATGGGATAATATTTACTATATTGTCAAATTCATTACATTTTTTCCATTAAAAAGAAATTGAATTAGAAGGAATTACATGTTTGAAATACTCACTTTATTATTATATAGAGTGTGTGTTATAACAGATGTGCTTACAACAATATGCTCATGTGAAATAAAAAAACAATTTCAGAGTTTTATTTTCTGCAATTTTTTGCCACATATCTCATAATTCTTCAATTACCATTTTGAATAAATGTAGATTCTAGTATATAAATAAATGTAGAAACTGTTGTGCATTAAAAAAATAAGACATCTGAAAATAAACCTTAAGGTGTGTTTTGGAGATAAAATTAATAATATTTTCAGGGAAATACAGTATTTACTATGACAATAATGCCAATGACTCAATACTTTAATAGGTTTATAAATGTAGATGATAACAATCAGCCCTTAAGTTTTCAATAATGCAAACCTGTAGTCAAGTCAATCTCCTTTATCATTAAAGATAGTATCACTTTTATCTGTTGTCTGATATGTTTATAGAAACATTAAATACTGCAGCTTGAGCAAGAAAATTTGGAAGTTATAATTGACTATTTATTTATTAGTCTACTTTCAGAATTGGTTATATTTGCCTCATTAATGAGGTTTGTTTAAACTTCTTTGCATTATTAATCTCACACTCCTTGGTTGAGTTGCAATCTTTAGTGTCTATAAAAACATATCATACCACATATAAAGGTGGCACAACCTTTATTTTTAAAAGAAGTTGCCTTGAATACAGGTTGAGATTATTGATAGCTTAAAGTTGATTGTTATCATCTATATTAATAAAACTATTAAAGTCTCGAGTAATTGGTTCTATTGTCCTAATAATAAATCACTAAAAATAAACAATTTTAAATAAATTATAAATTTTATTAAATGCACATTATTAAATTAAGTAATATTTACTAAGGCTGTAATTTTTAAGAATAAGCGTCTGAAAAATTCGAAGGTAGGGACCTCTACAGGTTTTAGCCACAAGCTTACACTAGGATTAAAAAGGGAAACCTTTACTTCAACCTACTTTTATATATGAAAAGATGAAGCTGAAGTGGTTAGATCTAAGAGTGTGAAGCTATTCAATACTTCCCTACCTTCGAATTTTTCAGATGCTTATTCTTAAAGGTTACAGCCTTAGTAAATATTACTTAATATAATAATGTGTGTTTAATAAAATTTATAATTACAACTTTAAATTATCGTAATAGATTTCTTACTATAAGATCTTTCCATTGACTCATAAATCGTAAGATTTCACGAGTATTAATGTATAATAAGAATTGTGGACTTAATTAGTGAAGTATTGAATAGCTTCACACTCTTAGATCTAACCACTTCAGCTTGACCTATTCATATATAAAAGTAGGTTGAAGTAAATAAGGTTTTCCTCTTTTCTTCCTAGTGTAAGCTTGTGGCTAAGACCTGTAGAGGTCCCTACCTTCGAATTTTTCAGACGCTTATTCTTAAAGGTTACAGTCTTAGTAAATATTAATTTTAAATAAATTACAATTGGTTTATATAAAATATTTTTAACAAATCCTAAAAATATGATAAGTCATCATAAAAAATAAAAAATTGTATTGAAATTGTAGTTGGAATTACTCAAATAAGTTGTATATTAAACAAGAATTTTATCAAAGCGTATGATAGATAGTGTTTTTAAAATTAAAAAAAAAAGATTAATTTCTATTTATTCTTGATATAATTTATTTAGCTAGCTGAATTAACCTTTTAACTGCTAATTTGATTATTGGTTGTATGAGATAAAAATCAAATCTTTTAATTGGCCAACTCACAAACTGAAGATAAAGCCTATTGTTAAAACATATTCGCCTATAATATTAAATTCAACTCAGATACGTTTATAAAAAGTATATTATTAATTTTTCAGGTTATGAAGAGAACGAAAGTTCTTTCAAAAATAAATTGCTATTTATTTATTCTAAAATATTCAATTTTGGCAACATAAAAGCTATAATATAAACAAAAAGATCGACTTTTACGTTATAGAAAAGTAAATATTTCTTTTTACTACAGCTTCAATATTTTTACAAAAATCTTTGATATTTTTCGAAAATAATTTTGTTTTTTTAGTTTATTTTTTAAATATTATTTTTAATTTGTCAAATTATCCTTTTTTTAATACTTAAATCACATTCGAAATGAAAATCTCAGCGTTTATCTTTATTTTCTTTGATCAGGCGGTTTCTTTGTTTTTTCCAGCCAATCAGAATGTCTTTGTCGGCTGAGAACTGGCTGAGAGCCAATCACCAATAAGCTTCTTTCTTTGTTTAGCTTTAAATGCAGTTTTTTTTTATTTTTTACTTGTAAAAGAATTCGGAAGAGGCCACCATCTTATAGAGCTTTTAAAAATCTATTTGAAAACATATTGAACGAATATTTTCGTATAAAAACTTGCAGAGTTAGAGTGATGTCAGATGTCTACGAGGTGCCTCGTAAGAGGCGGGAAAAGGGTTAATATTGATTGATGTAGCAACAGTAGTATATATTGATGTCAAAATTAAAATCCATTCAAGCAGAAATAAAAAATATTGGAAGAAAAACATTACTATATAATAATTACAAAAGTTTCTTGAATTAAAATTTTATTTTAAATAATTATATGTTCTCAAACTTATTATTATGCATAATATTTATTACATTTATATATCTCAATAAAAATTCATGCTAGAAATGAGAGAATAAAAAAAATTAATGGTCTGCTAATGAATTACAAAACATCAGGTACAAAACATTTTCTTACTTAAAATGAAGTTTCATGGACTTCAGATACAAATGATATATTTTCTGTTTTCATTTGTGTATAATTTATTATTGTAAAATATAAACCATACATGGATGAACTGAGAGATTTCATTTATATATAGAGAAAGATATAAATAGATTATAAATTAATAATTATTAAATATATAATATTTTAAATAAATAAATTTATATGTTCATCAGAGGATGATTGCAACTTCTATTGCATTATTTAAATATATCCATCTGAAGGGCATTTATTAATGTTGTAAATGCAAAAATGTTGTTAATTGTAAATCAAATAGCAGCAGGCAAATATTACAGTATTCAAATTTTTAAAGTTTTACTCAATTTTTCAGGACTGATATTTGAAGCAAAGGAACAAAGTTATAATAAAATCTTGATAAGAGTGATTTTTAATTTTCTTGTTTTTTATTTACTATATCAATTTTTGAACTCCAATTATACAAGTAACCATTTTGTGTTATAAATATCAATATTTTACTAATTAAATCTTATTTTTGCTAACTTTTGGCAATTTACTTTTTGATTCAGAGTCTCAATTATTCATTTTTCATTGAAGTCTCCATTGAGTTTAAACCTAGACTGTAAAAATGGAAAGTTATAGACAGAAATGAATAGTTGAATACTACTAGACAGGAATTCCTGTGACATACTATATAAACATAACCAGTGGACATTATATATAAATATGTTACTTAATTAAACCCATCCAAGTGGACATCCTGTCAAATTTTTAATAACTACACATCTAAAAATATTTTGCATTTATTTCTATTAGGGATAATTTGCATACTGGCATATTATAATAATTATTTACATATAGGATATCAATTACGTATTTCATTACATAATTGTCAATCCAACTTGGCATTTGCTTATATTACACTAATTTAAATTTTCCATTACACTACCCTTCCACAATGTGTGAAAATGTATAGAGAACAGTTCCTATCTGGTGTAAATATAATGCAGAGAAATGTTTTTAAGGTACCAATATAAAAATGCAGATTTGGGTGTTAGCATTTTATTAAACACATGCATATTTGATGAAAGTGGTCTGATTTTTTGGTTTTGGTACCTAATTCACTGGTATTTTATACTTTTTTATTTTAAAGAATAAAACATTCTTCTTCATCATATTTTTATTTTTTTTTTAAATTATTTATTACAAGTGTAAATTAAAAATGAATACAACATTCTTAAAAATAATATTTCAACTTTGCAAGTATAGAAAACTACTGAAATATATAATTAGAATAGTAGAGTTTATTTTTCAGCTCTAAATGACAGACATATGTTTAGATTGAGTAAAAACAGTTGAACTCCATTTTTATCACTAATGAATTTTTAAAAATTTAAAAGGCAATAGAATTATATTTTAAAACTTAAATTCCTTTTCTAATTCAAAAATAAAAACAAATCTCTTAATATAAAAATTATGATGTTATTGAAAGATTTATTTTTTTCCCAAGGTTTGGTGCAATTATACTTTTCTTAACCTTGATTTTTATAAATAAGTAAAAAAAAAAAAAACAAGTATATTCAAATAAAAACTTTATCTAAACATATTCTCAACAAAAAAAAGTCATTATTTTACAAAAATAAATATATACCCAAATTTCAGTAAACTTTTAAATACCAATTTCAATTTTTAAATAAAACGTGAGTCCTGTAAGTTCAATAACTACTTTTTGTTGAAAGCATGCTCACTGATTTTGAATTTTTTTTCATATGCTACTGATATCAAAAGATTTTATTTAAAAGTAATAAATCAATATAGATTTTAATTCAATCTTTTATTGTCAATTAATTTCAATATCAACAATTGGATAGTGTTGATTATTGCAATTGAGTGACTTTAAGTTAAGATATTGTGGCACAACTATCAATCTGAAGGCTACATTATTTATAAGGAATATAATTAATGAATATAACAAAACAAAAAAACAATACTATATATATATGTTATATGTATATATCATAAATAATATGTAATAAAATAAATTCTACCAGAGCATATACACAATTATCAGTAAAGTAAAAATATAGTTCTGTACCAAAGATTTATCACCATAATAGTTGATGATTAGCTATATACTCTGGTAGTATATATATATGTGTGTGTAAAAAATACTAAAACAGAGTTTAAATATAAGATTTAGAAAAAATTAATGTACCAAGTTTATTTTCATTGCTTTCATGTCATATTCATGGTTTCTGCTGAAAGCATTAATTTTTTGCTGATTTGAATGCCATTTGATTTTTTGTTTATTATGTATTCATTTTGTATAATGAACCATGTCTCTTTTATTTTACATTTGTGATCATTTCTTTCTTTGCACATAATTTTAATGACACTCTAATCACAGTTATGCAGTTATGGCCACTATCAAAGACTGATGATTCAACAGCTTGACTTTATCTTAACTGTTTTACATATTAATGAATATTGTGTCATTGTAGTTCTAAGATTTGTCATGGTCTCACCATATATGCATATGGGCAGTCTTTTTGCCTGCAGACCACTTTGGGGCAGTCTAAGGCTAGAATTTTGTCCTTTGTGTTGTTATTAAGCTTTTTTTAATTTATGAGGGTTGTAAATCTGACATTAAAATTGTCTGAGCAAATATGTGTCATTTTATTACCCATATGTGATAATCATGAAAGAGAACACAGCCATAGCTGTGATTCGAGTGTAGTTAAACTCATATGGAACCAAGAAACAATTGCAAATGTAAAATAAAAGAAGTATAGCTCATTACACAAAATGAATACATAATAAACCAAAAATAAAATAGCATTCAAATCAGTAAAAAATAATGTTCTCACCATATTAACCATAATATGATATGAAAGTAATTCATAACAGTGCATGTATAAATATATAAGTCCATAAAACATTGTTATAGCAGTACACATTATTGAGTAGTAAATTAATCACTATATATTAGAATTACTACTGCAATATATAAAATATCAAAATATAAATAAATGAACGGCATGAATATAACTATCTTTGTTATAAAAACAGGAATGCATAACTGTGTTCTTGCGTGTCAATATAGCAATATAAATTAAAACGAATTTCACATCTGCATTTTTATAATCAAGGCACACACAAGATAGAACCCTTATTTCAGACTTTAATAGCTTTAATACCTTCATGCTTCATTAATATTGATTGTATAAAAATATATTAAATACACACGTATCTCATGTTAACATGCCATAAATAAACAACAAATTAATCCATACATTTAAGTTAGCTAAGTTGCATTATTTTATAAACAAGATTCTATAAAGTTATAGCAAGCATTTATTACTTATTCATTTGACACATATAAAATGAATTTCAAAAAATCATTTAAATTTATGTCATTGCCATTATCCAAAGATCCCAATTGATCATTCAATTTTTCCTACATTTAGTTATTTAAATTCAAATTTGTAACATTTAAAGAAAAATTGTATATGTATTTTTCTGCATTTAGTTCTAATAATTCATTTATTTCACAAATAAATAAATAATTTATTCTTTTAATTGCAAGCAATAAATAAAACTACCTAAAAAAATTATTATTATCAAAACAAAATTGAAAGAATGATTAAAACTTAAATATTTAAAATCATTCATTTATTATTGAAAACAACTTATAAAACACTTTAAAACACATAAAATAACAATAAATAATATATATAATGTTTCTATAACAAAAGTTATTGCTTAAATTTTAAATACTTTTTATTAAAGTTTATATACTAAGTTTACCAAAAATTTATGCACAATAAAGATGTTAATAGAGCATTTAATTTTAATTTAAATAAGTTTATTACCATAAATATTACTGATTCTTTAATCACATAGTTCAGAGATCTAGTATTTGTATTCTGGTTATTGACTGCAAATATTTTACTTTTTATTAAAATATTTGAATTGTATTTGTACTTAATTCATTAGTCTATTTGTCAAGTTGCTATAAAGGATAAGAATTTACAATATTTTATACCTAATTCATTCTGAAGATCTTTCTATAAAATTGGTTCAACATACCCAAGAAGTGTTCTTATATATTTCAGCCTGAAATTACAGTAAAAGCCATGTAAAAGTAGACAATCTTCTTTTTGATTGATTTTTAGAAAGCACATATTTTAAAATCTGAAAATGCATTTTTCTCTAAATTATTTATTTCTAAAAATAGTGTCAAAGTGCATATATAAATTAACAATTTTTTATTAAATGCTTTATAAGTTTCAAAATATTAATCATAATATTAGTACCTTTTTAATAATTAAATTTAAAATTACTTTACATAATGTTAAAAATTACTATATGTACAACATTTTAAAGATTTTTAAAAATATAATTTTATTGTTAATATATAAATAATAAATATTAGGCATTTATGTATGCACATATATATGTACACAACATATCACATGTCTATCTGTTAGTATTATGAATTGGTTACTTTTTAAGTGTGGTATGCTTTTATTATGTTAAATGATTATTTTCTTTCTTTACTTTGCTTAGCTTGTCTCCAAAACATAAATATCTATGCTGCATAACAATACCCATTTTTGCCTGCTATTAAATAATAGATAGCCATAATGAATAATAATGATTACCTTATTTCAATATATATTATAATTTATGGCATGAAATATAGTTTTACTTGCAACACATTTGATATTATAAAAAATTGTTACCATTTTAGCAATATGAATTTCTTTTTTTTTTTTTTTTTCTTATCCCCCCCCGGGGGAAAGATAAGGAAAAAAAGGGGGGGGAGCCCCCGGGGGGGGAAAAAAATTTTTCCGCCGGGGGGGGAGGAAGAAAAAAAAGGGGGGGGGGGGGGAGGGGGGGGGCAAGGGGAGAAAGAAAAAAGGGGGGGGGGGGGGGGGGGGGGGGAAAGAAAAATTGTAAAGAGAGAAAAAAAAAAAAAAAAAAAAAAAAAAAAAAAAAAAAAAAAAAAAAGAAAAAATTAAGAAGGAGAGAAAAAAAAAAAAAAAGAAAAAAAAAGAAGAGAGGGGGGGGGGGGGGGGGGGGGAGGGGAGGGGGGGGGGGGGGGGGGAGAAAAGGGAAGAGAAAAAAAAAAGGGAGGAAAAAAAAAAAAAAAATAAAAATATATATGTATAATTTGGTTTATTTTTATGGTATGTAGAAAAAAAGGAGGGGAGGGGAAAGGAGGGAGGGGGGGGGGGAGGGGGGGTGGGTGGTGGGAGGAGGGAGGGGTGAGGGAGGAGGGGGGGGGGGGGGGGGGTGGGGGGGGGTGGGGATGAGAGATGGGGGAAGTGGGGGGGAGGGGGGGGGGTAGGGGGGAGAGAAGAGAAAAAAAGTAGGGGAAATGTAAAAAAAAAAATGAGGAGGGGAAGGGAGGGGGTGGGGGGATGGAAGAAAAAAAAAAAAAAAAAAAAAAAAAAAAAAAAAAAAAAAAAAAAAAAAAAAATAGGAGGGAAAAATGGGGATATATATATTGTATGGTTTTAATTAGGGTTTTTAAAAAAAGTATTTAAGTTTTGACTGTAAAATGCTATTCAGGATATCAGACATGCAAATATATTTTTAATAATTTTTTTATATTTTCATATTCATATTTATATATTATTATTTTGAATATTGTAGAGTTTATTTCAGAGTTATATATATATACATTGTAATTACCCAGATTAATGTTGTATGTCATAGTATTAAAAATAATAATAAAGTTTGTTGGCCTTGTTAAATTTGCATTTCACTTGATCTATGAATAATGAAGATCTTGAAATATAATGATAAGTAGATAACCCATGGCAACCTAATAATTTAAAATAATATTGTTTACTGCTAATTCTAGCATCAAATCATAAAGCTGTTGTGATAAATTTCAGAAAAAAGTATAAACAAGTAAATAAATAAATAGATTTTGGAAATAGTTGAGTATATCCTAAAAGATTACTTGAATAAAATCAACATTATTATTAAGTATGACACATTTCAATTTCTGTTATTATAATCACAATAGCAACACATATTACAAAATTAAATGTTTTATGTTTCCTATATATTTGTCTATAATTAATTTATGGGAAAATTATTATTAAAAACATATGTAAAAATATTTATATTTATTAAAATGTATTAAAATTATAATATAAATTATTTATTTTGGTTTAAAATGAAAAATAATATTGAACTTGCAAAACAGGATTTCATTTTCACTGTATCCAATTTTTTTTAAAAAAATCTCCATTTCACTTATTAATTGGAGGCAAATTTTCTTGAACAATTTTTACATAATTGGGTAAAATTTGAGCAATTTCCAACAGTCATTGTGACAACAGTAACATCATCAAGAGTATCTTATAAATAGAATGGAGTCACTGTAGAGTTCTTATAATTTTGTCATTACCTAGAATGGATATGTTTCTATCTGTCTTTAAATATTTATCAAATTTTATTGTTTAAGTGGTTAATTTCTAAAACTATGGAAGAATAAAATTTTAATTGTCTCCCATTCAATTGGGGCCAGTTTGTTGATGAAATTCCTAGAGATAGACAAAATGTAAAACAACAAAACAAAAAAACATCAAAAGTTGGCTACAAAGAAAAAAAATTCTGTTGTCAAATATAGAATTCCATCATAATGGATGAAAACCCAACTATATGTATATGGATATCATATTTCAGATCAATAGATTTCACAAGATCAATTAACTTAGTTGTAATATCAAACAATCTAAATTTCACTTTCTTAATCTGGAAAGAAAAAGTTAGGATTTATTATTCTCTTGGATATGACTGAATTTTGTCAATGAAAAGAAAGTTCTCTCTATGGACTATTATCAATGGAAAAGGAAAATAAAGCCAATGATATGTGATTTTGCATCAAATAAGAACCTATTGTTTTAAAGGCTTGGATACATTTATATGCTTAAAGTAATATCAGAATTTAAACTCAAAAGTAATTGGATTCAAATCTGTGATAGTTATCATTCATGCTCATCTTCTCTATTTAAAGGAAAATCATCTCTACACATTAGGATCAGAAACTTGATGGACAGACTTTCATTTAGATGGTATGATTGATTTCTATATATATATATATTTGTTTTGTTAAAAAAAGGAGAATTTATATTTGTTTATGTTTCATTTTAAAAACATAGGTAAATACTATATATATATGGGTTATTATAGAATTCATGCTATAAAAAAGTCAGATTCATTTTTGTTCTCATTATTTAAACTCTTACTGATGAAATAGATAAATACAACCCAATGTTTCCAGGCATTTAAAATTTTAATATGTATGCCAGATTTAACTCGGGAATATTTAGACAGAGAAGGATTTGAATACAGTGAGTTTTATGTTCATTTAATTATTTAGGAATTACATTAATGAATAAATAGAGATCATTTTTATATTTGATTACATTTTTTTATTGTTGTATATTTTCTTTGAAGTCTCAGGGGGATATTTCAAATCTCTCCTTCAGTTTTATATATACTATTATTGTTCCATAACATACGTTGAGTTTCATATACATATTTTATTATTATTTTATTGATTCTATACAGCAATAGACTACCAATTATTGATATATTAAAAAACCCTAGGATTGTGTATTTTTAACTGGTTATGACTTCATTCCAAATATCGTTTGTCTATTGTGTTATATTTATTATTATTATTATTATTATTATTATTATTATTATTATTATTATTATTATTATTAATAATAATAATAATAATAATAATACTGTAATAAAATTTTATTATAGACCAATAAATTTAGAGTTGATTTAAAATTTGGTGACTGTCTGATTATTTTTCTTTTGAATGTATTTGGTACTTAAAATTTGATCCAAGATCAAACCCACTTTGGTAAGTAAAATAGATTTAGATACATGCATATTTTCTTATATATTACCATTACTCTTAGGTCTGATTTAAATGTGATATTTATCATTATATTGAACTATTTGTTTACTTATCTAAGTCAATATTACTGGTAGAAATAATTTCGTTAGTTCAGAGTTGATTATTTATTTGCGTATCTTGTCCAGTTACAAAAAGCTTAATAGATTTTGTTCTGTCATTAGTCAGAATGATCTGTTTTAATTACTTCTAAACTTCTTTGAAGTGGAGATCATAAATTTTATGAACTAGTAACTGCCAATTATCATCATATATAGTTTAATTGTTATAAAATCCATTTTATAATCAATTGATTGGAGATTTAAGTAGATGAATAATATCAATGATTGTAAGTCAGTAAATATTCAATAGAAACCTAGGTATATTTTATATAATATGATTAGGTACTGTAAAATATGAAATTATCTAATAGAATTTATTGATAATAAATTTTTGTAGAGTGTTTTATTTTAGAATATAACTGAGGCAATAATTGCATATCGATCTAAAGGATATGAATGAAATGTTTGTAATATATTTAACATTTTATCAAAATAGATATAAAACTGAGTAAAAGTTATTTTATTTAAATATTATGAATAGTGTAAGTTTATAAAAAAATGTTTAAAATAGAAAGTCATTAAATATTAAAGTAAATTTGCTTCATTATAAATAATATTAGATTAGTACAGTATGTTGGAATTTAGTTATTTATTGATTTGAATGTACTTTTATTCAATTATCAATCAAATATATATCTTAAGCAGACATCATTTAGGGCAATAATATATGATTTCACTCCTTATTGCAGTTTACTTTGGAATAGTGAATAGATTTGTTGATGTCTGAAGTGATGATCTTGTTTGCTTTATTTCATTTTAAATACAATCTGAATGAATTAGATTTTAATAGAGATTATTAGTATTTTATGATAGTGTAGTGAATAATCTAAATAATTATGTATGGGAAATATTGTTATTGCCTAGTGTGATCAACAACTGAGCTAGATAATTTTACATTGGTTCTAACAGAGTTACTATTTGTTAATGCATGTTTTCCTCTGTGATAAATAATATAAATTATAAGGACATTTCTTTCTTATCTTTTATTTCCATATAGGGTCAGTGATAACTGATTATCTCAAAAATCTATAAGTCAATTTTTTTTGTCTTATGACAGATGTTACCTGAACAAATGTAGAGAGATAGTGAGTTAGAAAATCAATTATTATTGTGACAAAGTAACTACCCAATGCTAGCCGATAATTACCATGTACATGTGGCAATTATTACAAAATGCCAAATCAACTTGGGGGCTGTTATAAAATGACATTCCACATTTAAGCTAGATCTATATTATTATGAATTTTGTCTCAATTCTGAGACATTGTAAAGTTTTTTTTATATTATCATCCCATATTCTAATCAATAGTGACCAATGATTGGGATATGTTTTATTCAGATTGTATTGATCATTTTCCCAGCATCATCATGTTTACCACATCACATTATAACCAAAGGGAGTAAATCACCCTTCCTCTAGGCTATGAATTAAGGCACTCTAAATGTTGAGCAATAAATCAAAAATAGAATGAATCTATCTATTCTTGAAGTTCAGAATGTTTATAAACATACATTTGTCAACATTGTAATTTCAAAATGAAATCAATCCACCTGCTAGTCTTAAGAGTTATCTAACTTATAATCATCTATACAAGTTTGGGGACAGAATCTCTTTTTTAATGCATTCATTGTAATAAATAAACAAGATTTCATATGTAAACTTTAAAATTCAACATAGCTTAATATATATGTAAACAAAAGAAATAAATAACTCTCCCTCTGGGTTATTAATGAAAATCTTCCTAAAAGTTTAATAATGAATCAAGAATAGAATGAATCCACCTGTTCTTAAAACACTGATGTTTGTAAGCATGCCTTTGTCAGCACTGTTGGTAATTCAAAGTGATAATGATTCATTTGTTAGATGGAATATAGCATTTAATAGTTATCAAACCCATAATTAACTATACAAAGCTGCAGAAAAAATCTCTCTTTTAACACATTCATTTTAATACTTGCTTCCTTTGTTTACATATACCTTGATCTATGTTTAATTTGAATGTTTATGTAGTAAATCTTGTTTAATTATTACAAGCAAGGTGTTAATTGTGAGATTTTGTCTCCAGTCTTGTGTAGTTGATTGAGTTTGAATTTTTGGTGTCATATTCTATCTGGAAAATGGATTCACTTTACTCTGAATTATTAACAATGTTGACAAAGGGGTGCTTATAAACATCAGAGCTCCAAGAATATATAGGTGGATTCATTATCTTATAATCCTTTATTAAAAATTTAGAATGTTTTTGGATTTTCTATTAAACAACATTTTATGTAAGTTTTTCATGTGCCAAAGCAATGGCCGGGAAGCAAACCCACAAACCCAGAGAGCTGCTTGTAAGGCAGTTGTGCTGACCACTCAGTGACCAATGTAAGTTCTAACGTAGAATTAATAATCCACAGTATAAGCTGCAATAATGTAAATCTTAATTTTTCAATTTGTTGACAAACATTTTCTATATATTGATTTTTACACATTAATTTTCCATCTTTATCCTCTTTAATGCATGTAATATTATGATCACAAAATCATTTTACTCAAGTTATATGCTTATATCAGTTATTAATATACTCTGTATTAAAAAGCATAAAAAAGGAAATTTTAAATATCACTTCTTTACTAAATGCTTTCTGTAAATGCAATAACATTTTTTCTCATCACATGATCACATTTCCCATACTAGCACATTAATTGTTGATAAACAGAGCAAAACTCTCCATACAGTATTGCCACCTGTGCTAAACAGAGTAATCAATGGATGTCAGAAGGCTTGTGCATAAAATCCCTATTTAATGCCTACTCATCCAATATCCCCAGACTAGTTTCTGGCTTGTGGCCTTCGTCAGTGAGGAGCTTTGGATCTGAGAGCACTGCATCTAGATCTTAGGATCTAATGCAACCCTCTAGCAACCATCTTTTATCTCTACTTAACTACAAAACTATGAGAATAAAATTGAAAACACAAAAAATATTTTCAATCTAAGCTCAATAGCTTATATAGTCATATGGGTCTGAACTCAATTTAACACTCATACATTTTGGTGTCTTTGGCTCTTTTACAACCATAGCCACCACTATCCTATTAGGCAGGATTGGTGTTAAACCATTAAGCATCACATGATCACATTTCCTATACTAGCACATTAATTGTTGATAAACAGAGCAAAACTCTCAGATCCAAAGCTCCTCACTGATGAAGGCCACAAGCCAGAAACTAGTCTGGGGATATTGGATGAGTAGGCATTAGATAGGGATTTTATGCACAAGCCTTCTGGCATCCATTGATTACTCTGTTTAGCACAGGTAGCAATACTGTATGGAGAGTTTTCTTCTGTTTATCAACAATTAATGTGCTAGTATAGGAAATGTGATCATGTGATGCTTAATAGTTTAACAGCACTGCATCTAGATCTTAGGATCTAATGCAACCCTCTAGCAACCACCTTTTATCTCTACTTAACTACAAAACTATGAGAATGATATTGAAAACACAAAAAATATTTTCAATCTAAGCTCAATAGCTTATATAGTCATATGGGTCTGAACTCAGTTCAGCACCCATACATTTTGGTGTCTTTGGCTCTTTTACAACCATAGCCACCATTATCCTATTAGGCAGGATTGGTGTTAAACCATTAAACATCACATGATCACATTTCCTATACTAGCACATTAATTGTTGATAAACAGAGCAAAACTCTCAGATCCAAAGCTCCTCACTGACGAAGGTCACAAGCCAGAAACTAGTCTGGGGATATTGGATGAGTAGGCATTAGATAGGGACTTTATGCACAAGCCTTCTGGCATCAATTTATTACTCTGTTTAGCACAGGTGGCAATACTGTGCTCCTCCAAGAGCCCTTCGAATTCAGTATGAACCTTTTCATAGCCTTTCCTGCAGTCTGCTCGCACCTCATCTATTTGTTTTAATATATTATTGTTCATTTCATTACACAGTGTTGACATCCACTCCTTCATCTCATTATGCTTAGCTTCGAATTTTTTCCATGTTAGTGAACATATTCACCAATAATGTTTCTAGGTTTAGGTTCCGTTTCTGCACAGATTCCATGGTTACAACCTCCATTCTGCTATCTGATATTTTCAATCTAAGCTCAATAGCTTATATAGTCATATGGGTCTGAACTCAGTTCAGCACCCACATATTTTGGTGTCTTTGGCTCTTTTACAACCATAGCCACCACTATCCTATTAGGCAGGTGGCAATACTGTATGGAGAGTTTTGCTCTGTTTATCAACATTTTTTTCTATTATTTTTACAAAGCAGATATTTCACCAAATGCAAAGGTCTAATAACATTGCATATTTTATAGTAAAATCAATACTGGGGGGTGTTTATTATATAAAAACAAATAAATTTCTTATTGTATTTATTTATTAATATTTTATCCATAAATATTTTGTAATTATAAAAATTAGTTTTAATTCCAAGCCAATTTTAAGTTCATTATCTGAAATTTTTTTAAAACTATTCTATACTTTTCAATTAATGTGAATTTTTGAAATAAAAAAAAAAGCATTTATCATTTCTATAATTATAAAGAGTTTAATCCTTTTTCATTCTTTCTTATGAACATTCGTTATATCATTAATCTTTAAATTACAAAAATTTAGATCGACAACGTTTTGATGAGATTTTGATTTTTAAATTTTAAATATAAAGACTATGGAAGTTGGCAATTATAACTTTTAAGTTAGTTATAGATTTTATGTATTTGTTTAAATATTGGTATTTGAAAATTCTAGAATTAATGCTAGCTTTTTATTTTATTATATCTGATATCACATATATATATAATATTTTTAGTGGGTGATTTAGATTAAAATATTTAATGTGTGGGGTTTTTCATTTAACTTAGAATAGTAATTAACGAAAATCAAAAGCCTGAACCAAGTATTAAAGTAAAACCGACAGGTTGCATTTAAAAGGAGAACTCTTAAACACCAATCTAGATGTAATATAGAGAACAAAGCATTGCAATTTATTGTGTTAGAAATCAAGGTATAACGAAGTTTTCATTTTTTTTTACTTATTGTAATAACCTACTACCTCTCCATTTGTAGGTTATGTATTGTAATATAATAAATGGATAACCCCACACATTAAATATTTCTAAAGAATCCATTAAAAATATTATATTACAACATATAGCCTACCTGTTAGTGGAGTAGGGAGTTATTATAATTAGTAAAAAAATAAAAAGTTGACCATATTTTGATTTCTTGCATAATAAATGGAAACGGCAATGCTTTGTTCCCTATATTACTTCTAAAATGACAGTCAAAGGAAGGTCTTTCTTTTGAATACAATCAAGTCAGTCAGTTTTATTTTAATACTTGGCCTGTTTAGTTAATATTCACTAACTACTGTTCTAAGTCAAGTGGTTTTCAATTAAACAATTATAAATGGATAACTCCACACATTAAAAAAGTATACATATGGTGCGAAAAGGGAATAAATTTGTTTTTTTTAGATAAGTGATCCAATAGCAAATCTAACTAATCATTCAATATTGGCTTATAATGAATGTCTGCATATTGTTTTTAACGGTAGAGTAAAACAATAATTAAATAATTGAATTGTTTGTTGTTTGAAAGTTCATAATAAATTTGAGCACCTGAAGTGAGAGGTGGATCTGTGATCCATGAATTTTTGAACCAAAACCCATTACTTCAATACTTCACCAAACTTATTAAGAAATAAACAAGGATTTGAAATGGCCAAACCCTCAACACCAATAAATTCTGATGAGTAAATTTCTTTGTTCCATTTTTCTACAAAAAATAAATATTGGAATAGTCTTTGCTTTGCATTAAGTGATTTAAAGGCTGATTGATATATTTGTTGGAATGATAAATCATCATCTACAATTTTTTGACATTTAGAATAAAATAATTGTATTTTAGCTTGAACTTCACTTACAAATTTATGCAAACTGGGGTCACCTGAGGCATATACCATGCTTGAACTTCTTATGAACTCTGTAATAGTACAGGTATTTCATCATATCTTAATGCCAGAAGTATATATATATGCTAAATGATTTAAAATATTATTTTGGGTTACTTTATAATTAATGTCTTTTTGCCTACATGTTATTTTAACTGCTGCAGATTTATTTTATTAGGATTTTTTATTCGTTTTATCTGATAAATAGACAATTATTTTTATTTTGAGTGAATCACTTTTTTTAGAAAAGTATGTATGTGCATATATGTTAAGTTCACTTCACCTTTGGATGAATCCATTTGTTTGAGCAGGGTTTTGAAAAATTAAGGATCACAATATAAGTATATGCTTCAAGTGAATTTTAATAATTGGATAAGATATATATAAATAATAAATATACGAACTAACTAAAGAAAAAATAAAAACATAATAAAAACACAGAATTACTTCTCTATAAAACTGTTTTAATATTTCAACCAGCAGATTGGTTTTCATCAGAAAGCACAGCAAAATAGCTATTTCCAGAATTTAAACACTAAAATATTCCAGACAGTTACGTATCAGATAACAAAACTAATTCCTATAGGCTACAAATCTTTAAAAAAAACTTTGTA
This sequence comes from Epiperipatus broadwayi, assembly GCA_028023455.1. Lineage (NCBI taxonomy): Eukaryota > Metazoa > Onychophora > Udeonychophora > Euonychophora > Peripatidae > Epiperipatus > Epiperipatus broadwayi. The sequence continues at coordinate 2,019,280 of JAQFVV010000075.1, forward strand.
TAAAATATATATATATTTACAAAAATTTTGTAAAAAACTTTGTATAAAAAATACAAAAAAAAAAAATTCCTTCACAAAAAACTTAATTTAAAAAACTAAAACCATACATATATTATTATTATTATTATTATTATTATTATTATTATTATTATTATTATTATTATTATTATTATTATTATTATTATTATTATTATTATTATTATTATTATTATTATTATTATTATTATTATTATTATTATTATTAAAATATATCAAAAAACAATAAAAATTTACTATTATATATGTACACACCAAAAAAACTGTGTATACAGTATATATATATATTCTACTATATGTATTTTATTATATACATATATATCTTATACATATATATTTTTATATACATTCCATTTTGTGCTAGACCACCTATAAAATAATTATCTAGGAAACAAAAAAATAAATACCTAATATGTGATAGTACCTATATTCATATTCATACCATGGGATTACTAAATTTAAAAATAAAAAACTATCCTTCTGTTTTCTTTCTCTCATGGAAGAAAAATTATCTTCCAATATAACCACTCTTAAATCATCAATTGAGTGATTAGGTAACTTGAAATGTTTAAAAACTGGTCTATCTTCATTTTTATGTAAAACATCAAACCTATGGTTGGTCATTCTAATATGTAGACTGTTTGCTGACTCACCTATGTAATGACTCAAGCATCTATTACATTCTATTTAATATACCAAGTTCACACTTTACAATTGTCATAGTTGGGGATATATCATTTAAAACCATGAATGGTAGCTCCCTGAATCATTTTCATAACAATAATATGTTTGCATGCAAGAATCTCTTATCCTCACATGAAAAACATTCCTTTCCTGGCACAAAATTATTGCCAAAAACTATCCTTACAAGTCTATCAAGTCTATCCCTAAGTACCCTATGTCTATGATATGCAACTTTAGGTGGATAGGGAAAAACAGATGTCAGATAATCTGTGGAATTTAATATATTAAAATGTTTCCATAATATTTGGTTACTATTAGTTAAATCATCATTGAAGGTAAGAACCAGTGGTATATATATCAACTTACTCTTTCTTTTCTTAGATAAAAAAAGGTCCTTCCTCATGGTATGAATATGAATATAGGTACTATGACATCCTTGAATTAACCAGTTTCCTAAGGATTTTTTTTTGTTTCTGAGATTATTATTTTATAGGTGATCTAGCACGAAGTGGAATGTATATAAAAAATACATATGTATAAGATATATGTGTATATAGTAAAATACATCTAGTAGAATATGTGTAGTTTTTTTGGTGTGTACATATATAATAGTATATTTTTATTGTTTTTTGATATATTTTAGTATATAATAATCATAGTAATATATATATGGTTTTAGTTTTTTAAAATAAGTTTTTTTGTGAATTTTTTTTTTTTTTTGTCTGAAATATTTTAGCATTTAAATTCTGGAAATAGCCATTTTGCTGTGCTTTCTGATGAAAACCAGTCTGCTGGTTGAAATATTAAAGCAGTTTTATAGAGAAGTAATTGTGTTTATATATATTATTTTTCAAGTTTATTTGCTCTTGTACTCTGATGTAATACTCCAATCAGATTTATCTATTATAAAAAGTAATTCAATAAAGCCCACATATTCAAGATACAAACAATTTTTGAACTTTTATATGATCTGGCAAAAGCATTTTTAATTTTTCTGCTAATTTCATAATTATTATTTAAATGATAAATTATACACATATTTTATGGTAGCATTTAAGTATTGGTAGTCTCTTGTCACATTATGTTTTCAAAATCTAAGAGAAAATTACTTTTCACTTTTAATGAGTTTTGTTTTTTTTTGATTATGTTGAAAGAGGTGGACCTAGGTTTTAGACAACTCTAAACAATAAGGCTTAATCTATTTATGTCTAGTATATATGCTTATTTGTCATTGGTTTTTAATTGGGCATACATTACATATAACTCCAACTTATTAGATTTCCAACTTATTATTCTTATTATTTATTAATTTTATAAAGAAGAAATAACTCGTCACACTGCATTATTGACTGGTATTGTATTATTTGAGAAACTTATATATATATATATATAACATTCTTGTCTAAAAAATATTTATTAATATTTAATACCTGTAAGGTTTTATTTTTAGATTTTTAATATTCTATAAATTGAGAGAGAGAAATATAAACTAAACTTTTTCATTTATAAGCTCTGTTAAGCAGATTATAGTGAGACATAGGCTTGAAATCTTTTTTTTTATTCTTTAATATTTAAAGATTATAGAAGCAAGTTTGGAATTATGTATCCACTAGACTAGAAGATAGGTTATTGTATTTATCTGGTAGTTTCTAAGGTTGCATTATTTTAACTATATCAGATAATAGCTATTTTTTTACGGGTTGAGTTTTGTTATATTTATCATCTCGAATTATATCACCTATTTTTTCTCAATAGTTTTCATCTTTATATTTAAAATTGTGTTTTGAACAGACTTTCATATATTATTAATTTTTGACTTATTCTATTTTGAGACTTTTTATATCTTGACTTAACTCCTGAGAGTTTTCCAGTGTTATTAATATAAGACAGAAAATATTGAAATATTCTTTAACTACTCATTGTGAAATATAATAGATGTTATATAATAATTATGATGTTATAATAAAATATTTTGAGCGTATTCCTTTATTGAAATTCGGTTTTGTTTATTATAATATTTTATACTTATGTTATATGATATTATTATATTGATTCTTCTTGTATGGAATTATATTTTTAATACCTAGTGTCTAATCATTTTATTTTGAGTCATTATTTCTCAGATTAATATTCTTTTTGAAATATTTAACTGAATAGGTATTCTTTTATGTAACACAGATATATCGATTTTACTGTTATCACTGTGAAATATGATATCCATGTTATTTTCATTTAAATCAGACTTTCTTATCTTCATTTTTCATTTTAAAGTTTAAACTTTTGTAGATGTTTTTGTTCAGCAATATTTTTTTAAACTTTTTCATTACAGCTATCAGCATAAAAATGATTCATAATAAATATTTTATTTTTATTTTATAAAATATATGAATACAGAGTGATAAATTATGAGCTAAAAATAGAGTTAGTATTTATATATGTGTTTATTATATGTGAATATATAACTTAAATTATTTTGAGAATAAATGTGGCTACATTTTTCATAGTTAAAATAGTAATATTATATCTTTTTATGTGATGAACCAACTAATGGATGGATTTTTATCATTTAACAACAAATTAAAAGATCTCTTTTCTTTTCACCAATATTTCTGCATTGATTATATTATTAAACAAGACAAAACTCTCCATACAGTAGTGCCACCCTGTGCCAACCAGAGTAATCAATGGATGCCAGAAGGCTTGTGCATAAATCCCTATCTAGTGCCTACTCATCCAATATTCCCAGACTAGTTTCTGGCTTGTGGCCTTTATCAGTGAGGAGTCTTGGATCTGAGAGCACAGGGTGGCACTACTATATGGAGTGTTTTGTCTTGTTTAATAACAATTGTGTGCTAGTATGAGATAGTGATCATGTGATGTTTAGTGATTATATTATTACTAATATAAATATAAAAAAACTTCATTTATGTATTTATACAATGCAACATTTTATCACATTTGCAAAATAATTAACAATTTCTATGGCAGAATCTTAAACAGTTAAACCCCACTTATTTTATGAGTGTGTTATATAAAGTGTTATGTTATATAAAATGCATAAAAGTGATTTCATTATCTATATCAACAAATAATTATTTTCAAGTTTCTATCATGATCAGAATTTTTTACATAAGTAGCTAAATTATAGCCAATCTAGTCAACCATCTAACATTTTCTAGAAAATAAGTACTTAATATTTCTTAATTAAAGGTGAAAATAAGGATGTAAAATTATTTAAATCTTCATTGCCCAGTATTTGCAAAGCCTTATTTTCTTTTTCTCTATGAGCAATTGTAGAAAAGGTTTTTGTCTGACAGTGTATTTTTTAAAAACTATTTTTTCTCTGCTATGTTAATAAATTAATAAGATTTGTAATTTCAGAATCTAAGCCAACAAAAATAACTCTTTTTAATACAGTTATATATTTACCCAACATTGGTTTCAGTTTTCTTTGAAATAATCTTTATCCCAGTTTAATAAATAGCTTATTCTTAGAATCACATCATGATATTTAAAGAGCTCTGCATTTATTGCTACAATGAAAGTCTAAATTCCCTAAAATCTTTATTTTTTGTGTTTTTATATTGTGCATCTATGTGGGGTTTATTTTTTCTTTTTCTAAACAATCCTTGGACATATATTTTGTTGAGTATCTTCAGGTTCATACCAGAGGTTTTTACTAATATTTAATTGTGGTCCACTGCTTTTAAAATTTTCATTTGATTATTATTATTATTATTTCTTGCCAAATAGCACAACAATATTGGTCCTAATTGAAAAAACTATAACATTAGCTAAGATGAATATAAAAAATAAAAATGGAAAAGAATTAAGTGATCACAATTTCATATAAACCTTTAAAATTTTTAAATAATAGCATAAACAAATGCTACTAATAGAACTCTAGCTAATGTACTTAGTTTAGGTTATTATTGAAATTTCAACAGTTTTATTGCTAATATTATTTTGAATTTTAAATTTATACTTATTATATAAAGGTTTTAAATAATTTATTTGTTATTTTATAATATAGATTAATTCTGAATTGTAAATCATGTGATAACATAAAGATATATTAGAATTACATGTATGAAATACATATAAAGCTTCAACTCTAATATTTAATAATTGTATAGTTATAATTTTCATATTTTGAAATATGTCTGCTTTATATTTGTTTTGGTGTGCAAATCTCTTTAAAACAAAGTCATCTCCAACTTCCACACAAATTTATATTCTATATGTGTTTTTTTTTTTAATTTTTACAAGATAATTAAGAAGTTATTCCATAGATTTATATATTCCATACTGTATCTTTTTAGTATTTTATATGTAAACACTGTAATATGAAGGAAGTTGTACTATATAAGAATCTCAATAATATTTCAATTATAATGTAATTGGACAATGAATATTTAAAACAGTCAATGTAAGTTGAAACTATCTATTCTAGTTATAATAATAGTACTTGTCTGAACCACCTTAAGTCAAAAATTCTAATGAAAATCTACTTTGTAGCTGAAATTTTATCTACATTATTATACAAAACATAATATTTGTTATATTTCAATGTTTTTACCTAAGACTGTGAAAGACTTTATATATATATATATATACCCATTAGAAACCAATAACCACCTAATCACACCAATATAGATAGTAATCAATATTTCTGACTGTTGTCAAGGTGGTTTCTGTTTTCTAATGGTTACATATTATCCCATTTATCTTTAAGCATTATTTCACACACACACATATGTATATATGTATATATATATAACAGCATGTGCATTAAATTCAACATTTCTCTAGGTCAGAGATATGAATAAAGTTTTTGAGATCATCTACAAATAACGTTGTTTGGGTACTCATCTTATAGCTAAAGACACCATTCTATGGCGCGGTTTTTATGTCAAAACACATTAAAATGCTGTTTCCATGGCCGACACATTCAAACCCATGTTTTCTACAATACAACTTTTTTGTTGTGCTACAGAATGCAGGCCGCTATGTCGCGCCACAGTACAGCATGTATGTCACTAAGCAGCAATTACATTTTATGAATTCGCACAATTTATAAAATAATTACGGCTTGATGAGAGAGTTTGTATTTGAATTGTATTGAAATGTTGTTTTCATTTGATTTTTTTGATTTTAAACTATTGAAATGTTCAGATGTTTTAAAACAATAATTATAAGACTTTTTACAACGTACTGTATTGAATTTTTATTTGGGTAAATGTTAAATATCTCTGTTTTTATTGAGTTGCAATTAGGTAACATGTCAAGTAACGTACAGTTAGTAACATTCACGAGACAAAGAAGATTTTACCGTCTGTATATTTTTGAAGTAAAAAAGAGCGGTACGAGAAAAATATCCAGTAAGAAAAGTCCAAATGTACAGGTTTTTTTGTAAATTTAATAAAAAGCAAATATTATAAACATGTTTAATAAGTAAAGAAGACATTTATTTGTTGTTTAAAAAAGTTTGAGTTTCTTTCTTCTGTCCGAGTACGCTTACGATTTTGAATTTTTTTATTTTAGCATTACAAACAAACAGAACACTAAACCTAACCCTAAACTAACCCTAAAACTAACCCTAAACCTAAAACTAACCCTAAACCTAACCCTAAACTAACCCTAAAACTAACCCTAAACTAACCCTAAACAACTTTTACTTTTATTACGATTATAATTTTTTAGCTAAACAACAACAAAAAAAGTCGTAACACAAGTAAAAAAATAACTGATAGAAAATTGATAAAAAAAAAAAAGCCGTAACACAAGTAAAAAAATAATTGATAGAAAATTGATAAAAAAAAAAGCTGTAACACAAGTAAAAAAATATCCGATAGAAAATTAATAAAAAAAGCCATAACACAATTTAAAAAGTATACGATATAAAAAACACGAATCAAATTGTAATTTGTTGATTTTATTTTACATTTATTATTATCATTTAAATTGTATATGTTAATAAAAAATAATATTTAAAAAAGACAATTTTGTTTTGTTTTTATTTTCGCATTACAAAAAAGCACAGAAAAATTATTAAAATCAACGGCCCGTGAATGTTCATATTTTATAGATTTAGCGTGAAAACGACGCCATCCTATGGCGTCTTTATCTATAATACAAGCACCATTGTTTGTTATTACTATTATAGAATATTATGTGTCATTTAGATGTGACATGAAATAATTTGAATATAACTACTTCTATATATATATTTATAAATTCCAGAAAATAAATTTCTTGTCATCTATAAGATGATTTAGTTGTTTATTATTTTATCCAATACAAAATTTAGAAATAAAATTTAAAACTAAGAAATATAAATGTTTGTATTAAAATATATATTTTTATAGGTGAGAAATGCAGATACCATATTTGTATTCAGCTGTAAATATTACTGCAAGTTAATATTGTCATAAAATCTGTTGTTTTAGCAGGATGTTATCTGCTACCATTTGAAAAATAATTGTTTTTAAAGATACTAGTAATAAGTAGATTGCTAGTTAACTGTAAACATTTTGTTGTTGATTATTTTATCCAATGCAAAGTTTAAAAATAAATCTAAAAGTGAGTTGGTATAGTTAATAAATTTAATGCAATTTACCCTTTTGTTTTTTTTTATTTAATTATTATATATAATGTTTTCCAAAGATATGGCAATTTTACTGTTTAAAGCACATATCTTTTTAAAAACTTTTCTGGACTTTTTCTGGTTGTGCCCTGGTAAATGTGTAACATCTTAATATATGACCAAAGATTACATTATGGGTTTATACAAACTATGTAGAATGTGTGGAAATTACAATGATTGTTGTTTTTTGGCACTGACTTATGTATCTTTTATAGAACTTGTATTACAATTGTTCGGACAATGTTATTATAGATACTATGGGCCCTGAAATAAGATAAATCTTTATTTGGCTAAAATATTGCTAACACCAATAAATATCATATGATTTACCATTTTCTATGCTTGCTCATAACTATTATTAAAACAGGCAAAACTCTCTATACGTATTACCACTCAATACTATATAAGCTAATGGTGTTTTCAATTTAAGTCTCATATTTTTGTAGTTAAATAAAGATAAAAGGTGGTTGCTGTAGGGTTGCATTAGATCCTAAGATCTAGGTGCAGTGCTCTCAGATCCAAGGCTGCTCATTGATGAAGGCCACAAGCCAGAAATTAGTTTGGGGATATTGAATAAGTAGGCACCAGATAGGGATTTTATGCACAAGCCTTCTGGCATCCATTGATTACTATGGCTGCACTGAGTGGCAATATGTATAGAGAGTTTTGCCTGTTTTTTAACATTTTGATTGGTGATAAAACTTTCTTTATGCAGTAAAGCTTTAGAATGTGAGAATTTTTTTATAGTTGTTTGTTGTTGTTTTTTTTGCATGTTCAAAAAATATAATTAAATATTGTTTATGTGAACCCAAAATTTCAATCTCTCTTAAGATGTATGGTGTTTACAAGATTTTTTGTTGAGTTTATATTATTATAAATAATCATAATTTTATTACTGAAAGATAGGCATGTTATCTCAATAAAATATCAATCATTGTCATCATTTGTGGTTATTTTAATGTTCTTAGATATAAAATCTTATCTAGGTGGAATACACATTACCAAAAAATAATAAAGGTCATTGGAATTGTAAAAATATTTAGTGCACTAATAATTTGATAAAGCAGAAAAGATTTCATTTAACACTTTAATAGCCTGAAACGTGACATCGCGGTTGTCACCTTTAGATTGCTCTAACTCAGCCAATTTTTTAGTTACATTGATGAAAAAACACCTGTATTAAAGCTTAGAGCAAGGCCTATAAGATGCTGCCCTCTTGTGAATTATAGGAGAGTTTTAAGTTGAACAAAAGAAGAAGGCCAGTTTTGATTGGTTGGATAATCTATTCCCAATCTATTCCCAATTCTTATTGGCTGATGATTCCGTTAAATATTTTTTCACCACTAAAATGAAAATATATGTTTTGGAGTGTTTTTTTTTATTATGTTTCGTACCTATTATAAATAATTTTCATAAAATCTAATATTTCTAATAAAAATATAGTTATTTTACAAAAGTAGTAAGGTTTTATTAAAAAATTGTATACTTTACACGAATGTAAATTGAAAAAGAAACCAGCCATAGCAGCAATTTTTGACATCTTGTCAAGAGGTTAGATTGCTCCAAGCTGTTTATTTGATTTTCAAACAAAAATTAATGATTTAGAATATTTTTCTGGCATTATAATGTATTTTTGGTGTATTTTTTTAATAATATGCTGAAAGTATAATTATTTTGAGAAAGACGTTAAGATTTTTCCTAAAAAATTCTTAAAAAATTCGTAACGTGAAATCTGGGAGGGATCTAAATGACATTTATAATGCTTCTAATTCACTTGTAATGTTTTCTTTGATTTTTCCGCTTTTGAATATTTCTATAAAATACAAATAAAAATATATTTTTGAAATAACTTTCGTTTACTTTCCTAACATTACAAATAATTAATATACTTTTTGAAAACAAAACTAAAATTAATATACATTAAAAGATGAAAATATTTGTATCAAAAAGTTTGTCACTTGACCAATTAAAAGTTTCAGAGTTTTACTTCGCTGGACCAATAACAAAAGTGATCCATGAAAGTGTTAATGGAAAAAAATCTATAACATATCAAATATAAAAATACATTTCAAATTAATTATTCATAACTATCCTATTTTTTAATTTATTCACTACAATATTTTGCATTTTGATAAAATAATTAACCATTAATATGCATAACAGAAAATCTGTTATCCAGTTTTTATTATCAGGGTCTTTAGAAATAACTACTACTTAGGGAATGGCAGATAAAATCTGGATGAAATGTTATCATTATAATAATAGCAACAATAACCACACACAAAATAATCTCCAAATGGTTCTAGACTCTCATGTTTATATATATAACAAAATACATATGTATTAGCATGTAAATCAGAGTATATATAACATAAAATTCAAAAACTGAGAGTGTTTACTATGCTTTATACAGATTGATGACCATTACCTGTAGGAAAAAGAAGAATATTATTAATTAGTGATCAAAATTCCAAAGCATTCTCAGTTGCATACTACTAAACCTCATATTCAGTACAATATCAAAAAATGTAGTGTATCTGTATTCCTTAATTATCTTTTCCTATTATTATTATTATTATTATTATTATTATTATTATTATTATTATTATTATTATTATTTTTAATTTTCTCAGAAAATAATGCATGGAATTCTGACAAACTAAAATTATACTATTATAAAAGCATTAAATGAATAAATAATAAGAACGTGAACATTTGAAACAACCTTGCAAAATTTAATATGTCACATTTACATGTGTTTAATTTTGAAATAGCAATAGTGATGCATTTTCCCCCCTAACAGAATAATTTGAGGCTGAAATTCGTATTTCTTATGTAGTATCTATGTGAGGATTAAATGTATTGCTAATTTTTAATATTTTTAATTATGTGAAGTATAAATTCTGTATCCCTAAACAATATGTCACTAGGGGATTTTACTGTGTCAATACTGTGGCTTAATAAAGGCAATTTAACATTAACATTATCATTGTATGAATAAAATTTATGATTTTGATCCTGATAATAAAGTTTTGTTTTTGCAAATTGGACACTTAAGAATATTATCGGGAAAATCTATTGTTTTAAAGAGATTTGCCCTTCTAATTAAAGCTTTTGTATCATTATTTTTTTGTTTCTTTTTTGAAATCAATCTTTTTTTTATTTAAGAATATTTTGAGGGTCATCATTTTACATTATTAAATATAGAATTATTAAAGTTATCATGTGACTGAATTGTAAAGCTGAAAAGTTACGACAATTTAAAAACATTAAAAGATGATTGACAGAAATTCAAGAGGTTTTTTTTTTTTTTTTTGATAAAAGCCAAATTGATCACTAATTCTTTTATTTTTTTATATATGTAATTTCTTTTAATGTTTGATACTAAAGAAAAAAAAAGTGTTACATTATAAAGATAAAGTTTCAAATGGGTGTGTGGAAAGATGTAATAGATATATATAATTTATTGCAGAGTGAAACCTATATAATAGTCGTTTAAAGCAGGACAGCACAGAAAAATGGATAACTTTAGTAGTGTTCCATCAGTAATTTATTTTCTATCTAAATAAACTTGTCCTCATTTATTGATCATTTCTGGATGCTAGTTAGATGAGCTATGATCCAGCCAACTAAAAAAAATTTTTTTAGCCACGTTGTAACTACAGAAAACTTCACAGTTTTATTAGAATATATTAAAATATCAGAGCACAGGCATAGAAAAAGGAAATGTTAATCATAGTGGCATAACACTTCCAAGATTTTAAATTTAAAGTCAGTCGTCATTTCTATTTTTATAGATACATTTAATTTTAAAACGATGTCACTTTAAAAAACTGTCATTTTGGATTTATTTTTCTGTAATTTAATATAAAACTCTATAACTAGCTATTATTTAATTTGAGTAATAGATTTGTCAGTAAAATAGAAAAGATTATTTTGAATTTTGCAATTTTATTGACTGTTAACTGGCGTTGGCAAACGAAATTGTAATAAATCTGTCATATTCTTTCGCTCAAAGAGTGAAAAGTGTTGACACAAGAAAAGCAAATATGAAAATATTTCTAAAATGAATATTTTATCAAAATAATTGAGTCTGTAATACCATTAAGTTTTTATTGTTGACGGATAGAAAAGGTCTTAGTCTTTAAATGTGAATAAATTATTGTAAAATATAATGTCTTAAAACTCTTTCTAAAATATGCATTCTTGCTAAAAATATATATTTACATTAGAACATATATATATATTTAAAAATATATAAAATCAATGAAAATTTATATTAAAAAAATGTAAAGAGCAGCCATTTAAAATTTTATTGTGTTTCATAGTAAAAAAAAGGTCACTGGATGTACTATATGATTAATCATACTTTTTATTGTATATGCAATTTGTGGAATTATCTTAAATTTAATTATTTATTTTTAATAAAGAACCACTGAATATAAGATGAAGTACATAATTGGTTAAATATATATGTATGATATATAAAAGCTAAAAAGAGAGAGCATGTGAGATAGATAAATTAAATAAAAAAGATTACTGGTATATTATAGAGAAGACCATCAAAAATGGAAAGAAGTTTAATCCATTATACTGCTTTTACATATATATAAATCATTCATACGACGTAATATAATATATTTTTATATAACAGCAATAATATATATAATAAGCATACATGCAAAAGCTCTTTTTGGTAATTTTTTTTTTCCAGTGTGCTTAAACTATTTTACAATTACGATGCAATGCAGTGTGATACACTGTGGCTTCTCCTTTATCAGTGTCAGGAATCTCTAAGACACTATGCCCAGAGACACCCATTATCCATCTAACCTTCCCATTCCATTCCCCATCCTAAATTTTTCCCATATTCTTCTCTATCCTGCTTCATCCCATTTGCATAACATTATCTTTGTCCACTCCATGGCCTTTATATTAGATCCTCCTTATATTTTTCCAAACCCAGCATAAAAACTAAGAATGCACTTTCTGTATAATCACCTTGTTTATATTTCTTCTCCTACAATTTCATTATTTGTATCCTTTCTGATTGTAAGCATTTACATTCAATTAAAAGATACCTAATATTTTCCATGCCATCCTTACATAATTTGCAGAATAAATTATCCACATTCTCTCCATTAATGTCTATATTCCCTTGTTGCTAATCATCCTGTTCAAGCCATAAACAGTAAACTATTTTCTTTGATATTGTCATAAATTAACTCACACCCAATATTCTATTTAAACTCTTTCTACTCTCCATACTAGTTCTCCATCTCTCCAACTCCCGATATTTTATTAATGCTTCTATTATTCTATCCCATTCTTTGCAACTATAACACTCGACAAGTCTTTTAACACAATGATCCTATCTTTTCTACAAGTATACTGGCATAAAGTCTATCCAAATGTTCTGTGTAGTGTACTAACTTTCTCATCCATCTTGTTACCTCTCCTTTACTCATAACATAACCAATTAAATACAATTTTGGCTATTATCTTATTATTTATAAATTGCAATCTATCAATTTCATTTTGCAAAATCTCTCATATAAGAACTTGACCATTCCATTTCTCATTGAATTGCCTCCTTTTCTATCCTCACATCTGCATCTAATTCAAGTCTTCCTACTTCTTTTTGTACTTTTTTAAGTAATCTAACAGCCCTTTACTAACACATAACACATCATTATCATAAGTTAACCCTGATAATGCTACTCCCTACCATACAATTCTTGCTATATCATATTTATTATATGGAAACACTATTAACTTCTTTATAAATCCCTTTATTTTCTTTGCTTCATTTATCGATTTTTTTCCCCATTCATCCCAGCAATTCCCCTGATTACTTAAGATGATTCCCAAATAGTTATACTTATTCACCATATGTAACTTTATATCCCCTGATAAAAATTCTTTCTCTTCTCATTCTCCAGTATTTATCATTATTGCTTTTGATTTTTTTTACTAAGTTTAATCTCCATCACTTTATCCACATGTGAGCACAACTTCAATATTACTTCCATATCTTCCATCCTTTCTGTGCACAATAAGATATCAGCAAATAAAAGACCTGAAAATATATATATACTCACTTGCCATCTATTAATGGTGTCTCTACCCCTCTTCCTAGTCTTTTTTTTTGCTCTCTCCATTTTTCTCAAACATAACAAAACAATAGGACATCATTGCCTTAGTCCCACTCCATTTATAACTCATTGTTCAATGATTGCTTCTTGTGTTAAATTTATTAAAAAAAATTAGAATCTTGAAATATATATTTTCTGTTAGTCAAAATATAATACAACTCTGAATTAGCTTTATTTGGATGCTTCCATGTCTAATTTTCTTTAACATATTTTTCAAAAAAAGAATTCATAATATATAGTTGTTGTTTTGTTTGTTTGTTGTTGTTTTTTTTTTGCAAAATACACAAATTTGTGTTTTCTTTTATTTCTACCACCATTACAAAATTTTCCCACAATGTTTTTATCTTTAAATTATTTACCAATTCTAGTTTAATGTCTCCCACCTCAATTTTAAAATGATTTTCATTATGATCAAAAGAATTTTGTACATCCATATAAAAATCCTTCACTTTTCAACAGAATGAGAACTTGATGGAGTATAAACTTTAGTTGTCTGCATTTGGTATCTTCCATTAATCAGAATAACCAATCTTACTATTCTGTCTGATGCACCATAAATCTACACAATATTGTCTTTCCATATTTTATTCATAAGGAATTTTACTTCATTCATGTTTTTAATATTTATGCTTTTGTAGTATAGTAAATTTTCACTTTTTAAATCAATGGTCTTTTTACCATATCTTCAATTTAACAAAATCCAACAATGTCTCATTTAATATTGGATAGTTCTTCCAATTCAAGTAATTCTTCCTCATTGGAAAGAGATCTGCAGTTGTAAGTTCCCTAAATAAAATTGTCATCAAATGATAGCCTGTGTCTGAAATTAGAGAATTTTTAGCACCTTCCATTATTTGCCACCAAATACCACCTCAGTTGTACATTTACTGCCTCCTAGTGACAAGCATCATCATTTAGTTTCATCTGTCATGTTTGTAAATAACCATTAAAGAAAGAAAAATAAAGTTTATTCACCCACAAATTTGTTCTGTTTTCAAGAAAACAACTGATATTTCAATTAAGAACTATCAAATGGCTGGAAAAAAGACCATGGTGTTTCAAAGTTTAAAATATCCCAATAAACTCATCATATTGACTGATGAATGTTGGTGAAAAATTCATCCAGCAATGGCAGTGACAAGAATGTAAGAAATGCATATTAAGAATTTCACTCCATATATTTCTGCCATCGTAGCTGTTATTACTATATCATTATTAATATAATATTTGATTAAGTACAAGGATAAATATATGTACTTGGAATTTTGATGTAATTCTATAAGGAATTTGAACATAGACTTTCATGCTCTCACATGCATAAAACATAATGATTAAAATATAAATGATCTCCAATATCTATATTTTGTGCTGAACCAGCACTCATCAGTTGTTCCAGCTCATCAACTTCCATATATATATATATAATCAATGCTTGGTTTATATTAATATAGCAAATCTTCAAACTTTAATGGACAGGCTTTAATCTACTCCACTCTCCTACTCCTCAGCTATCCACACCATTAAAAATTTGATGATGGAACCCAAAATCCCCTGTTGATGCCAATGGTATTATCATGCCCATGTTGACATTAAGTCACTCGCATTCCTCATGTATAGGGTTTTCTCCATTTAAATACACAGAAGAGGGATGGGTAGGATACAGGCTAAATTTGTAATATTTGATTAATATAAGTGCAATTTATATACTTGGAGTTTTCGATGTAATTATATAAGGAATTTGATTTTCACATTCACTTCAGCTATCAACAAGAAATTTGGGTGATCCATCATCAGATTTTCAAAGATATGGATGGCTGATTAGTTGGAGGGTGAAGTAGATTAAAGACTGTTCATTAAAGTTTGAAGATTTGTGATCTTAATATAAACTGAGCACTGAATATATATATATGGTGTAGGAGATGATGATCTGGATCCACTAATGACTGCTGCCTCAGCATGAAATACATATATTGGAGATCATATATCTCTTATGCACGAGTGTGGTCATGTGTATCAGTTGTATTTGGTATAGCCAATAGCTTAAGTAAACATGAAAGCATGTATTCAAATCCCTTATACAATTACTTTGAAAACTCCAAGTATATAAATTATATTTGTATTTAATCAAATATTATAAATTTAACTTGTATTCTGCCCATACCTCTTTTGAGTATTTAAATAGATAAGGTCCTGTACATGAGGGATCAGAGTGACTTAAGGTCAACGTGGACATGATAAAAATGTTGGCATCAACAGGAGATTTGGATGTTCCATCATTAGATTTTCAATGGTATGGATGCTGAAGAGTTGATGGTTGGAGTAGATTGAAGCCTGTCCATTAAAGTATGAATATTTGCTATCTTAATATAAACCGAATACTGATTATATATACGTGTGTGGTAGATGATGCTCTTGATCAACTGATGAATGCAGATTCAGCACAAAATACAGATATTAGAGATTCTTTATCTTTTATTCATGTGTATGGTCATGTGTATTGGTTGTATGAGATAGTGGGTTATTAATACACTATATATATATCACATGTGTGTGTTTATATCCAATGTTAGATTTTTTAAAAAATCAATATTATGTCATATTTTTATTTCTAAAAGCAAACTTTCATTTTTTTTTTGTTTTAAGTAAATGTAGAAATTAAAATTCGATATTCTATTAAGCTGCTACAAAATTTTGTAAACAACTTGTCACATGATATTCAAGAAAGTTTGATGTAATGTGAAATGTTGAATCTAAGTTTCGTTAGTCTTTTTTTTTTTTTTTTAAATAATAAACATTCTTTATTTAGTAATGTTCGGTCGATTTAAAATTATGTTTATATTAAATATTTCAAAAATAAACAATTCAGAATATACAATAGTATTTGAATCGTTCAGTAAACAATAGACTTATAAATAATAGCAGTTTATATCTACTCTAAAGTTCTATTATAACTTTTGGCAATCAGTGTCTAATCTTCTGAGTTGTTTCTAATTTTTGCCTTTATCAATAAGAAATTAGAATTCGAACTTGGTCTAATGTAATTATGCATTGGGTAAACACCTTTAACATCTTTTTACTATGAACTAAACCTAATCTTCTTGATCAATAACTGTACATTTTAATAACATAATTTATATTCTAATTGGAGCCATTTTTTCTCAACTAGAAATAAACTAAACATCACACAACATTTTGAGCTTACTAGAAAGTTATTAGGTTTATATTAAAAAAAAGCTTAATATCTTTGACTGATATATCCGTGTTCTGATTTAATCTTTACCAATATATCATTAATAAGACAAATATCAACAATGGGTTGGTAAATTGACAATTCAAGTGAACAATGGATAATGCTAGAACCAGGAAGGAATAACTTTTCTTTTTTACAATTAAAGCAATAATTATGACATACAGCATAAACTACTAAAGCAATAATAAAAAGTAGTGTTTTATATCTGTTGAAATTGTATACACAAATAATCAGATTAGGATATTGTATACCATATAAACCTTAGTATTTTTATTCATGAATTCAACATCTGTGACTTCAATAAGCCATTTCTTAGGGGGAGGGGGATTAACATAAAAATATAAGATTATATGTTCTTCATATAAGTGACTTCTTGAAATATCTCAGTCTGCTATTTTTTCATTTTGCACATTATCAGTCATGTGATTGCTCTCTTTTTTTAAATGTATTTCTGTATTATCATTTTAATAATTACATTATTTTAATTTTTTTTTTTGTGGTTTGAAATGTCAATTGTCTAAAAATTTCATAGATGTAAGTATATGTGTTAAACATGCATATTATATGGGGTTGAAATTTTCCACAGTTCACATATCTATAGAAAAGTTTCAAACTAAGTATTAATGCTTACTTTGGAACATCTGTACATAAAGAAATAATGAACCTTGCTCTAAATTATTGGATTATGAATTAGCGATTATAGTACATAATATTTTTAATTATTACCTTATTTTAATATGTAAATACAAGTATATTGACTATACTGAACTTAACATAATTAGAAAAGATTTGAAGTCAGACTTTTAAGTATCTATAGCTATCCACTCTATTTTTTTACAACTGATGCACATTATCATATATGTGTGTAAAGATAAATGATCTCTAATGTATATATTTTTTGTTGATCAGTTAGTCCAGATCATCATCTCTCACACATACATATAAAATCAGTGATCAGTTTATATTAATATAAAAAATCTTCAAACTTTAATCGACAGGCTTCAATTTTCTCTACGCTCCAACTCCTCAGCCATCTGTATCATTGAATATCTGATGATTGAACACTCAAAATCTTTGTTGATGCCAATAATATTGTCATACCCATTTTGACTTTGTAAGTCATTCTGATCCTTCTAATTACCTTACTTTAACTAATTACATTATTATTATTATTATTATTATTATTATTATTATTATTATTATCATCATCTCTATTACTACTACTACCTGTTGCTATTACTGCTATTACTACTAATTGTCACCAATGCAGCATGCAAACTACTGACAATCACTTTTTTTTCTAATAACCTAATATCTGTTTAACTTTCAAGATTGCTTAGTCACTTTTATTATTGTGATAATGATTTCCATTCACATCGTTGTTAGTCATCATTTTCTTACCAAGAGTCTTTTAAAATTATATGAATTTTAATGCATTACATTTTTTCTTGATGTAAACAAAAAATTAATATTTCAATCTGTTCATTTATTATTTTAACAAAGAATGCAGTTCCAGTTTCTAAAATATCAATTTTTGTAAATTTTTTGCTATCCATAATATTCTCAAAAATAAATAAATAAATTCCAATACCAGTTCTTAAAGCCATCAGCATACTTTTATCATTATTTTTCACTGTTCTGGTTTATATATTATAACCATATATTTAAGCCGCTAAGGGTTAAATATAACTTATAATAATAATTTTAACTCAGACTTTCACATGACCCACTACTGTCAATGCCATCTCATACTGAGCACTGATTGTATATATGTGTGGAGATAGTAATTTGGACCAACTGATGATTGCTGGTTTAGCATGAAATATGTATATTGGTGATTATTTAACTTTTCAACATGTGTGTGATCAGGTGGATCAGCAATATGACATGGCAATGAGAGTAGTGGGTCATGTGAAATTCTGAGTTCGAATTCCACATACATTACTTATATAAATGCAGATTTTTAAGCCTGTATAATGTATTAATAATAATTTTTAAAAATGTTTTTTTCTTAAATAAAACTAAGCCTGTTCTCAGTTAACTTTGTTCTAATTAAGATATATAAGTATTAGTTAAATGTCCCAATTGTCAATGAAACAGTTTGTTAAATATGCTTGATAATAATCATTTAAAAAAATATTGTTTGTTGGTAGATGCATAGAATTTCAATTCAACAGTCTAAACTGGAATAAATATTAGCTTAGGATCTACCGTTTTAAATTAGTTATACTAAATAAATTTATATAGATATTTGCAAGTTATAGTTTATTAAATGAGTTATAGTTTATTGGACAGTAAATACTTTTGAAAGTAATGTTTAAAACAATGTTTAAATAAAGTGCTAGTTAGTCAGGTAATATTTGAGTGAAAATAATTTTGGATTTGATAAATTTGTTAGTTTAATTTAATTTAATTATTATATTTAAAAGTAGGTTATTATTTCCTGAATTACACGTGTGTATGTATGTGTGTAATGTTAAAGTACATGTGTGTAAAGTAATGCTGGGAATTAACAAAAGTATTAATTATTTTAAAATATGAAAATAATACTTTATAACAGTATTGAATAATAATAATTCAATTCAATTCATTTATTTAAGTGCTAAACAACAGCATAAAGCCAATTACAGTTTGCACATACAATAAAAGTGAAAATAAAACATGTAGCATAAAATGAAATAAATGTATACATAATAAAATAAAATTTAAAAGACAAAATCAAACATAACATTTCAATTTAATAAGATTAAAAAATTTCTTATAATCAATGTCACACAGATTAAGGTTACTCCCAATCTGATTATATAAAGAAGGTAACCTAAATAAAGGAAAAAATTTAAGAATATTAGAACATGTTTGAATCTGATATACACAAGTAGACCTAGTATCATAACACAAAAACCTAATTGAGATAGTTGAAACTATATCTGATAAAATAACTTGTTTATTAATAATTTTATAAAAATATTTCAAATCCCTATACTTTCATCTTGATGAAAGATTAATCATTTTACCCTCCCAAAAAACATATTTGAAAAACTTCTTTGAAATAGACTGCAACAAGTTACATCCTTGCAAAGAACTAGGGTTCCAAATTATTGAACCATATTCAATAATAGGAAGAACCAATGAAAAAAACAATTTCCGTTTAGTATCATTACTGAACTGATAACCATGTCTAAGAATGGCACCCATAACCTTAAAAGCCTTACCAACAATCATTTCAAGATGAGGAGTAAAAGATCCATTACAAGAAAACATAATTCCAAGATCTTTTTGGCATTTAACTGAAATAATTTTATGAGAATTGATATAATAACAAAATTGTAAAACTTCAGATTTTTTGGAATAAGAAACAAAAAAGCATTTATCAAAATTAACTGTTATATTATTTGACTCGCACCAAGCACTAAAGTTATCAATATCCTTCTGAAGGAGAACACAATCGTTAACTGACATAATTCTTCTAAAAATCTTACAGTCATCAGCATAGCTTAACAGAAAAGAATATCTCAAGCAATCCTTAAGATCATTAATGTTAACATTAAACAGCATGGGTGCTAAAATACTACCCTGCGGAACACCTAAATTGCATTCAAATTTAAATGAAACTTTATTATTGAATTTAATATATGCTATACGACTACACAGAAATGATTGAAACTAATATACAAGTTTATTAGAGAAACCTATTTTATGTAATTTATGAAGTAAGACACTGTGATCAACTTTATCAAAGGCTCTCTCAAGTAAAATAAAGTTTAATAAATGTTTTAAATAAAAAGATATTTAATTAACTGTGTGTGTGCTTTAAAATAAATATATAATTTTATTAAGTTAAATAATTCTTTTTTCTCTCTTTCTTAAAGATAATTATCCAACGGTCTAGATAAACATGTGATTAGGCAGTTTTTTTAATTAGAAATTTGAAGTTAAAATCAGCTTTACAATAGTGTTGAATGTCTTACCTCTAATACTGATTGAACAATGGCATGTCACATGGAAATAGTGCAGCAGCAAATACTCACATGCATTTATAAGGAGAAGTTTTTAAAAAAGTTGTTGTTGAAATAATAGAAAAGATAGTATAAAAATTAAAAGAAAGAAAAAAAATTAACTTTTTATTATTATTATTATTATTATTATTATTATTATTATTATTATTATTATTATTATTATTATTATTATTATTATTATTATTATTATTATTATTATTATTATTATTATTATTATTATTATTATTATTATTATTATTATTCAGTTAATTTATGTGAATAAAGGGGTAAAAGGCTAACAGTTATTCGTATGTTACTTTTCCTACAGTATATATTATGTCATGCATTTGATGATAATCATGAAAGAATGCTAATTTAACATTATTTAAAAGAAGTGATTAAGACACTGGAATTGAAAAATTACTGGAAGCTGATAGACTATTAGGAGATGAGTTTGTATTTTCCCTTCTCATAAAATTATTAGTTAATTTGAACTTTTTATTGCCCATTAATTCTAAATTTATCATATATATATACATTGAAACTCTACATCAGTGGTAGTCAACCTGGTTCCTACCACCCACTAGTGGGTGTTCCAGCCTTCATGGTGGGCAGTAGGGGTTTTGTCTGACACTGAATCACTTTTTTTTTTAATTTAATTGACTTTTTAAAAAAATTTCATAGAGATTTATATGCTTTAGCTTGCTGTAACTCTGCTTTATAAATTTTATAAAGTAAAGTTATTTCCCTACTTTATAAATCACCATTACTGTGAAACTGGTGGGTTGTTAGAAAATGTTACTACTAACAGAAATACAAAAGTGGGCAGTAGGTATAAAAAGGTTGACTACCCCTGCTCTATATCAAATCTTCAAGCAATTAATTTATTTATTATAACTTCGCTTATTTTAACTTGAAAACAAATAAATTATATACAATATCATTAGTAAAAGATCACTATATTTTTCTTGTTACAAATCGAAATTTTAAAGCTGTATGTTTATTTTATGTTAAACTGAAAAGAAAGCAAAAGATGAATTATTTTCAAGTTTCAACCAACTTTAAAAATATGACAAAGTATGTTATCTTCAAAATGCTTTTTATAAATTTAATGGAGGAAAAAGTTATTAAAATTTACTTATTTAAAACCATTAAAAAGACTTTGTTGATATTTTTTATCTTTCAGTGATGTCAATAAACGTTATCATTATTATTATTATTAACCAAGTATCCAGAAATAATCAATTCATTGATTGTTGGTTTATTTTGCCACTCAATTAAAGAAAAAATAGTTCAAATTCATGTTATGCTTACATATTAATTAAGTAATGAAAAACTTATGCGACAGAAAATATTTAAAAGAATTCATAACTTAAACTCTTATGTGTTTTTAATCCCTATAATGAAAGACTCTTACAATATATTCCAACCAAAAAAGAAAACAAGAAACTTCTTGTTAAAGGGATTAATTCTCATTATAGGAAGAATTTTAATCCTTTCAGTTTAATTTAATTGGTAAAAGACTCTAGTCTATATGAATATGATTTTATAAATTCAAAATTTGTTCTTCATCTTAGGTAATTGTAATTTATATTATATGATTATTGCTTCAATATTTTATCTGGTATTACAGTGATATTTGTGATAGTATTTGCTTTATAAGGAATTGGTAAGAGAAAATAAAAGTAAAAAGTTTTTTTTTTATTTTAAAATAATAAAAAAATTGTATCCTGGTAAATATTTTACTTTAATAACCATTAAGAAATGTTTGGGTTAGTATTTGATATGATATATTTAAATGTTGTACTAGGTAAAACAGCCTTTGTATTTGATGTATGTAAACATGTAGAATGTCTGAAAATTAATGCATGAAATTTAAAGAGTATAAAATTATAATATGTAATTTGTTATACCATCATATCCTGTAAGTTCACATACATTAATGAATTTGATGTTTTTTATACATATGAGAGTGTTAATGTTAGTGACCATTCATATATTATTATTATTGCTATTATTATATTTATGCCATGTCTATTTATTTATTGACCCACTGCTTAAAGTCAGCTGTTAATTCAGCAATTAATGTTGATATCTTTTCTCTTGATAATGCATATATTCAGCCCTTCTATGAAAGTGAGATTGTGGCTTGGTAATCTTTTGGCACTGCCTGCAAATAAATAATGGGTAGCTATTCATATATTGTTTATGATATTTTTTCTTGCTAATGCATATGTTCAGCCCTTCCATGAAAAAAAGATTGTGATCTACTAATCTTATAGCACTGCCTGCACATAGATAATCGGTGTCTATTTGTATATTATTTATTATTCATGTTGGCTACATTGTAATATTTAAATGTGTTATTGAATATTTAAGGGTGTTTTCTAAAAAATATTTATTTTAAGGTTATTTTCTAATTACTGCAGTTTAATATTTTATGCAGTTCTGAATTATAATGTGCATCATATCTTTGCTTCACTTTTCATAGGTATCAATAGCATCGTAATAGTGTACTTATAATTTATACAAAATGCTACTTTTATAATGTAAGAACAAATATTTTCTCACACTGGTTTGAGATATAGTAGGTATCATTAGGCATTTAATATCAAAGTAGTGGCCTAATATAGGTATATATATTAGTGGAAGATAGTTGGAGAGATATTGGATGATAATTGTGAGAACCTAATAAATAATGTAAAAGTTATTATTATAATTTTATAACAATACTTACAAGGGATATTTATCATAAAATTATACATTTTTTTAAATTTTAATTAGTTAAATTAATATTATTATTTTTCAATATCTATTGTAAACTCAATTTTATATTTATTCATATTGTAAATAAATATATTTTTTTTGCTGAAAAGTGAAAAGTGTAAGATTTTTGAAATTCAATATTAAATATTTTGTTATTATTAAAATACGTTTCTGTTTTCATTGCCATTACTATTGCATTCATTAATCCAGAAAATCTCATAATAATAAAGTTTTAGTCGTTATTTAAAAAGAATACATTTCAAAGGTCACATGTTAATTCCTATTTATTTTGTGTGTTTTTGTATTGCTTTGGGTAGCATGAAATGTGTCCTTTCTACCTGCTGAATTACTTCATCTGTATGTAATTATCATAGTTTAGTTTATTATAAGATTATAAACTTAGATATACTTATGTGCTGATAAATAATGTATTTGATAAAAAAATCAAGTCAGATATCACATGACCTAATTTTAATAAAGCTCGTCTTACAAATGTTATATATAGAGTTCGCAAAACAAATTCTTAACAAGCTTTGAGAATACCCTCAACTCCAGACCGGTTTCTGCACCTCACTGATGACGCTAGATGCAGAAACTGGTCTGGGGTTGAGGGTATTCTCAAAGCTTGTTAAGAGTTTGTTTTGCAAACTCTATATATAACATAAATAATGTATTTATACATGAAAAAAATTTAAAATGCTTTAAAGAATGTTTTATATGATAATTATCGATGCCCTAAATGTTGATATACTTAGTTTTGTGTCTTTGCTAAATATTGATATACTCAGTTTTGTGTATTTGCTTTTCATATTTGATTGAAGCACCAGATATCAATAATAAAATTATAAAGATGTACAAAATGTTTTATTTACAACTTAAATAAATAATACACATAAGAACTCTGGAATATCTAGTATAATTATCATTTTATGTTAAGTATAATGTGAATCTGAGATCCAGTTAAAATATTGAAACTTGAGATAGTATTTAAAATTTTAAGATATCCAACCTTATAACATAAACCCTGAGACAAGTTTCAAACCCCATAATTGTAACCTAAAAAGAGTATTCTATTAAGATAATTATTATCATAATTGTTGTTGTTAATTATATTCATTATCTGAGATGTACACTACAAAAAAATGAGAGATTTTTTAGTTTTAAAGTACATTGGATAAAGATTTATCCACAGCCAATTTCATGCTGTTCTTTTCATCCTGCATCATTTGTTTGCTAGGTTACAATATATAACACAAAAAGCTTATGAAACATTACAAAAAGAAACATGTACTTTATCCGTGCTATCATTTTACAATGATTGTCAATTCGATAGATAAAAGCTAAATTATCATCAACGTTTATGTAATTATATTTGCTGTTTTGCACTAAAGTAATATGAAGACTATTATACCTACATTTTGTAAGTGTAAGTTAGTAGCAACAGATCACCAAGACATATTGTTCTTCAAATAAAGTGTAATCCAAATAAAACTGTGTTTTAAGCATAATGTGATAACTTTTCATGCACTGATAGTTTGGTATTATTTCATTATACTTAAATATCATTCTAAATTATTTGCTTAACTAATTTAATGTTTGCACACCATATCTTATATTCATGCATATGTGTATGAAAAGCATGCATTTATAATAAGCAGTCTTCAATCTTTTTTTTGAGCGTGGTAAAATAAATTACTGATCCATCACTTAACCTAAAAAAATAGTGGCTTTTCATACAATTCATTCAATGGATTTCAATGTTGGCCCCTAATATATATTTAACTAAGCGATTCCAAGATAGGAATTTTAATATAAGACTTATTTTAAACTAACAATTTTTTATGGGTGTAGACTTTTAATCTATATCTATAATATATATAATAAAAATATTTTTATAGTTTGTATACTAATGACCGTCTATCCTGATAACACATGAATATTGCCTCAAGCTTTTAGTAATTTAAGTATTCTTTTTCCATGGTCATTTCATATCTAGATTAGATTAATTTAGAAAATAAATAAATGAGTAGCTATTCATAAAAAGAGATTAGAAAAAAAAATTTACACCTTTATAACTTTATTAGAATGATGAGTTTTAACATCATTCTCATTATTTATTTATAGAAACAAAACTCTCCAAACAATAGTGCCCTCTAGTGCAAACCACAATAATGAATGGATGCAAGGTTTGTGATTATATTATTTCCTTATAGTAAGATATCGTAATGATCTTCATCCTGAAATGTATTATTTAATAAATATTTTACTTGTGCTCTTATATATACTATTTTATTAGAATTTGATATATAAATGGCCAAGTTTTGCATTTTCACATTGCGCTGGAAAGAAGGTTGTAACGTACATATTTATGAAAGAAATTAAAATATTAAAACATTTAAAACGCTGTCTATATATTATTATAGTAAGTCCATATATTATTATGGTAAAGAAAAAAATGAACTAGTTTTATATATACAAATAGAACTGGCGTTAATCTCTAAATAATTTATTACACCAATTATTAATTATCATCATCAACCAGTATCAATTCACTGCAGGATAAAGGTCTTTCTAGTTCAATCCATCTTCTCTGGATTTCTAGCCTCTCTTTTTTGCACCATTCATGCACACTTTCTTATTTCATCCATCCATCCATCTCACATGTTGCTATCTTTCTAGGTCTTTTACAATCTCTTGGAATCAAGTTTAAAAATTCAATTGTCCATCTATTATAATCTCTTCTAGCACTATGTCCAGCCCAATTCCAGTCTTAATTTTTTCAATGATGTCAGTAACCCCTGTTTGTTCTCTTACCCATATATTGCATTTTCGATCTCTTCTTATTATTCCTAACATGTATCTCTTCATACTTTTTTGAGTAGTCTGAAGTCTCTATATTGCTCTTCTATTAAGTGTCCAAGTCTCAGATCCATAAGTAAGAACTGGCAAAACACATTTTTTAAAAACCTTCCTTTTCAAATACATAGGCATATTTCCATCTAATATTAAGTACTCCAACAAAGTTTAATTCTATGATTAATTTCATTCATTATGTTTCCATCTGTAATAATAATCTGACCAAGATATTTGTAGCTGTTAACTTTTTCTAACTCATCATAAATCAGTCTTTATATTCATCTTTTGGGAAAATCCATTGAACATTACTCGTCTTCTTAACATTTACCTTTAGTCTTAAGTTCTTACTTTCATTTGATAACTTTTACATTTTCTGGAGCTCTAAAGCATTATTTGCAAAAACAATTACATCATCTGCAAATCTAAACAATTCAAATAATCTCCATTTATTTTTAGTCCTTTAGCTTTTCATTTTAATTCACAAAATATTTCTTGCAGCACTGCTGTCAAAAGTTTCAGAGATATACCCTTCTTATTGTTAACTTTCCTGGTATCATTATGTAATCTAATTGTTGTTGTTATATTTTTATAAATATTTTTCCGAATATGACAATATCCTAGGACTATACCTTGGTGATACAATGCTTTAATCAATGAAGAAATACTTATATAATCAAATGCCTTTTTATAGTCTACAAATCGGAGGCATAATAGCAACTCATATTCATTGGTCCTTGCTAAACCACTTTTAAATCTAGTTTGTTCTTTGGTTGGTTGAAATCCATTTACCGCTAGTCTATTTTATAAGCATATAAATATTTTAATAAATGTTAAATATCACCTAGTATAAATTCTTTTTTTCTTTTCATTCCATTTCCTGTCATTTTTTTATTATATATGCATATTTTTCATTTATGCTTTTCTCCCCACTAAATTATTCAATTTGTTTCTAAAATATGCATTTCTATTTTTCTCTTTTCAAATTAAGTTCGTGTGCAAAATAAAAAATACCAATATTTTGCATGAATTGCTTATGTGGCCCACAAAGAATAACTTGATTTTTATTAACTTAGTTACAGACAATTGTTAAGTCTTCTGTTAATCAATAAAATCAATGCAAATGTTCTTTTAACAGTACTTTTTAATATTGCCAATTTTAAACGGAAAATCTAATCTTGATATGATAAAGAATAAAACCTCCAGCTTTTTTTCAAGAATTTCATGAGTTCGTTTATTATTTAAAAAAAAAAAAAAATGACGTTAAAGATTTTGTAATTGAACGATTGTTTCCGAAAAGTACAGTCTTTTTTAAGAATTCTTTTTATCGCAGAAGTAGAAAACTGAATTCGTTTCAAGCGCTGCTCTCAACCCTAATTTTTAAATCACATCTTTAATATTTTTTTAAAAGAATATTTAAAACTTTATCATTTTAATAAAGAATCTAAAATCAGTAGATAAAATATTCATCGGATTCTTTTTCTTCTTCAACTTAAGCATGAATAATAAAGTTATCGAGTATAAAGTAGTTTAAGGTGTTATGTATATATATTTTTTCCATGTGTCAAAGCATTGGCCGGAAAGCGAACCCGGGAAAACTGCTTGTAAGGCGGCTGTGCTAACCGCCCGGCTATCAACGCTTAACAAGGTGTTATATTTTTATTATTTTATTTTCACATTGACAAATGCTATATATATAATATTTATAGGAATTGGTGAAGCTCCCCCTTGTTGTGATCAACTACATAATTTCCTGTATCTTAACATTAACAAACTTTGAACATATATCAAGGACCATCTAAGTCCTGTACCTTCAATGATGATTAAATTTAGCTTTCCATCAAAGTTGAAATTCATACCAATAATATTTAAGTCAGATATTAATATAGTCCTACTCATTATATAAAAAATCATAATTAATTGTGTAAAAGATGGATACTGAATCTCAATTCTCACAACTTTTATTAAAAATATTCATTGTCAAATTTTCACACCGTTTTCAAGCTAAGATTATTATCATCAAAAAAGCAAAAAATAGACATTCCATTCTATTTCTTTATAGTTTGTCTCCATTAAAGCTGTGGAATTATATGATTGTTAGCAACTAGTGAGAGTTCAGTCAACTCCTATATTATTTTAGATAAGGTAATGATGTGTTTTAATACTTGCATCATTATGTATCTTCAGATAAGAGTTATAAACAAGACAACTTATAATTTCTTAATTAAGCAAGTTATCATAAACATATTTTTCCCAAGACTGCTTTGCAATAATTAAATGTGCAATAATTAACATTTAATCAAGTACATACCTAAATACTCAATTAATGAATGGCAACATTTTAATATTTATATAAAATAATACTTTAACTGTACAATGCAACTTGATTTTAATTGGAATTTATATAATCCTTAATGCTTCCGTATGTATTACTTTGTTGGTAGCTTTAAATGTGTGCAAAGTGATGAAGGATGATGAAGAGAATAATACATTTATCAAACATTTGAGAAAAAGTAATAATCCTTTCACATGAGATTCAGAGGAAATTTTACACCATCGTGGATACTAATCTATATATATGAAAACTTTTTGCATGATATTAAATGTGGTTGCCCAAAAGTAATTAACAAACCTTCAAAAATTAAGGAAATTAATTTTAAAGCAAAAGGATAAAGATTTTTAGGAATTAGTTAATAGTCCATTAGATTTATTCATCGAAATACCTATATAGTGTATTGCAGAAATAGTATATTCAATAATTTGAATAATAGAGCATTAAATCAAGTTTAAACCCTATCCAAATATCATGTTAACTTATAGTTAATTCATTACTACAAAATAACTAACAGTGCAACAATATCAAATTAATAAGATTTTACAATTATGTAATAATGCAAAATCAGATTTTGTTATTAAATAAAGCTTATATTTAATAATTAAATAAAAAATATGTATGATGTAGAATTAATTATTTATAAAAATCAAAGAAAAAGAAAATTTTTACACTTATTGTTGATCATAAAAATCCTATCAAAAATCATAAATTATAATTTACTTAGCGTTATAATCAATAAATAATTGATTCCATAAGAATAGCTGATAATAAAGAACTAAATGTGAATCCATTTTGACAAAATCATATGCAGTAAATCATATAAACTTTTACAACAACTAAATTTATCAAGGAACTATAAATCATAATATGTTACCTAGTATATTTTAAATACAAGATTTACAAAACATTTTTGATATTAAAATATACTTAAACTTGAAAGAAAATGTGTTGCTATATTGTCATATTCATAAACCTATATGCATGTATTTAGTTGTTACAATAATACAAGATCAGGTAAGGGTTAACAAGTACAACCTTTAAATAAGATTGTATTTCAAAAACCTGGATATTATGAACGATTATTTATTGAATCAAATATTTTTATCAAACGATATATTGGATTTTGTATAACTGCTTTGTCTTCACAACTAAGATCATATTAAATAATGAATCCCAAATATGAAAAAAATTATTATGAGCAGTTCAAACGTGCAGTACAAATATCAAAACACACAAAAAATATAGATTATTACATCCTGCTAAAAAATTATACTAGCATTTAAATCCAAAAAAATTCTAAAGATTAGTAAAATCGTAGCAAACCCGAATCTATTATGTAATAATAAAGATGCACATTGATTACTTTAAAAGTATTTATCTATGTTTGTTTATTAAAATAGCAAAAATACCAAACTCGTTGTTTGGTAAATATCATTAGAATGCAAGTATCTTTCCGGAATTCCTACTTTATTCAATTGCATACATACTTGTCACCATTCAGTTTTAATACAACCCTAAATAAAATCAATTAATTGTCATTAATAATAATAATAAAGTTTGTAAAATATTCTTTTAGCTAAGAAATTTAATACCTTTTACGTCTTATGATTTTGACTGTACATTTTCACACGTAATTCAAAGTGTTTTCTATTTATAATAATTTGTTTCTCCAATTAATAAAAAGTAAAATATAAGTTGTTGGTAAGCTAATAAATGATAATGATCGAAAATATATAGCTGTACATCTATATCTATCATCAAAAATAAATTATGCATAATAGTTCTTCTTTTTCTGGGGGTTATAATAATATTGGTATATATTAAGAAGATTGATAAGTATGCTGAGTAATGCATATATATTGCTAAGAAAATAAGTTTCAAAATTTAAAAATCCCCTTTCTTGTTTTCATTTTCACTTAATATCTCATTCAGTCACACAAGAGTTAAAATAAACTAATAACTAAAAAAAAAAAAAAAGGAAATCGAAACTAAAAGTTAATTTCAGTGAGTTTATTTATTATACGTCTAATGTGTTTAAACTCACACCACCGAAACATATAATATAACAAATTTTCACGTACCCTTTTTATAAAAGTATAAGATCAAACACATCTATAAAAATGTGTATGAATTTTATTTTTAATAAATTTTAAAAGAAAACAATTTAATGAGATATATGTGGAAAATGGTGAGTGTCTTGTTTTAAATTGAAAGTTAAATTACATCTTGAATGAAAATATCTTGTTTAAAAGGTCTAGCTATTTAAACTTGGTAATTTGAGCAGTATTAATGAGCGACAGAGCAGCCAGCCATTTTTATTCATCTTCGGATAACCTTTTAAATATACATTTCTATAGAAAATTATTAAAAACACTCTACTTTTTTATTTTATTTAAACCTTAATATTTAGAGTATATGAGCACAGACTTTCACATGACCCACCACTCTCCACTCTATCTCATAACTCTGATACACTTGGACACATATATGTCAAAAAGATAAATAATCACCAATATAAGTATTTCATGCTAAACCAGCAATCATGGTCCAGATTATTATCTCCACACATGTATGCAATAAGTGCTCAGATATATATTAAAATAACCAATCTTCTTACTTTAATGGACAGGCTTCAATCCACTGCACCCTCCAACTCTTCAACCATCCATCCAATTGAAAATCTGATGATGGAATGCTCAAAGGCCACACTGAGGCTGAGATTCTTGTCACACCCATGTTGACCTAAAGTCAATCTGACCCCTCACGTACAGGACATAATCCATTTAATACATATACAAGGGATGGGCAGACATTTCTACAATGTAATGACTGAAATACAGGCTTATTATATACCTGTATCAGTATATGTAATATATAGAGTATATGAGCACAGACTTTCACATGACCCACCACTCTCCACTCTATCTCATAACACTGATACACTTAAACACATATATGTCAAAAAGATAAATAATCACCAATATAAGTATTTCATGCTAAACCAGCAATCATCAGTTGGTCCAGATTATCATCTCCACACATATGCAATAAGTGCTCAGATATATATTAAGATAGCCAATCTTCATACTTTTGCCATATCTTCCAGATTTCCGAATTATATCAAATGTTGATTAATGTTTAGTGATCCTAGACAATGGCTATTAAAAAGATGGCTTCGTTGTAAATAGTGGACACAATCACAATACAACTAATTCAGTTATGTGAGATAAATAATAAGCACAGATCACTGGAATGATTCCTTTTCCCTGCCCTTCTCTGGCCTTATCATCTAAATTCACAAACCATATTTTATGCCTAAAAACAACATTGATTACGCCACAAGGAAGTCAATTTATTTTATGACATCTTGGAATACACAATAATCTTTTTTTTTCCTTTTATTATTCTGCATTTTTATTTTATTATAGTTTAGACTTAAGTTCTCACTTTATTCCTGTATTTTTTTTAAAAAAATTTCATTGTTGTAATATTTCCCAAAACAAAGTAAATTAATACTCGAGTAAAAAAACAAATAAATTTATGGAAAATGAAAAGCTTAAATCTTTTAAATTTGGAAAAACTTTTCCAAGAGCTCTAAGTAGCTTAATAATTCTTAAAATTTACTTTGATCTCAAGTGTAGAAGCTCTTAATAAAGTGTTTTAAAACTCTTCAAAATACATTTCCAACTAGATTTCGTTTCTTGAAAAAAAATGTTTAAAAGCTCATTGTTAACGTCCTTTAAAAAAAAAAGAACTGTTTAATCTTTTATTTTCATGTTCATGTATTATTATTAAATAATGACTTTATTTAATTCTGTTGTTTTATAATATTTTAATATTTTTTGATGATCAATAAAATTGAAAAAAATTTCCAATATTGATTTAATTATCTTAGTGAAATTAATTGATAGTCATGAAAATGCTATCAATTTCCGTAGAATTTTTTTTTTACATGATATTTCCATACTTTCTACATCACGAATAATCAAGAGTCTCTTTCTCACAATTTGCATCAAATCACTATATTAGACACTATGGAAAATTGTATTCTACTTAACATTACTGGCATGATTTCTATCAGCCTGACTTGTATATATAAATAAGAATTTTTTTTCCTGCATTCCTTCTGAGTCATTTTGATCAATATTATATTTCCAAAATATCAACCAAGTCTCATCATGATTATGTCATGTGCGCAGATATAAACTTTTTTTAATATTAAGAATAATCTTTTTTTTAATTTTGCAAAAATAAAAAAGAGGTAGGGAAAGGATATATGTATTTCTTTAAAAATTAACTCGGTAAAATGTTCCCAAAAAGAAGAATCCAAAAAACAAGAAGAGTAACGATTTGATCTGAAGAGAGAAATCAATAGAAAATTTCATAAATGATCAAAAAAAAGTCTAACAATCAATATTACAAAAATAGAAATCAAAAAGTCTTTCAATGGATTTATGAGATAAAAAAGTTTCAATTTGAGTGAATTTGATGAATAAATATCAATTGTAAGATTTTAATTGATAAAACAAAGTATATAGAAAATATGTCAGAACTACAAAGACGTCAAGCAAAAAAGATGTTATGATCAAAATATAGAATACTATCAATAAAAAAACCGTGCACTAATATATATGTAAATATTCAAATTATCTTTCGAAATGTTAAGATATTTCAACCACATCTTCTGTGAATAAATATAAAGTCTAATCTCAAATAGCCAAACTCAGAGTATAATCTCTCGAGTCTTATGCTACAAACCTATGTTATATATTGAAATTCAAACCTATTTAAACAAAGAGCAGGAAAATGAAATAAGCAATAAGCTTAAATTGATAATAAACAAACATGTTTAACTTAAATATACAAAGAAATGCTACAACATTAGTCATTTTTAAACTTTGCTACCTCCTCAATGTAAATGTATAAGAAAACATTATAAAGGGTAATGCTAGCTGAAAATTAAATAAAAAATATTCAAATCACCCTTCGAAAAAGAGTGATTTGAATATTTTCTATTTAATTTTCAGCTAGTATTATGCTTCATAATATTTTCTTATATATGGATCATTAAAAACCAGTCAACACATAGACAATCCCAATATCAATAACAATCAACAATTTCAAACTGTTGTCAAGGCAACCTTTTATATCAAAGAAAAAATGTTAATAGAGCATGTAAGCTATTGTACAATTTTTTTATAAAATGCACAAAAAGCAAATATAAACAAGTATCTCATAAAAAAATTAATTTTAG
Organism: Epiperipatus broadwayi; assembly: GCA_028023455.1. Taxonomy (NCBI): domain Eukaryota; kingdom Metazoa; phylum Onychophora; class Udeonychophora; order Euonychophora; family Peripatidae; genus Epiperipatus; species Epiperipatus broadwayi. Next base: position 2,053,254 of record JAQFVV010000075.1, read on the forward strand.
ATGTATACGCTACTTTTAAAACATGGCCTGAAATAAGAATCTATAATTCTCATGTATTATAGTTAAATTGAAAATATAAACCTAATATTAATAAAGATTTTAGTAAAGTGCATTGTAGTCTTTAATTTGCATGACTAAAGTAAAATACATAATATTTTTAAATAATGGTACTAATTCATTGTATTGCTATTATGATTAATCTTCATATGAGATAAGAAGCCAAAGATAAAATCTAGGATGGAGGTAGGTTTGTTTATTATGACCTAAATTATTTTAATTCTGCTTTAAAAATTAAATGTTAATAGAATAATTAGATAACATTTTTATGCCTATATGCTATTGCTAAAGTATAAAAAAGCCATAAAAAAACCATGATCACCAAATATCTGCATATCCAATGAATTATTAAAGCACAACTTATTTTTAAGCTTTTTTTTTTTTATCAGTTATTGCACTTTCAAACCTTTTTATTGTTAATAAATGTTCACAAATGCCTTGCATGATTAGTGCTAAAGGGACAGACTTTGTACCACAAGAACCAAAGATACACTCCCTCATTTAAGATGTTCAAACTTTTTATGCATTCACAACCAATAAGCTATTTGATTATTTATTTACTCACCACATTAATTTTATTACGATGGCAAACAAATAATAATACATGCATTTTACCAATTATTATTTTTTATCAAAAACTAAATAAAACTATTTTTAATACTTTATAAACAATAGATTTATTTCTATTCATAATCCTTTACTTAAGATACTTTTATGTCTCAGTAACATGATAAACTAAAAATTTAACCTTACATTTTTTATCAATAGTTTTGGAATAATTCTGTTTTATAATGAAACAATCATTTTAAAATTGGAGCAAACTAATGTGTAGTTTAATGCAACTAACTAGTTTAATTATTAATCAATGATCTCCTATTGTCATTTCTAATTACAATATACACCTATATTTCCTCTACCTTTGGATCTTTATGTGATGGTTCACTATAATTATCATTTTTGATTTGTATCCATTATTGGACATACAGCTAATTATAACAATCATAAAAAAATTCAAATTTTTTTTAAAAATCATTTTGAAAAAAGCAGTCATTTTGTATGTTTGTGACATCATAGTATAATGACTTTATGTCACTGAAAGAAAATGCTAAAAATGTATAATACAGAGTTTAATTATTATAAACAATAGAATATACAATATTATAGCATTTTAAGTATAAAATTATACTACAATTAATATAGAGTATTTTATTTAATTTTTATTCAGTGATCTTACAAGACAATCCTACATTCTTTGATGACATATCTAAAGTAAGGTTTAATAATTATATAAGTAAAAAAATGTGCCTAATTTAATACAATAAATAATCAAAAGTCTATTTTGAATATATATGACAATCAAATATGTTAATAATATATTTTAAAATGTGTACATTAACTAAACAATTGTTTGAGAAAAAATTGTTTTGTGTATTATGCAATTAATAATCAACTTTATATGACCAAAGTTATCAAATATGTGTAAAATATTATTTATTGTACAGTATTTTCTTAATTTTATATCATAATATCATAGTTTATTTTAAACATTTACAAGTCAAACTAGACATTATCACAAGCGTAAAAAGATATAATACCAAAAAAAAAAAATACAAATTTCATTCAACATACAAATAAATTTTGTTCATATATTATACTATTAATAATTAATTTTCACCCAACTAATTTTGAATTAAGACTTCTCAGTCAAATTAAAATTTCTACATCATAAATCTAAAGTATTTTCAGTACAAAAAGAGAGAAAAAAATGATTTCATAAATTATGTAATAAATAATCTTCTTTATATGATCAAAAATTATTAAATTAAATTTAAAATAATACGTACTTGCCAGATTTTAAATCATAATGTTATATTTGTTTGAGACATATCAAAGATAATGATCACATTATCACAAACTTGAAAAATTATAGTACCAACAAAAAGTACAAATTTGATTCATCTTAAAAATAGAAATATTTTTGTCCATATATTATTAATAATTAATTTTTAATTGTGTACTATATACGTATTAGCTTAAATATTCATGCAATTTTAAATTAAAATCTTTATGAATGCTAATTTCAGTCAAATCAAATCTGTTGTTATCATAAATATTCTTTCAGTATAAAAAAAAGAAGTGAGGTAAATGATTTCATGATTGTACATTTAATAATTAATTTTTTATGATGAAAATGCAATACAAATGAATTCATGCTTTTAATTTTTATTTCAATGCTCCATACTTGTCATTTCAATGCATTGTATTATCTGAAAAATTTCTAGATCATTTCAAGAAAATAGCTACTATGTGTAATAAAATATGACATCTAATGCTATAAAAAGGCCACAACTAGCATATTTGTATATAAAATGTGTGCTTTTAGATCTGAATAGTATATGTTGTAAAAAAGGTCTTTAATATTGATTACAATATGCAAACACAGAAGACATCTGATACACACTTTTTTTTAATATGTCAGAATTTTTATTTTTTTCAAAATTAACTGCATGATTAGGTTTTAACAATGTACTATAATTTGGCTTCTTTTACATTATTGATAAATAACAAGTCTTTATGGGCACAGCAGTACAGTTAAATAAGATATTATTAAACATTGCTTTTTAATTCTAAATAATTTCACATAAATACTGTAAGACTATGAATTTACAAAGGGCTTATTTTCAATGCAATGATTAGATATTTTGCAGATCACAAAAAATGTCATTGTAAGTATATTTCTTTCTTTCTCAGTCCATTTTCTATACATTTGCACATTGGAACCTTTTTTAAAAACAATTTTGCATTTTTATAAAAAAAAGTTTATTACTACATGCATTTTAAATGAAATTATGTCAACATCTGTATCTCTTCTGCCACATATGGATCAAAGATCATCACAATCAACAAGGCATATTAACTTCAATAACTAAGACACCATTTTTGTCACCATTTTGGATAATGACACCAGTAATACATGTATAATTATGACACTGAAGAGCTTTTGAAATCACATATAGAAGAATTAACTAACAAGGAATTAATGCAAATGGTTAAAGAAAAGAAAATCATTGAGTCTGTAGAGAAAATCATTAAAAAGACTGAAGGAATTGATTTTATATTACATGGCCATAAACTGAAATTTTTGAAGAATTTGAAACATTTTCTTTAGTAATCCTCAGCCATCAATATCTAGCTTATCTCCTCTAAAACAGTCAAGATCATCAAAGGATTTAAAAGACAATGATAGACTCTTAGAATGAGGGACCAATGACTCAAAAAACTGAATGATGTTGAGTGATGAATAAATGAATTATAAAAAAGATTTAAGTTGTATTTTTATATTGGATTATTTCCATCATCTAATATGTCTGTTGAATGTCCTTAGAAAAGTTTAATTTTTAGTTAAATAGTCCAAATAGAATACCATCATCACAAACCTTCAGAAAAACACTAAGATTTAAGTTGCTTCATCTTATATATGTATTTAATACTTACTAAGGCTGTAAGCCTTAAGAATATGCACGTGAAAGAGGTCCCTACCTTCGCATTTTTTTAAGGTGTACAGCCTTAGTAAATATTACTTACGTAATCAATATGCGTTTAAATAAATTTATAATTACAACTTATATATGCATATATATTAAGTGTATTCCTGCATAATGCACACATACAACAATTTATACATGCATATATCGTATATTAGGATTTTTTTTAAATTATTATAACTACTAGATTAAGTTATGTGTTAAAACGATATCCACAATTTATGATATCATTTTTATCCACTGGAATGAGCTATTTTTTCCCCATAGACAATCATTATAATCTTTATCAAACTTTAGACTATATGAAACTTTAGACATTATGAAAAACTATGTCTAAAGCTGGCCAAAGTAGAAAATCATTTAACTTTCTTATGTAAATGTAAATTGGAAGACTAATTCCTAAAGGTTTGCAACTAAAACCTCCAATTCACTCTCAGAGAACTGAGAAAAATTACTCAGAGAGTAAGTGAAGCTCTATTAAGAGAAAGAATAAATGCTCAAAGGTTTTCTAAGTATCAAACAATGCATTCAATTAAGAATGTAGAATGTCTTCTAAAAAATAAACTTACTGATGATGACTACATGAGAGTTTTTCAAGCAGTAAGAAGATCATATTCTGTATTACATGGAAAAATAAAAGAATATCATAAGAAGAAACTTGCTAACCTACATGGGCATATCAAAAATCATAATGTACCAAGCAATGTAACAGCTTCATCTGTTAAAAATCTAAGTTTTAAACATCTAACAGACACTGAAATTTCTGTTCTTGAAAGAGGATTAAACTTTGCTGTAACACTATCTAATATTCCCTTATTAGATATAATGGCAGTCACTGAGGAAGTCACTCAAAAATTGCCTTTAGAAGAAGCAGCAGAATTATGCTGGAGAATAAAAAGAACACCTGACAAGCAACAAAAATTGCATTCAAACATATCCTATGGGGAGAGGAAAGCAATTACATTTCTCAAAGCAGATAAATCTATAATTATTCTCCCTGCTGACAAAGGCAATGCAACAGTTGTAATGGATACAACTGATTACAATAACAAAATACAAGAACTCCTCACAGCAGGCCAATATAGAAAAGTGGCAAAAGATCCAATACCAAGTACAGAAACAAAATTACAAGCATTACTCAGAAAGCATCACAAGTACTTCACGGATTCAGAAAAGAGTAAAATAACATCATATTTCAGCAAAATTCCTCATCTTTATGGTCTACCTAAAATCCATAAGGATCATGTTCCATTATGGCCTATTGTTAGTTCTAGAGATTCACCTTGCCAGAATTTGGCAAGATTTTTCCTCAAAGTTCTAAGTCCTTTAGCATTCAAGACCCAATCATTTCTTCACATGATCACTATCTCATACTAGCACAATAATTGTTATTAAACAATTCAAACAAAACAACACTCTCCATATAGTAGTGCCATCTTGTGCTAACAAGAGCAATCAATGGATGCCAGAAGGCTTGTGCATAAAATCCCTATCTAGTGCCTACTCATCCAATATCCCCAGACTAGTTTCTGGCTTGTGGCCTTCATCAGTGAGGAGCCTTGGATCTGAGAGCACTGCACCTAGATCTTAGGATCTAATGCAACCCTCCAGCACCCACCTTTTAACTCTATTTAACTACAAAACTATGAGAATGAAATTGAAAACACTATTAATATTTTCAATCCAAGCTCAATAGCTTATATAGTCATATGGGTCTGAACTCAATTCAGTACCCATACATTTTGGTGTCTTTGGCTCTTTAACAACCATAGCCACCACTATCCTATTAGGCAGGATTGGTGTTAAACCACTAAACATCACATGATCACTATCTCATACTAGCACAATAATTGTTATTAAACAATTCAAAACAGAACTATCCTATTAGGCAGGATTGGTGTTAAACCACTAAACATCACATGATCACTATCTCATACTAGCACAATAATTGTTATTAAACAACTCAAAACAAAACAACAGTGTTGTTTTGTTTTGAGTTGTTTAATAACAATTATTGTGCTAGTATGAGATAGTGATCATGTGATGTTTAGTGGTTTAACACCAATCCTGCCTAATAGGATAGTGGTGGCTATGGTTGTTAAAGAGCCAAAGACACCAAAATGTATGGGTACTGAATTGAGTTCAGACCCATATGACTATATAAGCTATTGAGCTTGGATTGAAAATATTAATAGTGTTTTCAATTTCATTCTCATAGTTTTGTAGTTAAATAGAGTTAAAAGGTGGGTGCTGGAGGGTTGCATTAGATCCTAAGATCTAGGTGCAGTGCTCTCAGATCCAAGGCTCCTCACTGATGAAGGCCACAAGCCAGAAACTAGTCTGGGGATATTGGATGAGTAGGCACTAGATAGGGATTTTATGCACAAGCCTTCTGGCATCCATTGATTGCTCTTGTTAGCACAAGATGGCACTACTATATGGAGAGTGTTGTTTTGTTTTGAATTGTTTAATAACAATTATTGTGCTAGTATGAGATAGTGATCATGTGATGTTTAGTGGTTTAACACCAATCCTGCCTAATAGGATAGTGGTGGCTCTGGTTGTTAAAGAGCCAAAGACACCAAAATGTATGGGTACTGAATTGAGTTCAGACCCATATGACTATATAAGCTATTGAGCTTGGATTGAAAATATTAATAGTGTTTTCAATTTCATTCTCATAGTTTTGTAGTTAAATAGAGTTAAAAGGTGGGTGCTGGAAGGTTGCATTAGATCCTAAGATCTAGGTGCAGTGCTCTCAGATCCAAGGCTCCTCACTGATGAAGGCCACAAGCCAGAAACTAGTCTGGGGATATTGGATGAGTAGGCACTAGATAGGGATTTTATGCACAAGCCTTCTGGCATCCATTGATTGCTCTTGTTAGCACAAGATGGCACTACTATATGGAGAGTGTTGTTTTGTTTTGAATTGTTTAATAACAATTATTGTGCTAGTATGAGATAGTGATCATGTGATGTTTAGTGGTTTAACACCAATCCTGCCTAATAGGATAGTGGTGGCTATGGTTGTTAAAGAGCCAAAGACACCAAAATGTATGGGTACTGAATTGAGTTCAGACCCATATGACTATATAAGCTATTGAGCTTGGATTGAAAATATTAATAGTGTTTTCAATTTCATTCTCATAGTTTTGTAGTTAAATAGAGTTAAAAGCTGGGTGCTGGAGGGTTGCATTAGATCCTAAGATCTAGGTGCAGTGCTCTCAGATCCAAGGCTCCTCACTGATGAAGGCCACAAGCCAGAAACTAGTCTGGGGATATTGGATGAGTAGGCACTAGATAGGGATTTTATGCACAAGCCTTCTGGCATCCATTGATTGCTCTTGTTAGCACAAGATGGCACTACTATATGGAGAGTGTTGTTTTGTTTTGAATTGTTTAATAACAATTATTGTGCTAGTATGAGATAGTGATCATGTGATGTTTAGTGGTTTAACACCAATCCTGCCTAATAGGATAGTGGTGGCTATGGTTGTTAAAGAGCCAAAGACACCAAAATGTATGGGTACTGAATTGAGTTCAGACCCATATGACTATATAAGCTATTGAGCTTGGATTGAAAATATTAATAGTGTTTTCAATTTCATTCTCATAGTTTTGTAGTTAAATAGAGTTAAAAGGTGGGTGCTGGAGGGTTGCATTAGATCCTAAGATCTAGGTGCAGTGCTCTCAGATCCAAGGCTCCTCACTGATGAAGGCCACAAGCCAGAAACTAGTCTGGGGATATTGGATGAGTAGGCACTAGATAGGGATTTTATGCACAAGCCTTCTGGCATCCATTGATTGCTCTTGTTAGCACAAGATGGCACTACTATATGGAGAGTGTTGTTTTGTTTTGAATTGTTTATTAACCCAATCATTTGTCAGGGATTCTAGACACTTTGTAAAATTAATCAAGAACATGAAAATTGAAAGAACTGACTTACTGGTAAGCTTTGATGTGGAAAGTTTATTCACAAATGTACAATGTGAAGAAGCATTGTCTATTGTAAGAAAAAGATTAAATGATGATAATAGTTTACTAAGCAGAACAGCTCTTCCTATTGATAGCATAATGGAACTATTAACATTCTGTATAAAAACAACCTACTTTCAATATAACACAGAATTCTTCAAACAAAATCAAGGAATGGCTATGGGCTCACCATTGTCTCCCCGATTAGCAATATTTACATGGAAAAACTTGAAACCACAGCTATAAAAAGTACTCCTTATCCACCTAACGTTTGGCTTCACTATGTGGATGATACATTTGTTGTATGGCCACATGGTGAAGCATTGCTACAAACTTTCTGGACACACATCAACAACATGTCCCCTTCAATTAAATTCACAATAGAACCAGAACAAGAACAAAAATTGGCATTCTTAGATGTTCTTGTGACAAGACTGCCTCATGGCAAAATCAAAACTACAGTTTACCAAAAACCTACACATACAGGAAAATACCTAGCCTATACATATAATCACACCAGAAACACAAAACATGGAGTATACTATCACTGTGAAACAGAGCAAAAGAAGTTTGTTCAGAAACTGGTGATTTGGAAAAAGAAAAGATCTATATAGAACAAACTCTTAAGAAAAATGGTTATCCATCAGCTGATATTAAGAAAACATTAAATAGACAACAAAAAAACCATCAAGAGAAAAGACAATTATTAGTACTGTAGTGTATCCATACATTCCAAAAATAGCAGACAAATTAAGGAAAATCTGCAATCAGTATAACATCAGAACAACTCTCCAGAGCCATATCACACTACAAGGAATTCTAACATCTACAAAGCCTAAACTTGAAATGCTGCAAAGAAAAAACTGCATCTATGAAATACCATGTGAATGTGGAAGGATATATATTGGTGAAACCAGCCATCCCATTCAAAAGTGCTTGCAAGAACATAAACTGATGATTAGAAAAAAAACAGATGTGTCTAAGGTAGCAGATCATGTATGAACCAATGAACATATGTTCGATTGGAAAAATACAAAAATATTGGACAAAGAAGAAAAGGTACAAAGAAGAAAATTTAAAGAAGCTGCTCACATGACAATGGCAAAAAATCCCATAAGCCAATCTAGTGTGACTATACATAATGTATGGAAACCACTAATCAACTTTGCTCTGAGGAAAAAGTGGAGAAATCAGGAGGAACCTCATAGATAAGTATATGAAATTACTACATACTGTTGCCTTTTGCAGGATGGCTCAGTTGGTTAGAGGGTTACCTTAAAATTTAATTATCAAAAATCTAAAAACCCAGGTTCGAATCCCATGCTGGTACTGTCACTGGTCAAGCTAAATACCTAAAGAAAAGGGGAGAAAAATACCTCTCAAAACATTGTGCATATACTAACCTGTTTGCTGTGATATTACTAATAGTTAATGCATATACTGTTTGCTGTGATATTACTAACATTTGTTTGCTGTGATATTACTAACAATTGGTGCATATACTAAGCTGTTGCTGTGATATTACTAACAGTTGAATAAATTTGGAATATTTAATTAAAATTAAACTTTTCTAAAGACATTCAACACAAATATTAGATGATGGAAATAGTCCAATATAAAAATACAGCTAGAACACTATCATCACAAACCTTCAGAAAAACACTAAGTATTCGGTATGGACCCAATACTATATCAAATTTTAGACATTATGAAAAACTATGTCTAAAGCTGGCCAAAGTAGAAAATCATTTAACTTTCTTATGTAAATTGAAAGGGATAATTCCTAAAGGTTTACAACTAAAACCTCCAATTCACTCTCAGAGAGCTGAGAAAATTACTCAGAGAGCAAGTGAAGCTCTATTAAGAGAAAGAATAAATGCTCAAAGGTTTTCTAAGTATCAAACAATGCATTCAGTTAATAATGTAGAATGTCTTCTAAAAAATAAACTTACTGATGATGACTACATGAGAGTTTTTCAAGCAGTAAGAAGATCATATTCTATATTACATGGAAAAATAAAAGAATGTCATAAGAAGAAACTTGCTATCCTACATGGGCATATTAAAAATCATAATGTACCAAGCAATGTAACAGCTTCATCTGTTAAAAATCTAAATTCTAAACATGTAACAGATACTGAAATTTTTGTTCTTGAAAGAGGATTAAATTTTGCTGTAACACCATCTAATATCCCCTTATTATATATAATGGCAGCCACTGAGGAAGTCACTCAAAAATTGCCTTTAGAAGAAGCAGCAGAATTATGCTGGAGAATAAAAAGAACACCTGAAAAGCAACAAAAATTGCAGTCAAACATATCCTATGGGGAGAGGAAAGCAATTAAATTTCTCAAAGCAGATAAATCTATAATTATTCTCCCTGCTGACAAAGGCAATGCAACAGTTGTAATGGATACAACTGATTACAACAATATACAAGAACTCCTCACAGCAGGCCAATATAGAAAAGTGGCAAAAGATCCGATACCAAGTACAGAAACAAAATTACAAGCATTCCTCAGAAAGCATTGCAAGTACTTCATGGATTCAGAAAAGAGTAAAATAACATATTTCAGCAAAATTCCTCATCTTTATGGTCTACCTAAAATCCATAAGGATCATGTTCCATTACGACCTATTGTTAGTTCTAAAGATTCACCTTGTCAGAATTTGGCAAGATTTCTCCTCAATATTCTAAGTCCTTTGGCATTCAAGACCCAATCATTTGTCATTGATTCTAGACACTTTGTAGAATTAATTAAGAACATGAAAATTGAAAGAACTGACTTACTGGTAAGCTTTGATGTGGAAAGTTTATTCACAAATGTACCATGTGAAGAAGCATTGTCTATTGTAAGAAAAAGATTAAATGATGATAATAGTTTACTAACCAGAACAGCTCTTCCTATTGATAGCATAATGGAACTATTAACATTCTGTATAAAAACAACCTACTTTCAATATAACACAGAATTCTTCAAACAAAATCAAGGAATGGCTATGGGCTCACCATTGTCTCCCTTGATTAGCAATATTTACATGGAAAAACTTGAAACCACAGCTATAAAAACTACTCCTTATCCACCTAAAGTTTGGCTTCGCCACATGGTGAAGCATTGCTACAAACTTTCTGGACACACATCAAAAACATGTCCCCTTCAATTAAATTCACAATAGAACCAGAATAAGAACAAAAATTGGCATTCTTAGATGTTCTTGTGACAAGACTGCTCATGGCAAAATCAAAACTACAGTTTACCGAAAACCTACACATACAGGAAAATACCTAGCCTATACATCCAATCACCCCAGAAACACAAAACATGGAGTTATACTATCACTGTGGAACAGAGCAAAAGAAGTTTGTTCAGAAATAGGCGATTTGAAAAAAGAAGAGATCTATATAGAACAAACTCTTAAGAAAAATGGTTATCATCAGCTGTTATTAAGAAAACATTAAATAGACAACAAAAAGAACCATCAAGAAAAAAGACAATTATTCGTACTGTAGTGTATCCATACATTCCAAAAATGGCAGACAAATTAAGAAAAATCTGCAATTTGTATAACATCAGAAAAGCTTTCCAGAGCCATACCACACTATGAGGATTTCTAACATCTACAAAGCCTAAACTTGAAATGCTGCAAAGAAAAAACTGCATCGATGAAATACCATGTGAATGTGGAAGGATATATATTGGTGAAACCAGCCATCCCATTCAAAAGTGCTTGCAAGAACATAAACTGATGATTAGAAGAGAAAAAAACAGATGTGTCTAAGATAGCAGACAATGTATGGACCAATGAACATACATTCGATTGGGAAAATACAAAAATATTGGACAAAGAAGAAAAGGTACAAAGAAGAAAATTTAAAGAAGTTGCTCACATGACAATGGCAAAAAATCCAATAAGCCAAATCTAGTGTGACTATACATAATGTATGAAAACCACTAATCAACTATGCTCTGAGGAAAAAGTGGAGAAATCAGGAGGAACCTTATAGATAAGTATATGAAATTACTACATACTGTTGCCTTTGGCAGGATGGCTCAGTTGGTTAGAGCATTACCTTAAAATTCAATTATCAAGAATCTAAAGACCCGGGTTTGAATCCCATGCTAATACTGTCACTGGTCAGGCCAGCAACACCTGAAAAAGAAGGGAGAAAAATACATCTTGAAATGTCGCACATATACTAACCTGTTTGCTGTGATATAACTAACAGTTAGTGCATATACTAACCTGTTTGCTGTGATATTACTAGCATTTGTTTGCTGTGATATTGCTAACAATTGGTGCATATACTAACCTGTTTGCTGTGATATTACTAACAGTTGAATGCATTTGGAATATTTAACTAAAATTAAACTTTTCTAAAGACAAGAATTCTACACACATATTAGATGATGGAAATAGTCCAATATAAAAATACAATCATTATAATCCTATGTTTTTATATTGAGTTTTGGAATACCAATTGTCCTCACTAAGCAAGGTAAGTAAAGATGGATTTCTTAAAATGTTATTATTTTGAGTTTGTTTGCATTAATTGTTTTATAAACACATTTCTGCCTAAACTAAGTTTTCAGGTTACTCATTCGGTATACTTTGAAAGAAAATCATTAACAATAAATTATCCCATTCCTGGAAAATATATCACTGGAGTTAAGTTTTAAACCAAATATTAGAATTAGATTTGCAGAGTGAGCTTTAACCCTAAAAATAACTAAATCTTAAATGAGGATATAGTTTTGTTTATAGAGTAAATATATTCTTTTGCTCATTATAATATATTTGAAATGCAATGGGCAGCAAAAATTAATCTACTTTTCATTTAATGGAGTGTGACCGAAACGATATACCTATGGGGCATTTCAAATATTTCATATAGATTTCAGCTAGTGTTTTGCATTGTTTTTATAATTTATAATAGTCTCAACTACTATAGGATGAATATACCACAACATTGCTTTATTATAAGTTTTATCTATTGTGGATGGAACACTAATTTGAGAATTGATTGATGGTATAAATATACACTAACCAAAATTGGGTGTATTATTTTTGAAAAATAATTCCTATGTTTCATGTGTTCTTCGGTAAAATTTCTTAAAGAAACATGCTATATATTTGTAGGAAAATTCAGTGTTGTATTAAAATTAAGTTCTAATAGTGCTTGGCAAGGTAAAGCCGTTATTGAAAAATCCATTGTTTTTTTTCCTTTTTTTATTAAAAATTATTCTAGTTATAGTTTTGAAAAATATTAACACTTTTAAATTTAAGCCACTAAACATCACATGATCACATGATACATAGAGAATTTTGCCTGATTACTTTTAAATTTATAATATCAAAACAGTTGCCAATTTATTAAACTTTATATTCCTGTTATTAATAAAGACATGGAAACAGTAGCAAACTCTCCATACAATAATACACACAATGTGCCCATAGTGATTCAATGGGTGCTAGATAATTTAGGAGATAAATGCATAGTTAGATGGATGGGTGAAAATTGTTTTTTTTTCTACTAATTTTAATATCTTTTACAAAATCAACCATCTAAAATTCTATGTGAGGTTTAACTAAAATAACTTTTTCTTTGTAATGATTATAATAATATGGTGGGTATATTATATTGTGATTGCCTAATCCTTACTACTGTATGTAATGCTTTGCTTTTAAGGTTGTTGAATTGTTAGCACTGTTCTTGATGTTAAGATATTTACCAAGCTTCACTTTGAATAAAATCTGTAGCCAATGTAACCAACCGATATAACTTTATTATTTTAAATAGGTTGGCAAAACATCCCTGTAAAACCATCATTTAATTTAACAAGTTGAATAGTTCCAGAATTTTTATTATATTTATTATGTAAATATTTAAAATACAGAAACTCTTCACATGCCTGAAGCATAATTGTAAATATAGGGGATTTGAACTCAGACTTTCAAGCACCCTTCAACTACCCATGCTATCTCATACCACTGATGCACAATGACAGCATACATGTAGAAAAGATAAATAATCACCTATATTTCATGCTAAACCAGGACTCATCAGTTGGGCCATATTATATAATCAATGCTCAGTTTATATTAAGATAGCAAATCTTCATACTTTAATGAACAGGGTTTAATCCACTCCAACCTCCAACTCTTCAGCCTTCCATACTATTGAAAATCTAATGATGAAAAGCCCAAATCCCATACTGATGCCAATATTATTGCTTTGCCCATGTTGACCTCAAATTATTCTGACAGCTCATGTATAGGACCTTATCCATTTAAATATATAGAAAAAAGATAGACAGGATGCAGGCTTAATGTGTAAATATTTGAAATATAGGCACTTTTCACATACCTGGAGCCTAATTGTAAATATAGAGGATTTGAACTCAGACTTTCAAGCACTCTTCAACTATACATGCTATCTCATACCACTGATACACATGACCACATACATGTAGAAAATATAAATAAATACCAATTTCCGTATTTCAAGCTAAACCAGCACTCATCAGTTGGTCCAGATTATCATCTCACACACATATATAATCAGAGCTCAGTGTATATTAAGATAGCAAATTTTCAAAGTTTAATGGACAGGCTTCAATCCATTCCAACCTCCAACTCTTCAGCCATCCATACCATTGAAAATCTGATGATGAAAAGCCCAAATCCCATTTTAATGCCAATATTATTGCCATGCCCATGTTGACCTCAAGTCATTCTGACTCCTCATGTATAGGACCTTATACATAGAAAAGGGATGGACGGGATGCAAACTTAATGTAGCAGGCTTAATGGTATGTGAAGAGTGCCTGTATTTCAAATATTAACACATTAAGCCTGCATTCTGCCCATTCCTTTTCTATGTATTTAAATATATACAGTCCTATACATGAGGGGTCAGAATGACTTGATGTCAACATGTGCATGGCAAATCAGTATGGGATTTTGGCTTTTCATCATCTGATTTTCAATGGTATGGATGGCTGAAGAGTTGGAGGTTGGAATGGATTGTAGCCTGTCCATTAAAGTATGAAGATTTGCTATCTTAATATAAACTGAGCACTGATTATATATATATGGGGGATGATAATCTGGACCAATTGATGAGTGCTGTTTTAGCATGATATACATATATTGGTGATTATTTATCTTTTCTACATGTATGGGGTCATGTGCATCAGTAGTATTAGATAGCACGGATGGTTGAAGAGTGCTTGAAAGTCTGAGTTTAAATCCCCTAAATTCCCAAATTCGTTTTTCCAAAAATAATTGTTTCAATAGTTTTCTTAGATGAATCAAAAGAATCTTATATTATGGCTGAAATTTTAATTTACTGATTTGGAAAAAGACACTATAGGTTTTTATTTGTTCACCAATTTTTCCAAATCTTGACATTGGAAATAGTTTGCAAGAAGATACGATTGAAAATACTATTTTTCTAAAAGCAGCTAATATCTATATTTTTTATAAAGAATTTACTAGGGATAACTTACTGATTATTTGTATAATTCAATTTAGTTTGTTTTTGTTACTATGACAGCAGTCTCATACTTGCAACATTGAGTTTTATGAAACAGATCTATTTTTATCTAGCCAATAATTTATGGTTAAAGAACAACTTCAAACATTTTGCTATTGTATCCTTTTTTATATGATTTATAATAGTACAGTTTAATGTTCAATTTTATAAGAAATTAAAAAGATTGGATTTCACCATTTTAACGTATGCACCTTACTGGTTTTATAATAGTTCAACACTTTCGTATTGAATACAGCAATTTATATGCTTAATAAATAAATTTGAATATTACATAATTTCTATCAATTCATACATCTATCATATATATTCACATGACTGGATGTATATCTGCTTGACTATCTATCCATATAGTTGTTTTCTATCAATTTCTATTTCTCTTTATCAATTTTATCTATTTATTTATCTACATATTTATCTACTTATCTCTTTTTCTATCTGTATTTTTACTTCTAATAGTATTTATTTCTCTGTTTATAAGTTTATCTATCTGTTTCTGTATATCAATGCATATGTCATATACTATATATCTATTTATATTCTGAAGCATATTTTTCTTCCTGTATGTATATATAATTGAAAATACTACAACAGAGATTAAATATTTTAAATGAAATTAAGTAATCTGAGTATATTTTCTATGCATGTCTGTCATAATTATGGTGGGTCTCATAGATTCTTAATGGAACAACCATGATTATGATACACATGCACTGAAAGTATACATGGTTTACTAAATTTCATTTAATATATTTAATCTCTGCTGTAATATTTTCATATTATTATTAATAATGACAAAGTATATATTTATCCATCAATATGGCCTATTTTTTTTTTCTGCTTGTCTGCCTATTTGTCATTTATTTTTCTACATCTATCTGTTTATTAATTTTTTGTATGTTTAGTAATTTATTTTTTATTTGCTTGCATATAATTTATTAAAACTCTACCCACTCGCTATGTATCTAAACCATTTATATTTCAATCTACATTTCTGGTTAATTTATCTATCTGTTATTTGTGTGAAATTATATTTATTTAATTGATTGCTTATCTGTCTGCATTCTATTTATCTATGTATCTATCATTTTATCTGTGTATTTATTTATCCACTTATTACTATATTTATTTTGCTAACTATTTGTATATCTATCTGTCTATATACCTATCTCCATTCCTCTCTAATTATTAAGATACTCATAGAAATTACAATAGACATATATCATACATATTATGGCATATTATATTATTTTTATGCTGTCAAATAGCTACACACCTTTTATTTGCTCCTTAGTAGTGTAAAAATAATAATATGATATAATTCTTAAACTGTATATATCTTATATTGTCTATGAGTGTTAAGGAATTCATCAATATAAAGAAAAACTGTAAGGCCCAAATATTAAAGTTTCAGGAAAATACTTTCTGTGACTTGATCTAATTTTTAATAGAAAGATATTGGTGGTCAAAAGGTCAGCGATGGCTGCTTTACAAGCAATTGTCCTGGGTTAGCGAGTTCACTTTCCGGCTGATGCTATGACACAAGAGGAAAAAAAAGATTATATAAATTGCAGACAATAGTGATACAAATTGCAAACCCTAGTCAGAGCAATTACTGAGTGTAAATGGCTCAGACAGTAGTCTTCAAGTTTTTATATCAATAATTCTACAATTAAAGTAGCTTCAAAAACAGTCACTGACCATACATATTTAGTAAGAGTTTCTGAATATGAAACCATTTTGGGAGACATGGTGGTAGATTATGATATCTTTAAAATATATGTTCATTTAGTTTTCACTATGATATAAGCAAAACCATTTTGATCAGTATCTCATACTGTGATGTTTTTAAGACAAAAATATATAGATTGACAGCATATTGACTAAACAAATGACTGTAAAAAGTAGGCAAAACTATTATATTGTTCTTTATGGATTTATAAATAAAAATTAAGGTTTTACCACTGACATTTATAATTAGTTTAAGAAAAGAAACTTCATGAATAATTTTATTGTATATAATTAAGAAAGAAAAATTTTGCACATTTTTATACTGAAAATATATAGAGTAATTATTTATACATAGCAAGTTTAACCATAAATTGTCATAGATATTTTATATTAGAATACTAAAAACAAATCTATAAGCTGCAAGTAAATTTTCAAAATAGGCTGCATATATAGATTAATAGCTTATCATAGTTAACAATTTTTGTACAATTTGAGTTTAGCTAAAAACATAAATGATTCTGGATTAGGTTTCATGTTCATTTAAGATTAACAAATGTTATTTTGGTTATATTAAAACATCAGACAAATCTGGATATGTTAAAAATGTAATTCATAACTATATGTAATATAGGGTATATGAGCACAGACTTTCACACCACCCACCTCTCTCCACTCTATCTAATAACACTGATACACCTAAACACATATAGACTGAAAAGATAAATAATCACCAATATACATATTTCATGCTAAGCCAGCAATCATCAGTTGGTCCAGACTATCATCTTTACACACATATATAGTATAAGTGCTCAGATATATATTAAGATAGACTATCCTCATAGTTTAATGGACAGGCTTCAATCCACTCCACACTCCAACTCTTCAACCGTCCATCCAATTGAAAATCTGATGATGGAATGCTCAAAGGCCACCCTGAGGCCGAGATTATTGCATATGTATTAAATGGATTATGTCCTGTACATGTGGGGTTCAGATTGACCTTAGGTCAACATGGGTGTGACAATAATCTCAGCCTCAGGGTGGCCTTTGAGCATTCCATCATCAGATTTTCAATTGGATGGACCGTTGAAGAGTTGGAGTGTGGAGTGGATTGAAGCCTGTCCATTAAACTATGAGGATAGTCTATCTTAATATATATCTGAGCACTTATACTATATATGTGTGTAAAGATGATAGTCTGGACCAACTGATGATTGCTGGTTTAGCATGAAATACGTATATTGGTGATTATTTATCTTTTCAGCATATATGTGTTTAGGTGTATCAGTGTTATTAGATAGAGTGGAGAGAGGTGGGTGGTGTGAAAGTCTGTGCTCATATACCCTATGTTACATATATATATAGCCACAGGTATATAACAAGCATGTGTTTCAGTTATCATAACTATAATAATCTTACAGATCTCATCTATTATTAATTTAATAACATCTTGAACAATTTGTTTGACTGTGAAGAATATTTTATCACACTGTTGGTTAATAATTTAGGGCTTAAAATCTATCTTTAAAATGATGTTTTACTTTTTTAATTAATATTATTCTTAATAAAAATATTTTATTTTATCATATCAATGATAAATATATATGATCAATTAGATGGTATTACAAAAGATAGATTGAGCTTGAATAATTTCATTCTTAAGTTCCATGCTTCAGTAATGTTTCAAACAACAGATTTGATTTGCTTTTACATAATCATTTTTTTAAAAATAAAAAGTAATAATAATTGTATGATAGTATCTTCCACCAGTTCTTTCCAATTTTTTTTTTTTAAATGCTTTTTTTTAAATTTATTTCCAGCTATACTATATTTTCTAAAGCCCATTCTTTAAAGCATATTACATTTTATGAATAAGATTTATTTTTTTTAATAATGATGTTTTTTATGTTTGTTTGTTAGTTTTTATTACTAATATGTTATTAAGTATTTACAAATGAAAGTTTAATCAGATTTCAGTTGGGACTGGGCTAATTGCCTTTTAAAAATGAAAGTAAATGATGTTTTATATAATTTGTTGAAGGTTTATTAAGAGTCTATCTGCATCTATTCAATGTGCTGTTTAAAATAATGAAATGAAATGCAACTTTTTAATTGTATTTTTTTTTAATTTCACTCTTTTTAATGGCCATTTTTTGAGTTTGAATATAGAGTGTCTTCTCTGTACTCTTCTTCTCATCTATTTTATCTTTTAGTTAGTCACTTAAGTTAGTACAACAATTGTCATGATTTTTTTTTTGCTAATGCCAAAGATTCTCTGTACTGATACAATGTTAATCACGCAGTAGTAACTTTCCATACAATAGTGCCATCTAGTGCAAGTTTTAATAATCAATGGATACAGGAAGGTTTCTGCATAAAATCACCATCTAATGCCAACTCATCCAATATCCCCAGACTAGTTCTTTGGATCATATATGTTTATGGACAAACCATATGGAGGGTTTGCTACTGTAACTACAGCTTGTGTAGTATGGAAATGATGATCATGTGACGTTAATTATGTGTTTATGCAACCATATTTCCATTTTTAAAGTAAAAGCATAACAATTCTAATTATTTTTCACCTTTCTATCTTTATTTTTCTCTTAGAATTATAATAGCTATACCTTTTTATGAACCCATTGATGATGATTGAGTTTTTGTAGTTAATAACAACATTGATATTCATATGAAATTAGTTAATTATATATTTATGTATTCACATATACACCTTGAGTGTATTACATATATTTGAGTGTACATTTACTAGTGATATACACGTATATTGTATATAAAGTACATTTGTTATTATAAATCAATTATTGTTTAGACTGAACAGTATTAATTTATTTTTTAATAACTTCTTTAAAACAAAAATGTATTAAATGTAATATTTCATTTACTTAGTTGTCAATAGATGGCAATAAAAATCTCTTTTAAATAAAATTATAATTTTAATGTCTGGCTGTCTAATTTTCATTTGACTTTATCACTCACTTCTATTAACGGAAGTTACAACGTTTTAGAATCAAAAATTTAAGATGTGCATTTTTTTAAAAAAAAAAGCATTTTAATAAATGACTTTTAGAAAGAGTTGTCTTCTTTTTAAAATATGTAAAAAAAAAAAAAATTAAAAGACTTTAGAAAATCGATCGCACTTAGAGATTTATGAAATATATTTATTGTATTGCATTTTCCCTTCGAGTTGATAGCTAAAAATTTTTAATGTTCTGTGCGATTAGCGCATTGGAAGAATGGCGACCTCAAAGGTAAAGAGTCCGAGATCGATTCTAGTCTGAGTAAGTAAAAAATATATATTGTTCAGAATAACGGAGTAGAACTATAAATGCCCAATCTACCACTAGGGGATTCAAAAGACATATTTAAAAGAAATTTGCCAAACTAAAGTCTTTAGTGAATATGCTAAACCGTATCGTTTTTATTGTTATTGTTATGAATTTATTATTATATTTATAACAATAATATATATATTTAAGTAGAAGGGTCTCTTGAAGCCAGTCCAATTAAATTCCGTTTTCTTTATTGCATCATTTCATACAAGTTAATATAGCGTAAGATACAGATTAGCGCATTAAAACATTTAAAATTAATAAACATGTATAAAGTAATGGACTTTTAAAAATTATTTTCTAAATACTGTCAATTTTGATAGGTGTTTCTATTTTTTCATCCTATGATATAAAGGAACGATACACTAATTTCATTAAACAGTATCATCTACCACTCACGAACAGTAAAGAATACATATTTTTATTTTTAATATGTATACATTAAATATGTTTACAATCTGAAACAATTTCAAAGGTCATCTATCGTGGATTTTGAACCTTTAAGGTTTGAGGGAATGGTAGTAACAAAACAATCTATTACTTCACTATTTAAAGTGTATTAAATCTTTCAGAAAAAAATAAAACGAAATCAATAAACAAGACGTAAACGGGAAATATCGCTGATATTACAACATATCTAGAGAAATTGTACAATAATGCTTTTAAGTTGCATGTTTTACCCGTTTCAAAGTTAACAAGCTTCCACAATCACATTTATGCTATGATAACATCTAAAACATCTTAGTAGATGTTTTCATTTTTCTATGTACATATATCTACTTCCTCTAAATATAAATGATACATCTCTCAAAGTAGTTTTTATTAAAATGTAAATAGATTCCCATTATAAATGTGCAATGTTTTTTGAGTAAGTATCTTAAAATAAATACAAAAATATATTTTTAAAAAAAGATTTAATATAAAGGATAATTATAAATGAATTAGTTTTTACTTCATATTAATTTTAAAATGTGAATTGCAGTGACCCAGAATAATAATAAAAAAACATTTCATTTACTAGGAAAAATCAAAAAGCATTAATTATAAAAATACACGAAAAGATTCATTCTTACTTCAGCTACTTTTGTATATTTTGTGTTTACTTTAAACATATGTGATATTTTTTGACAAATGCAAGCTAATATAACGTTGACTTCCATTTTGAATTCATATTTAGGACCATTACAATTTAAAGCTTATATTCAATAACATAGCTATAATATTTGGGAAAAAATACTAATTTAAATCTTTGCTTATGGGTGAGAGTGCATCAATTGTATTAAAACAGCGTATGTGTGGAGATTGAAAATAAAAACATCAATAAGATTATTGATAAATAAAAGGCCAGCTTCACTAACAGCAATTATAATTATAATACCTGCTATCACGTTTCTATTTTTATATACAACTATAAAACATTTTCTTAAACAATGCTAATTTTTAAAACCAGTTATTATTTGTTTAATTTTCTAAATAACACTTTCTTAAAATTTCCATACACTACATTACCATTTTGGTCACTTTTTAAATACACTATTCTGATGCTATCTTCACCATTCTGTTACCTGTTTATATTCATTTGATAGGGAAACTGGAATTAAAATTATATTGATTCATTAATTAAAAAAATAATAGGATGTCAGTATCATCCAGATGAATATAATGCAGATGAACTAATGATATTCTGACTGATAGCTTCTTTGGTCTTAGATTCAAGGGGTTTGTAAAAGCTTTTGAGATCACTCATGTTTTTGATTAAATTTCAAAAATGAAAGTGTATATCTATAATTTCTTTATTTATGATTATTGTTGCAAAATATTTCTGCAATATTTACTTTTTTAACAATTTAATACGTATCATTAAAATGAGACTTCATTTAAAAATATTTATTTAACAAAGACAAGTCAGGGAAATACAATAATGGTGGAATAAAAAGTTATGATTGTCTGGGAAAAGATGCCTTCATAATTTCTCTAGCAATTATTTTTTGTCATTTTTTAAATAACTATAAGTAGAATTTTAAATTTGAAAGCAAAATTGTATTGCTTTATGTAATTTGAACAATAATTTTTTCAATTTTAGAAATAGAATTAAAATAATTCGAATTTCAATTTTAAATATCAGCAAATACAAAAACAAAAAATCATTGTTTTGATTATATTTTTCATTTGTTGACTTTCAACTTACATTTCTAAAAAATAGTTTGAAATTTATGAAACTATAATAAAAAATAAAGTTTATTTTTTAAATAAAAAGTTGAAAATTTAATCCTTTCCAGTCTAGGGGACCACTAAACACCACATGATTACCATTCTTTATGAGTGCACAAGCTGTTTTAATGAAGGCAAAACTCTCCATACTGTAGCACCACTCAGTGCAAGCCAGAGTAATCAATGGGTGCAGGAAGATTTGTGCACGAAAGCCACAAGCTAAAAACTAGTTTGAGGATATTGGATGAATAGGCACTAGGTAGAAATTTTATGCACAAACCTTCCTGCATGAATTGATTACTCTGGCTTACACTGTATGGTGCTACTCTGTGGTCAATTTTGCCATTGTCAGTCACTAGGGCCTGACAAAAATATTGACCTTTATAATTTAAAAAGATTATTATCATATCTGTGCTGTTTATCAGAAAATTTTTTGCTAGTACTGAGGGATTTTAATATAGTGATTTTTTTTTAAATTTGGTCAACAGATTGATTCATTTAATTGAACAAATCTATGACAATGTTTGAAATTAATTGATAATTCTCGAAAATTTAGATTCCATATGATAGCCTGCAATGAAGGATTACTACTACATTGAAAAATTTATGGTATTTGGATTGTATACAGGTATTAAATGAGAATATATATTAGCTCCAAATTTGATTTAAGTTTTTATAACAGAACTGTTTACAGGGATCTTCAGGAAGCAATCATCAAAATATAATAAAGGTTTGATGGTAGAATGTTTAATATAAATTTATTAAGAGCAAAAACAAAAACTGCATTTATTTGATCATTAAATTTATAGTATGCTAATGATTGTGGTATTTATATTAATAAGAGTATCTGAAACACATTCAAAGAAGTGCAATTTTGATTTCTTTCATTAGAAATGTGTGGGTGAGGAGAGAAAACAATGATAAACTACAATCAATCAAGGAATTTCAATTTTGTAAAATGAAAGTTTGATGATAATGTTATGATATACCACTGCAAAATGTCAAATAAACTGATTAAAGGATAGGTTTTAGATGTGATTCACATATTGATTTGTATAATTTTCATAAGACTCATTAATACTGTTATTATGATCATCATCATCATGATTATTATCTTTCAAAGGACTTTATTAGATTATGAAAAAAAGATTGCAGTCCTCTATTTGGACCAATGGCAATTCAGAAAAACTGAGTGATGCTTAGTTAAAATAGTACAAATCAAAATTTAATGTACCTACAGGTGGTTTACATGGATATTATTTACATTTGTAGTTATGGTAACAGTGTTGCTTTGTTAGACAATTTACAGAAAATAGCAAACAAAAGTGATTTTTTTTAGTTTTGGAAGAAGGTATGTCATGTTACAGGCTCAAATTTAGATGCATTAGTGTCCATATCAATTATTTTCTACTTCTTTGTTGGTACACATGTGGGGGGAGGGATCTTCTGGGGTTATCATTCTAAATTAAAATGGATCTTGAACACAAAAAGCAAGTAATATGGATGTGCTAATTCGCATGTTGTAAAGGATTGCTTTTTACTGTCATAAGATTGCAAATGCTAACTTAAAACAGATATGAAAAATATGGTACTGTGTCTACTTTTATGACACAGTACACATGAGTAGTCTGTATTTTGAAGGTTTCTTTTAAACTTTAGAAAATGTAGAGCAGATGGAGTTTCTAAGTTTATTATCATCATCATTATTATTATTATTATTATTATTATTATTATTATTATTATTATTATTATTATTATTATTATTATTATTATTATTATTATTATTATTATTATTATTATTATTGAATTGAAATGGTCATTATTGATTAGCTAATTACTGCTTTTGATGATAATGAATAAAAAAAATTATAAGCAAAAAGTGCTACATTATTACATATTTTTTTAATGAAGCATAGGCAAGGTATATATATATGCGCCAAAAGCAGAGCAAATTATGAGTTAAGTTTAATATACCTTTATATATTTTATATATTTACATATACACATATAATGCTAATATTATTTTTTATATTCTCTGTAGGACTTTTTTCATGCTCCAAGCAGCAACATTTGATGAGAAAATCAATTAACTTTTTTGGGGGACATATACTTTTTTTATTCAGAAAAGTGTACATGATTTTAAAGCTTAAATGCATTATAACTTTATTATCATTTTTTAATCTCCCCAAGGCAATCGCCATTATTTGGGGGTTGTAAAAACCTAAGTTTATTTATACTAAGTTATTTAATGACAGGATCAATTGAAGAATCATCTATGCTAAGTTTACTTTATTTATTACTTTTAAAATTATATATATAATTTAAAATTTTAAAGATACCTTATTATTATTTATTACCTGAAAATATTAATTTTAATAATATTTCTTTGAATATTTTCCTACAAAATGTCGTTTGACATTAATGCGTTCATCACTGCAATTGCAAAATGTTCTTTATATCTTATTATCAATTAACATACTAACGATTTATAGATTAAAAATATGAAGCTATTAATTATATTATTAATAAGGATGAAAACAAGCTGAATAAATTTATTATGGAGATAAAATGCTATTGGACAAAATAATTTATTCATTAAAAAATATGTCTATGTTTTTGAAATTAAAGGATTAATACATGGAGAATTTTGAGACTTGGACACGTAATAAAAGAGCAAAATGTGAATTGAATAATACACAATTTCATAATTTAATATTAATTGTTAAATTCTTTCTACAAATTCCACATTTTAATTAAACGTTTTTAAATACATTTACACAAATTAATATATAAAGTAAGATTTTGAATAGCATTATCCTCCATTCTTATTCAAAAAAATGCTGACTGACCAGTGACAGTAGTGCACGTGATTTGAAAATAAACCTTTAAATTTATGAATGTTGAACATAAGATAAAATTTGAACCAACTATGCCATCACCTTAAAATAGATATTCATGAATCCAAAGAGCCAGTTTTGATTCCCATTCTAATACTTTCCCTGGTCAGTCCAGGAGCACAAGTAAGAGATGTGAATAAAACCACTTGGATCATTGTGTGCTACTAATAATATATGTGATTTTTTCTAATGCTATTTAATAATAATTTTAGATAATAGAAATTATCCAATATATAATTATTATTAAAATATTATTATCTCAAACTTTCAAACACTAAGTATTTGGTTAACATGCAGTGATACTTTGAACTTTAGATATTATGAAAAATTATGTTAAAAGTGGCCAGAATAGAAAATTCAATTAACAAATTAGTAGTAGTTTTAGAAGAAACCCTTGCCCAAGGGTATATTTCAGCATAAAAATACAAAATATCTTAATCAGAACATCATGGACAAATCTGTTGAATTATTTAGGAGATTTATATATAATGTTCAAGCACCATAAATATGTTGATCTTCATTGAACAGATTTTTTTTTATTTCTTGTCAAATATTCTGTTGTTGTGCTATATCACATGGGACAACTTTATGGCACAAAAACTTTCAGTAAATTTTCAATAAGATTATCAGCACTTCTACCATTAAAAACTGGGATTTTTTATATGATAACATACTCCTTTCTGAGTATATATTTCAAATCTTCCTAAAAACACCTAAATGCAATTAATTTGATACAAATAACTTTTGCCTAAATTCATATCTAAAATGATCATGTTTTTCCCATTTTTCATGATTAACATTAATTGATTACAACTGAAGAAATACAATCACCCCTCCCATTACTATATCTTTCATTATATATCTGAGCACTTATACTATATATGTGTGTAAAGATGATAGTCTGGACCAACTGATGATTGCTGGTTTAGCATGAAATACGTATATTGGTGATTATTTATCTTTTCAGCATATATGTGTTTAGGTGTATCAGTGTTATTAGATAGAGTGGAGAGAGGTGGGTGGTGTGAAAGTCTGTGCTCATATACCCTATATTATATCTTTCATTATTATCTGCCAACTTAGGTCTACATTAAAACCTTGATATTATAAAATAATGAAACAAGTATATTTAAAAGTATCATGACCATATTTATATAAAATATTCATAAATTGTTACAGTTATTGTTTATGATGTCTTATTAGAAACTGCACATATGGTGCCTCAGATTTTGGCTCACAGTAGCAGTAAAAAGTGATTAAAGTGTTTAAATATTTTTACTTTAGCAGTCTCAAGTATTATATTGTAAGCAATCTTTCCAATGTATCAACAATGGAAATATAATGACGATTTTTCATTACAATACTAAATATTTAGGTGTATTAAAAAGTCAAGTAGTTCATACTTTGTGTTCTTTTCCAATTAGGATTTACATTATGTATTAAACAATGAAATAGTTCATATACCTTGTGTTTTCCAATGAGAATGATTTACATTATATATTTCTTGTTATTTCAATTGTGAAGTTTCGTGTTGTATATTAATAAACAAGGCAAAACTCTCCATACAGTAGTGCCACCCTATGCCAACCAGAAACTAGTCTGGGGATATTGGATGAGTAGGCATTAGATAGGGATTTTATGCACAAGCCTTCTGGCATCCATTGATTACTCTGGTTGGCACAGAGTGCCACTATTGTATGGAGAGTTTTGCCTTGTTTATAAACAATTATGTGTTAGTATAAGAGATGGTGATCATGTATTGTATATTAATAATTTAAGTTGTTTTTGTTCTCCAAAATTGATAAATACTTTTTATATATTATGATAAATACTTAATCAGGTTTTTAAAAAAATATAGTCTAGTTTGTAAAATTTATGTGATATTTATTACAGGGGAAATTTATATATTTATGTTTTACCTATGTCTAAATGAGTTGTTATATAAACATTACTTATGTATATCTAGTCATATGAGATAGAGTATATAGCTGAAGGGAGCTTGAAAGTCCGTGTTCAAATCCTCTATATTGCATTTAATCTCCAATATGAATTATGCTTATATTTCAAAAATATTAAAATGGAAAAAGTAAATATTTTATCTGGTTTGAAAATACAATTGTAATTTTTTATATATATTTTATTTTTACTTTTAATTAAATTATAAATGTTTTACAATTATTATTTTAAGTTACATTAATGACCTTATTATTTTATAGTCTTATTAATATGATTGAATAATTCATTTTTAACATAATATTATTAATAAAAAATTAATAATACCATTTAATTATTGTATATTACTTCCAATTAACAAATGAAACATTTCATATAGTTATCAATATACTGATGTTTGAAATTGTTTAATTCTTTGAATGCATGACTCGTCTAAAAATGAGAAGATTTGACATCACTCTAAATCGGCTACTTTTTATCCCATGTATACATATAATATGTCATTCGAAAGAAAATCAAAAGTTCTGTAAGATGGTGCCCTCTTCAGATTTATTTTACAAGTAAAAAATCAATAAAAATGACCATATATGTCAAACAAAACCAAAGCACCGCTTCCTCACCAACTTTTCTTGAATCTTATTGGCTGTCCCACTTCTGTCAGAAAGGGAAATGGCTGCCAAAAAGTAAAAAGTTACATTCGTTTTGATTTTTATTACGAAAATTATAAACGAATATTTACAACATTTTAAACAATATTTGAATTGAATTACAAATTATTATTGATAAAATAATACTAAAAATCAAATTATTTTAGAAAAATAGTTAAGATATTACCAAGAATTATTTATTTATTGCTACATATTGATCGTAACGTTAAAGTGAAAAAAAAAAGATTGTGTCAATGGTTGGTTGAATAGCGGTTACTTTTATTTCACCGCAATTGAATATTTTTTAAATTATAAATCAAATTTTATTTTTGAAAAGACTTTCGTTTGTTTCATAATCTGACAATTCAGTAATATACTTTTTACAAACGAAACTAATGTATTTATATTATTAAAAGTGATCTATTTTATCAATAGATTTTGTTAAAGTTGTGAGTTGGCCAATTACAAGTTTTGATTTTTAACTCATTCGGCCAATTAAATAATCTAAATAATTAACATATTTCATTATAATCATATTTTAGTTTGTTATTATCAATATTATTAAATATATATTTGTTTATATTTAATCAAATGGAATAAAAATCAACACCCCTAGTGAATTTATAAAAACTATTTAATACAGTGCTTGAATTTTAAAGCAAAATATTCCATATATGTTTCATTTAGTATATTTAACAAATACTTATGATTCTTGCAGTAATGTATAAGCTATTATAAAGGCCCATATAATAAAAAGTGAAATGCCTGAAATTTTCTGTACCAGTAATGTTTTTCTTCAGCTCATCAGTAAAAAAAAGATGTAATATGAATAACTTTAGTGGACAATCAGTTAATTCCAAATATTTTTATTGTCAAAACTTTGACCAAATCAATTTGAAGGTTATGTAAATCATGCCTTAAGCATAACATTGTCTGACAATAAAATATTTTTATAATACTTCTTCATTGTTTAAACTAGTTTGTTTTAGTAACCAGAATCTATGTCTGTAAGCCCCTTCCCTCCTATTCAATAAATTACTCAGAAATATTTTTGCTGTGATATGAATGAGATTTCATAATAATTAATGCAGTATTTCTATATCCCTTTTTATTTTATAATTTATAACATGAGTAGCATTCTTACAATCAGAAAATTTGACAGGTTCAAATATATTTAAAAGCATATCATACTATATTATCAATCTTCTCTTGGGATTCCATCTGAAATGAAGCCTTTTCATTTTTAATATTATAAGGAACTATTTTACCCATGTCAACTCAATGAATGAATAGCTAAAGAGATAAATATATAGATAGAAAGATAGACAGTCTGGAAGTTAGAATAAATATAAATATACAATGGACAGATAGACCAATAGACAGACAGTTAGATAGATAGAAATACATACATACAGACAGGGGCAGAGACAGACAGAAGAATGGATGGATAGATAGATAGATAGATAGATAGATAGATAGATAGATAGATAGATAGATAGATAGATAGATAGATAGATAGATAGATAGATAGATAGATAGATAGATAGATAGATAGATAGATAGATAGATAGATAGATAGATAGATAGATAGATAGATAGATAGATAGATAGATAGATAGATAGATAGATAGATAGATAGATAGATAGATAGATAGATAGACAGACAGACAGACAGACAGACAGATAGATAGATAGATAGATAGATAGATAGATAGATAGATAGATAGATAGATAGATAGATAGATAGATAGATGTGAGTGAGTATCCAAAAATTACCAGAATTATTCTCTGGTAGCCATGCCTATTGTAATACATGTTTTTGCTGCTATATACTTCTTGCAGAAATACTTTTGCATTAATCTGTCAAATGATATTCACCATGTTATATTGTGATACCATATAGTAGTAACATTTTTTGTAAATTGCATTTTACACATTTGTCAATTTTTGCAATGGTTGAAAAGTTGAAGCAATGTGAAATTCTGTTTTCTTTTAGAGAAAATGGCAGGAAAACAGTTTTAATGTTTGAAACAGCTTAGAAGCAAATTGCTCTGGAAAAACACAAGTTTATGAATGGTTTAATGGAAGTGTCAAATTTTCCATATTCTTAAAAAAAATATGGCAAATGAAACCAAATGTGCAATGCTGGTGTGTTTTTTTGTATTGCAAATAGCATTATTCACTCAAAATTGTTTGTAACAATTAGATATTTAAAATATATAAGTTCTCAAACTTTTATGTAATGTGGTAATGTTTTAGCACTCAAAGCCTTGAGTGTGAAACAATTTTTAATTAAATTTAACATAATTCAGCTTATCCATCAGCCATATTTACTCAAACTTGTTCCATGTGATTTCTTTATACTTTCTCAAATAAAAAACTGTCTCAATTTTTTTTTTTTTTTTTTTGCAGACTTAGAAGTAGTGAATAAAACAATGGAGTTAAAAACATCTTTTCACAAGAGTTTGCAGACTACTTTTAAAAGTGAAAAATACTTTGTCTGGTGCATTCCATTTAATGAACAATACTGTGAAAGTGATTAAATTTGTAACATTTAAAATTAAATATATCAAAATTCTAGTAATTTTCATACCCCCTTTTAGATAAATGGATGAATGAATAAATAGAAATTGAAAGAAACAAATGTAAAAATATATTAAAATTGTCTAGTGCATGGTAAAGGGATGATTTCCAACAATCTTATAACTAAAAATAAATAGATAATTATTCATGAGTTTTGACTTTGCTGGGAAATAGGTACATAAAAAAACAAGTTTTAAGTAAGTTTGGAATATAAAAATGTGAAAAGTTCAATTTAATCTGAATTAAAATTGTGGTCATAGGTGTCAGGTGTTTTAACCACATTTCCATAAGGTCATTTAAGATATATATAACAATAAAAATTATAAATATAACAATAATAAACTATTATATATAGTCTTTCAATCTGCAGAAGTACTTTCGGTTAATTCCTTAACCTTCATCAATTGCTATTAAATTCACATAACAAAACAGAAGCAAACATCATCAATTTAAATCCCTTGAATCCCGAATTTTAATGTTAGTAGCTTGTCAATTAAATTCATTTTATTCCTATTTATTAATATAGTCTTCTTAATTTTTCTTTTTATTATGGCTTTATAAAAAATCTTCACACTTTCAATATCAAACTTAAATTTATATTTGCATGTCCTTTCATGATCCAAGAAAACTGAAACAGTCATTAAATCACTATTATTTTTACTTTTCACACACTTATATAATATTATTCATGCTCATTTAATCTTTTTTTCAATACTGCATGTCGATTCACTTACATATGATAACATATACCCATAAAAAATTTCATACACAATATTACTTTTCCACTTGACAGGTATGACATTTTTAGAATTATTCACTAATTTATTAACATTATTTGTAACACAATATAAACATTAGACATATCTCTATATATATCCTTAAAAATTTTCACTTGAGCATTTGAAATAAATGGAACATATATCCATTTTTTATTATCAATCTTCAACTCCTTTAAATTATAACTCATTTTAAATTGACATAAAGTATTGTTAATCTGTTTCATTTTATAACCAACTTCAATTTCTTGGAAAATATCTTTATTTTTTTAAATTTATAACCATGGCAAAAAGAAGATATATAAATTATAAATCAAAAGTACCAATTATGCATAAGATGACAAGTTTTAGATCTTTTTTTTGTTTTATAACGAAAAATTATGTTGTTACTAGTATGATAAATTAAAGAATATTGAGATATTTGCCAAGGAATTGCTGGAAGTTGTGATAAGATGGATCAGATTACCAATACATTATGTCAATTTAAAAGGAGGTATAATGGTTTAAAGGAGTTGAAGATTGACAGTAAAAATTCAATTTATTTCAAATGCTTAAGTGAAATTTTTTAAGAGTCTATATAAGATTGTATTTAACATTTCATTTTGTGTTACAAATAATGTTAATAAATTAGTGAATAATTCTAAAAATGTCATACCTCTCAAGCAGAAAAGTAATATTGTGTATAGGTGAATCAAGGTGCAGTATTAAAAAAAGATTAAATGAGCATGAATTGTTATACAAGCATGTGAAAAGTAAAAATAATAGTGATTTATTGACTGCTTCGGTTTTCTTAGATCATGAAAGGACATGTAAATATACATTTAAGTTTAATATTTAAAGTGTAAAGATTCATCATGAAAAAAGAAACCATAATAAGAAAAAAATTAAAGAGGCAATTTTAATAAATAGAAATAAAATGAATTTAATTAATAGACAAGTTGCTAACATTAAAATTCAGGATTCATGGGAGTTGAATTGATGACTTGTTTCATCATTTGAATTTAAGTGCAGTTGAGTCAGGCTAAGGAATTAACTGAAAGTGCTTCTGCAGATTGAAAGATTATAATAGTTTATTACCATTATATTTATTATTTTTATTGTTATTACAATAGGTTTTTAATTAATGAATATTTTATTTATAATATATATATAGAATAATCCTGGAAATGATAATTTAATATACTACTAATAAAAAATTTCTAGATCCAACAAAATGAGAGTTATTATTTGCATTGCATTACAATGTTTGTTAAAAACATTCAGGTCTATTGATTTACTTAATTAAACTAAGTTTACAATTTGTTTAGTCTTAAGCACCGTAATAGAATGTCACACTCAGGAAAGTGGGATCCTAAGATGGAACTCTCAAGCATTAAAGCCATTTGAATCTTTTTACGTTTTTTTTTACAAATTCATGTACTATTGTGCAATCTTTTCTAAAAACTGCTTGCATTCAAAAAAGTGCTACAGAAATTTTTACTATAAGTAAAAATTATGTATATTTAATTCTTTAAAACAATTTAATATTATATGATTTGTGAAGTGATGTCGAAGTTTATGTTGTCAACTGCTTTAACAGTCAATGTGTTTAATATGTATATCATTAGACATATTGATAATTTCTTAAGGAAATTATTGGTAATTTTTAAGCTATAATTACAGATATTGATTGATAGCCAGTATGAAGTTTAGTTATAATGGTGAAGTATATTTTCATACCATATTTTATAACCATGAAATCAAATCTGATTATGATGTCTGAGTTTTCAGATGTCACTAGTTGTCTAAAGAAAAATTATATGATTATAATACAATACAGTCTGCACTATTGTGTGGAAGGGGTTATAAATTTATGGTTCTGAGTCTTGAATACACACTAGCAGTTCTTGCTCATAATACTATTAATAATTAGTATTGTATCTGAGATTCATTCCATTGTTTAAACTATGTTCATCTTGCAGCTATCACACACACACATATATAAATAGTAGCAAAAAGGAAAGGAAAAAAATAGATTCAAAAAATATAAATATAAAATCCTATTTTAAAAGTTTCTATAATATACAACAGTAAATTTATTGATGAAATTTTGGCACATAGAATGACGCGATCTATTTGAAGAATGAAATAATTTGCATATATATATATATTGTTTAATTGTACAATTTTCACGTGTTTGTTGCTTAAATCATTCGAAAAACATAAATATATGTTAATAATTATATAGCCGAATAATATATTCATCAATGTTATATTTGATTATTGACAAGTCGGAATAGTTAAATATTTATTTTACTTATCAAATTTGAGAACCGAAACATTTTACTTTAATTCGCTTTATAAGTGAGATGATGAACCCAAAAGCAATAATACGTGTAACGGAGTGGAATTCAGATGTGGAAGAAGCTTACAGATTCCAATTTGCAGGATATAAAGATCTTATTCATTATCAGCAAAAAACAGGATGTAACAATGTAGATCGTTGGCCGGATAATGGATTCATTAAAAAACTGAAAAGACCTGATGGCTATTTTTATTATTTTATCAAAGCAAGAGAATGCGACGATAAAGATGTTAATAGAGTCAAATTGTACACCTATTAAGCACTAAAACTCATGTTATAAAACTATTTTCAGCACAAATATTTTAAAACTTTTTTTTAATAATCAATAACAAATTTAACAAAATTATTTTAGGTATTTTAATAATAAAATTAGTCTGTTTTATTTATTTATATTGATTTTTGTTTTTTTTTCACAGCTTAACTATTTACAAAATATCAAAGACCTCCTATATGAGATTCTAATTAGAATAGATTCATTAATGGTTTTCAATCCTTCCACAGCCAAAAGTGTTAAAACTTATTAATCACGTGATTCGTAATTTTTGTTTAGCCAGTTTACATAGATCAATTGACTGCTAAA
This sequence comes from Epiperipatus broadwayi, assembly GCA_028023455.1. Taxonomy (NCBI): domain Eukaryota; kingdom Metazoa; phylum Onychophora; class Udeonychophora; order Euonychophora; family Peripatidae; genus Epiperipatus; species Epiperipatus broadwayi. The sequence continues at coordinate 2,087,462 of JAQFVV010000075.1, forward strand.
TTTTACTTATGAGTATATTTGCATTTACCATGTGTTGTTCTGAATTTGCTGATGAAAGTTCTTTTTCTTAATGATCATATCAATCTACCTTCATTATTAGATCTGGAAGACGAAATTTGATTGAAACGTCATAAATTATTTTTTATGCCTTCTTTGTTAATAGAATTTTAGCTGAAATTCCAAAATTGAAATATGATTTAAGATGAATCTTAGGTGGTCACACCATATCATAAATTATGTTTAATAGACTTAATAGCTTTTAGTAAATCTATTAAGTGCTGAAAATTAATTAATTAATTGTGAAGAAAATTAATGTTAGCACTTAATAATAGTAGATTTACATTTATTTATAATTAATATATGTGTAATTGTAGGGAGTTAAAAGGAGACTCTGTTTTTCTCCAGTGATAGGCTAATTAAATTTATATAATTCAATTGTCAATTACAATATCACCACACAATAGATTTAAGTGCTGATATAAGGGATGGTTAGTAAGGATATATATATATATGCTCTAAGCTTAAGTGATTCATTTAAACTTTTAAAATTCCTACTGATGGGTTAGTTCATGGGTATTTATAATAGTTATGAAATAGCATACAATCAAAGGTTAACTTCCTTCTGCTTAATCAATAGCTTTTTACATATTTTCTGTAAGGCCTCTATTTTTCTAATATTGGGTGAAGGAATTTGTAAAAGAACAGTAAGTCCACTAAAAAAAGTAGACTTGAAGGTACCAGCAATATTTCTCATGGAAATATTTTACTGAGTATTTGGAAATCTATTGCTGAAATAATTTCTCTAAATGGGAAATGATATTCGACAGCAAAATATGCTAAAGCTAAGGAATTTGTCCATTATGTATGTAATTGTATCATAATCCGAAGTAGTATCAGTAAATCTTGCATTGAAGTTATTCTTAGAAATTTTGTTCTAAATTTAGCTAAATGTGGTACTCCTAAATATCACAGGGTAAGATTGCATTTCAATTTATTATTGCAAAAGATTATATACAGAATATAAGCTTTCCTGTTCTTTAGATGAAAAGTTGAGCTTATTTTTTTCATGGGATAAGAATTGGATCTGTTTTTTTTTTTCAGAAAAGAATCAGTATTGAGAAATCAAAGCAATATCAATAATATAAATGAATTTCCTGTATTCTCTTTTAGAAAGACCACAGGCAAATGTATTTAATAAAGTAAATGAACGAATTGTATACCGAGGAAGACGTATATATATATATATTTACGATGATTATCACGTCATTTAAATTTTATTTTTTGAGAACATTTTGTCAAGTAAATTCATTGTCCTTCTCCATTTAAAAATTTGAAAATGTTTTGGAAGACTATTTTTGCAAATAGAATCATAATTTGAAATTACATAACGATCACTTAAAGACAAACTTATTCACATGAGCTTAATCCTGACCTAAATCTTGCCTGCTTTAAGAGGAGATGGATCTAAACAATTGTCAATTTTTTTACCCATATGATTATTTCAGAAAGCTTGTAAATAATGCTCAATAACAAGTGTGGGTGATAATTTTTTGGATCCTTTGTAGGTTTATTTAGTCTTTAAGATAGATCATGTTTGGCTTTTATGCCAAATTCTGTATGCATTATTATTTTTGTAGAAAACTCTAAAAATATTTTATCTGCTCCTGGGTTCTTTCTTGGTTTAAGACAATTTATCCAAATATACAAGTTGTATCATATTGATAATAATGGAACATTGTAAAAGAGAAGCATGTAGTTTTGTTCTAGTGATGCTTTTCATAATTTTATTGATGTTGGGTTTAAAAATCTGATATGTGATATCATATCTCATTAGCAATAACAATAATAATAGTTTGGGGGTACTTTTGTCAGTTAATAAAATCATCTCATAAGAAAAAAAACAACTATAAAGATCACTTCTGATTTTGTTATAAGTTCAAATAAATTTCTTTTGATGTCCATGAATGATGAACTTTTTGGATCTGTGATTGTGAATTTATTTTAACTTATGATTAATGAGTGATGTGGAAATGTTTCACTGTTTCAATGTATCCAATATAATGACTCCAATTGACTTTCTGTAATCTCCATCTTAAAGCAAAAATAGCTTTCAACACTAGAAATGTGGATTCCAAAAGTGATTAGATTTGGTTTATGTTGATTATAAGAGGTGATGTAATATCAGTAGCTCAAAATATTGGTAAACCATTTTTCTTGAAACAACATATAAATCAAGAGGAGTCATTTCAGTTGCTCATCTTCCTGAATGGTACTTCTTGTTTGTCATTATAAAGTAAGTACACCTGGATCTCATTTTATGCGGTAGATAGGTTCCTCAGAAAATGTGCACAAAAGAAATTGCACAAAAATAAACGTAACTTACCTTGAAAAATGGGGGATATGTTCCAGTAATTTTCAGAAGTCACATAAAAGCAAAGCAACAAGAAAAAATTACTTTAAAATTCGCATTAAAAAAATAAGGAAATAAAGTATGACTAATAAAAAATTTCAAATATTTGAAAAAAATTAATACAAGACAAACTTTTTTATTAACTACAATATTTAATTTTACATTTTTTCATGCATATTTTAATAATTACTGCTGTTTGACAATATGCATTCATTTGTGAACTAGTAAGAAATCAGATTCATGACTTGATGTACAACTAGAACCACTTTCAGTCTTGAGCTGTGTTAATGGTTTTCTGTTTCTATATTAAAAAAATGAGATTGCAATCAAAACAAAAAAATATACATTATCATTAGAAAGATTATTTTCAGTTTATAAAATCAATAAAATCTTCATTATTATTTATTTTAAAAATCTAAAAAAATATTTATTTTTGTTAATATCTAACAAAATATGTTTTAAAAGTTTAAAATTTTTGAATATTTATTGTGATATTTTTATACATACATATAAATCTATTATTATTCTTTACTCATCAGTATAAGTAGGTTATTTATATAGAAGCTAAGATTCTAAATACATCTTCAGGCCATATTCACATTAGCTGCTAATATAATGTTATATTTTTGAAAAAAAAAAGTATTTCAAGTCAAAATAAGTTATTAATAATTTAAATTTCTTGATATCTAATAAATATAGTGAAATATGAAAGATATTAAGAAGAAACATGAATCGCATAACTTCAAAATCTCATTAAAATAATCCACATAAAACGAGACCCAGGTGTACATGATATAATCAATATATTATATAAATTGATGACTTACTTGTTCCTCATTTGCATGTACCCAAATAATATTATGAGAATTAAAATATCTTAAAAATATAGAAGATGTAGGAAAATAAGTGGAGATTAGAGCCAATAAAAATTGCATACATAAAACTGATCCAAATTGTGATTACAATAATCTATTAACTATCTTCAATGAAAGTTATTCGCTTTACGAGGGAGTTTAAAACAAAAATTGCTTTATCATATGGAGGAATTTTAATACTGATATGTATTATTAAAAAAATGATAACTCATCTGAACATCATTATGTTAGTTTTGTACTGAACAAATACTTTATAAATGATCTCCATGTTTGATTTTGATATTCTTTCAATATTAATTTGAAAAAAAAAAATTGTGCTTCCTAAATGAAAAAACATCCCTTCATGCATTGGCACTTGAAGCATTCCATAGTTGCCAACATCATGTAGTATATTTCACTTTGATAACCTAAAATTTTTATCTCTATAGTTTTGGGATAACCTATTCACCAGTAACACTAGTGGAGTTTACAGTAAAACTTTATAATTGGCTATTTTAAACCAGGAGTCGATCATAATGAAGCCTGGTTTCCCTATTGAGTATTTTGATATATTAGTTTTTTTTTTCTTTTTTTAAGAATTAAAATCAGATTCAATTATATCAACATTAAAAATATAACATGTATATGTAGATAGATATAGGTGGGATTATTCGGATGTACTACTATAGTTGGTATTAATTATCAGAAGTTTGGATTTTCATAATGAAAACTATTCACATTTTACAGTCACAAAGATAATAATAATTACAATAATAGGATAAATGATGATCCCATGCTGAATTATAACTACATGGGAATATACTTTAAGTATATCGTAATATCTACACTAATGATGTGTGACAAGGATCATAATGCTAAATAAATGGTATACCTATTTTATCTTTCGCATTTAATTTATAATCACTATCAAATTCTAGACACTAATTGATAAGTACAATCATGAAATGTTTCAAGGTTATTGCCTGTTTTTGTAGTGATATGATTTATTACAATATACTTCACATATCTTTAGTTTTTTATGTTAAACCTCATATAGTGCATTGATTAATCTAACCAATATAGTCATCACCCTCTGTTTATAATAACTGGCCAAATCAAAAATCACAAATTACACCCAGATGTATGGTCATGATATACTGACCTGGCAATTTTTTATATAACAATTGAAATCTCACAATATTCAAAGGAGTAATAATAAAAATAATTTATTGACAGCTTATTAATAACATAATTTCTCATGTTTATAATTACATATTTTGTACTCAAGAAAACATTTTAACAAAAGTCTAATCATTCCTTTTTAACTATTCTTTTAAATTTTATTAATAAATAAAAATATTATTAAACTATCGTTAATTCTAAATTGTATTTTAAAATTATAGCATTCTAATTTTCTCAAAAAATATCCGAGTTTTACTCCAAATAACTCTAAATATCTTAATTATAAAAACCACAATGCACAATCTAATATGTAATTACATTAACAAATATTCATATTTTTATTGCCTCAATAATGTAATTTTACATGTGACCCAATTAGTCACTTTAAATTCACCATCATTGTATATACACCCAAAATAAAGTTGGTCTATCAAGCACATCCCTGTAAACTCTTAGTAGACATATATATATATATATACACACACATATCTTCATTAAACTAAAAATAATTCAAATAGGTGGTACAGAATTTGGATCCAACTCCAGATAAAACAGTAATCATAAAACATAATTTCTTGAGTTGGTCAGATATCAGATCCAACTCCTTATAAAATAATATCCTTAAAATTAAATCATTTATAGAGATGGTTAGATTATGAATCCTACTCTTAATATACAATTTCTTTACTTCTTAAATATTTTTCATCATAATAACTCGTCTATATAATATACTTAACTATAGAAAAAGCTCAAAACTGTATTTATACAATAGGTTAATATGAATAAAAGTATATTTCAATATGGATTAATACAAGGTTATAAGACGATGTACAATACAGTACCAATCCTATTAGAATAATAAATAATTTATATGTTTAATATTAAACTGATTATAGCGCTGTTTTTTTAAAAAATCATGAATGGTCTATTATTCCATTTCTTGGACATTTCATGTATTGTAACATATTTCCTCAAGCATGTATCCACAGTGTGTTTCTTGTAATGTTTATTGTAACCTTACTAATCTATCTAAATTTTTAGTCTTATATTACAGACTAAAATATTATGAAAGTTTTTTTAATATAAATATGACATTATACATTTCTTTCTTTTTATCTTGTTATTATTCATGTATATTTGAAAGTTTTACAAAATATACTATTTTTAAAAGAATTACATAAGAAAGAATGAATATTTGTTTTTATATTCTTTTAAAAAAATTAAATATTAAAATAAATTAAACTGCAATTTAAATTGTTTCTTTTAAAATGGTTTAAAAAAAGAAAACAACAAATTATTCACTACTCCATAGCATATTCTAATTATATTTACAGTAACCTATATAATTAACTCATAACATTAACTATGCAAATATATTTAAAATACATTCTTATGAGATCAGAGCAAAATAAGATTTTTAAAATAAGCCTAAATTATAATGTATTTTTTATCAAATGATTTATATAATTTACATATGGACAGCTGTAATCAAAGAGTTCATTGTAGAAATTCTTTCAAAAGTCTCTTGTGAGGTTTTGATAGTTCATATCTTAGATTTCTCTCATTGACATAACATGTACTTTTTTGAAGATACAGCTAGAATATTCACTTATATTTTTTCTGTGAACTTTAATTTTCTCTGTTTACAATTTTGTTTATTATTAATTTTCTTACTCATATGCTTATTTCTTCATCATAATCTATTTCCAGTTGTAATGGGGGATGAAACATTTTTAAAATACTAGTTAACAAATATGAGTTACAAGATAGGCTTCAGGCAGGTGGTAGCTGTTTATGTGTTTTAACCACTAAAAATAATGTTGACTTCTCTATTGTCCAAGTTCAACAACAAGTGTCCAAAGAAATCCACACTTTTACATATGCTCTGTGATCTCACTTGTTTTTCAAACTTTACATAATGTTAATTACATTTAATTAATTTTTTTTTTGTAATTATATTCTGAACTAATGTTTTTGAAATAAAACTAGAGATTAATGTTTATCTAATTCTAGTTTTATTTATTAATTAAAATAAAAATATAATTCTCTTCACCATAAATGCAATTGAGAAAAAATATGTAACATACACCCTTAATCTTTGTTGTCAGTACCATTGTTTATATATATATATAACCTTAAGACTATGCACCTAGATGTGACAGTAGGGACCTCTACAAATCTTAACACGATTAATTTTAAAAGACAAGACAGCATAGTCTCAAGGTTATAGCCTTAATATATATATTACTCATGTAATATTAGTATGTGCTTAACAAATTATTAATTAAAACCATAATGTAAATGCTTTAATTATCTTATTCTTTACTAATAATTTAATTTAATTAGAAAGGAGTTGAACTCAGACTTTCAGACTTCATAGAGTTATCCACTCCATTTATACAACCAATATATGTAAAAGTCTATATTATGTGTTAATATATACTCACATACATGATAAGATAAATAAATAATGTTTCTATATTTACAAACACTAATAAACAATACTGTATCTACAAATGATAATTCTATAATACTGAGTGCTTTTGAAAATCAGAGCCTTCATTTTCAAAGAAGTAGCTAGAATCCAAAGATGTAAATTATGTAAATTAAGGTCGATTAAATTTTCATTGACCTAGGTTTGCCACTTTTTAGAAATGGTGTAAAATGTTTCTTTTTAATTCATGGGATAGATATCAGAGATGATAAAATATGCCTATTTGATCTTCCTTTGCAACTCAGGCCGCTCACTGCACACCATGTGAGGGTTATCTGGCATGCACTAGTGCCCTATAGTAGCTGCATGCTGTGCAAAAATAGAAGGGTGGGATGGATCAGTGAGAGTCTTGTTGTATGTGTATTTATGTTGTGTGAGTCTTTTGTGGATGGATGCCCTAGTCTCACCATAATATGATCCCAGGCAATTATTGTTACTGCATGCAATCTTGTAAATAGTCTGCTGGACATGCATTGGGAGAATGTAGTCTTTAGTGTTGTTGATGCTTCTGTTGAAATTGGGGGAAAAGTGGTAACACATGCTAAAGTCATCTCAAAAGATTGTATATAACTCTTTGTGTATATTTTTAATATATGGAAACAAAATTTGAGGTGTATTCTGTTTGTTATCTTGAGTGGGGTTGTTATAGAATTATCATTTGTAGATATGGTAATTGTTTATTAGTGTTTGTAGATATACAAATATTATTTATGCATCTTATCATGTATGTGTGAATATATTAACACATAATATAGAATTTTACATATGTATATAAACTAACACACAGTTGTACATTAACTATTACAATCTTAGTATAATGGAGTTAACAACCCATAATAGAATGGTTCTGAAATCATTGCTGAAGGTGTTTACATACAAGCAATGATTAGATTTTCTGATAAGGTGTTGAAACCATAAGGTGTTCCCAACGTTTTGTAAAGTGAAGCTGAACTGTTTGATACATAATATCAATGCCATTATGACCCAAGTACAAGCATTAATATTAAACAAAGAGATCAAGCAATGTAGAAGAGAACTGTTATTAGCAAAAACCGATTATGTAATGTCATTACCTGTCAAAATTCACACAGTGTTAGAATTTTTTTCAAATATTTTAACAATTATAAAACAAGTATCATATTTTAAAGGGAATTTGACAGATTTATCACAAAATATATTTTTTTGTTTATATTTTAAAAGATATATAAAAAAGGGTTTGTTCACTTTCTGAAATAAAGTTTGTACTATGTTCATTGGTGACATTACATTTACTGTACTTATTTACAAGTCACTTTTTAAATACTTAAAAGATCACATGTGATTTCATTTATAAAATAAAACTAAAAAGAAATAAAATCCAGTTGAAGTGAAAGATTGAGAATTTTCACAAATTCTCACCAGGTGGAACAAAAAATGTCAGAATTTGTAAGATCAAAGAGTAGAAACTATCTTACTACATAATTATTTTTATTATTATATATATATTTAATTTTCAATCCTTCAGATATTAAAAATATAAGTAAGCTGTTATAGTATTATTATTTTTAAATATATATTATAAAATATTTTTGAAATAACCTTTAAAGAATTTCCTATCTATTTGTATTATTCTGCCTCAACAATGCTCTCATATATAAGACCACATGAGCAAATGGAAAGTTTTAGTTTCACTTACTAATACATACTATGTATAGAGTGGGCCATGAGAAATCTTTCATCCATTCACGTTATACACTTTAGTTTATTAAAATATATGTTCTCAAATTTTCATGTGTTTGCATATGAATCACTTTTAATTATATATTTCCTTATTATTTCTCAAAAATTAAAATCAGAATCAATTATATTAGCATTAAAAATATCATCTATATGTAGATAGACACTATTTTATTAATTAGTATTATTTAAGTAGTTATTTACTTTGAGACATTTCTCAAGGTATGGATTTTCATAATATATTCCATATATACTAGTATAATATTTTTAACAGATGTTTAGATGGAAATATTTAAATAGTGGAGTTTCTGTTTATAATTATTCAATTAGAACGCTCTTATTAGAACAATAGCCAGTTCAGATTATCTGCCAAGGCTAAGAGTAAAAATAAAAATGTTAAGTTATTACAATCAAAATGAGGATTCTTTTTTGACCGTGATTCTAAATCTAATATGAAGGCAAGCAATGCAACCAAGCTATCGAACGTTTTTCAATTTTCTTACTTTTTGTAATAAACCTCTCTATTAATAGGTAAAATAATATACTATTTTAAAGAGATAATATGATTCTCATTTAGATGGTAATAGTCTGACAGTTTTACTTTCACTCTTACCCTTTGGTAGTTAATCTTCATTGGCTACTTGAATAAATAACTCATTTTATATCTTTACTTAAATAATCGTAAATATAAAACTGTACAAATTAAATATTTTTTAGCTAAACAACCATTAAAATTTACATTATAATACGTAACCTACTAGGGGACGTGTTTATTACAAAAAAATAAGTAAATTGAAAAGTGTATGATACTCGGGTTTCTTATGCTTATATATATAAACAGCAATGCTTTTCCTTTTTAGTATATGTAGAGTGACAGTCAAAGGAAAATCTCATTATGATTGCAATAGTGTGACAGGCTTATTTCACTCTTAACTTTGGGCAATTAATCTTGATTGTCTTTGTTCTAGTAAGAACTCTCTAATTAAATAAGAAAATTTCACAAAAAAAATATTTTCATAGATATTCTAACATGTATTTTTCTTTTTTTATTTAACTCTACATATTATAAACTTATTATACTTAATCTAATTATTTGTTTAGAGGAATAAATGCCAACCATTTCGAATTCATTTATAGTTTTCCTAATTCAAACTTTTAATTTTCTTAAACATAATTTTACTTAACACAGGTTATGAAATTAAGCTAATTTCAATACAGCTTTCTTTAAAATCTTAAAGTAGCTATACATACTAAATCATATAAACGTTTACATAAAAGAGAATATGTATTTAATTATATACAAAACTTTTACCTTTACAGACATACATTTATTTTTTAATGCAATGAATTTGACCAAAATACTTATTAACATTGTATTTGAATGGGCGGTTGAAGAGTTGAAGTGGATTGACCTGTCCATTAAAGTATGAAGATTGGCTATCTTAATATATATCTGAGCACTTATAGTATATATGTGTGGATGATGATAATCTGGACCAACTGATGATTGCTGGTTTTGCATGAAACATGGATATTGGTGATTATTTATCTTTTTGGCATATATGTGTTTAAGTGTATCAATGTTATGAGATAGACTGGAGAGTGGTGGGTCGTGTGAAAGTCTGTGCTCATATACCCTATATATTACATATATTGATACAGGTATATAATAAACCTGTATTTCAGTTATTATAATTATGTGTAATTATTATCATTAAGGTAACTTTTGATTTGACTGTTAGGTTCCAAATTAGTTTAAGATAGTTGCTATAAAATTTTAATTACTTTAAATTTTACTATGCTGAATGTGACTTCATATATGTCACCCAATGGAGTAGCTTGTATTTTCTCAATATATCTTTCATAATTTTTATTTAGCACTATTGACTCCAAATTCAAAAATGAAGTAATCACACACATGAAAAGCAAACAAAGAGCAAGATGAATCTCTGTTGAATCTTTAATTAGTCCAGATCATCAAAAGTGACCTAGATTCATTTGTTAAAGTAAACTAAAAATTACAGTTTAGGAATCAATCTAATAATATATTACTTTCAGCTTCAAAGCCATTCTGCAATATACTGTTACAAAATTATATGTAATTTAAAAATAAACAGTATGTATTCTATTAAATTGAAGATAATTTAATGTTTTTTTCTCATTTTGATAGCACATATATTTAGGCTTATTGCTTAGTCAAATCTAGTTGTTAAATGAAAATAAAATCATTCCTATATTTTAAAGGTTAATCTAATGTAGTGAAGTAAATTTTTAAACAGTAGCATAAATTAGAATATCTTTCCTAAATTAAAATATCTTTTTAGTGTTCAGCATTAACAAATTATTTATCTATATAAAAAATAGATAGTCATTGGATTAACAATTTGCTATCTAGTAGTCAAAACAGTTGATAAAAGTTTTAGTTTAGGTGATAGATTTCTTTTGTATCTAATATAATGGGCATTAAATTTACATACATATATCAGCCACTTTTAAATGAGTATGAATATTCCAGTTCCAAGGATAAAATAAAAAATAAAAAAACATCTTTAAAATGGGTTTTATTATGAGTATATAAATCATATGATCACATACCCAATTTGCTTAGCATTGAACTTTTTTTCTGAAATTCTTCAAAACCATATCTAATTCTAGCTCTCCAAAGTATTCTACTTTCTATCATATTTTACAAATGGAAACAATATTGCATGTCTTTAAAATGTCTTTGGGAAATAATCCTTATAATGTAGAAGGGGTCTAACTCTTGTACAATAGCCATTCTTAAGATTACCATAAATCAACCTTTTAGAAAATCGTGCACTATTCATTTTATTTTACATGACCAATATAAGGAAAATGTGACTTAACAATACTGAATTATATTGTATCACATCCAGAAAATTGAAAAATGTATTGATTAGTCTTGTAATTTTGCCAGTATCTTCCTAAAATTTTTACAAAGTATTCTTAATTACTGGAATTTGAACCCAGACTTCAAGCTCCCCACAGTCATTCACTCTATCCAATTCAACCAATATCCATGAACACATACATGTGAAAAAGATAAATGATCTCCAATATATATATATATTTCATGCTGAACACTCATCAGTTGATCTGCATCATCATCTCCCACACATATATATAATCAGTACCCAGTTTATATTAAGATGTCAAATCTACACACTTTAATGGTAAGGGCTCAATCCTTTTCTCTCTACAACTCTTCAGCCATCCATGTTATTAAAAATCTGATGATGGAATGCTCAAAACTTTGTAATGCTTTTGCATTATTAATAATGTATCTGTGTCTTTTTTACACAATAAATTAGGTAAAATAACAGCTTATATATACAGTTTTGTTGCAGTAATTATTTCACTCTTGTGAAATACTCTATTTTTTAATTCTTAAAAAAAACAGATTGGAATCTGTGTTGCATCTTAATGTTGAAGTCCACCTTTCTCTGATATAAATATCATCATCATCATCATCAACCATTATCAATCCACTGCAGGATGAAGGTCTCTCCAAGTTCAATCTATCTTCGCCTATCTTTAGCTTCTCTTCTAAACATCACCCCTGCACATTTTCTTATTTCATTCATCTATCTCACATGTGGTCTCTTTCTGGGGCTTTTACAATCTCTTGGAATCCAGTTCAAAATTTCAATTGCCCATCTATTATCATCTCCTTAAACTCAGAGGTAAAAAGCCAATAAACTCACCATGCTGGCTAATGTGTGTTGGTGAGCAGCCCATCCATGTTTGTATACTATATGAATAATCACATAGTAATAACAGCTGCAATGACAAGAATGTATGGAGTGGACATTAGGAATTTGCTCTGCTCAGTTCCTTTAAGGCCCCCAAGAGGAATCAAAGGTATTTAAATTGGTGTACATCTCTTCAAGTTGATAAATATTCAAACTAAAAAATGTTGAAGAATTATCTCCACTTAGTCATTGATAAACAATTTCAGTTTTTGAAAATTAATTATTAAACCAAAGTGTTTACATGTTTAATTTAAAACATTACCTACATTTTGCAGATGATCTTTTAAACTGAAAAAATAGCACAATCATTAGCATAATGTAAATCCTGAATCCAAGAAAATGAAGTTTTTGTTTTTCTCTCAATTGATTCAAATTGAAAATTTCATCACCAATTCTATTTTGAATCTTATCCATGATTCATTAAGTCATGTCTAGATCAAACTAATAAAATTAATATATAAATTATTCTTTTGTCACTGTCATTTGCATGGAAAAGAAAAAAAACATGTGTACAATGTTTTTTGATTCTCTACAATTACATTTAGTATCCGATAGAGACTCATTTATGACTCAAAGCAACTTATTTAACAAAATTCTTGATGTATCTAATGCTGTAATAGATAATAATGATATTCCATAATAATTACTGAATTATATTTTATACCTATTATTTTTAAAACTTAGAACAGTAGAAGTATTCTTTCGATTAGACAGCATGGTTTCATAGACCCATATATTGTTAAAGAATCTAATATTTTTTGAACTTAACCCATCTCAACCATGATATTTCATGAGGACTTGTAGCTATTTTATTTTTAAAATTACAAAAAAAAACTATTTTAACTTTATTAAAGTGGATATTTTTGTCCAAATCTAAATCAGTAGATAAAAAAATGAGTACATCATTAAAAATCATCATTTTAATTCTTGCACCATTATTCAAAATATGACTAAATACTCTTTTATTCTGTTCAAAATATTGTAATCTCATAAAAAAAATGGCATTCTGGATCCAGTGTGGTTATGAGACTGTTTCTCCAGCACAACAAAAAAGATTTACTTTTAAACCACCAATGAATTTAAATCATTTTATGAGACATAGAACTTATGCCTTTAGATCTTATGTACTTATTATCAAGTTCTACATTTGATTTATTCTTCTGCAAAACAGAAAATGTCACATTTGCTTTTTGTTAAATCACTAATAATATTACAGTCAGAAAAAAACATTCATGACATTCCTTTTCAATGAAATAATATATATGCTTATATTCATAACAGATTTCTAAACAGAATTTCATTTTTTAATAATATGAAAGTCTTGAAGCATTAGCAATTTTAGTATTTAATACTTATTGAAATTTAGTACATATATATAATATCAAATGATGTAGTATATAAGTGTAATAAACAAAATCCACTACAATTATTCTACAAAATTGAAAATGCCTATATAAAATTAAATATTAATTTCCTTTGATTTACAGCCAGTTGAAACTCATTAAACTCACACAGTCCAATGTTAATTTTATGTAGGCGTTTTTAATTTTGCAAAATTATTCTAGTGGATTTTGTTTATTATATATATAGTAAATACTTTTAAATAATAAATATCAATCATCTTGTGAAAATGATTAAAATATATTTTCAATTTTAATGCAGCTCATTTAATTTGGATCCTACTAATATATGATGTATCCAATAATGTGCCCTTGCAAGTCCTTTCATAATAATCTCTTTTGTATTGATTCCTACCTGTAAATAATCTATTAATTGCTATTATTTGAGTATGCCTGCATCATCCATATTCGTTTATAGAAGTTTTTATGCCTAAACAAAAGGTTTGCAGTAGTCAATCCATGTCTTACAACAAAATTTAAAAACTATAGTCTATTAGTAGTATCAATATCATTGTTTCCAACAACTTTTGGCTAAAGTCTGCTATTTGTATTAACATGTGCATTTAAATCTTTAAAAAATGTTTTTATATATATATTTTAAAATTATTGCTGCGATAATGTTGTCAATCAAGAACTATTTTTTTTTCTTCTGAATTTTCTGAAGCATATGATGGAGCATATGCATGTATAAAATAAGCACTGGTAGCACTTGGCAAGGCAAGATTTAACCCTATTATATTTCATTACTACAATGAGGATTGCTGGAAGACAGTAAGTTATGCATTACAACAAATCCAACATCATGCATTTCCATTCACTGGTTGTTCTTCTCTTTCATAAATATTGTAATTCCTTCATCTTATTACATTTGCTTTCTCTGCCAAGATAATCTTCATTAAGACCAGTTTAGCCATCATTAAATCCCTCTGTTCTTTATTGAAGAGTGTGTATCAAATAAAGTTTAAACATGCCATGTATTTAAATCTAGAAAAAAAAAAATATTTAGCTTTAATAATACTACTGCCTTCTGCTTTGCCATAACTACTGATGCCAAGATAAATAAAGTATCAGGCTCAACAATCTCACCAGTTTGTTTGAGACATCATTTTAGTGCATATATTCTAGGCTTCTTCCAATTTTGTGTTAGACTGGAGGATGTTTAAATAGGGTTCCATAAACTAGTGGTCTCTATCTGAATTTGTTTACTGGGCCAAAATCAAAAATAAAAGTACATTATAGGTCACACATGTTTATTTACAACAAAACATTTATAGTTATACAGTATTTTGTATATATTTTAATGTGAAACTTGTTTTTTAATTTTTTCTCTTAATTTTTTAATATAAAATAGTATTTTTAATTTTGTACAATGTAGTTGGCTTTTTAAATTTTCATCAGTCAATCTATTATAACATTTACATTTAACAATCTTTAATTGTGAAAAAAAACTTTCACAAATATAGGTGGTTCCTATTGCAGCTATAGCATGCATCACCAATTTTTTTAGGTTAGGGAATTTACCAATATATTTTTATAAAACTGAACTTTGTCATTGGCCTCAAACATATATTTCAATTCTGAAGATGATTAGAAGTCTATTTACTCCATCTGAAAATTTGTAGGAGCTGATTCCACAACAGTGTCAAATGGACATAAGAAAATGGAATATTTAAATGCTTCATATACATCACATGAGTACTAGTCTTAAAGCTTACACTGCTGATAATACAAATGCAAAACTCTTCATACAGTAACATCACTTAGTACAAGCCAGAGTAATTAATAGATGCTAAGTTTGTGCATAAAATCCTTATTTAGTACCTACTCATTCAGTATCCCCTGATAGTTTCCAGCTCTCAAATCTAAGGCTCCTCACTAATGAAAGTCACACACTAGAAACTAATCTAGGGATATTGGATGAGTAGGTAGTTGATAAGGGTTTTATACACAAGCCAACATCCATTAATTACTCTGGTTTGCACTGAGTGATGCTACTAGTACAGAGTTTTGCCTCATTTACATAATAAATTGCATCCACATATAGGCATAATTTTCAACTGCTAAGCAAAATAGCGCTATGTTTCTGGAAGTGGTCTGGTGAAAGCATGCTTAGTGCAGTATAAAAATTTGAATATTAACTATTACCTTTCCTTAATACTCAATTATGAGTTTATAATAAAGAAAAGAGAAGCAAATACTGTTTAGAATTAAATATATTCTCATAACTGTCTTTAAATATAAAAATCTCTGCTAAAATTATTGTAGTAAATTAGTAATTTCTTGTGGATATTTAGAAAAATGTTTTTGCACTATTAAATTTATGGAATAATGGAACGTGGACTGTAGTTTTTCATAAAGTTTTAGTTTTTTTATGAATGCTTTTATATTTTGATAATAGTCTGTTATCAGATTGTTTTTAATAATTTAATTGTGATATCTCTAAGGAAACATTAATCCAAAAGCCACTATTCATCATATAATTTAAGAACATTCTGATTATTTTCATTCATAAAAAATAGAATTTCTTCTCTCTAATTTTAAAATCTAAAAATTTTCCATGACTTAACCATCAAATTTTCACTTAAAAAATCAAATTACTGAACTCAGATCCTAGTTATTGAAGATAATCTTGAATTTGATGATGCTTCAAAGAATCAGTTTTTATTGTGTTAACTGTTTTAACAACAACTGGCATCACATGACTCATATTAAATACTTATGAACATATATTATCAAGGTATAAAAAACAGTAACAAATAAAAAGCTCTGAAGATTTTGAACTTTTTTTCATGACTTCTCTATACTCAAGAATTTAACAGCTGCAATATTTTCACCAATCATTGAAGCTGTGCCATTTGAGATCTGAATAGATTTGGTAATTTCACTCCATGGTCATGCATGTGCTTTATAACAGTTTCTTGTATATTTTTTCTGGTAATTCTATCTTTCAAATTCATAACATTGAGAAATGCTTCAGTCACATTAATTTCACTATCCATGCCTCAAACAAAAATGGCAAGTTGAACCATATTTTTAATACCTGTTATTTTATCCAAAGCCATTGAGAAATTCACAAACTTCTTAGAAACTATGTTCAGATTTGAACAAATTTCATTTGAAATGTTATCAATTCTTCATGCTACAGTTTGATGTGACTGGCTGATTTGATAGACAATCTTGATTTTTTCTGGAACAATTTCTTTAGTTGCAGCAATAATACATTCTTTGATGTATTCACCATCTTAAAATGGTTTTATTTTTCTCTCCAATAATATATATTTGCATTCTGGCACTAATGATGGTATTTGATTGAATTTTTTGTGTTGTGTTTGGTTAGGCAAGGTTTTAATCTCTTTGGATAGCAACTAGATGCTAGTCAATTAGGTAAGAAATCTGGAATAGTCAACTTCTGAAGGCAGGGTCAGATATGACAGTTTGTTTATGACATATGTTTTGTTCTGCAGTCAAACTTGCCTTAAGTATTTGTGATTTTACTTTCTGTTCATCACTAGTATACATTTTAAAATTATCATGTTTTTTGTTCATAATGTCTTTTCAAATTGTATGATTTTAATACTAAAGTAGAGTCATGACAAATTAAACATACAGCTAAATCTTTTATCTGAATGAAAAAATAGGAATTTTCCCATTCACTTTGAAAAGATCTATTTTCATCTTAAATTTTATTTTCTTCTTAGCAGACATAATGGAAATAAAGAGCCTAATAGAAAATAAAAATAAAGTTACTTACCATTTATTTGTTTCAGTTTGTAGTTGATTATTTGTTGTTTCACATACACAATACGTTTAAACTATTAATAAAACAACAAGTATCTGATGATTATAAATGTGGCAATAAAGAATTCAACACTTCGTTACTCTGTAAAATCTAAACACAGAATGACCTACCTTACAAGGCACCAAGTGTTACTCTTGTACTCTGGTTCAAGCATTGTTTATTTATTATTGATAGTTTACCTTCATATATAAAATTCATTCTACTATCCCTTGGCTGTTCAGTCTGTCAATAGCATGAAAATATCTTACTTTAAGTTTTTTTTTATCTACGAGACTAACCATAACCAATTATAATAATTAGTTTAGACTCAGTGATAATTTAAAATTGTACAATCCACTTCAGTAAATGCATTCAGTGGTCGATGACATGTGAACAATTATCCATAGCTTGGCAATGTTTTTTTTTTTTTTCTATGTATGAAATTATATTTGCGAGACTATGTTGATAGCAAATTATATATACACACATATGTGCATTACTACATTTGCATTTCTCATTAATTTAAAGAAATGAAAAAAACTTGGGAAGGAATAAAAAACTGAACAATAAAGTTCTCTAAGAAATTTAGCGCTTTATGCTTGGCGGTTTCTTACGTTATTTGCTAATCTCTTAACACAACACGTGATTAAAATTTGTTTTTATTAATAAAAAAAAAAACCTGTTTTCATCATGTGAAGTAGCTTGGAGCCATTAGTGATTTGGATTAGAATTTATAAGACACTTTTTTCTTTCTTTTTTACATTTAGAACCATTGCTTAGAATTTATATATCTTTTTAAATAAACTAATATAAAGTGAAGTTTAAAATGCATTATGGGAAATTATATAAATTCAGTCAAAGTTGATATCTTAAAATTCAGTCAAAATTAAACAAATTTATATATATAATGAAAAAAATGAATTTGAATTAATTAAGCAGATGATATATTTTAAATATGCTTGCTCATTTTTTGTTTCGTTTTTTAATAAGAAAAAAAATAAAAGATTTTTTTCAAATTTCAATATTTATTTAGTTGGCAAAGAATTTAAGTTGTCTGAAAGTATATATGTTTCTTCTTAATTTGCAAATAACTTTAACATACGATGTAATAGTTTGTTTTATCATTTAAGTATAAATATTATAATTAGTACTATTATGATACTGTGTGTGCATACAAATAAATTAAATGGCATATTTAAATAAATAAAAAGTAACTACATTTTATATGCAATGTTTAGACATTATCTTCAAAGATGTTTTAAATACAAACTTTATTAAAATAATATATTATATTTACTGTTATTTTATCTCTAAAATATAATCAAAATATAGAAATAGTTGACTTAGATTATCATTGACTTACTAATCAACATTATTACAGTTCTAAAAAGTTATTAGTTATGAATATTTGCCAGTAAAAATATTTATTAATATAGTTGAAGAAAAACTAAGGTTTGTGATGATAGTTAAAAATAATAGATTTTACCATTAGATAATCAGAATAATGTATTAATCAAACAAACCTTCATATTATGTAATTTTAAGGGTAATGTATAGTGACAATGTGAGTAACCCCTTGGAGTTCACTTCATTTTTTTCACAGCAGTAAACTAAAGAAAATAATTTGATAAATAGTAAGATATTATAAAATAATACCAATTTTATTAGCTCTTAATTATTTTTTATACTCTTAGTTTTAATTAATGTTATTATATATAATTTTATTCCTGCAATACAGACAATGTATTGCACCTTTTTACATTCATATCAATCACTGGTAACTTTGTAATGTTGTTATTTTGAGAACCATTTATAAAGTTATCTGCAGTTTCAATAGGAATGTGAAAAAGGTGCAGCAATAAGTGGTCTGTGTTGCAGAAATAATGCCCAAGATATATTTTTAAAAGAAAAAAAAACTTATATGAAATAGATGATGCTTTGACACTTAATTCAATTTATTTCAAAAAATGTGTAGAAATAGTTTTTAAAAACACATACAAATACATTACAAGTAAACATATGTATGATTTGCAGGAATAAATGCATAATTAAAAACAACCAACATTATAAAGCAAAAAAAATTTATCTTAAAAACTACATTTTCTCATCCTGGAAAATATATTGAATAATATTTACCACGAAAACACGCAAAATATGCACATACTCTACTTACACTAATAAATAACAGGAATTAATTGCATTCAACACAGAAAATGGACATCTCAACTGAAAATTTTCCTCCCAAAATGAACACGTGATTGCAAAGTGTGTCGAGAAAAATACTCAGAAACAAACAAAAAAAAGAAAACAAAACAAATAATTCACAACAATAAAGAAATATGAATTATAAGACTTTTATAACCTTTAACATTCAGAACAATACCTTTTCACATCTATCTTCCTTCCTCCCTGAAAACTAGGGGAAATTAAAGAGAAATGAATAATAGATATTTTGAAACTTTAAATTTTCAGCTTTTTTTTTTTCCTATGTCATAGCATCGTCTGGGAGGTGAATCCCACAACAACCGTCTGCAAACAACTGCTTACTTGCAAGGTGGCTGCGCTGACCTCTTGGCTAACAACGCTTGACAATTTTCAGTTTTTAAATTGTATCTGTCAAAAGAATTGCTAAGTGTTCCAACATTTGATGACTTGCATTGTTCTTAACAACCCAAAATTAATTTCAAAATGAATAAAAAGTATTATAGACGGCTTTTATTACTGAAGAACTTGACCATTCTGATAAACAAACTTTAAAAATATTTTATCTGATAATCGCAATTTTTTTTAATTCAAGAGCTCTTTTTTATAGGAAAAACAAAAAAAAAACATTTTTTTTATCACTGAGCAATAATGATATTAGTGAATATATATTGTGGATATGTAAACTTCATATCTTTTAGCATTTTGTTTTGAAAATATCTATACATATTTAATCTTAATGATGTAGACGCTGAGTAAATTGTGTTGATAGAAGTGATGAACTATTACTAATGTTGAGATGTTAACGTGTTGCCTAATTATTATACCTGATTTCTGAATAAAAATTTAACATATATATATATGCACACACCATCATCATCATATGATTCTGTTAGATTATGTTTAATAATATGCATTAACAGTAGCATTCCTAATCTACTTCCTCTAGAGCCATCTTTGTATGCTAGAACAGTCAATGTGTTTCATCTGGCTAATGGTAACCAAATTCCCAGACTAGTTTCTTCTTATTGGTCAGAAAATGACAAATCTTTTGGCTAACAGAATTTCTGGGCATTTGATCAATGTATAAAATCTTTTGATTCTCAAACCTGTGTTATAGTATACTGCTGTTTTATGTTTTTCATTAAAAAGCAATGGTTTGCACATGTCCATCCGATAATTGAATTCACTTTTTACACTACTCAAATGAATTTGAAAATTTCATAAAGTTCTTGATAATTTTTTATAACATATCTCTTTATTCTTAGTGATTAGTAAATATGTAGCATATAATTTATTTACAGACCAACAAAGTTCTATGAAATTTTTAACAAAGTTCTATGATTCCTAAGTCAGATTCTTAAAAAAATATTTGTTAATCAACTTGTAAACAATACACATTTTTTTATTAATAACAATTCATTGATCATTTGTATCTCACTGCTGAATTGACATAAATGAGAGAAAATGTTTGTTATTTACATGGTTTGGTAAAAATAATTCTTTAAACATATAACTTTTGAATTGTAATAATGCGTTCAGGCACAGTTGGTCTGAGAATAAATTATTTCAGTATATTTTAAAATATTCCCTAGTCATTATTTGCTAGTAAATTCTATTCATATTTTAATCTTATCTATCTATATCTCCCTTCAACCACTTTCTCATTTTTCATGCAGGTGAAAAAAAAAGTTTTATATCGTTTTTTAAAAACACATTGGCATGTGTTTTTGAAAAAAATAAAAGAAAAAAATGAAGTCAACAGTGTAATTCAATAGCAAAATAAATAAATGTAAAATTGCAGCAGTTTGATGAGAATTTTTTTTTATGTGTCATAGCATTGGCCGGGAAGCGAACCTGCTAACCCGGACTACTGCTTGTAAGGCAGCTGTGCTGATCACTCGACCACCAATGCTTGACATTTTGGATATCATTTAGCAGGGTTTATTTGATGCTCCTATTTAAGAACATGTTTTTTAATGAGAAATAACACTCAAATCACAGTTTATTTGATGCTTGTAAGATTATTCCTTTATCTCATTTGTGAAAAGACCTCATTTCTTTTCTTTATTGCAGAAATAGTACACAAGTACCTAATTTTATTTAATTGTATTTTTAATATATTTTCAACATACACATATATATTTATGTGAAAGCAATTAATACTTAAACAATGCCAATATCAATAACAATTATAAATCTCAATCTGTTGTCATGGCAATCTCCTTTTAACAATGAAGGTGGAAATCCACTTTACCTCTGCTCTAATAAGTTTATATAGACAATAACAATGGAAACTTCACTACTGTGAATGAAAGTATTCATTCAAAGAAGGTTAAATATACTCCATTAAACCAGCAAATATAACTTCTTCTGAAAGCAAACTAACACATAATTAATTACAAGCTGCAATTATAACTTTAAAACTGCACTCCATATTTTAATATGTGGAAATATCTGTTATATTATTATATTAGAAAAAAATGTCAGATGTTAATAGGCAGTAATCAATAAAAATAGTAAATTGTAAATGTTTCCTGCATTCAAGAGGATATTTCTTCTACATGCAATTGCTTGGTCTCTTCTATGTGCAATTCCTTGGTGCTATATAGAGACTAAAGTGTTATAATATTTATTTATGGTTTAAGGAATTAAGCTCATAACCTTTTACATATTCCTTATTAATAATAACTTCCACTGGTCATTTATATGTTATAATAATTTTTAACACATTATTGTTGAAATATTTTAATATGTGAAAATATATGTTATATTTTTATCTAGTAGACAGTAATCAATGACAATAGTAAACTGTAAGTGCTTTCTGCATTCAATAACAAATATGTCTACCTACTAAAATATTTCAACAATAACATCTGTTAAAAGTTATTAATTTATAACATTGAACTGACCGGTAAAATATTGTGAGCTTTTTCCCTTTAAATCGTAAATAAATATTGTTGTGCTTTAGTCTCTATATAACACCAAAAGATTGCATTTAGAAGAAATATCCTTTTGAATGCAGGGAGATTTTACAGTTTACTATTTTCATTGATTACTCTCCATTAACGTCTGATGATAAATTTTTTAATATTAAAACATAATAGATATTTCCACATATTGAAATATTTTGATAGTAATATCTGTCAAAAATTATTAATTTATAATATATGTATATATACATACTTATTTCTATTTTATTATTACATTTTTTTACTAATTTCAGGTAAAAGCATCTGTTAAGAAAATTAAATTCATATAAAAAATTAAAATATGAAATTTGTAAACTAAGTAAATTTCCACTGTAGATAGAATATAAGGTGTCTTCATATATATTTTATTGTTAATTAAAGTTATATTTAAAGATTAGATAGATAGATAGATAGATAGATAGATAGATAGATAGATAGATAGATAGATAGATAGATAGATAGATAGATAGATAGATAGATAGATAGATAGATAGATAGATAGATAGATAGATAGATAGATAGATAGATAGATAGATAGATAGATAGATAGATAGATAGATAGATAGATAGATAGATAGATAGATAGATAGATAGATAGATAGATAGATAGATAGATAGATAGATAGATAGATAGATAGATAGATAGATAGATAGATAGATAGATAGATAGATAGATAGATAGATAGATAGATAGATAGATAGATAGATAGATAGATAGATAGATAGATAGATAGATAGATAGATAGATAGATAGATAGATAGATAGATAGATAGATAGATAGATAGATAGATAGATAGATAGATAGATAGATAGATAGATAGATAGATAGATAGATAGATAGATAGATAGATAGATAGATAGATAGATAGATAGATAGATAGATAGATAGATAGATAGATAGATAGATAGATAGATAGATAGATAGATAGATAGATAGATAGATAGATAGATAGATAGATAGATAGATAGATAGATAGATAGATAGATAGATAGATAGATAGATAGATAGATAGATAGATAGATAGATAGATAGATAGATAGATAGATAGATAGATAGATAGATAGATAGATAGATAGATAGATAGATAGATAGATAGATAGATAGATAGATAGATAGATAGATAGATAGATAGATAGATAGATAGATCAGACAGACAGACAGACAGACAGACAGACAGACAGACAGACAGACAGACAGACAGACAGACAGACAGACAGACAGACAGACAGACAGACAGACAGACAGACAGATAGATAGATGGGTAGGTGGGTGGGTAGGTAGGTAGGTAGGTAAAGAGATAGGTAGGTAGGGGTAGGTAGGTAGGGGGGTAGGTAGGTAGGTAGGTAGGTGGGTGGGTGGGTGGGTGGGTGGGTGGGTATGTAGGTAGGTAGGTAGGTAGGGAGGGAGGGAGGTGGGTAGGTGGGTGGGTAGGTAGTGTAGGTAGGTAGGTAGGTAGGTAGGTGGGTGGGTGGGTGAGTGGGTGTGTGGGTGGGTGGGTGGGTAGGTAGGCAGGCAGGCAGGCAGGCAGGCAGGTAGGTAGTATTGAATAAAAAACTGTATTCTTATTTTCAAGCCAAAATAAAATATATATGAGTGAGAAATAC
The DNA here is from genome assembly GCA_028023455.1 of Epiperipatus broadwayi. Classification (NCBI taxonomy): domain Eukaryota; kingdom Metazoa; phylum Onychophora; class Udeonychophora; order Euonychophora; family Peripatidae; genus Epiperipatus; species Epiperipatus broadwayi. Next base: position 2,111,849 of record JAQFVV010000075.1, read on the forward strand.
ATCATTACCCCAACTAACTCAAGGATTACATATTTGATATGTAATAAATGTTTAACTTAGATTTTACAAAGTGATCATTCCTCAAATATACTTACTATTCTTGAGTATAATTGTAGATAAAGACAAGTGATACATTCAACAAGCCTTCAGCAAATTTAAATTTTTACATACGCCAAGCTAGTTTTATTATATTTATTTGCAATATATCCGCACATCTTTTGAATATAGTACTTTGATTGACATGCTTGTTTTTGCTCTTCAGTAATTTCTAAAGAATTAAAAATCAAACTTATATAGATGTAATTTCTTATATGGAACTTAGAATAATATATACCATTAATTTAATCTAATTCATCTTGCTTCTGTTTACATAAAATGTGCAAACCACACTAATTTACCCAAAACAGAAGCTTTATTATTTTATTGTGAATTATAATATTTTTCTTTCTTGATTTGTAATAAATATATTCTTTATATTTTAGCAAGTTGGACTTCATATTTTTTTCTTAGCCACGAATATAATTAATTTTTGTTTGAACAATAAAAAAATTATCTGCTTTTGTCTCATACGTCATAAACCCTGAAACATTGCTCTATTAAAGAAAGAGAGATGGGATGGTAGAAAAATGTTAGAGTATCTTGTTTAGCCTAGGTGACCAACAGATAATTAAATGATAGAATAGTTCTTATATACACTGGAGATTCACTCAGATTCAATATTGAAGATTTAATATGCTATAATGAAATTTTTATTTAAATTACAATAAAGTATGTTTTTATACATATAGAATTCTTTTTCTTATTATTTGGGTTAAATTTGAATTCAGACATTTTGAGTGTGTTAAATGTAATTAGATATAATGTGGTGTAGATGCAGTAAAATTTCTCTTTGCATTTGTGTTTTCCTCCCTGTACTCTATCTTATATTTCACAGACTAATGATAAACTGATGTCCCACTTCATTATTTATTTACCAATATAATATAACAATAATAATAAATTATGCTAATAACTATTTTAAAACACTTTTCTTTCTCCTCTGTTTTTGCTGTCTTCATATATAATATTGAATTTCAAAAATCTCACACATCACTTTTTAGATCTGATGAAGACTGCATGGTACAGTCGAAACTGTTATCAATAATAAAAGTTTTTTTGCTAAAAAGTGATGTGTGAGATTTTTGAAATTCAATATTTTAAAACACACAATACTTTTAGTTATTTTCAATTAAAGTTTGAAGAAAATAAATATCCAAGTAATATCCCAAGATTTATCTATTAAAGATTTCTTATTTCTATTTATTTATATTGTGTCTTGGATTTTTATTTTATTATTGTTTCTTTTCATATAAAGAATTCTAATCTTTTCGAAGTCGAACTTGAACATGAAATACATTTTTTCATGATAAAAAAAAACAGACGTTATTAAATCATTATTACTATTATTTTTGATACATTTATTTTATTTGCATAAAATAGTAACATATTTTTATTTAATAATGATAAATTATATCATTTTGAAAGTGATTAATTACAAAATAATAAGAAATTTACTAAAAAAAAAAGGGTGATTGAAGTTGGGTATAATAATAATAAACAATTTTCTAACACTTTGTCAATTTAAAACACATTATAATTTAAAGAAGAAATAAATCAATGATAAAAATGAATATTTTTCCATATATGTCTGATGGTTTGTAATAATAGTATATTATAAGATGTGATATAAGAGAGAATGTTGAATGTACAGAAAATTTTAAACTTTATTTAAACTTTCCAAATACAAACAGCTTGTTAGTAATAACACACAAATAGACAATACAGGTTAGTAATTACGCAATGTTTCAAGTAGTATATTCTCCATTCTTCTTCAGGTGTTGCTGGCCTATATGCACAGTGACAATATTCACTTAGAAGTTGAACTCGCACCTTTAGATTCTTGTATATCGAATTTTAAGGCAAACACTCTACAGAATAGCTCAGTTGGTAGAGCGTTTGCCTTAAAATTCGATATTCAAGAATCTAAAGGTGCAAGTTCAACTTCTAAGTGAATATTGTCACTGTGCATATAGGCCAGCAACACCTGAAGAAGAGTGGAGAATATACTACTCGAAATGTTGTGTAATTACTAACCTGTATTGTCTATTTGTGTGTTATTACTAACAAGCTGTTTGTATTTGGAAAGTTTAAATAAAGTTTAAAATTTTCTGTACATTCAACATTCACTCTTAAAATGATGGAAATAGTCCAATATATCACATCTTATTTCTTCCATATATTTCAAATGCTCAAGTTAAATTTATTTAAATATGTATATATGATCAATTATTAAAAAAAAATCATTTTTTGTCTATCCTAATGTTAATAGTTTGATGGACAATTAAAAAAAATGTCACTTTTGCATCAAAAAATAATATTGTGTATCAAATTGCATATAAATGCAAAGCTTTATATATCACTAAACATCACATGATCACCTCGTACTAGCACAATTGTTGTAAAAAAACTCTCCATACAGTAGTGCCACCCTGTGCTAACCAGAGTAATCCTAAGATCTAGGTGCAGTGCTCTCAGATCCAAGGCTCCTCACTGATGATGGCCACAAGCCAGAAACTAGTCTGGAGATATTGATGAGTAGGCACTAGATAGGGATTTTATGCACAAGCCTTCTGGCATCTGGTTAGCACAGGGTGGCACTACTGTATGGAGAGTTTTGCCATTGTTTAAGCTTTATATATGTGTGAATCGAGTTATAGTGTTGAAAAACAGTTAAAAGGAGGTTGTCTTTTATACAAATGTATAAAGCCATGAGAGTAATAATGATTATCATATATAAAAAAAATGTCATTTCACTTTTAATATTGTCTAGAAAACACTAGAATTTCCCATGTGGAAAAAAAAAAAACTATGATAAAAAAAAAATCGAAAAGTCAGTTTTGATAAATAAAATAAAAGATTTTTAATTAATAGACAAAGTGGGGATGAGAAAATTAATTAACATTGGATATCATGTGTGCGGACGTTTACTACCGCCGCATTTAAAAGGTTCCCAGATAAAAAATTGTTATGCAAATAGCTAAAGATATTTCCGTGTTTTGGTTATTAGTAATATTTATTATCACTCTTAATATTTTATTGTTTCATTATTGTTATTACAATAATTAATCTATAATGGATATTTTATTTGATATCAATATATATACACGAAAATAATTATTAACATGATAAACATTAATGTGATTTTACTAAATAAATTCATTCAAATACTGATTTTAAAAAACTAAAGGAATTACTTTATAAAAAAGGAAGTCACGATCTCTTATTTTAGTATTGTTTGTTAATGATGATTTTAATATTCTCAATACTCTCGAGTGTTCTTTCGTAAGCTCTGATCTGTTGCAAATAGCTCTAAGGTTTTAGATGTTAAATTGCACTTTTGTTTATTCTGAATTTTATTATCTGATAGTCTGAAATGGAAAATGATTATTGAATTTTAAGAAACTTGCATCATATTTTATTTTCTAATATTTTTTAAAAATTTTAATAATGCATTTGATAAAGCTAATAGTAATAATAATAATATAATGTTGTTGTTTTTTTTTAAGAAATAAAATGCAATATTTTAGACCTATTATAATAATGATAATAATTCTCCAAGCAAAATTTATAACATCATAGCTTTTTAATTATTATAGTTTATATAGATAATATTAATATCATTATTACTTAATGCTACAGGATATTGTCAAGATAAATAAAAGTTATTGGAATCATTTAATTAATCATAAGTCCGAATTTTTTTTAAAAAAGGTAGATATCCGCCTAAAGAAAGACAAATTCATTGATTGCTAAACGAAAAGGTGAATGACATATAAACTATAATTGAAATAATTTTGTTATATTAAAAACTGAAATGTAAGTATATAAATTAAGAAAAATAAATATCTATCTTTTGCTAAAAATGTTAGATAAATTATAAATGAATGTTCTATTAAATTTATTATTATTAGAGGATATTTAAATCCAGACTTTCAAGGTCCTTTCAGTCATTCACTTCATCTTATACAACTGATAAACATGACTACATAAATGTGAAAAAAAAACTTCAATATTCATATTTTGTGCTGAACCAGCACTCGTCATTTGGTCTGAATTATTATCTCTCATACATATGTATAATGGGTGTTTAGTTTATATTAAGACAGCAAATCTTCTAAGTTTAATGGACTGGATTTAGTCTTCTTCACTCTTCAACACTTCATCCATTCATATCATTGAGAATCTGATGATTGCATGTTCAAAGACCTTGCTTGCCATGGTTGTTGTCATATTGTAATTACATCCAGCTTAAGTACATATACTATACTTGAATTTAAATATTACAGTTATTGTTAAAATATAAATAATTTTTCAATTTACTTTTTTATAATATTCAGAGATCTTATTAACAAAATGGATAATATAGTGCATGTATGTGATTATTAACTTTTTGTGATTAGAAGTTAATTTAGTAAAAAAATTATTATGCGGCATTGCTAATCTAATCATATGGTTTATGTTCATACTAAACATGTTCTGTATAAATAATATATATGCCTGACATTGAGAAATGTTATATAAATACCCATTTTTTGTCATTATTTACATTCCAATCTCAAAATAGAAATTCCTTGTTGACATTAACTTTATTGTGATTAATTTAAAGAAAGAAGATATATACATGTATTGTTTTGATCAATAAAATATAAGATAATGTATCTCATCAGTATATGATAACAGTAAGGATGGGGTCATGCAGAACATAAATAGACACATAAACTATAATACAGTATGTCAAAGAATACATTTTACTGCATCAAAATTATATTTAATCTAATTAAAATGGTTATTATACTAGTAATGTCTGAGTTCAAGTCTAGACCAAAATTATAATAATAAACAGTATTTAAAGACATAAGAGATATTTGTTGTAAATTTTAATTAAACATTCTCTGATAGTACATCCTTCTATACCTTATCTAAGTGTATATCCATGACATATATGTGACATATATAAGAATGTTTTTGATATTGTCATGTAATTATTAATTGAACATCTGCATTAAACTATATATTCTGTAAAATTATATTACACATCATTCACTCACTCACTATTCACATGAGAGCAAATTAATTAATTTTCTTATTTTTACACAACAAATAAGTTTTATTATTTAAACTAAGAAAAAATTCAGTCAGATTTAATAAATTAAATCAAATATATTTACAACAACAAACAAAAAAAAATAGTTTGTGAAGTGATAACATTTGTGAAGTGATAACATAGCTTTTGGGTCCAATGTATTTCTATTTTTATATGCCACATAAATAGTTACAAATGGATCAATAGGAATTTAATAACATTTAATGATCAAAATCCTAGAAGATAGTAAAGTACAAAGAAACAAGCATGCTTGTGTGAATTGAAATAAAAGCATGGTGAATAACTCTAATAAAATCAGATTGTCTTGCATAAGCAAATTTTGAGATTGGCTGAGTGTATTACTAATCATTATTTTTCTTAATATCAGAAATCAACATATATTTGTGATGTTCTGGTAGGTACAACTCTTCATTGGTCTTTAAACTATTATTTTAATTATCTAAGTCAAGCATTAGTATACAAACATATTCTTTGCAAAAGTAAATAAATAAATGAATAAACCTCAAAGTAATTGGGGATAATATTGGCATTTCTGGCTCAGATTCTTTTCCTTTTGTGACTTGAAAACTGTGAACAAAATTCTTTACTTAATAATTAATTCAATGGCAAAATACCAGTGGTGAAACCATTTTTCTTACCTACTGTGAAATTCCCCTTTTCAATATGATCTGCTTAAATAGCCACATATTCAAATAAATGTCATGCTGTATATTTTATCCCTTACTTAATAAAAATCTAATCAATAAGTTAAACCCCTACAAACAAAAAAACACTATTTTAGAATAAGTATAAATATTACTTAAGAATTTGGAAAAAAAGTATTTGTGTATATATATGTATAATAATTAGCAGTCAAAAATATATTTAAATTAAAAATACAGTTAGATTCATTAATCTGAATTTCAATGCAACATATATATTATGCACCCAAATAGTCAATTCAATTTATTTTAAGCAAATATTCTCATTGGTACATTATGTCATTAACTCTTAAATAAATTCATAATATTATATTTTTTAAAAGTGTAATGTATACAGCAAGATCATTTTTGTTAATTAAAAAATCTGTAAAAATAATATTACTTTGCTTGGCCTAGATATTACTGACTTTCAATCTTGGAGCTAAAAAATACTTTACCTCTTTAAAAAATCTGTAACAAACATATTAAGTATATAAATAAAATGCTCTTTTTAAAAGACAATAACAAATAGTCTTTCATATTTCTTCTTGATGATTGAGCCTTTGTAATGATGATTTATTTTTGATGTACTGTGGAATACATTAACATGAAATAATGCAGATAACTGGCATAACATATGGTTCCATTGAAACTGTTAAAGTTCTTTAATAACTTAATGAAACATATTAATAATTGAAATAGTTAATTCAGATATGGCAAATAACTTAAATGTTGTCAAAATCTAAAATCATTAATATTTTAAGCTCTTATAACTAAGTTTAAACTGAAAGTTCAAAATAAAGTTGAATGTTAAAAATTTTCCTTTTAGTTTAACTTATGATTGGTTAAGTAGTTGAGATATATTTAGCTGTCATGGGATCAAATTGTTAATGAATTCTATGAAGCATGAGGATCCTTGGCTAGTAGTTTTCCCAGATATGGGTTGGTGACAGAAGTATAATTTTGGAAGGATCCAGAAATGTTTCTCAATCTCTTTTTATCTAGTCAAATGTTTACCAGATAATAACTGAATGATAAAAGAAGACCTTTTTCAGAAAGACTAACCTAAATTTAAAACTTTTGATTTCATCAGTTATACTAAGTCACAAAGTAAACAAACCATGGAAATTTTATGAAATTTTAAAAAAACTTTTGTTGCATATCTTTTTATTATAAAAATATTTCAGATATCTTGGGATACACTTTTATTTATTTGAAGTAAACAAATAACTTCCAAATAGCGAGAATTTAAATCAAGGGTAGTCAATCTTTTTATACTCACCGCACACTTGTGTATCTCTGTTAGTAATAAAATTTTCTAACTGCCCACTGGTTCCACAGTAATGATGATTTATAAAGTAGAGAAATAACTATACTTTATAAAATTTATAAAGCAGAGTTACAGCAAGCTAAAGCATCTAATAATAATTACTTACCAAATACTTTATGTTGGACTTTCACTAAGTTTGGCAGGATAAATCTTTATAAAACAACTTACTCTAGTTAAAATCTATCTTTTTACTTATACTTTGTATACATAGAAGCATGAATTCTGATGAAATTACATTTAATCAATTCAATTATTAATGAGATCCCTGGGGTTGCTGTTGTGAAACTAAATACTGGATATCTGGCTCAATTTTTGTAAGGAACAAAGAAATATCTTCTCTCTTGGAAATATTCAGGTGGTTTCTTTTTTTTGGTCATAATATGATTAATGTCACTAAAGCCTGATTCCACAAGATATATGGTAGGGAAAGATAACAATAAACTCAATATCATTTTCCACATATTTGGATGTAAACAAGCATTTTTTTTATTTTGCAGTAGGTTTTCATATCCATCACTATCGAATTTATGTTTACTTTCTTCAAAATATCTAATTTCTAACAGTTCTTCTTGGCAAGTTGTAGCAGTCTCTTCAATATTTGTGGTAAAAGGATTTTTTATCTAGTCATACACCTTCAATTTCAAAATATCTTCAAATCATTTTTCCATAACCAATTTAAGTGTGTTGAAGTGGCTACTAAATCTGTCAATATCCTCTGGAGTTACATCATCTTTTATAGATGATAATTCAGGAAACTGATGAAATTCTCTCTTTAATATATTATAATGAAGTAGTTCAAGCTTGTCAATAAATAATGACACAATACTTTGGCAACCTATAAAAGTTTTATTAGCTCCTTGAAGCTGCAAATTGACATTACTAAATCTCTTGAAAATATCTGCCAAATAAAAGGCATCATTCTTTACTGTTTTTAACTGTTGACACAGATTGGTCTCATAATTACTTTCAAAAAATTGTATGAGACTATAATATAATGCTACAAAACGAGACAAAGCTGTGCCCTTTGATAGCCACTGAACTTCTGTAAGCAAAAGTAATGTATTAAAGTCTTCATTATTGTCCTGGAAAAGCTGTCGAAACATTCTCTCATTTTTTGCATTAGATTTGATCTTGTTTATGGCTTGAATTATTATAGTTAATGATGAATGGACACTTGTACTTAGATATTTGTCTGTGCACCACACAATGAATACATATAACATTTGGCACTTCTTCCTTCAAATAAGCAACAAATCCACAATAGCATTCTACCATTAATGATGCTCAATCAGTAGTACATGCAATAATATTATTCAAAGAAATATTATTTTTCATAAAGTATGATTTCACAGTATTAAATATAGATAATCCTTTTGTATCTGTAATGAGATTTATTGTGAATAGCCTTTTTTCTCATAATGTATTGTTTTTATCAAAATAACGTACATATGCCATCAATAAAGCATTATTACCTTAATAGTGGACTCATCCAATTGCATGGAAAATGAAGAGTTTTGAGAATACTTATGTTTTTTTTTCAGTATTAACTACCATTTCTTCAATTCATCACTTTACTGTGCTATCATTTAGGGGCAATATTTTTAAAATTTCAGGTAAAATCTTGATGCATTATTGTTGAGATAAATTCTTTTATAGAGGGTATTATTACAGTTTCTCTAATATTATAGCTTTTATCACTTTTTGCAATTAATTGTGAAATGTGATGAGGCAATTAATCCATCTTTGTTCACTGCATGTTGTTTCTTAAATAATGCAATGATTGTTGAACGATTTTGAAATTTTTTATATATTTCCTGAAAATATTTAATAGGCTTGTCCTTATCATTTGGATATTTTGTAGCAAGATGCTCTTGCAATTGACTTGGCTTCATTGTCTCATTGGATGTTTTATGACACAATAAACACATTGGGTGTTGTTTATTTACAGCAGATTCTATGAAACCCATCTTTAGATACTCTGATAAATAGCTACAAGCCTATTTCTTTTTTTGAGACATGAGCTCACAATATTTCATAAGATTTTGTTTGAAGCTGTAGGCACTCAATCTCATAAATATAACTGTGTACTGACCAATGTGACTGTAAACAAAAGAGCCTGAGCCATAAATCATCATCTGCACATGTTTCTCATGCATCGTGGATTGGGTTTGGATGAAAGGGAGTTACACAAGCTATTCTGGGTCAAGGCCCTTTTGTTAGTGGTCACACTATAGCTCCATTTAGTTTCAATTATGTAACATGATTAAACTTATGTGCAGGAGATACAAATAATATATTTTCAGAAGGTTTAAATTGTCACAGGGAATTTTATAAAAACATAATGAAAATGTTTTTAAATAATGCTATGAAAATTTTTTTAAAAGACAATTAACTTTAAAAAAAAAAAGAAAGTGGACCCTACTACCCACTATAAAGGCTAGAATGCCTACTAGTGGGTGGTAGGAACCAGGTTGATTACCACTGATTTAAATCTTCAAATATATATATATATATTTTATTGTTACTACTATTATATATATATAATCTAATTTAATGCATTTAAAATAATACACTAACAATATAATTCTTTACTCTTCTCTATCTATTGCTTTTTAAGTTGAACTTTAAGGATAATAAGATAACAATTTGTGATAACTAATCTGTGACAATTAAATTTTAATCTAAATTGTGTGTAATTAAACGTTCACATATAGACACTATGTTTATTAAAAAAAAGGGTATGGATAAAACATGTTTAAGTAAATTAGTAATGTATAATACATTAAAATAAAATTTGTATAATATTAACATTCTCAGACTTTTCTTTTAACATGTCAAAAATATTGGTACATCATTAAAATTAAACAATTTGAATAAAATATTATGACAATTCTTTCATTTTCAATGGATTTAAAATTACATCTTTAAGTTTATTCATACTAGGGTATTGTAAGAATTTATATATTAAGTAAATTAAGAAAACTGAACTTAAGATTTTTCCAGTCTATATTCTTCCACCATTCCATCTCAAACAACTGATACATGCAACCATATCCAGCTATTTCATCCCATTTTGCATGATATATATTGGTAATCATCTGTCTTTTTAATATGTATGTGATCATTGATATCGGTTGTTGAGATGGAGTGGAGGTTAAATATGGACTGGAAAAATTGTATGCTCAAATCCCTCTATGTACTTATAGAAGAAATATTCTATATACTGAATAAATAGGCTTAATAATTAGATTTGTTTTACACTTTTTTTTTATTTATGAATTCAAATCTCCAACTTATAGTTAAAATATATGCATATGGGCATGCATTATGAAAATAGTCTGTCATTTAGATAATTTTTTAAATATGAACATTTATAAACTTAATAAAAATATATTAAATAATATGTAATTTTTTATAATTTTTATTGCTCATAAATTATAATCATATTTTGTAAAAAAAATTGAAAGACTGTTGAATTATTATAATAAAATATATTTTTATTTTTTTACTGTCTAACAAGTATAATAAAATAATATGTTGGAGTTTAATTGTTTAAAATCTTAAGTAATAAATTATTTTAATAATTATATATCATAATTTTATTTAAAATAAACAAATAAAATTTGGAAAATGGAATTTCAATAATATTCTGATAGATGTCACTATAGTATTTTTTCATTTAACATTTGTATTTTTCAATCCTGACATTTTTCTTAATACACATGTAAGAATAAATTGATTATTAATGTTTATTTCAATGAATAGTACTTTATGAAGTTACTTCACTTTAACATATTTTAGTATACTTGTTAATTTCTAAATTCAAACCAGATTGAGGCAACTATGATTAATTACTGAATATGACCACTGGTAGTTTGTTTTTGCATATTAATATTTTAATAGAATTTATTCTGGCATCTTAATATTTACATCTTCACAATTAAGAATAATACAAAACAATTTAATTATTGCATATCTAAAAACTGCAGATATTTTTTCAACCATTTGAAATATTAATATTTTCTATTATACCTTAAAACATCACATGATCACTATCTTCCATGCTTGCTCATAACTGCTGTTAAAAGAGGCAAAACTCTCTCCATACAGTAGTACCACTCTAAGCAAGACAGAGTAATCAATGGATGCCAGAAGGCTTGTGCATAAAATCCCTATCTAGGGCCTACTCATCCAATATCCCCAAACTAGTTTGTGGCTTATGGCCTTCATCAGTGAGGAGCCTTGGATCTGAGAGCACTGTACCTAGATCTTAGTTATTGTTATAGTTTAGTAGTTATGTAGAGATAAGGTGGCTGCTGGAGGGTTGCATTAGATTCTAAGATCTAGGTGCTGTGCTCTCAGATCCAAGGCTCCTCACTGATGAAGGCCATAATCCAGAAACTAGTTTGGGGATATTGGATGAGTAGGCTCTAGATAAGGATTTTATGCACAAGCCTTCTGGCATCCATTGATTACTCTTTCTTGCTTAGAGTGGCATTACTGTATGGAGAGAGTTTTGCCTATTATTTTCTATTATAACAAGTGGTGGTAGTGATCAATGCTCAACCTTTAATTTCTGTATAAAATCTTTATTTTATATTGGAAGTCAATAAATTGATCTTTATTTCTTTTTTTATTTACTTTCCAAATGGAAAATAGTCTCAAAAATTATATATTAACTTTCCAAATATTGAAAAATGAGTTGTAATAAGAACAAAGAATGTAAAACATTATTCAGTGATTAGAAGGAAAAGAAGTCTTGAGAAAATTAACAAAATAATTTTTAATTATTTTTTTTAGTGTGAATAAAAAAATTTTTATTTCTGATAAATCTGTCACATTCTCCTTTAAATCTTAAAATTGCTGTCAAGTGTTGGAGGCCTAGCGGTTAGCATAACTGCCTACCAAGCAGCTGGCCCGGGTTCGCTTCCTGGTCAACGCATTTGACATATGAAAAAATATATCTTAAAATTGCTTTATACTTTTCAGAATATCTCTAATGATTCTAACATAGTGCCATTTATGATAAGTAATAATGTTGCACAATCATTTTCACATCGATAGTTGTCATCTTAAACCATAATTTCCTTGTTAACATTATAGTTAAATTTATTAACTTCTATTTTCAAATCTAAAATATAGATAATGAAATCAAAGTGTATGCATGTATTATTTAGCTTTAAATAATTATTAAGCAATTATTTGGTTAAAAAATTAGATTTGTTTAATAACTAGCAAAACGATCATATCTTTTTATTCAAAGAATTTTCTTGAAGTAATCTTACATATATCATTAAAACTATTTTACCAGACAAGTAAAACTGTCAGCATCTTGTTGATTATTCTCTTTTTTAAGAAAAATTGAGAAAATTATTTGATATATACTAAAATTGTTTGGAAAACAGTGAGCTCTTCAGATATTTTTAAAATGAATAAATCAATACAAGTAGGACCATAGTTTTAAGATTATATAAAAATCCTACCTAATATATATTTAGATAATGCCGGAAGATTAACATAAAGTGGCATAAATATCATGTTATTTCTAAAATAAACAAGTTATGCTAATGAATGAAGATCTTTATTTCTTTATTGTTTGATTCAGGAAACTTACAGGGAAATGGTTCTTTCTGGTTTTACTTGTTATGTAGGTTATATATTCTCATACAAATTTATTTTAATTTTAAACATTATTATTCTTTTGAAAGATAACATAAAGACAATGGGGTATTTAATTTTATTTACTTTCTTGTCATCTTATACCTGGTTTTAGTTAGTATATATCTAACATTTAAGTTAAATTAATTCCAACATTTGACTACGATCACATGTTAGTGTTAGTGCGAAGCTTTTTACTTGTTATCCATGATAAATGTATTTGTTGTTGACTTAAAGATTACTCATTAATTAGTTTTATATTATGTTGTGAAAACAATATTATATGTAAAGTGATATTTAATATAGCTAAAGAAATCAATAATTTAAATAAAATGTATATATTTAAAAAAGTATTTGCCCAATGATTGTGTTCTTTCTTAATGCATGATATATTCATGTAAAATCTTTATACAAAAATGTTACATTATCTAGAACTATTATAAAATCAAAATACTTCATGCATAAGGTTATATTTTTTTCATAAATATAAATTTTAGATTTAATTTTACTTTATTATCTTTAACAAATATAATAATTTTAGCATTATTAAAATTTTACAAAAGTTATTCAATTTTTTACTTTTTATTAATTTTTTTCAAACTGTCATTTTCTATTGTTATTCATTTAACGTTTGTATAAAATCTTTATTTTATTCTAAAATTCTATAAATTCAACTTCTTTTTTAAATTTAATTTTATAAATGAGTAATATTCTTAAAAAAATATGTATAAATAAAAAGAATGAAAATATACTCAATGATATTAGTGTAAACAACTCTTTCAGAAAATGAAGAAAATATTTGTTTTGTTTTTTGGGGGATTTTTTTTTTTATAAATGCAAATAAATAAATGTGGATTTGTGATGAATCTATCATTTCCTTTTTAAAGTCTGATATTTGCTTTATAATTATTAAAAATACTTCAAAAAATTCTAATACCATGTCAATTTTGACAGGGGATAATGTTAAATAATGAGTTTAACATAAAGCACTATCAAATCTAAGCTGTGTTTTTTTATTATAGTCAGGTTTATGAAGTTCTATTCATAAAAATAAAACAAATGAATAAAATTAAATTGAATATGTGCATTTTTGTTTAATATGTAAAAATAATCAGAAATATTTAATAAACAAGCAAAACAAATTTTTCCCCAAAATTTTGAATGAAAATGAGACAGAGGAAGAAAAGTCCTTAACTCTCCTGCACTCCACTAATATTCTGACAGATTTCTTTGTTTTCACTAGATTTAAACTTTCAACTTTCATTTTAATATTAAACCATTATTATTTATCAGAATACAATAAATCTGACATCATTCAATAAATGGTTTTGTTTAGTAATTAAATAAATTTTAAAAAATCACACTTGATTTTCAGAATTATTTTAAAAATTAGATTTTACTCAAAACAAAATGCTGTCACATCATCAAATTTCAGATGGAACCAATTCAATTTGCAAAATGAATGAAATCTTCTTTGTTTGATATTTGTTTTAAAAATATGAACAAATTATTTTTAATAACTACTAAATCTATCAATTTATACTTTAAAAGTTTAAAAATTTTTTGTAATTTTTATATCACTAAATATTCTAATAATCTGCTGAATGACAGTATTTCTAGAAAGCTGTATTTAACATAGCTGTAATCTCTATAGGAACAATATTCAGAAGAATATATTATTTTATATTTAAAAACAAAACATATCTGCAAAAAAATAAATATGTAATAATATATATATATATATTGATTCCTAATAATTATTACACAATTACAATACAAATATAATCATAAACTTTCAAAAAAAATCAAGTTTTTAGATCATCATAATATTTTTTTGAAGTAATCTCACAAAGTTGGAGAATGCAAAACATATTAAAAATACTCATCACCGTGGATCTTAAAAAACTTTGAAGATCCACATATTAGATTTTTCTGCCATTTTTTGAATTTTTTTGTATTTAAAACATTAGAAAATAAATATATGTCAATTTAAAGCTGCAAAAAAAGCTACACAAAATTTCTCAGCAGAAGGCAAAAAATGCAAATTTAATTTCTAAACATCTCAGATGTGGCTCCAACACCTAAAAAATATAAGAATAAAAGAAATACTTCCTTCTACAGCAATATAGAGTGAAGATGATTGGTATTTGGAACTGTCTATAACATACTGATATTTTCACTTTTTTTCAATTTAAAAAGTCAATAAAAACAAAATGGCAGACTCTACATTATAACAAAATCTTATGCTAGTACAAGTTATGATAATGGTAAAACAGTATCTAAAACAACAGTACTATCCCACTTTTTGGGGGCAAACACTCAGGAATATTCAACATTGATGAAAGCCATTTGGTTTAAGCAAATTTAAAATCACTTTTAAGTAATCATTTACATTTAATAGTACATGACTTTCATAAATGCATAAGTGGTTTTTAAAAAATATAGTCATTTAAAAGTTTATTGTAAAACTGTATATTCAATAAATAGCTTGTATAATGAGTTTCCACAATGCACCAATTTTCATATTATTATTATTTTTAACATTGTTAATATTTATAAAGTATCAATATTCAGTATTTTTATACTGAAAAATATTATAATTTTTTATCCATTTACAAATTACATTCCTGATTTGATGTATTACTTTATGAATATTTCTGTCTTCTTTAGAGCCTAATTACATATTTAAAAAAAATATAAATATATTGAGACAAATTATTTCACATACATAAAATCATCATGTGACAAATTTCAGAAATTTTAATAATAATATAAAGACTTAATTTTTATTAAATTTGGTTATAGAAGAAAAAAAGAGACAATAACTTATTTCTTGTGTAATTTCATTTTTTATAAATGGAATATTTTATTTTTCAAAAAATAAAAAAACCAAAAATCTTAAAATCTTTATCTCTGAAAAAATTAAGTCATTTTTCAATTAATATATAAAGAGAATGTTTCATAATGCAAGAAGGGTTTAAAATCTTTATATCTGAAGAGCAAAAGGATGTTTTCCAAATTGGTGTAAAAATAGAATAGCTTTTTAAAGAAAAAAATTTCTTGTAAAAAAAAAATGAATTCATCAAGGCTTAAGGCAGCAAATTTTGACATAGTCATGATATTATATGAAAGAGTAACACTAGGTTTTTAAAAAAACATAGTATTATGCAATAGAATTCAGTAATGATGAAGTTCAGAAGTCAGAAATTCTGCTTTAAAATCTGATGCTAGATTGCTCTCACTTGTAATTAAAGAAAAAATGATATTTTCAAAGCAATATAATACAGAGTTTATAAGAACTATGTCCAATGATTTTTCCAGAATCTGATCATTATTGATCCAAATATGTAACTAATTTTAATAAAAGAAAATATCCCTGTATAAAACATAGGTATTCATCCATCCAAAGTCATGGCTGTCTTATCTTATGTTAACCTTGAAATGAAATTAAATGGAAATCTGCATTCACAAAAATAAAAGGAAAAAAATGTATGAAAAATCAAATGAAAATAATTGTTAATTTGGAAATATGGAGCTATGAAGAAAAGGGAAAAAAGATAATAAACATTCAAAATAAAAATAGTAATTGAGAAAGCTATAATAAAATCCAGAAGCAAATATATTGATTACAAATTTTTCCTCCCAGATTTACAAAAAAAGTATTCAAGTAAACTACTACAAAAGAAGGATGAAAGGAAAAGTCCATGACAAAATGGGGTATTGTAAAATGAACACATTTACATTTATAAATGCTATTTTATAGTGAATTGAAATTTACACTAATAAATAATTTGTTTTAAGGGTTTTGTTATAAAGATTGTTAATTTTACTAATTTAAAATTATATGGGGACATGATTATTTTGAAAAGAAAAAGAGGGAAATGTTTCAACTTAACTTTTTTTCTTGTTCAGGGTTGATTATTGCAATGAGATGGTAATAATATTTACATGTGTTATACAAAGGTATAGGTGTACTGAGTAGAAAGGTTTGATCAATTTTATAATACTTTAAGGTTTGCCACATTATCATTTTATATTTTATTTTTCTATCTGTTGGTTAATTTTTTTTAAATAAAAGAATAAATAATTTTCAGTGTTATGTCTTGATGTCTTTATTCTTCTACCTATCTATTCCATAAATTTGTGGGTGATTAATTTTTTATAGGTTCATACTTTAGAGGATTTGGAGGTTATCTCACTTAAATTATTTAATAATATAACAAATTACATGGGCAAATGTTTTTTTACTCATAGTCCCTGTAGGTCTTGTAGTCCACAAACTAGTTCAGGCATAATAATAATTTCAATATATATATATATTATTGTTAAAATGTTGCCTTGACAACAGTTTGAAATTGTTGACTGTTATTAATATTGGGATTGTCTAAGTGTTGACTGGGTTTTAGTGATATATATAGATCTATATGTGTGTATTTATATATAGATAGACACATGATTCTCTATACAGTTATTTGAATGGTTCTAAGGTAACAAATGCCACTTGACTGTATAGATTTTATGATGATAATTAGTTTATTAATGGTCATTGTTCTCAAGGATTATTGATATAGTGATTCCAGCATTTTTGATGTAGAATTATATTTACAATTATTTTTAGCACTTATGTGTTTGCAATTCAAATATTGATGTTTGTTTTATAATATATCTTAAATTTGGCAATCATGATGGTTAGCGTCAATGTTATGGGCTACTTTTTTAAAATTTCAGCCACAAAGGATGACTTTTAGTTTGAAAATAAAAAAAAGTTTAAGATGTATGTCAGATGTATATTTCCTTTGTTAAGTATCTGAATTCCAGGTTCTCATTAATAAAGAGAGCAGCTAAAGTCAGCCTGGTGTGGATATTAAATTATCATCCTATTTTGTAATCACTAGTTACTCAAGCTTTCAGTAGAAAGAATTAGAATACAAAAAATGACTGTTTTTGTTTATATTCCCCTCTTTTCTTCCATAGCATAAGCTTGTGGTTAAACACCTGTAGAGGTCCTTACTATCGCATTTTACACGCATATTATCGAGGTTATAGCCTTAGTAAATATTACTTATATTATTATAGTAAGCTGAAAGATTTAAGTAATACTGTTTTGCTATTAACATTCCTAGTCAGCAAGCCGAATATGTCTATGGTTAGAATATAACTAAGATTATTAAAATAGATACTTATTAATATTAGATTCAAATTTATATAGTTATGCAAGCAGTCTAGCTTCAGCTTGAAATCTTAGGGTTTTGAAAAAATGTCAGGTTATTAAATGTTTTCCAGATGTAAAATTATTTTCATTCCAGATTGAAGTTTAATTTTTCTGTCATAAACGCAAAAATCAGTAGTCAGACTAGTGATAGAAATTAAATTACATTCCTATATTATTACTTCAGTTTAAGATAGAATGGATAAAGGAAACCTGTCTTTGTTTTTAATTCACATTTTCAGAGATATACTTTAATAATTATTACTATTCTATTATAGGCCTATGAAGCAATGCCTCTTTTTGTTTAGTAAAGATTTTATTTATTCTACTTTTAAAAATAGTAATATTTGTTTAATACCAGATTCGTAATCTATTTTATTTTATT
The DNA here is from genome assembly GCA_028023455.1 of Epiperipatus broadwayi. Lineage (NCBI taxonomy): Eukaryota > Metazoa > Onychophora > Udeonychophora > Euonychophora > Peripatidae > Epiperipatus > Epiperipatus broadwayi. The sequence continues at coordinate 2,130,314 of JAQFVV010000075.1, forward strand.
TAACAAAAAGGAATTTCTTTTCTTTAATTAATTTTATATTTTTAGACTTTGAAATTACTTGTTTATAAATGTGAAGAATTTGAAAACAATATATATATAACAGCAATTGTTTTTAATGTAAACAGCAGAATAATTATCACACTTTACAGATATGTATAATCAAATATTAAAAGTAATAAATTTATTTACTTCTATAATCCATTTTGATAAAATTGTTTTGAATAATAATACTTTCATTTTATAAAAATCTTAAAAAACAATCAATTTTTTGAAATAAGATTTCACATTCTTAGATTTTATTTGACAAATGTTTTACTGTAATATTTTTCATTTTTAGTAAATTTATAACATGTATACTTCTTTATAATATTTTAAGTTGTTTCTTTTTTTTCTAATTTTAATTCATAATGCATTTATTTGACTTAATGTCACAGAATGATTTTCCTTCTATTTTGTATTATTACCAAAAAACTCTTCAATCTTTACACGAATTCACTCAAAGGTGTTTATAGTTTTTGTTTTATAATTCTCACATATACATCACTTGCATGTGTATTAATAGTTAAAACAGTAGCAATTCTCTTTGTACAGTAGTGCCACCCAGTGAAAGTCATATTAATCAATGACTGCTGGATCATTTGTGTATCAAAATTCCTATCTAGTGAAGACTCATCCAATATCCCCAGACTAGTTACCATGCTGTGGTCTTCATCAGTGAGGATTCTTGGATCTGAGAGATCTGTACTTATATTTTTGGATCTAATTCCACCCTCAAGTAGCCACCTTTTATCTTTTTATTTAACAATAAAGCAATGAGATTAATATGTAAACATTACATAGGGATTTTGATACACAAACTTTCTACTATCCATTGATTACTATGATTGTCACTGGTTATCAGGCACTACTGAATGGATAGAACTGCTAATGTTTAAACAGGTTGTGTAAGCATAAGAAATGGCAAGCATGTGTTGTTTAAGTGTTTTATATTAAAAGTTAAAATATACATTTATTATATGCTTTTAAAATTTTCATAAATAAAACCTAAATCCCAAAAGATGGCAGGACAAAGCTATTATCATGTTTTAATAAGATAGCATAGAAGAGAGTTTTTTAAGTAGTTGGAGTAATACAAAAGTTAGATTATTATTTAAAAGGAAGGGTAAGAATCATAGAAAGTTAAATAATTATAGACCTATAGAGGTAACAGCAGTTTTATATAAAGTTTTCTCATATATGATGGCTGGAAGTGTTGCAAAATGGATGGAAGAGAATAATTTAGTGGAGGAAATACAAGGAGAATTTAGGTCATGTAGGTGTATAGGAGATAGTTTATTTGTAATTACACAACTTATGGATATGAGTAGGAATTCAGGTAGATCATTATATATGAGTTTTATAGATATAGAGAAGGCATATGATAGAGTAAATAGAAATAAATTATGGGTAAGTTTAGCAAATTTGGGAATGGATGAAGCTTTAGTCAATATTATTAAGAAATTATATGAAAATAATTACTATATGTATCAATTAGGGGATATACAATCAGTTAAAGTTAAATGGGACTAAGGCAAGGATGCCCTATGTCAACTATTTTGTTTTTTTTTGTATTTGAGTGAAATGGAGAAAGCAATAGAAAAACTAGGAAAAGGGGTGGAGATACCATTAATAAGTGGCAAGGGAGTATATACTTTATCAGGTCTTTTTTTGTGGATGATATCTTTTTGTGTGAAGAAAGAGGACAAGATATGAAAGCTATGCTGAGGACATGTGCAAGGGCAGGTAAAGAAATGGTGATTAAATTTAGTGAAGAAAAATAAAATATAATGATGGTTAATACTGGGGAAAGAGACAATGTAGAATTTTTATTGGAGGATATAAGGTTAAGGATGGTGATTAGATATAGTTATTTGGGAATTATCTTAAGTAATCAGGAAAATTGCTTGGATGAATGGGGGAAAAATTGGTAAATGAAGCAAAAAAAGAAAGCGTTGTTAAAAAAATTAACAGTATTTTCATATAATAAATATGATGTAGTTAGAATTGTATGGAAGGGAGTTGCAGTAGCAGGGTTAACATATGATAATGAAGGGTTATGTATTAGTAAAGAGGTATTAGATTACTTAGAGAAAGTAGGAAGGGAAGTAGGAAGAAATGCATTAGATGCAGAGGTGTAGACAGCAAAAGAGGCAATTCAAGGAGAAATGGGATAGTCAAGTTTTTATATGAGAGATGCAAAAAGTAAAATGAAAATGTTTGGTAGATTGCAGTTTATGGATAATAAAAGTATAACCAAAATACTATTTAATTGGGTTATGAGTAAAGAGCAGGCAACAAGATGGGTGAGAAAGGTAATGTGGTATGCAAAAAAATTGGATAAAGAATTTATATCAGTATACTTGTATAAAAAGTGGGATTATTGTGTTAGGAGGATTGTTGAGTGTTATAGTGGTAAGGAATGGAATAAAAGAATAGATGCATTCATAAAGAATAGGGAGTTTGATAGATGAACTAGTATGGAAAGTAAAAGGAGTTTAAATATATACATATATATATATAAGTAAACAGAGCATTAGGTGCAAGTTAATTTATGATAATAGCAAGGAAAGTAGTTCATTGTTTAAGGCTTGAACAGGATCTTTAGCAACAAGAGAATATACATGTAAATGAAAAAATATGGATGATTTAGTCGGCAAATTGTGTAAGGAAGGCAGAGAAAATATTAGGCATCTGTTGATTGAATGTAAATGCTTGAAAGCAGAAAGGGTACGAATAATGAAGTTATGAAAGAATAAATGTGAACAAAGTGATTATACAGAAAGTGGGTTATTGTTTTTTATGCTCAATTTGGGAAAAGATAAGGGGGATTTAGATATAAAGGCTATAGAGTTGACAAAGATTATGTTGTGGAAATGGGATGGAGCAGATTATGGGAAGGTTTAGGGTGGGGAATGGAAGGGGAAGTAAATTGTCTAACAGGTTTATTTGGGTATAGTTGCTGATAGATTCCTGACTCCTTTTAAGGAGAAGTTGCAGTACATCACATCACATTTTATTATTTTTAAATATATGCACTGGTATAAGATATAAAATGCTTTAAATAATGTTTGAGTCTACTTCCTGGGTATTTATTTAAAAACAAAAACTTAACTGTGTTTAAAATAATAATGGGTACATCTATTATGATCTTTAAAAATAGACTTCTTAATTTTAATTAAATTGAAATTACAAAGTTGTCAAATCAACAGAAATGTAAGTTTTGGAGAAAAATCCATTAACAACTTGTTCATAACACTTACAAAATGACTAACAAATTAATCATATTTTTGCATAAATAATATTTTTTTCAAAAATAAATAATTTATACTTTTATAAAGATCTGTACTAGGAGAGTCAACATTGAGAAGGGTGTAAGACACGGTGACTCCATATCTCCAAAACGTTTTACAGCAATGCTGCAAGAAGTATTTTGTGAATTAAAATAGGAAGCTAAAGAAGTGAAAGTAAATGAAGATTATTTAAGTCACTTAGATTTTGTAGATGATGTAGTTGTTTTTGCAAGTAGTGCAAGATTTTTATTATTTTTTAATTGATATTTTAATCACTCTAGACTTTTTAAATTATTTATATAAAAATCTATATATATATTTTTATAAATGTTACATATATATACACATATACAATATTAAGATTTTTATCCATTTTATTGTAGACAAAAGACAATTTACTCAGTATGATATATTTAGAAATCATAAAATTAATATATGCATTTTTATAATTGTGGATGAATAGTACAACTGTAAATATTTTTTATAGTTATTAAAACTTAAGCCAATTTCCAAAATACTAATAAAACATTTGAAGTTTATTTTTTTTTCACAAAACTTTGGAAATTTCACCTAAGCTTCAATAGTTGTGAATTGCTAAAATTAACAACTTGATTTTTTAAATTTAACATGTCGTGTTAAGCAACTATTTTTTTAAACAAGTTTTATTGACACAAAATACCTTATTCTTGGATATAGTAAAATAAATCCTCATTAAATCTTTACTAATGATTATATTAAAAGTTCTCTATGACAGAAAGAAAATCCTTAAATGTTTTAAAACCAAAATTTATTGGTAATTATTGCACAATTTTTTATCAGCATGATTTTTATAAATTTTAACTCTTGATTGACATCAGATGGTACAATTTTATGCATTTATAAACTATCCAAAAATTTTGAAGCTTGTGCTATTAATCATACAACAACCAAATATTCCATAGGGATATGCAGAATTCCATTTTAAAATTAAAAAATTATATTTTCTCTTTAAATTGGCTAATTGAATCAGTTAAAACTAAAAATAAGAAACCCAAGCTTTCGGTTTCTAGATTTTCAATATGCCAATGATTGCTTTATTATTTCCAATTCAAATGGTGGTCTGTTGAATCTCAAAATACAAGCTATAATTACTTCTTATTTAACATCAAAATTTTTATTAGACAGTTATAAAAAAAACACAGAAACTGTTAAATTATAAGATTAACAACATAAAAATAGTCGAGAGGTCATTGCAACCGCTTTGCAAGCAAGTAGTTGGTTGCAGATGGTTGTGGGTTTGCCTCCCAACCGATGCTATGACATATGAAAAAAATGTAATGATATATTTCAGTTGATTTTTTTAGCTATAGAGGCAATCTTAGATATTTGGGTATAATACAGAATTCTATGATATCTAATTTCATTTAAACTATTAAAAAGATAGGAAATTTTATGATAACTATTTAACAACTTTAAGTAAGTTAATTGTATATGGAATTGTTATTCTTTCAAACTTATTATATAAAAGCAAGACATCAATACTCTAATTAAAGTACTAAAAATGTTTTATTAGAAAATTCTCTATAAGATGCTGAAGATAGAAAAAAATCATAAAACTATTTTATGTACTTTGCTCTCTAATTACAATTATACCAAAACTGTATTTTGTAATAAATTTTAATGTGACTTGCAAAAGAGGCATATACCCTTTACAAGGTAAACACTTTCTCTGTGAACATTCTAAAAAAATATAATACTAATTGCTTTTAAAAGAAGAATGTGAATAAGAAGAGAATACATCAAATAGTTATTAAAGATTTCAAAAAGTAGTCCTTTTGTTAGAATGTATTATAAATAGCACCACAAAATGTCAAAAGAAAATCATATTATGGAATCATTATATGATATATGTGGAAGTATTTTTCAAAGTTGTTGATTTATATATCTCATTAAACTCATATTTAATTTTCCATGTTTGTCTTTTTCTTTAGCTTTTCTTTTTTAGAATTACAGCAGATATGCTATATTCCAATGATTACATAACTCAGCAGCATATTTCATCTGCTGTTGTGTTATGACTAATAAAAATTGCTAATCTTGCAGAGCTAATAAAAAAGTACATTTTCAAAAATCATTTGAATTTGCAAACCTTGATGGCAGTTTTCTTTTCATGTTGTTAATATGTCATATTTTTAATTTGGGAGAACTAATCAATCAGATATAAACAAAGTGATATTTTAAATCTTTGATGCTTTCAAATTTACTCTTATGGACTTAGAAAACTGATCATAGTTCTCCTCTTTTCTTCCAATGCATAAGCTTGTGGTTAAGACCTGTAGAGGTCCCTACCATCGCATTTTTAATTGGAGTAATACAAGAGTAAGATTATTATTTAAAGGAAAGAGTAAGGATCATAGAAAGTTAAATAATTATAGACCAATAGTGGTAACATCAGTTTTATATAAAGTTTTTTTCATATATGGTGGCTAGAAGATTTGTAAAATGGATGGAAGGGAATAATGTAGTGGGGGAAATGCAAGGAAGTTTTAGATTAGATAGGGGTATAGGAGATAGTTTATTTGTAGTTATACAAGTTATAGATATGAGTAGGAATTTAAGTAAACAGTTATATATGAGTTTTATAGATATAGAGAATGCATATGATAGAATAAATAGAAATAGATTATGGATAAGTTTAATAAATTTGGGAATGGATAGAGCTTTAGTAGATATTATTAAGAAATTATATGAGAATAATTATTATTATATATATATATCAATTAGGGAATATAGAATCAGTTAAAGTTAAAAATGGGGTGGGACTAAGGCAAGAATGCCTCTATGTCACTTATTTTGTTTGTGTTGTATTTGAGTAAAATGGAAAGAGCAATAGAAAGATTAGGAAGAGAGATAGAGATACCATTAATAGGTAGTAAGGGAGTATATATTTTGTCAGGTCTTTTTTTTTTTTGCAGATGATATATTTTTGTGTGCAAAAAGAATATATGGAAGTTACATTGAGAACATGTGCAAGGGTGGGTAAAGAGATGGGGATTAAATTTAGTAAAGAAAAATCAAATATAATGATGGTTAATATTGGAGAAAGTGAAGATGTAGAATTTTTGTTGGGAGATATTAAGTTAAATGTGTTGAATAGATATAGTAATTTGGAAATTATTTTAATTAATCACAAAAATTAAGTAATCACAAAAATTATTTGGATGAAATGGGAGAAAAAACTGATAAATGAAGCAAGGAAAATAAAGGGATTGATAAAGAAATTAACAGCGTTTTCATATAATAAATATGATGTAGCTAGAATTATATGGAAAGGAGTTGCAGTAGATGTATGGACAGCAAGAGAGGCAATTCAAGGAGAAATGTGATGGTCAAGTTTTCATATGAGAGATGCAAAAAGTAAAATGAAAATGTTTGGTAGATTGCAGTTTATGGATAATAAAAGAATAGCTAAAATAATATTTAATTGGGTTATGAGTAAAGGGCAGCTAACAAGATGGGTGAGAAAGGTAATGCGGTATGCAAAAGATTTGGATAAAGAATTTATATCTGTATATTTGTACAAAAGATGGGATGATTGTGTTAGGAGGATTGTTGAGTGTTATAGTAGTAAGGAATGGGATAAAAGAATAGATTTATTAATAAAGAATAGTGAGTTTGAGAAATGGAGAACTAGTATGGAGAGTAAAAAGAGTTTAACTATATACAGAAATAAACAGAATACTAGGTGTGAGTTAATTTATGATAATAGTAAGGAAAGTAGTTTATTGTTTAAAGCTCAAACAGGATCTTTAGCAACAAGAGAATATACATGTAAATGGAAAAATATGGGTGATTTAGTCTGTAAATTATGTAAGGAAGGAATAGAAAATATTAGGCATTTGTTAATTGAATGTAAATGCTTGAAAACAGAAAGGGCGCATATAATGAAGTTATGGGAAAATAAATATGAAAAAAGTGATTATACAGAAAGTAGATTATTGGTTTTTATGCTGGGTTTGGAAAAAGATAAGGGGGGATTTAGATATAAAGGCTGTAGAGTTGACAAAGATTATGTTGTGGAAATGGGATGGAGCAGAATATGGGAAAAATTAGACTGGGGAATGTAAAATTAAGTAGCTAACAAGTTTTTCTTGGTATAATTGCTGAGAGATTCTTGACTTCGTTTAAGAAGAAGCTACAGTACATCACATCACATCACATCGCACAAGTTTTTGGTTTATTGCCTTAGTAAATATTAATTACCTATATTATAAAACAAAATATGGTAATATCTACTTTTATTACTATAGTACACTTGATGTAAAAAATGTAGTTCTAATATGCCAGGTATGTGTGTTAATAGTGACAATCCGCATATTTATACATACACACACAACACAAAAAATAGACAGAAAGTACTCAAATATTCAAACGTCCATCAGTTTAATTAATAGCTATACAATATTTATTGCAACAATTTGCGTATCTTATGAATTTTATAACGGCTAACAATTTTAATTTAGTTTCATTTAAATATGACAAACATTCATTGAAATTTTAATGATGACGTTATTTTCAATCAAAAGATTGGAAAAGGGATTTTAATTATATAAAAACGAAAGAAAAAATTCATCTTAAATGAAGCCGCGTTCTCAAGTAGTCAAAGTACATCTTTTTAAATGCTTTAATTAATTCCTCACTTTTTTGTAAGTTCAAACTTTTTTTTATATATTTGCTGTGAAGTAGCTTTAAAATAAAAAAGTTCTATATTTAAACACACTTTGTACTAACAATTATCAAATATTTATTTTGGTACATTGTTTCTTTCCGTTAATATATTATATACACATGATCAATTCTAATAGTATTATTACCCAGTTTTAAAAATAATTATTACTTTTAATTATTTTTACAAGCACTGTTTCATTTAGAAAAACAAAACTGTTTTATAATGAAGTACTGACAGAAGTTTAAAGTTTAGAATAAATTGTCGCTACACTACTGCTTCTAATCCGTATGTCTAGCCAATGTGCATAGAAAAGTAAACAAATTATCTAGTAGTAATAGCATTAAATATTAGATCTAATATATAAAATAATTGAAAAATACAGAATTAAACAAAAATATATGATAGCTCCATATTATTTAAATTAAATAAAAATTTAAAAATATTGCAGTTTTTTGTAATATCAATGGAGCTTTTAATGTATGTCTAAAGATTGGAGCTTAGTTAAAGGGTTAATGTATGTCTAAAGATTTGATTTCAAGATGTAAAATTTATCACGATTAGTACAATAGATAGCTACATATGCATGCTTATGTAGCATTGACTTTATAATTGATTTCTTAAAATGGTTAAATAACAACATTGTGACAACATTTAACAACCAATGGTATCAAATGAATGATGGGTGGCCAATGGGCTTACCCATGAGTGGCATCATATCAAGTATTGTACTTAATTATTTTGAAAAAAGTATTATTCCTAAATATGAACAAACACTTCAGTTAATTATATACACAAGGTATGTGGGTGACCTTTTTATTGCTGCTACGGAAGAGATTATAGATAAAATCAAGCTGGACATACAAGAGTGCACTCATCTGAAGCAAAATACAGAGATGGAAGATTGTGACAAGAAGACAAGATATTTGGATATGCAAGTGCAAAGGGAAGGTCAACAACTCACTTATAAGATGATTATAAAACCAATAGAAAAAAGAGACCATATACAACCCCTTTCGAACACAGCATCTTTTCATAAATTCACAGGATTAATGTCCTTCTTACATAGGAATGAGCACCCTTGCAGATTTGAAGCAGACAAAAGGGCAAATTTAATATTATATAGAAACGATTTATTAAATATCGGTTTCAAACAAAATAGCATCGATAGGAAAATTAGACAATTTTACAGTAAATTAAATAACAATGTAATTAAGTAGCAGAAAAATAGAATATTGTTGCCATATATTGCAAATGCCCATAGAAAACTTTATTCAGTATTTAATAGAGAATTTCAACTATGTTTTCACACGCTCCCTAATACCAATAGAATTATCAACAATACAAAAGACATAGTAACAGCCAACAACATTTCTCAAGCCGTCTATAATATTTCATGCCCAGAAAATAATTGCATGGCATCATACTATGGAGAAACGAAAGCAACTCTCTCAACAAGATTGTCCCAGCACAGATATTTTTACAACAAGGCCCAAGCAGACCCGACTTGCAACTCAATATTCGCAATGCATCAGAAATAAGCTGGTCATGCATGTGAACCTGACAATCCAAGAATAGTTTGTAGGGAAAGAAATGATGTTAAGAGAAAAGTTAAGGAGGCATGTTTTATTGCCATGGACGATAAAGCTATGAATAGGAAAGATGTGTGTTATAAAATTTCTAAGAAATGGATTAATTAGATTTATGCATACATGTATCTGCATATATTTGCATATAGCAACCTGGTTACTTACTCTTTGTTGCCCATGATTATGAGAGCTAAGTTCTCTTGAAAGCGCTCGGGCACTAATTATTATGTATTATAATTTATATTAAGTTTATAATAAATTGTGATTTAATTTGAAAAAGCTCTGCTGTTATGCACTGATTGGTGCATTAAAATTATATATATATATATATAGTAAGCAGCTGAGTGTGAAATAATTTCTTTTTACAATAATCTTCCATTTAAAAAATGTCCTTTATTGTTAATGCTGATCTTTTCTACCAATTGTATTAAATAAATATTTAAATGATTCATCATTGAGAAAAACATGAGATTTTCAACAGCAGAATTATAATTCAGAGAATTTTAGCCTATGATTCAATACCCATAGATAAACTGATTAGCTCACTCACAGAAATCAAAATTCCCAAAGCTTAAATTTATCTTTCAACAAACCTTTTCTTAAGAAGAGAAATCAGTTGAATGAATAAAATAGGAAATGGAGAAGTTTTGAAAAAAATAAATGGACAAAGAAGATTGATTGAAGAAATCAGAGAGAGAGAAAGAGAAACTGAATTGGACATGTGTTAAGAAAAACTTATAGTTTAATGAAAGATGTTTTGAAGGAAATGATGAGTGTAAGTAAGAAAAAAGAATGGAAGATATAAACATTATTGGATATTATAAGAGATGGGAAGAGTTATGAGGAATTGAAGAACTGGGTAAGGCAGAGAATGGATTGGAAAAATGGATAAATTGATGACATGATGACTCTCTTGACCTGTCCATTTGATGGAATACTATTGATGATGATAGGTTATTTGTAAAATATTAAGAATATTCTGAATATTATTCTTTAATGTGGCACAATTACTCCAATATTGTAAATCCGGAAATTAAGAAATTGAAATTTTTCTTTCTTTTCAATCAATTCATATTCAAAATCACAATTTTAATTTAGCATTTTAGTGTCTGTTTATGAAGCTTAATATGCTCCAAAGATAATTGTGATAAAAATGGCAAATGTATCTTCTCTAATATCAGATTTTATTTAAATACCTTCAATTTTATCACCAGTATTAATCCTCTTTTTCAGATCATTTTAAAATATTTTTAATTCCCTTAATGAAACACCTTGAACAAATCATCAACTTCAGTATCTAAATCTTGATTTGATTTGATACTTTGTTGGTCTTTTAAAGGAAAAAATTAATGTTTATAATGCTTACAGATTCTATACAATCACTTTGAATATTTGTTACTACTTATTTATGATTTAGAAGCACTTATTTACCAAAATTGCTGAATGTGCATTTTCTACCATTCTATCTTCTTTATTTGATAAATTGGATTCCAAAATATCTTTAAGCTCATATATAATAACTTTTGAATCCATTTATTTGTAATTTTGAATAATAATTTTGAGGCTCACATACCTCCATCATATTTTAAAGTTTCATGTAATCACAGGTTTTTTAAATCTAAATAATTTAATTATATCATTAAAAAAAGCCATGTGACTTTTGTATCATATTCAAAATATGAAAAAAAAACTTCTCTTTATATGTTAGAAAGAGCATTATTATTATAAAAAAAAAAAAAAACATCATCATTCATTGATTTACTAGAATTATTCTAATTCAACTGTTATTAATTGTGTGCATTTCATTTTACCAGATGTAGAATTTTTATATTATATTCTTACTATCATTCTAAGACTAATATGAAGTTGTTACAATTACCAAATGATTATATCTAATTGTTTTTCCTATGCAGTTTAAGCTATTAGTCATTCTTATATTTTCTGATCATTTGTTAAACTTCTGTTTTTAAATTCTTATATTGCTTATAAAACTCCACTTTCAATTGCAAAGCAATCACTTAAAAGTTTTAATCATGAAATAAATTAATAATACAGTAAATGTTACAGAGCATTATTATGACATTTTTTTCATAAAAAATGAAGAAAGATTAATTTTTATTCATAAAACACTTTTTAAAAGAAATTGTATACTGAAGTAACAGGATAAGTAACAAAATTCAAATTGGTAATTTTAGTGCTTAACTTTTGTTTAAAACTATCTTGAGAAGAAATTTAGACAACTATTTTATTTTAGGATTAATGTCTAATCTATGATCTGCTTACCAATTTGTACTGATTTAATACTGATGTGATATTATCTTCTTTTACATTCATATCCTAATTGTAAATTAATGATAAGATACCATAGTTTTAAGGATAGACACATCCAAGTTTCATTAATTAATATTTCTGCCTAAGCAAAATGTTTCTGATAGTTAATTTATGATAGTACAAATTTCCCATAAATGTAGCCCATTCATTGTTTGCAGAGTTAATATTATTATATTCCATAAATTGGGTGATAGTTTAATATCTCTATCCATGTGTGCAACAAGACTATCCAACAGCATCAACATTTTACCTTATTTTTTAATTCTAACATTTTTCAAAATAGTTAAAACTAAGCTTTTCAGATATCATTTTCAGGGCAGTCATAAATATGATTCTATTATCTACAATACCTTTTAATATCTATAGATATTCATTGGCACATTGAAAAATTCCAAAAAAATAGAAAATATTATGTTAAGCCTCATAACTGATTTTTAACATCATAAGATCTTTACTAACTATGATCTGACCTTCAAAAAATGGTGAAGCCATTTGACTATTTAATTAAACATCCTTATTCTGGAAGATGGTAGTTCTCTAAGAACAGATATGATAATATGTTATACTATTTCCATCATCTATCATTAAATGTTGAATGTCTAGAAAATTTTAAACTTTATTTACACTTTTCCGAATACAAATAACATTAGTAATAACAATTGAATAAACAACACAAGTTAGTAGATTACACATTTTGAGTGGTATTATTCTCTGCTCTTTTTTGGGGTGATGCTGACCTGAACCATAACAAAAGTAGCATAAAAGTTGAACCCACACTTTATATTGTTGGATATCCAATTTTAAGGCACTACTTTTTATTATTCAAGAATCTGAGTTCAACTCCTACACTAGTATTGTCACTATCCAGATCAGATTTGATCAAATAGCCCTGTTGAAAGCATTGTCTTATAGTTCAATATTCAGCAGTCTAAAGCTGAAAGTTTGACTCCTATGTGAATACTGCCACTACTCAGACCAGTAACACCTGAAGAAGAGTGGTGAATAATACTACTCGAAACGTTGTGTAATTACTAACCTGTGATTGTATGTTATTACTAACAAGTTGTTTGTATTTGAAAAGTTTAAAGTTCAACATTTTTTAGACATTCAACAATTAATGATAGATGATGGAGATATTCCAACATATTATCACTTTTAAAATACCATTATGACAAATATTCAGGCAAATCCCTCTCTAAGAACAGTTACTTCAATCTAAGCTTTGACTTTAAGTTCATGCAAAGTTCATATCTGGAAAAAAATGTTAAATTTATACTATTTCTTATTTAATAATATTTTAATTGGAAATACTTTTTTATTCATTTTTAGTGAATATATATATTTTATTTTGATCAAATCATTTTTATTTTAATCTTATATCTATTAAAATGAAGTATTGTGGTCATGGTTAAGCCATCTGAAATATAAGCGGTAGAAATTTCAGAAAATGTTCGCAATTACTTTTAATTGCAAAGTTTTCTTGAAAAACCTCAGCAACTTAAGATAGTCTGGCATTACAATTAGGGTTACAGAATCTCGGGACCGCTGAAGGAGATTTACCTAAGCCGAGAAATTGATAATTTAAAACGACTCACTGCTAACTTCGAAGCAATTAGATTTCTTTATTCTCTAATGCTTGTTGACGTCTTAGAAAATATAATAAATGTGTTACTATAGTAACCAAACACAATATTTCTTGTCTTTTCTTATTACGACTATGTTTTAAAATAGTTGTCAAAAATATTTACAGTTCTAAATGAGTTACCATGTGCTCATATATACAAATTAGAAAACAAACGAAAATAATAACTCCCTATCGTCATATATATGATAGGCGTTTTTTAAAAAAATAATAAAAATAAATATTTCTTTTTATATAAAATTAAAAATTGCTCAACATAAAACAAAGTCCCTACTTCAAAGTTAGCCACGTTCCAAACTCTACTTAACGAATAAATTAATTTATAAAAAATATATATAGCAGTTTATACGTGATTAGAAAGGAGTTGTTGTTAACCGAAAAAACCGGAGCTTCGATTACTCGAGGTCTTGAAGAAATTGATAAAGGCAACTTCTAATATCCACTTTATTCATTCTTGTCGTTGTAGCTGTTATTACAATGTGATTTTTCACACAGTAAACGAACATGGACGTATTGCTTACCAACATATATCAGTCAGTGCGCTGACTTTACTGGCTATATAGCTCTGAGTTTAAAATCAAGAAACACAATAATCTAAGCACGCACACGAAATGGAACAACAGTGTGGAGATTGCTGATGTATGAATGAAATGGCAAGATTACTTATTCACTTAATGTAAAGTACTAAAAAAGACTTTATTGCTCAGGAATTCATAAAACGTTCAAACGCTAGATCTGCAGGCACAAGAATCAATCCTGGAACCTCCCAATCCGAAATTGGATGCACTAACAAAGGGGGCAAAGTGCACAGGGTGTTTGAAATACTAAATGTAGATAATTCATATTTATGACCCAAGAACTTTTCATTGCGAGGAATTATTTTAAAGATTAGCAATATTTTAAAATTATTATGAGAGATGTTATTAAAAATTTATAGATAAAAGTGACGTTGGTAAATTTTATTATGGTGATAGAAATGAGAGAAGAAATAGATTTGTGGTATTTGCAAAAAAAAAAAAAAAGAAAAACTGGATATTATGAATCCGTTTTTGCAGAAAAATCCTAAATGTAAATAGACATGGAAGCATTCGAATTTCAGCAGAAATCGATTTTATGTGGTCTAACAGAAACTTGTATTGAATTCAAAAATAATATTTTTCATCGATTCATGCAAAAATAAAAAGATGAAAATTATTAAGAAATACAGTATTATCAGACGATATTTCTAATCTTTAGAAAATTTCCAATGTAAATTAGAATTAACAAATGGTTTTAAATTATTAACAGACTTTTAAGCTGATTCCGACTTGATTGATATCGATAAGAAAATAAATGATTCTTTACTAAAAACTATAAAAAGATAGTTGTTATTTACCAGGAAATATTGTATTCATACAAAAATTGTATAAAGAAAATAAAAAATATGAAAATGTTTAAAGATAGTTCAATAAATAGAATAGAATGGCTACACTTTTGTACAAACAAAGAGGAAATAATGATGTATGGAAATATAATTATGAATGACAAATAAAACTACAGAAAATTATAAAAATATCAAAATTGTAAAACAACTTATTGTTAATGAAAGTTAAGTTATTTTAAAAATAAAAAAGGATTGAATTATTATTAACAAGATGACACAGGATGAATGATATAAAGAATGATATAATACTGATAATACCAAAATAAGAAAGTGAAGAACATATTACAGTTATTGAAACTTATGAATTACTCAGCATTTTAAAGAAGAACTGAGACAAACAATTAAATATATTAAGAAAAGAAAATTTTCTGGGTAAGAGCTAATTAATAATAATATAAAAGAAGCAGGTATAAAAATAGAAATATTGTTGGTTAAGTTATATTCAAATGTTTAAATAACAACTACATATCATATAATTGGAAAATTTCATTAGTAATATTGATATATAGAAAGGTGATAAAGAAGATATCAGAGTTTACAGACTTAACAGTCTTCTATCCATTTTATTCAAAGTCTTTATGCAGGTAATAATAATTCAACTCTAGCAAGCTTTTAATTTTAACCAACCCCCAAATCAAACTGGATTTACAATAATATTAGACCTGCAAATTACATTCAAATATTCAGAGAATTTTTAGAAAGAATCAATAAATAAGAATTGTCATTATGTTTTGTATTTGTGGATTATAAGAAGGCATTTGACTTTTTGTATAAGCATCTTTACAGAAATTAAAGTATTTGGGTCATCAAGATATTGACCTGAAATAGGTCATATTTTGAAGAATATCAGAATGCAATAGCAGTAATTAAATTACATGTTGGTACTAAGATGTCTAATATTAAAAATATATGGCAAAATAATTCCATTTTACCAAAAAAACTTACAGCAGTTTTACAATAACTATTTTGTGAAATAAAATGGGAAGTTAAGAAAATAAAAGTAAAAATGGAGATTAAGTCATCTAGATTTTTAAAATGATGTGATTGTTTCTGAAAATAATGCTTCAGACATTCAGGAAATATTACAAAAGTTATGAGATGAAAATAGGAAATAGAACTAAATGTAAATCTTAAAATGGAGAAATTATTATTCAATGTATTTTATTAGAAAAAAAAGTAGGTTGGTAGTCATAAACTTGAAGAACTTGGATGCTGTGCTTTTGATATAAGTAACTTAATATTAAAAGAATATATGAGTATACATTAGAAAAGGAAGAATATTAATATATTTTCCATTAACAGAAAAACAATTTACAGACTTCTGACCATTCAATAAAGTATGAAGAAATGAATGTTAAGTATAACAAGAAGATATTAAAAGCAATATATGATGAGAAAACAAGTAGTAATCACTGATGTCATTGATAATATTAACAAGAGTGAAATAGAACTGGTCTAGATAGACAGCTAGAAGAGATGATTATAGATGTACAGTTGAAGTTTAAATGGAGACTGAAAAGATTATAAAGACACCAAAAAGTTAATGTGTGTAAAATGAATGGTTGAGAAAAAAAACTGTGTTGTGTTATTGAAGATCAGTGAAACTGGATTAAAGTTGGAAACTTTTGCTTTGTCTTGGTTTAATAATGTTTAAAAGTTATACATCTGCTTATCTACTGAGTTCAAATAAGTCTTAGATAAAGCATGATTTTTTTTTTTCAAATTGCAATGAGTTTATAATTTTTAAGCCTATTCATAGTTAATTAAACTTAGATCATCGTTAGATGGGTAACTAGCTATTGTTATTTAGAAAGTAAATTAAAGGTGGAAAATGTTATAATCTTCATATTGGAAAAGGTCTTTGTTCTTTAAGTCATAATATGTTCTTTAAGTCATAAGAGGCACTTTAAAAGTAATTTAACATTTTTTTTCCTCATGTGTTATAGTATCAGCCAGGCAGCGAACCCACTAACCCAGGACAACTGCTTGTAAAGCAGCTATCGCTGACCTCCCGACCACCAATGCTTGACAACAATTTTATCTATTTATACATATAAAGTAATAGTTTTTAAAATTAATTTAATAATCTTATTTGCATTCACTATATTAACATTTGTATGATAGAGATAAAATGTAAAGATCCATTTATAAATAGCATTATTTTTTAATATATTAAATTAACTGTAAATTGAAATATCTACAGATAATAAATAAAGTATTTTAATGTTGGACCTCTATTTTATGTACATTTTTGAATCTCTTTTACTTGAGAGTATATGAGAAGCTTGTCAACCTGAAATGACGAGCAGAGGAGTCTCTATTTGGATTAGTTCCTACTCTTAAAGTTTTCCAAGTGGTTACTCTTGTTGAATTTAGAAGCCTAGATGTACGATATTTAAATATATTCTTTTTTTTTTTGAATTTTCAAAATTAGATTATAGGCAATTCATAATTATACAAATGAATTAAATTTCTATTTATATGATCTACTAAATTATAATTTGATATATATATATATATGTAAATTAACGTATTGATTTTTTTTTTAACATTAGCTTTAAATAGATGCAATAGTATTCATATAGAATCATTTGTTTTCTAAGCTATTCTGGATTTGTAATATTTCTAGATTTCTTTTATTATAAATCCATGTACTTTTAAAGTGACCATATACTGTTAAAAATTCAAATAGAAATTAAAAGTAATATATATATATCATGTTTGTGCATTAATTTTAATATATATGGCATACAATAAATAAGCATAGCTCAATATACATACATATATTGTTGTAACTTTTTTTTTCATGTGCCATAGCATTGGCTGAGAAGCGAATCCGCTAACCCAGGACAATTGCTTGTAAGGCAGCTGCTTTCTTTTCTAGTTAATAAAATAAATTTTTCTCTATTATTGGGTAGATAACAGATAAGATGATCAAAAATAAAATTTAAAAGTCTCTCATCGTACTGCCTAAGAGAATAAAATTTTAGAAAGTATTTAAAGACATCTTCTAAGATTTTATTGATCAATATATATATTATAACCTGACCACCACACAACCCCTTTATTACCTCGGTTGTAACAATTTCCTGATGAGCATGCTGCAGGAAGGAACTATTGATTGGCATTCCCCAATGCAGATGTTAACCCCCCCATACAACAATATTTCCTGCTCATCAGAGGATGTAGCACCATAGAGACTGGAAGAATCTAGATATTTCTATGTTTGGTTTTCCAAATGGTGCCACTAGAGTTCCATCTCACTACAACCTGACTTATCTAGGTCTAGTTATGCCAGATGTAGCTCAGGAGGCATGAGATTCTCATGAACAAGTGCACTGAATGATGAATAATGTAATAAAAATAAAATAGAATTGAACAACTGGATAATCTACTTTTTTGGCAGGATAGATAAGAAAGCATCAAGATTAAGCCATGTTTTTCAATTTATTAAGACTGCCTCAAGCTGTTATCACACTTTATTCGAAAACATCATTCCAAAAATTAAAAATGTAATCTTTTTAATAAATGCCAGCTTTTATTTACATCGTAATTTGAAACTATAAAATCAATAATGATTTTCTTTTAACTATAAACTTTTTGCTTTATTTTTTTAATTTAATCAAATCATGCTAGTCTTTTTTAAATGGGGGGGGGATCTTTTGAATATATATACATGGAACAGTATATCTGTTTCATTACCCCCCACCAAATTTTGGGATGAAATCGCCTGGAAGTACGATTTTCATTCATATAATGTACACATCATTTCTTATTACTCCATTTCCATTGGTTTTAGGTTTGCTGATGAAATGGGTAAGATGAGCTGGAAAAGTGAATACATGAACCATAGCCTCCAATGCTAGAGCAAGTAGATGGCCAAGCACAGCCTACCAGTACACACTGCCCCATGATGTCATGAGAAAATACCTCATTTTAAGCACTACCTCTCTTGTACCTAGAAGAATCATCCACAAATAGTAGGAGCCAGAAAAAAAACAATTTGGCACTCAGCCAACCCTGCTCAACTTCTGTGAGTCTTAAGGGCTTATTCATTTGGTTTATTCATGAAACCAAGGCCTATTCATGAGGCCTTTATATACATACTGCTGGACTACTCTCAGAGCTCAACATCCAGGTCTGGATAGTGCCAAGCATATACTTTGGAGCATCATAAACACAATGCATCCAAGCAGCCCTGCTCAATCATCCACCCATCTCAACATGAAAAACAAATTCATGCATCACTACATCCAACTCACAACTTTTTCCATCAGCTATCTTTACTTTATTGTTCTGTATTGTAACTACAACCTGGTTTGGGAGACTGATAATCATGATCAGTTCTCCTATCACATCTTTCTTTGTTTTGAGGTGATACACTTCTGTTTTGTTCTATTTTTGGGCATTTTCAGGCCATACGTCATCATTGTGGCTCATCTCTCTAGCCACACTTTCCTGCAAGTT
This sequence comes from Epiperipatus broadwayi, assembly GCA_028023455.1. Lineage (NCBI taxonomy): Eukaryota > Metazoa > Onychophora > Udeonychophora > Euonychophora > Peripatidae > Epiperipatus > Epiperipatus broadwayi. The sequence continues at coordinate 2,149,800 of JAQFVV010000075.1, forward strand.
ATGATCATCATTTGATCTTCTTATAACCTGGGTTTGGTATGGGCTATGCATGTTGCCTGTTGAATATCTTCTTTGTCTTTTCCATGGTGGTATCCCATGTCTTTGGTGCTGATACCCTGGTAGTGGGTCATAGTTGTTATATTTTCTAGGAGGCATTTTCCTTTTGTATCTGATGGCTCCTATTCTAGGCCCATCATCTCTTCTATAGGGAGGTTTGTTTTGTGGTTGCTTTGCCCTCCTTCCTTGGTTGCTGATGCACCACAGCTCTCATAGGCTGTTAATAGTTCAGCAACCTGCTCAATAGATTGACGGTCAGTCCCAATTAGCATTCTTTCTATGTAAGTTGGGAAGCTGTGCCATATCAATCTAATAATCTGGAGTTCAGATAGGGGTCAGATATCAAGGCTCTTAACCTGGCCACCTGTCTTCTAAAGAAGGGTGTATAAGGCTCTCCAGGTGGATATTTTTCCTGAGACACCTTATATTTAATCCCCTCCTGATAATTGTCACTCCAGTAACAGTTCATTAGTGCTCCCATAAAATCATCAAAATTTGTAGGTTGGATGAACAGTGAATCCCACCATGATTGCACTGCACCTTGGAGATGACTACATGCTATTGCCAGCTTTGCCTCTTCTGTCAATACATTAATACTAAAGTATCTCTCCAAACTTTTTACATATTCTATAGGTGCTTCATTACAGCTCCCTGAAAAATTTCTGATTTTTAAAAACTGGTTTACAATTCCAGACATCTGGTTGGTTATAGAGACTTCATGACTAACTTTGGTAATTATCTTTTTGACTTTCTTTTGGGACTGTTTCTGCCTTTCCTTGTTTAGGCAATGTATTGCTATTTTTTATTTCTAGCTCTTTCATCTGGGTGGTCAATATATCCACCTCCTGCATGGATTCTTGAATTCTTATTATTTTTGTATCCATGGCCTCACATATCTGGGTCATTTTAACTTCTTGCTCTATTAATGAGCCTTTAACTTCCTCCATCACTTCCTCCTTAATTTTTAATATTTTGTTAGTCATCTCTTTTATTAACTGGTCAAACTTTTCATTTTGGCTTTCAGTTATTTCTCTGATTTGTTCTTTCAATTCTCTTTTGTCTTCTTCTCTCTGTTCTTTTTTCTTGTTGTATTCTTCTCTCTGTTCATCTCTTTTCTTGTTGTCTTTTTCTCTGTGTTCACTATGTTCTTTTTTCTCTTCCTCTCTTTTCTTGTCGTCTTCTTCTCTTTCTTTATCTCTTTTCATGTTATCTTCCTTTCTTTATTATCTTCTTCTCTTTGTTCATCTCTTTTCTTGTTATCTTCTTCTCTCCGTTTTCTCTGTTCTTTGTTATTTTCATTTATCATTTCCATTAACTGGGCTAACATGGACATTTTCCCTGTTCTCTGTGATTGCTTTTGATCATCTGCTTTGTCTTTTTGTTTAGCTTCTTTCTCAGGAAGATTCTCTATACTTTCTGTATTCATCATCTTTTTTGCTTTTGATCTGGTTATCATCAGTATTTTTTTTAAAATTTTATTTGTACTTTTTTATTTCAATTTTGATAAGCTTCTCTCTCCATCCATACCATGATTTAACTCCAAGCCTTTGTTATGCCTGTTTTATTCTATATATACCATTTATGCCATTCATTTTTATGTTCTTTTCCCCCCCTTTTTGAATAAATCACATCACTGCATCATATGCACTGCTCATATCACAGAATCATGATCTGCTTATGCCTGTGGATAGGCTAGCTAGATAAGGCCTCACACTAAGGTGACAAATGTAACCAGACCACCACACAACCCCTTTATTACCTCAATTGTAACAATTTCCTAATAAGCATGCTGCAGGAAGGAACTATCGATTGGCATTTCCCAATGCAGATGTTAACCCCCCCTACAACAATATTTTCTGCTCATCAGAGGATGTAGCACCATAGAGACTGGAAGCATCTAGACATTTCTATGTTTGGTTTTCCAAACAGTGCCACTAGAGTTTCATCTCACTACAACCTGACTTACCTAGGTCTAGTTATGCCAGACGTAGCTTAGGAGGCATGAGATTCTCATGAACAAGTGCATTGAATGATGAGTGATGCAATAAAAACAAAATAGAATTGATTAACTGGATAATCTACTTTATTAGCAGGATAGATAAGAAAGCATCAAGATTAAGCCATGTTTTTCAATTTATTAAGACTGCCTCAAGCTGTTATCATACTTTATTTGAAAATATTGTTCCAAAAATTAAAAATGTAATCTTTTTAATAAATGCCAGCTTTTATTTACATCGTAATTTGAAACTATAAAATCAATAATGATTTTCTTTTAACTATAAACTTTTTGCTTTATTTCTTTTTTAATTTGATCAAATCATGCTAGTCTTTTTTAAATGAGGAGAGGAGGATATTTTGAATATATATACGTGGAACAGTATATCTGTTTCAATATATTTAATATGTGTCTATATTATTATATTATTATTTTTGTTTGAAAAGTGCAGTTGAATTTTTTTTATATAGATCCAGAAAACTCACAAATAAAACTGATATTGTATAAAAATATACAAAATAGGATATACTAAATCAAATTTCAAACAGTTCTACATTAATTGTATTTCTATAATTACTATTTAGATTACGTTTAGCCAACTGTCCATTTCTATATATTTAAAACATGATCAACTTAAAATTCGTAAATATAAAACTAGTAAATTAAGTTATTTTGTATATATTACAATTCAAACAAAAGGTATTTATTAAAAGTGAATTTATTTAAATAATATATCTGAGAACTTTAATTAAAGACACCTTATAAATTATTTAGTTGGTAAAAATAAGTGATTATAGATTTTTTTTAAAAAAATCAAATTAAGATATAATATTAAAGATTTAGTATTGTTATTATTATTTTCTTTCATTATCCAATATCTGAAATTAAATGCTCAGAATAAACACAGGCAATTTATATAATATGCTGCTATTTTATATCACCTAGTTATGGATAATTTTCCCCGGAAAAACATAAAAGAAATAAAGAGTTGTGGGTAATGGTGACTTATTAAGATACCAACTGACCAGAGACTATAAGAATGACTTCTTGACAAAATTCAATCAGTCTTGCAAAACTTATATGCAACCATGATAAGGCTGACTTAAATTTTAAAATAACAATTTTATATCATCTTCGTCAGAATGATCCAGTAAGCAAACTCATTCTGGACATTTTGCCTAGCTGAAAAAATGTATCTTCTCTTTGAACTAAAATGGATAAACAACATTAACAAAGATTATCACTAAATACTGCTTTTAAAAAATCCAATTTACTGAATTCAACTTATAAAAGAATTTTGGAAAATTGCTTATGAGATGCTCATTATAACATCAATTGAATCATTGGTTTCTTCTTCCAAAATAATTTTGAGGTAATTTGTTTGGAAACTATATGGATTACCTTTCTATAGATTAATGAAAGTTAAAACTTTATACAAGATGAAGCTAGATCAAAGTATAAAGTTGCAGCTTTGGAGAAAATGCTTAACTCAACAAAGTTAATTCAATCTATGGATTATTATTTATTTGCTAGGTTTTATAAATTATTAAAACAGCCTGAACTATATAGCAAAGTAAATTAAGTGTGTTTAAACCAAAGGATTAGTAATCTATTGCTTATAAAATACATGCTAAATACCAACCATTAGGATATATTAGTCTGCAAATGTTTCTCTAAAGAATTAAACCACTCTCTTTACATACAATGACAATTTAATATCAATCCTTATAATAATGGAGTTATTATTATGAATACCACAATATAAAAATATGATAATCATCATAAATTTATCAGCAGATATTCTAAAATGAATTAATGTGTTAACTATTTAATCTGGAGTAGGATTACTAGATGTGTTTTATTAAATTTCTTAAAATCATTATCTTAAGAGTTACTAAAAACTTTTTAAACCTACTGTAGGGATTATCTTATAAATTTTTATTTAATGCTAGTGCTTATATTAAAGTATTTCCAGTAAATTATAAATGTTGAAATACTCTATAAAGTGTAAATATTTGCACAGAATAATTTTCAACCATTCATGAAAATAGGATTACATATTTGAGGAATCACTTAAATAAATTTTGTTTATAAATGTTGAAATTATTTAGTTTATAATTATTAGTAGTATAATAAATAAATAATATAGTTCTCAAGATAAGGCTGAGATATGAACGTACAGGTAACAACTTTATAATATTATTAATGATATTGGGTACATGTGTAATATATGTGATTTATATTTTATATTGGAATCAGATTGCATTTTGTTAAACTAACTTATAAACTTCAGTAAACCTATTCATGTTTAATTGACGTTATGTTTTATTAGTTTTTTGAATTCAGCCTCAGATTAATAAGTACATATACATCCTAAGTAGATTATTAAATCACTAAGTCATATGTTTTCGTATAGTGTCTATGAATAGTATAATTTGAATGCTGTACTGTGCAATGCAGATATCACATCACCAAAAAACTAAATCATATTTGTTAGTAGAAGTTCACTCCTAACTAAATATTTAAACTTTCAATATAATAATATAAGAAGCAGAGCCAGTCATTCTAGTAAAAAATGAATATTATAATGAATGAAGGCATGTATTTTGTACAACATTAGGAGTACCAGTTTAAATAATTTAGCTTACTCCAAAAGAGTGAAAGAACTAACCTACTTTTATAGAATGAGATTGATTATTAATTATTGTTGTGAAAATAATGAAGGGTATTATAAAACATTCTTACCCTTGTGTGAGAGTAGATTTTGAGTTACTACTATTCAACTATCTTCAGTAGAATGGCATGTCTTTGCAACACTTACAATTACACATATAATCATCATCCAAAATTAGCTTATTCACAAAGAACAAACAATAATATTTATTACAATTTTTATAAAATTTTATTATTAAATTATGTTTATTATTTGTTTATAATTTTATTTTGTTTATATACTTATTTATAATAAAGCAATTGTTACATTCCAATACATCTGTTTGTCATTATTGGAGTCATCATCTACACATTGTTAAAATAAAAGGTCATATCCAAGTTATTTAATTACACAGTTATTTATTAAATTTATACACACCATTTATGATTATTATTGCTATCTGAAATACAAAGTAATATTCTCCTTTACATTTATCATACCTAGAATAACTTAATAAACTTTAAATCTATACTTCTTTTCAATTGAATAATCAATATTGATTTAGTTAATAACCATGAGAATTAATTAATTGAACATTATACTTAACTTAGAAGTGAGAGAGAATTAATTTGCTAGCCTTATTTAAAAGTGCATGTTAATTTGTTCCTAAGTAGTCTTATCAGAAAAGATATAATATCTGTATTTAAGAATACAATAAGATTATTATTATACATCTTTAAGAATTCCCTAAAAATTTATTGTTCTTAAATTGCAATGTATTATAAAATTATGGAATAGTTATTATTATTTATTTTATATGAAAAATAAATATGCATTCATTTTAATTTACTTTTCAACAGTGCACAACCAATATTAAAAGCTCTCTACACAAAATTCACTCATTTCAACAGATTGCTGTTTGCTCATACCTGATTGTGACTTGTACTTTGGGTTATATATATATATTATAACGATCCAGAGAATAGGGAGCTTAACATAATCTACACTACAGGGCGCTACTAGGCATTTGAACCTAGAAAATTTATAAAGTAGGCAGATACGTAAGTCAAAAAAAAATTTTTTTTTTAATTTAATATATTTTGATTCTGATCATTAGCCCATTGTCACTAGCTCAGTGGAATAGCAGAGATTTACATTTTATAATAAATTCTTATCTAAGAATATATAAAAAAAGAATAAAATAAGCCACTGCCAGTAATTATACACACAAACATTTATTTACGCACATATATAATATTTAAAATTGTTTTAGTATCAGTTTACATTTTAAAATTTAACTTACATTTTTTTTACTTTGATTTTAATTTACATTTTAATTTTTATAAATTTACATTCTAATTTTTATAAGTTCGCACAGATGGGTTTATAAAAGTTTGTTTTAAAATGTTGAGTATAGATCGGTTACATAGATTACACGGTCAAAAAATATTTCAAAATAAACATAAACTATCAAAATACAAAGTCATTGATACTGTCAATTGCATAGGGAATACAAGAAACCCAATGGTATTCATCATAAGATACCGCATTGGCACTAATAACTTAAAAGACATCCGAATAAATACATTTTAGATACTCACCATAAGGTATCCTTATTTACCGAATGTCTATATATTTTGATCAAATATGAAAAACAAAAACATAATTGACCGATAACGAATCCATGCAAGCGTCTATACCCAGCTTAAATTTAATGCACTTTTATTTTAGAGTGTCGAGTATGAATAGACTACACAGATTTGCATTTGAAAGAAAATATTCTATCCTTATTTAAACTTAGGCCAAAAGTTCACAGTCAAACCAATGTCAATTCATCTGATATATCGATGCATTCAATGTAATACGAAATACGGCAGCACAAAAGGTTAAGAGAAGAAATTGCCTCTTGCCAGATAGGAATACTACATCTATCTGACAAGAAGAGCAATAAAAAAAAACTCCATAGGAAAGGACTGTGGTCATTTTGCTGACTTACAAATTGCATTCCATAGGCCAAAAAAGAAGTGTGCAGTGTATAAAGCGATTCTGCCTGTAGCGAATCTCGTACTACATCTACTAATTACACCAACATATCCAATCCATTGACCCAATTTAACTACAAAACAAATAACCTAAGATTACCCTCTCCTAATATAACTTTACAAATCTATATAGCCATAAACTCCTGACTTAAGTTTAACATTTATATAATATTAAATTAGCGAAAAACAAAACAGTCATGATAAAACTTAAAAGAACAAAAAAAAAATGGAAATGATTTTACAAAAAAGAAATACATCAAATAAAATTATAACTAATTAATAAATAATTTAGTTTGGTCAGATAGCAATCTATTTCTATTTTTTTTAAATATGGAAAGTTTTTAATTTAATGTTCATGAATTATCTAAAGTTATTACGGTTTTAAAAGGTCCATAATTTGTAGTTGTTTGTAATTTTGAACGGAAATTCCCATGCTGTCCTGAAGATATTGGTATCCAGTTAGCCATTGTTTTTTATTTATCCGAAGATTTTTTAGTTTAGCTGGTCCTTAATGTAGAAAAAATGATGTCATTTCTTTTTTTTTTTTAACAAAACTGAAGAGATTGTAGAGTGTGTCTTTTCAATCCCTTCTCCTTCAACTCTGCACTAACACATATAGTCACATCTCTCTTCTAATAGCTCACTAATAATTTCCAAACTTTTCCTTTTATATTAATTTTAAGGATTCAGTGGACATTACATCATCGATGATGATGATCCTTCCATTGAGGTCTGCTTTCTCGATGGATTTCTCTCATTTGCTATTAGTTTCTTTTGTTTTCCTATCTGGCCATTGCTTATACATTTGAAATGCTCAAGGGCTAGCTTACTAATTAAAATAATCATTTCCATTTTACAAAAGATTAATTAATTTATCTACATTCTTGAAGATATATTTTTATCTTCAATTAAATCTTTTTAAGTTTTTGTTTTTAAAATACCTTTTCTATTTTTAATAAAGTTTTATTTTAATAAGTTTTTTTTTTATCTGTGCAATTTTATATATATATACGAGTTTAAGATGATTTTTTAATTTTCAATTTTTAATTCTTAAAAAACAAGTTTTTATTTGCAAACTTTCATTTTTTTCATGTTTAATAATAAAAAAACAATGTAACGTTGTCTGTGCCCGTTACAATATATATATAATGGAGTAATCCATACTCTTTTTAGGCTTGTGAATACATGATCTTCCATTATTAAAGATTTAAAAATAAATATGAATCCACCTTTTTTTTAAAGATTTAAAAATAAATATGAATCTACCTTTTTTTAAAACTTTTGATGTTTGTAAACTTACTCTTGCTAACATTGATGGAAATTACTTGAATTCAATATATCAACCTGTTGAGAATATGATAATCATAATTTATAAACTAATAGTCAAGTATACAAGGATAGAGTCTGTATTTCACTTTTAATAATTTTGCTTTAATAATAAAACAGGAGATAATGACTCAATGTATATGCAAATAATTATAAAAACCATTCTCCCCTCAGGCTTTGAATAAAAAACAATTTGTTGCCAAAAGATCAAGAATAGAATTGAGCCTTCTATTTTTTGAGCATTCAATATTTATAAATTTATTCTTGCAACATTATACAAATTAGGTATAAATTCAGTACAATAAACAGATGATAACATGGAATTAATAATTAGTAAACTATTAATCAATTATAAAATAATGGACATAGAGTCTCATATTCAATATTATTGTTTTCATAATCAAACAAAAGTTAATAAGTGCAAATACTAAATTAGCAGAGTTCACTTCATATGTAATTAATATTGTCACAGGTAAGCTTATAAATATCAAGAGTTTAAAGAATAGGTAGATTCATTATATTTTTGATTCTTTGGTAAAAAAGATTATTATTTAATTAATTACTTATATACTGAACTAAATTAAATAATATTTACAATTATTGGCTTTTGTTTGAATGTTAAACAATGTTTATAAATGTGACATTTAATATCCAACTTATTTAATTGATTATTAGCTTAATAATTATTAATTATCATGTTTTTATCTGACTGATACAACGAGTTCACTCTTCATTTCCATCAATGATTGATAGTATTAAGGCTAAATTTGTAAACATCAAAAGCTTAAAGAATAGGTGAGTGCATTCTATTCTTGATTTTTTGGCAACAGTGTTATTTGTAGAAGTATTTACATTTAATTAAGGTTTATTTTTAAAACACTGTTCAAAACTTTGTCTGTACTTGTTACTGAAAAACATTCTTTTTCTTCCTGGGTTTTTTTTTTATGACTCCAAACAAATCTCTCCATGTTATTTTTTTTCTTATCTAAATATATGCTGTAAGAAGATTTTTGTTTTATTATTTGCTATGGAAAAAACAATGATTATGGAATAAAATCATATTAATTAAACTGGTGAACATACAGCTATTTATTAAATGTGTTTATTAGATTGTTTTTTGTCATAATCTTATCATTATATATTGTAATGGGACAGCCTTTCCATGGTATGCACAAAGGTGGGTGAGTTCCTCTGAATAAATAAAAGAGTATATCTGTGTTGTTCACATTCATGCATAACCCTAGTACATTAAAGTCATACCCAGGAGAGAAGATAGTAAAATCTAAATAACTATGATTCTACCCTTAATGTTTCTCATCCATATTGCAGTTTGCTTCCATTATTCTGGATTTCTAACCCAGAAAAAGGTTGTTTGATTCTCTGTTTCAGGGTATATTTGTATCAGCAAAGTCTGAATACGTGTAAAATAAATATGTCTGTTATTGGGAGTGAGTATGGTATATTATATAAGTGTAAGTAACAATTGTAAATATATGTGTAAGAATATGACTAAGAAAAATTTGATTACAGAAAAATAAACCCAGAATTGTGTTTTAACATTTAAATAAATTTAATAATCATATTTACATTGATTAGTCTTTGAACAAGAAAATTTAAAACAAAATTAGAGAAAACTCATTTAGACATTTGTGGTAATTCTTTATTTATGCTTGGTTTATAACAATGTTCCAAATCCTGATCCCATAAAAAATAGCCACTAAATGTCCCGATTAACATGAATGATTTTCATATTATATACAACATTGCAATACATAGTACAGTATTCATTTACTTTTTATCTTTTACTTAATGCCATGATGATTTTAAAAAAACCCTGTTATGTACAATATGTGTGCAATGAAGGAGAGTTATAAGTGCATGACATAAATAATTAAAAAGATATGCAAAAATTTTTTTGAAAAAGCCAACAGTTAACACAAACTTTGGAATAAACCAATAAAGAAAGTGTATGTGTTGTACATATATCAATGTTTAATTTATATATGTATTATGCAACATCTTACCTTGCCCCATTTATAGTGATCGGTCTACTTCTTAATCAAGAACATACCTCATAGATTTTATTTATCCAAGGTAATATTATGAATAAAAAAATTTCTATTTATTTTTATTTCACAAATCTTAAATTAAAGCTATTTGGCTCTATATTAAAATAAAGAAAATAAAATTATGATATATAGCATACAAACAAATAAATATAGATGTTAACTTTATAATGTGTCTTTATTATTCATATAGTCACTGTTCTAATGGCTTGTTCCCATAATCTGTGGTGGTTATTTTATGCATATCTGGGGATTCAAACATCTATTGGATAGGTTGACTTTATTAGACTTTGAACTGGAGTTTTGAAATGACAATTAAAATGGAGAATTCATGACGGATTGGTTCGATGTTTATTAATTCAGGCATGGAGAGATAGGACAATTTCATATCAATCTTGATGATTCCTAGCTCCACTATCAATGATGATCTTCCTTTCACAATGTTCTCCTTGCACTTAGCACTACATATTTACTTTCATCATTACTTATATTTGTTTTTATGGTTTAAGTTGATTAGGGCAACATCAATATTTCTTCTTCTATTGCATGCTTTTATATTTAAGTCTGGGAATCTATAATGTAAAATCAATGGTGGTTTTAGAAATTTGAACACTTTACTTTGTTTTCAACTTATTAATGTTTGAGTTCTTTGTTTAGCTGTTTTATGAGCGGTATGTTTCTCTCACATTAAGTATTACAACTCTGAATTGGTCGATACTAATCTTCAAACTTTCCTTTCAGCTCCTTTGCATAGAGAATGGTAGATTTTCCCCCAAAGATAAAAGAATTTTCTCTCTTTCTTGAGCAAAAAAGCTTATTGCATATTTTATATTAAGCCAATTCATGTTGATACCTTATTGTAGATATCATCTTTGCTATGTATTAACATAAACAACTTGTTAAAACAAAAATAAGAAAGGAAACATTTGATTTTTCTCTACTTTAATATTATATATATATGTGTGTGTGTATTTTTTCTTGATTGCATTCACTCATCTGATCTATTGCATGTTGTTCTTTTGTGTTGGTAATCATATTACATTTAATGTTAATTGTTGTAATGGGTAGTTGTCATATCTATTTAACTGACTTGATTTATACTTTGATTTAATGATTATTTTAAAAAAAAAAGATTGTGCTTTAAAATTTAGATTATAATTGCTGGTTTGTCATTTTATGGGCCCTAATATTATCTAATATTATTAATTAATGAGTAATGTTAATATCATGAGACTTGAATTAGGGCTGGGTCTCATGTTGTGTACTAGGTATTGGAGAGGTGTTGGAGGTATCTGTAGCACAATATATATATATATTATAATTTAAATTATAAAATGGCTACTTTTCTAATGATAATAAAAATTTAAAGTCTTCATCTCTTTTTTGAAAAGGTTGCCAAATTATAAGAAACTATAATTCCAGTAGTCAATCTAAACAAATATACTCAATGAATAATATTTCTGAAGTATAAGTTTCACTACACCATTCTCACACAGAGTGGGGAATGGTTTTTATCTGATTTTAACACAATGTGGAAGAGTGTAATCAAAAACACATGACCAAATATATGTGAAAAAGATGTATTTAATCTTAAGATGCACCTTATATGCTTAACCACAACTTATCCATTGGGCCAAAGCATAATCTCTTACAGATATCTTTAACATTATGTAGATAGTCAATCATAACAGTTTGATTGATGTATCAAACTTATCTCTTTTATGATTTTGACACAAACTATAATGATGTTTGTAGTGAAAATTACACTACAGAAATCTCTAATCTAATGAATGACTAAAAACAATTAAAATAAGAGTTCTAGTCTTAAGTAAAATCTAAATCAATTTTATTACTTTTATGCACTTTATATGAATGCAGCATCAAGTACATATTTATTATCATCTATGTAGATAAGCGACCAAAGCTATGTAATTGTTGAATATACATTTATGGAGGGAAAATTAATTATATTATTGAATAGTAAACAATTATAATATTTCAATTATTACAATTGTAAAACAAAATACAAATAACATACTTTTTTTTCTAAATATTGGATGATCAAATCAATACAAACGTCATGTACATTTTTGCGCATTAGATTTATAAAATATTACATTGTGGGTTTTTTTTCTTTATTTCCAATATAATATTTATGTATAATTCATAACTAATGGCAATATGATTTAGATACATTTCAAAGAAATAAATAATTTTAAAAAAAACCTATATTAGAGTTCTTTAAGAGCAACTGCTGTCTTTTTTCATTTAATCTATATTTCAAGAATTCTTATAAAAGAGTGTATTATTATTGGCTTTAGCTTTGCTTTCATTCGGCAATGTGAACAGCATTCCGAAAATTCAGTTTCAATTTTATACATATTGATAGACGTAGTTGTTTTAATTTTTTTTCTGCACACTTTAGTTTAGAATCATAGAGAACAACTTTTTTATGCAAAGGATAAAACATTCAAGCACAGAATAATTTTGCACATTGTAGTTAGCTTTATATATATATATATATATATATATATATATATATATATATATATATATATATATATATATATCAACAATCATTATCAATCAACTGCAGGATGAAGGTCTCTCCAAGTTTAATCCATCTTCATCGATCTTTAGCTTCTCTTCTCCACATCACCCCTGCACACTTTCTTATTTCATCCATCCATCTCACATGTGGTTTATTTCTCAGTCTTTTACAATCTCTTGGAATCCAATTTAAAATTTCAATTGTCCATCTACTATCATCTCTTCTAAAAATATGTCCAGCCCAACTCCACTTCAATCTTTTAATTTTTTCAATGAGGTCAGTAAGTTTGTTTTCTTACCCATACATTGTGTTTTCGATCTCTTCTTGTTATTCCAAACACACATCTCTCCATACTTCTTTGAGTGGTTTGAAGTCTCTGTATTGCTCTTCTATTAAGTGTCCAAGTCTCAGAACTATAAGTAAGAACTGGTAAAACACATTTGTTAAAAATTTTCCTTTTCAAACACATAGGCATATTTCCTTTTAGTATCAAGTTATTTCTACCAAAAGCACTTCAACCAAGTTTAATTCTATGATTAATTTCCTCCATTATGTTTCCATCTATATTAATAATCTGACCAAGGTATTTGTAACTGTTAACTTTCTTCTAATTCATCATAATCAATCTTTATTTTCATATTTTGAGCAAATTGATTAAACATTACTTTAGTCTTTTTAACGTTTATATTTAGTCCTACTTTCCTATTTTCATCTGATAACTCCTGCAACATTTCCTGCAGCTCTGAAGCATTATTTGCAAAAACAACTACATCATCTGAAAAATCTAAATGACTTAAATAATCTCCATTTAGTTTTACTCCTTTAGTTTTCCATTTTAATCCACAAAATATTTCTTGCAGCACTGCTGTAAAAAGTTTTGGAGATATGGAGTCACCTTGTCTTATATCTTTTTTAATGTTGACTTTCCCAGTATCATTATGTAATCTAATTGTTGCTATTGCATTTTTATAGATATTCTTTAAAATATGACAATATCCTGGATCTATACCTTGATGATCCAATGCTTTAATCACTGAAGAAATGTTTATAGAATCAAATGCCTTTTCATAATCTACAAATCCAAAACATAATGACAACTCATATTCATTTGACCTTTCTATAACTTCTCTCAATACCTGGATATGATCTACTGTACTAAAACCACTTTTAAATCCAGCTTGTTCTCTTAGTTGGTGAAAATCTAATGTTCTCTGTAGACGAGTTGTAATTATCTTGGTAAAAATTTTATATAAAACTGATAAAAGGCTGATAGGCCTGTAATTTCTAATATCTTCTTGATCACTTTTTTTTAAATATAAATATTATTACTGCATTCTTCCAGTCATCCGGTACATCTTTATCATTTAGACATTTGGTATATAACTTTGCTAAAAAAAAATTATTTTTCTTCACCTGCTTTTTTTAATATATCAATTATAATTCCATCATTACCTGCAGCCTTTTCTTTCTTTATACATTTAATTGCATGTCTCACTTCTTCATTTAAAATTCTGTGCAATTCGGAAAATGTAATAGATATAAGAGGTACTTGTTCTTTATTACTATATAATTCTTGATAAAAATCTTCTACCAATTTCATGATGTCATCTCTCTTTTTAGTAATGATTCCATCTTTTTTATTGCAGATATAAATTTCCTACTGATACCAAAATGTTGTTTTACATTCTTGACTTTTATTTTCTTCTACAGCTTTCCCTGCTAGTTCACAGTTATACTTTCTTATATCATTTTCAACTCTTTTCCACACCATTTTACAAAATTCGAGATATTCAATTCTTTTTAATGCATCATTTTTGTATATCATCATATTCCTTTTTTTTTCATAAATTCTCTAGTCTCAGTAGAAATTTTATTGGTCAATTGCTGCTTTTTTCTACCAGCTATCTTTGTTGCAGTTTTTAAAAGTGTATCAGTTATTTTCATATTAATTTCATTCAAATCTGAATCAGGTTCAAAATATACTAATACTTGAAACCCATTTGTAAGTTCTAATTTAAATTCATTAGAATGTTTTTGAAGATTATAAATATCAACTGTAAATATTGTTTTTCTTAATAATTTTTGTCTCTCTAGTTTTGCATTAACATGTATCTTACATCTTACTAATTGATGATCACTTCCTGTGTTAAATTTATTAAGTACATTACAATCTTGAAATATGTATTTTCTGTTAGTCAAAATATAATCCAATTCTGCTGTACCTTCATTTGGATGCTTCTATGTCCATTTCTTTTTAACCTTTTTCTCAAAAAAAGAATTCATAATATAAAGTTTTTCTTTTTCTGCAAACTCCACAAGTCTATGCCCTCTCTCATTTCTATTACCATAACCAAAATTACCTACAGTACTTTCATCTTTCATTTGTTTACCAATTCTAGCATTAAAGTCTCCCATAACAATTTTAAAATGTTGTTTATTCTGATCAAAAGCCTTTTGTACACCCATATAAAAATCTTCTACTACTTCATTGCTATGACAACTTGTTGGGGCATAAACCTGAATTATTTGCATTTGATATCTGCTATTAAGTTGTATAACTAATCTTGTCACTCTGTCCAATACACCATCAATTTCCACAATATTGTTCTTCCACTTTTTCTTTATAATGAATCCTACTCCACTTGTATTTCCAATATTTGCGCATTTATAAAAGAGTATATGTCCACTTTTTAAATCAATTGTCTCTTCACCTTTTCTTCTAACTTCACAGAGTACAATAATGTCCCATTTAATATAAGATAGTTCTTCTAATTCTTGCAATCTTCTTTCACTTGAAAGTGATCTGCAGTTGTAAGTACCTAAATAAAAAGTTGTCATCAAATGGCAGCCTGGGTCTGCAATAAGGGGATTCTTAGGACCCTCTGCCTTTGGCCACCAACCACTGTCTTGGTTGATAACTTTACAGCTTCCTGGGAAGGGCCATGCTTTATCTTTGTCTGTGAATGTTTGTGTAAATGATAAATATTTTTCCAATATGTATATAATGTAACAGTCACATCTGAACAACCCAGCAAAGTCAATCCCAGGAACTAGGAAATGACCATCCAACTGTTATGTGTGTGGGTGTGCAACATATGTAAAATATCAGAAACAATACAAAAACAAACATTACTACCTATTAATAGTCAAAATAAGAGTCATAGATCACATGATCCTCATTGTTTATTACTACCTATTGTTCCAGGCAAACTTTATCTGGCTGCTGCACTTAATGTTAACATCTCTTTTTTTATATATCCTGCAAGATCAAGGAAATTCAAGAAACTTTAAATTGAATTACAAAAACTGTAAATACATTGTAATATTTAAATACAAGTATATTGTCTATACTGAAGTTAATGTAATTGGAAAGGATTTGAACTCGTACTTTTAAGCTCCCTATAGCTATCCACTCCAACTTATTTAATTGATACACATGACAGAGATATTTTAAGTGCTGGCTCTGGCTAAGCATTTATCATAAAGCTTGTAGAGGAATTGGCAATCCTCACTGTTTATAACTTACAAGCTTAAGAGATAGGATCATGTGATCTATGAATTGATATATGACTCTCATTTTGACATGACCAAATAAATGTCAAAAAGATAAATCTCCAATTCATGTATTTTGTGCTGAGTCTGCCCTCATCTGTTGATTCAGATCATCATTTCTGACACATATAATATCAGTTGTCAGTTTATATCATGAACACTGATTATATATGTGTGGGCAGGAGATGATCTGGACCAACTTATGAGTGCTGGATCAGCAAAAATATTATATTGGAGATCATTTATTTTTTTCCACATGTATGCGGTCATGTGCATCGGTTGTATAAAATAGAGTGGATAGCTGTAGAGAGTTTGAATTTCTTAGTTCAAATCCCTTCTAAATACATTGTGTTATGGTAAATATAAGATGCAGAAATAAGATGTATTTTATATTTATTTATATTATAACAACAAAAAGAAAATAAAGTTATAAATACATTTTATTGCGGATACAAAATCCAGGTAACTTGCTTGAGATTTGGACTCAGGGTAATTATTTAAATACTGTCAGGTTAAAAAATTAAACATTGACATTAATTTGATCAGAGTTTAAATATAAATTTAATTCATTTCATAAAATTATCTCAATCTATGTAGCATTATTATTTATTTTATAATTATCAATATGCTTTATAGAAAACATTAGCTTAACATTATGGAAGGCATTATGTGTGTGAAACATGGGAATTATTTGAATTATCTCACTCATTACAATGATCACAGGATGGATAACATGGCTTTAGTTAGATAATACACAAATAATTTTAATTAATATTTAAATATACATACAACATGTACACCAAGAAAAGTTTTCCTTAGTATATATGTTGTATGCATTATTTATATTGAATTACATTTTTCTGAGGAAAGTTCTAAAATATTAGAATTGCATATAAACACTTTAAATGCATTGTACAACCAAGTTAGATTTCAATACCTTCGTAAATGATTGTGGAATGATCCAACGATTCTGACATTTTCATGGCCTGAGCACATGTGAACATTCAGATATCATAGATCAGGCACAAAAAAAGGGACTTCAATTCTACTACAAATATGTATACATAAATCACAAATCTACTGACTAAGATACTAGGTGAGAAGTGATACCAAGTTGAGATATAGCAATATATATATATATGGTGTGCTAGATTTCATGTAAATACACCTGGGTCTCATTTTACACGATAGATCCTATCCTCAGAAAACACAAGCAAATGAAATCGTGCAAAAATAGACATAACTTACATTGAAAAAGGGGGGAAGCGGTCTGTGATTTTTCAAAATTCGCATAAAAGCAAAGAACCAATGTAAAATTACTTTAAAATTCGTGCAAAAAAAAATAATAATAAGGAAATAAAATATGACTAAAAAAAAATTTCAAATTTGAAAAATTGATACAAGACAAACTTTTTTTAACTATAATATTTAATTTTATTCAAAATAATATATTTTTATGCATAATTTACAGTACAGTAATTTACATTTTTTATACACATTTTAATTATTATGATTTTCTGGTGACAAAGTAATTAGTAATTAATCTTTGAGACGATGATTTTATTAATTGTTTATGAGGCTCGCGATATCCAGACATACAATCATTTAGCTCTTGTTGGAATTTAAGAGCATGTTAATGATTAGTGTCATTAATAAGAAAATAATAATTGATTATGTTCTTTTTTAAAAAGCAAAAACAGAATGCGATTTAAAATGCAAAATTAACACGCACAATGTTTGAACAAATTTACATTATAATCTTGTAAAATTTAATATGTGTATACATAAAATGTGGAAATCATGATTTTAATTTCATTATTGCATAAAATCTTACTATTATAAAGCACTGAAAATATTAAAATTACTAGGATGAAAGTCGAATTCCAATAATGTGCTATTACTTTCAATATAACGCAAGTGCACAAAATTTATTATTTAAAGTAATAGCGCATTATCGGAAATCGACTTCTGGTGAAACACGAATCACATAACTTCAAAATCGTGTTAAATAAGTCCGAGTAAAAAGAGACCCAGGTATATACAATCAATAAAAGGCACCTCGGGTATCTAGGTATGAATATACAGCAAGAAACATTCATCTGCTTAAATAATAAATACTGGAAAATAATTATACTTTAGCAAAAAATATTAATAAAAGTATCTTATTAAATTTTAAGAGACTGGCCTGGAAATTAAAAATTTACAAGTGTCAAAGATGAAACTGCATTTTTACATATTACATAAATGATCACATGCTATATAAATGAAACTTATTACATATCCTGAGGAATCTTTCCCTTGACTATAACATAGAATTTACAAACAATAATTAAAATAAATAACTTACCTACATATATCCTGGGTTCATTCCAAAGATTTATTGTCACAAATCCAAACCCTCATATTTTTTAGTGTTAGAGATTTGCCATTTGATATATGTAGCCAGAAAACCAATTTACATAATTTAAACTAGTTAGTATTTTCTACAATTGATTAAATGAATTTTTAAAACTTAAAAAAAAAAAAAAAAATATTGTGTCTACAGTACAATTGTTTAAACAATAAAATAGATTAAATAAATAAATGAATGGTTTATTGTTCAGGAGTTTATAAGAAATTTCATCATGAGAAGTGTTAGAGTTGGGCCATAATTCCTTGAGCTTCATAATTTGTTATTGTATCATAGCAATAAACTATGATGTACATAGAATTAACAAGGCACAAAATAAACAAATGTCTATCAAAATTATTATATTTGTTTAAAACATTAATTTTATTTTTCTTGTAAATTCTATTATTTTGTAGTCTTGCATTGGTGGTCGAGAAGTCAGCGCGACTGCCTTGCACTTGCAGGCAGTTGCCCAGGTTGCGGGTTCGCGTCTCTGCCGATGCTATGACACTTTAAAAAAAGAAGGTATTTTGTACATTTATTTATTAAAAAGAAGTCCTAAAATGATAATAAAATAAAAATATTTTAAAATTAAGTACAGAAATGTTATAAAATTTATTGTTCTTTTATTTAATAAGTAACGATATGATAAATTAATTTTTTTAAAAAATAATTCAAAACTTAATATACATTCAATTGACTTCTCAAAATTCAGTAACTTTTTAAAATATTCTTTCTTTGAAAACAATATATATATAATTTTCTTTTTAATGATCATTTCGATTTGTGTTAACATTTTAGAATGAAATACAATTACAAAAAGTGTGAGAATATTTGTTAATTTTAAATAAAAATAATCATTCATTGAAAATTAATTTTAGTAATTTATATTTTCCGGGATGAAAACGTCACTTCCAGTTCTAAAACATTCCAGAACTTTAGAGAAGCAGCTAATCGTTTTATTAACAGTAATATTACTTTTAACAATTTATTTATTTTTAATAACAAATTAGATCAAAGCAGTTGATAAATATTTGTTTTAAATAATAATAAAAAAATGCGTTTTTTTTTCTTTTGACTCTAAAAATATATATATGTTGTGAAAATATTCCAGTCTAGTAAATTAGGATATTTAAATAATTTTGTTTATTTTCAATTTTTACAATACCCACACGTTGTTTAATTTTTAAAAACAATTTTAATAATACAATATACATTAAAATATTGAGAATCAAAGCAAGTAATAAATTGTTAATGAAGATCATTCTCCACGATTGTGTTGTAATTTTTTTTTTTATTGAAAATGTTATAATAAAAATGGGAAGATAATATCTTAATCTTAGTTGAAGTTAAGATAATTGTTCAATATATATAAAACATTTAAAAGAAAGATATTGTTTCATTATTTCTTTTTAAAAGTGTATTATTTAAAATTTAATGAGAAGTGTAACCCAGAAACACACTTTTTAAATTTACATGCCTTCACTCTGTCTGTAAATCTATCTATCTGCCTGTCCGCCTACCTACCTACCTTCCTACCTACCTACCTACCTACCTACCTATCTACCTATCTATCTATCTATCTATCTATCTATCTATCTATCTATCTATCTATCTATCTATCTATCAGTCAATAATTATATCTATCTCTCTGCCTACATTCTTCTTGTGTGTTTTAACAAGTTATTTATCTATCTACTTAATTGTGTAAAACATCTTTCTATTTATCTATCAATCTGACGCCATTATAAAGGACGTATCAAATTACACAACTTTAATTATACATTATGAAAAAATATATAAATTACAAAAAAAAAAAAAAATATAATAAAAATATTAAAAATCATGAACGTATTAAATTTTATGAATCTCAGTATGGTTGAGACTTTTTTTTTGCTAAATGTAACGTTTCCAAATCTCAAACGTGAATTTAGTTCATCTCATTGTCTAGATACTTTAAATATATTTCAACTACATAATTGTAAGCACATGTATTAATATTTTTTTTTTGCATTTCCTTTTCAAAAAGTTTTATTGTAGTAGCATATAATAACATCTTTAGAAAAATGTTTTTTTTTTTCATATGTCATAGCATCGGCCGGGACGCGAACCCACAATCGTCTGCAAACAACTATTTGATTGCATGGCAGCTGCGATACCTCTCGGCTAACAACGCAAGACTAGAAAAATGTTTTGTTGTATAATGAAAAATGTTTTGTTGTATAATGAGCGATAAATCCAAAAAAAAAGTGATTTATTAAAAAAAAAAAATCATATTCTGAAGCAGGTCACGTGTTTAAAAAAAACGAGTCACCAGTCAGTGAAACGACTAAAATTGTAATTAGTGTAAGGAATGAAGCATTAAATCTATGGTTAAATAAGATGAATCATATTAACATTGCCGAAGAACCTGGAACACATAATTCAAAATGATTTATTGATGATGGTTCTGCTGATATCTCAACATCAGAAGATCAATAGTCTAACATTTTGCTATTTATTTTATATAAAAAAAGATCAAGATAATCTGTTTTACTTTTTTTTAATGAATGTAAATGATTGAATAAATGCACCCACGTGATAATGCACTATTTTTGTTTATATAATAAACTTAATTTTTACTGCATTGTATACACATATATACTATGATGGTATAAGGCAACAAGCATGAACATGAATGATAACTGGAGGTGCCACCAGGTCTTAACTGGAATCAAACTACTCTAGACTAATGCACCATCTTTTCTACCTCTAGGTTACTGGTCATAATTTATTTTTACTTGTCACCATACATGTTACAATACACAATCATGCACCCAAATCATTAATTATTCACTTTCCTCTCCACAATGTTAAAATAGTATTGGATGGATAACGCTAAGAGTAATCAATAATTTCTAACAGTTTAATTTTTTACAAAGTCAGTTTATAATGCATGTGTAAATTTACAAATAATTTTTATTTATTGAAAACCTTATATTGTGAAATAAATGATTTGATTTATTTTAAATTCTCCTACAATATCAATCTCTTTCACCCCCATAAGGCCAGTTACAATCCAATTTGTTATAGAAGAAAACAACTCTCCTTTAAATAAACTAAAAAAGGAGCATTCCTGAGAGGTGGGTGTGAATCTAAAAATTAACATTGAATTGTAACTACTAATTTTAATCAAGGACATGGGAAAGTCTGATCCAAGGAATGTCAATACCAGAATAAAAAAGCAATTTTGAGATTGATATTATTAACCAAATTTGATAAATTATTCTACCGTCATTTCAGTCAGAAGGGTAATTTGGGTATACATAACAAAATGATATTATGAAGTAATATCAAATCTTCCTTCAACTTAATTATGTTTAGTCAAGCATTGGTGGTCAAGAGGTCAGTGACAGCTGCTTTACAAATAGTTGTCCTGGGTGTGCAGGTTCACTTCCCGGCTGATGCTCTGACACATGGAAAAAAACTTAAGTATGTTTAAAATAAATGCTCAATTTTGAAGAAACACTTAAAACAAACTCAAACAGATCAAATAGCTAATAACTTAGACACCCTAGTGATAGATCAAATCATACTTCACTTATACACAAATCAATAAAACTTACACAATGGTAACTAGATATTATTAAAATGATTACATAATAGAACAGTACATATTTAAATAATTTTGGAGATGTATGCTCTTTTTTTTTTTTAACTCTACAGTTCTAATTTCACTCAAGTGATTTAAACTGAATGTAATTTATAAATTATTATTGAAATGATATATACTGCATACTTAATATTTACCCCAGTCCACAAATGTTGTACTGGTCATTGGATGCAGCCTTTGTAACAAAAAGGTATTCAAAGATATGAGCTCATGTACAATGCAGACACAAAGCCAGTTCATTAAACTGAAACAGGGACTGTTATTTAGCTCTAGGATGTTGTTCAAAGTGAATCACTAACCATATAGATATCCCATAGGAAATTTTAGTTTCACCCCTTGAGTGGTTTGAAGTCTTATGCAAGTCTTTTGGACATAATACCTTGTCACACGAATGCACAGTTGCATAATTGGCTGTGAGAAAAGAATTTCCAGGAGGTGTCATGATTGTATTATCCAGATAGTGCAACTTTTAAAATACAATGTGTGTTTTTAAAAAAACTCTTTTTTATACGTTTTTACACCCACCCCCACCCCTCTTTTCTATAGTATTTTTCTATTCGATTGTTCACACCTTATTTCTAAATTTAGCTTAATTGATAGTGGACACAGGAAGAAAACAAACATTTTTTTTTCTTATCACTTCTATTCCGGATCTAATTTTCTTTTCTACTTTTTCTTTTAGCAGTAATTTCCTTTATAAAATTGTTGATGATTATTTTCACGTGTAATTAGAGACTCATTCGATTTATAAATTTAAATTAAAACTCTCTTCTTTAGTTTTTCCTGTTCTTTTTCTATAATGAGTGTACCCCCCCCCACTAACATATCAAAGTATAATTATGCTTACTCTATAAATAACGTTATCAATCTATTTATGACAATATATTCGTAAATTACATATATGTGCCGTTAATAACTGTATGAAATATACAACTTTATAATAATAAAATATATAATATTTAATTATGAGATGTAAAAATTCCACCTCAATAAATATATCAATTGTTATATATATGAATGCATATTGAAAAATACTGTATAATACAGTTAAGCTTGTTAAAAAACCTGGTATATGGAAGGCTTAAAATAAAATATAGTGTATATTGTGGTTCCATTGCACCGATCTATTTATTCATTTATTTACCTGTTTTTTTTTCTTTCAAATCACTTATCTGTTTATCCGTTCTCTGACTACATTATCTATCTATTTATCTATCGATCTTTCTGCATTTTTTGTCTATTAATTTGTTTACCTATATTTTACTTAGCTTCTTACTTCGTTATCTGTCTGTACAATTAGCAGTTACTGAAACTATGGACAGCATGACAAGAGCAGATAAAAAAGATACAAAGTTCAAAAATAAAAAAAATTAACACTTTTATTTCTATGCAATCCATATTTCAAATCAGTTTTTACATTTGAGATACTCTTTTATCTTTTTTTATAAAAAATGTTTGTTTTTCAGAAACCTTTAACATCTTATCTAATTATGGTTTTATATTGTATTTTATACTCAGTATCATTCCAATAATGCTTAATATTATAATACAAATTGGGTCTGGTTTGAAGTCAAAACCAAATTCAATTTTTTTTTATAGATTACATATTATCTTCCAGTAGTAGGTTCAATATAATCTCTTTCAGCAAATTAAAAGTGGTACAGAATATGTTAAACAATCTTTCCATCAAATTTTCAGAATATTAAGAAAAAATATTTAAATTCAAGCTGTTTTGTTATTATGGCCCATGTCTTTCTTCCATACAATAAATTTAGAAAAAATAATAGATCTATATACAAATTAATTAGTCGACATAAAGGTGTCACTATAGTGAAATGTTTTGTTTTGAACTTGATAATTTACAAAACAGCACATTGTCATCTATGCTGTACTTGAATTTCAAAATTAATGTTTTTGCTTCAAAAAAAGTTACCAGTACAGCCTTTACAAGGGTATAATAATATCTACATGTAGTGCTGACAGAAGAAATAAACATTGCTAAATAATTATAAATAACTGCCTTATAATTATGCTGTATTGTTGTTATTGATACTGTAATTAATTTATAATATATACACATAACAGTTAATTATTTATTTTTTTTTACTTTATCAGTTTATTGGAGCAATTTCATCTCTAATCTTATATGTCTTGTATGCTATTATATGCTGCAACAGACAACCATTTCCCTGTAAAAAGTATAAACATATCAAAAGAAACAAAAATTAGAAGAAAAGATAGTGTTTGCATGTAATTAAAAGATGAAAATGTAGTTGTACAAAATCATAATTTCATTATCTCAGTTAGTGCAAAGACACAACAGCAACACAAAATATGAACACAGGAAATAAAATATATGAGAGAGACTGAGAGAAAAAAATAGTTATGATTGATTTAATTATAATTGTTAGTAATTATTATTAGTGAATTATGTTAAAAAATAGTACTAATTTTTAAAAATGTGTATTGAGGGTAGTAATCAATTCTACATTTTTCCATTCTAGAGAGACATAAACTCTTATTTTTAAATGCTTCAAAATAATGTAGATGTATAATTATCTCTTCTAAAATTTATATACACTACTTTGTTAATGAACGTGATTTAGTTTATATAATTACAAAATTAAACATCAGTATTTATTTTATTTTAAAAAAAGTTTTTTTATTTCTTAATGAAACAAACAAATCAAAGTTATGAACAATAAAAAACATATCAACATCTCAACCATTTAATATGCTCCCTCCCCATGATATAAAAATAAATATAAAATAATGTTTGAAAGTATAAAATGTTTAAAAGAAAGACAAAATAATATGTGTAATATATATTGATATAATTTCCTTATTAATATATTTTTCTATTCTTCTTTTAAAACTACATTTTTAATACAAAAAAATGTTCTATAAATACAATAGAAAATAAACTTATATTAAATGTTTTTATCTAATTCAGAAACTATGTTTGTTTGTTTATTTAAAATACATTTTGTAATTGAGTTTTAATAGACATCTATCAAATGGATTTCTTTCAAATTTTGTACATATGTTAGAAATAAATGGTAATGCAATATGCCAATGAAATATTTCAGGTTGGTACCATGATTTTTCTACTGCAATAGTGTTGGCAGTTTGATTTTAAAATGTGTTGATAGCAGTTCAGTAAGTTTTCAGTGACATGCAAGGACAATATATTTTTTTATTTAATAAATTTGATTGTGGTTTATTTTTTAAAAATACTTCTTTCATAAATAAAATAATAATAAAATTTATTTTTAATGTACCACAAATTTTCTTTAAAATGTTAGGACAGAATGTGACATAGTTTTTATTCTATTTAATAAAATCAATATTTCATTTATTATCACATTATTAACACTCTTGCCATACAGACAGACTTTCACATTTCAGCATTTTCTGATGTTTTTCTTTGTCTCACAAATCAACATAAAATATATGATTAAATGATTATTACTGATCAGAAAATAATAAATTTGACTTCATTTGATAGATATTTTTGTTTACTACTGAAATAAATTTTAAATGTTCATATTTTGTTTCTGTAAATATTAAAAAAAATGAGATTGTAATCAAAACAAAAAGTTTACACATCATCATTTCTAGAAAGATTATTTTCACTTTGCAAAATCAATGAAATATTTCTTATTTCTTATTATTTTTAAAAATCCAAACAAATATTTATTTCTCTTATATCTAACAAATTATGCTTTAAAAGTTTAAAATTTTTGAATTATTATTGCAAAATTGTGATATTTTCATACTCATAAGGATAAGTAGATTGCTTATGTGGAAGCTAATCTTGTAAATTGCTTCAGGTCATATTTACATTTGCTGTTAACATAATGTTATATTTTTGAAAATAAAGTATTTCAACTCAAAATAAGTTACTAATAATTTATATTTCTTGATATCTAATAAATGTAGTGTAAATTATTGTAAAAAATATCTAAAACTGTAATAAATTCGCAAATAAATACATTTTTGGTCATTGGAACAATTTTCTTTAAACAATGTCATAAAATTCTGAATGTTTTACAGCCTTGGCAACAGACAATGGCTGAACATGTCAGGGCAGGGCTTATGTCTATTGTAAGAGTGGGATTTTTGAATTTCCCACCATCTACTGTAAATTTTTTAGCAAAAATTTTATATAATAAAATATACTGTTTTACATGCATTTTAACATATAATACTTATGAAAAAATTCACCAGGGGGCAAATTGGTCAAAAAATGAAATAATTTGTGAGAAGTGTACCAGCGGTTAATAGAACTTAGTATCTGATAAATGTAATTTAGAATCAAAGGGATATTTTGTTGAATTCAGATTACATTTAATAAATAAATAATCTAATGTTTCAATCAATTACTCTTTTCTCAGTATTGGGATAATGTATATAAAAATAAAGTTTGAAATATATTAATGTTAATTTGAGTATCTCAAGGTAAGTTAAATATATGAATAAGTTATAATCTGTGAACCAAGACTTTTGATAAGTGGTGTAATTGTAAATAAAATATACCAACTCAATTTTTTAATAAATAAATAAATTAATATTTTATTTATATCAAGAAGAGAATGATGATGATGATGATGATGATAATAATAATAATAATAATAATAAAAACAACAACAATAAATAGCAATTCTATTATAAATCGTTCTCAAATAATTTTAGGCATATCATGTTTGAATACTAAACATTATTCATTACTATAATATTAATCCTCCTGTACTCTGACAGATTTCTTTTTTCTCATAAGATTTAAGCTATGAACTTTCATTTTGATATTAACCTTTTAACCGCTAATTATATTATTGGTTGTATGAGGTAAAAATCAAATCTTTTAATTGGCCAACTCACAAACTGAAGACAAAGCCTATTGTTAAAACATATTCGCCTATAATATTAAATTCAACTCAGATACGTTTATAAAAAGTATATTACTAATTTTTCAGGTTATGAAGAGAACGAAAGTTCTTTCAAAAATAAATTGCTATTTATTTATTCTAAAATATTCAATTTCGGCAACATAAAAGCTATAATATAAACAAAAAGGTCGACTTTTACGTTATAGAAAAGTAAATATTTCTTTTAAATATTTCTTTAATATTTTTACTAAAATCTTCAATATTTTTCGAAAATAATTTTGTTTTTTTAGTATATTTTTTAAAAAACTAGTTTAATTTCTGAAATTATATTTTTTTAATACTTAAAATTGCATTCGAAATGAAAATCTCAGCGTTTTTCTTTATTTTCTTTGATCAGGCAGTTTCTTTGTTCTTTCCAGCCAATCAGAATGTCTTTTTCGGCTGAGAGCTCACTAACAACCAATTACAACCGATGTTCTTTCTTTGTTTAGGTTTAAATGCGTTTTTTTTAATTTTTTACTTGTAAAATAATTCGGAAGAGGGCACCATCTTACAGAACTTTTAAAAACCTATTCAAAACCTATCAAACGAATTTTTTAGCATAAGAACTGGCAGAGTTAGAGTGACGTCAGATGTCTACGAGGAGCTTCGTAAGAGGCGGGAAAAGGGTTAAACCATTATTATTTATCGTAATATAATAAATTTGACCTCATTCAATAAATATTTTTGTTTAGAAATTAAATAAATTTTAAAAATCATATTTGATTGCCAAAATTATTTAAAAATATATATTTATTCAAAAGAAAATGCTGTCACATCATCAAATTTTAGCTGGAGCCAATTCAATTTGCAAAATGAACAAAATCTTCTTTGTTTCATGTTTGATTTAAAAATCTGAATATATTTTTAATAACTACTAAATCTATTAATTTATGCTTTAAAAGATTACAACTTTTTCATCATTTTTATGATATTGCTGAATATTATAATCAGTTTGGTGAGTGATCTTATTTCTAGAAAGCATGACCATAATCTCTGTAGTAACAATATTCAGAAGAAAATATTTTTATATTTAAAAATAAAACATTTCTGTAAAAAATAAATATGCAATAATATTTAAATTTTTGGTTTTTAATAATTATTACACAATTATGATACAAACATAGTCATAAATTTTCCAAAAAATAAAGTTTTTAGACCATCATAATATTTTTTTGTTGATCATAATATTTCCACAAAATACACTTTGCAAAGTTTGTGATTGCCAAATAAACAATATCTACCCATTAAACCATGTTTTCAGTTCCTTTGTAATATTGATTATTTAATTTCCCCCACCATTTTTTGACTTCTTTTCTAATTAAAATATTAGAAAATAAATATACATGAATATTAATGCCGTAAAAAAAGTTTCGCAAAATTTCCACCAGGGGAAAAATGCAAATTATACTTTTAGAAATCTCAGACAAACTTTGACCATCTCACAATATGACCTTGATAATAAAGGCCATCAATATTTTGTAAATAGATAATATAATATTTAATTAATAATTAAATAACTTGAGATAATATGAATATGTATACTCCAGTGAATAATTATTACTTCTCCAAAATATTAAATCCTCCTTAAGTTTAAAAATATCTATTCTTCATGGATATTATTATTACAAAATAATTAAAACATAAATATACATAATGATAGATCCTTTTATCAAGTGGCAACATATTTAAATATGTTAGGAATACTCTGAATTCATATGTCATCTTGATTTCATTTATATTCAAAAGTAACCCAGTAAATACACACAATAATGCAGTTCTAAAGAGTCACTGATTTTTTTAATATATACTTAAAAATTACTTTCTTCAAATCTACAGAATCTCACACTTAACATTATAACTCAAGAAAATCACTGCAAAATAAATTCATCTTTAAACACATACTTTCATTGATTAAATAAATTATCACACACAAAAAAAATCTATATCAATAACAATAATGGTTTAATAATTTTGATAGCCTTTATCAACATGATTTTCAATATATATTTAAATTCAATTCATTCACACTATTAAACAAATATGTGTGATATAAATAATGCTCCACATGACATTAATTTAAATAAACAGTTGTTCATTTCTGTGCTCCCATTGGAGGAGAATGGTAAAAAAATCAAAACATATCCAAAAAAAAATATTTATAATAACCAGTTTTGATCGTTCTCTTTATATTTCTCTTATTTTTATTATTATTAAAAGTTCTGTATAATTGTGAGAGTTCATATTCTTATCTGTAAATTGATTCTCTGATGACTTCATGTAAGACTAATGGTAATAAGATTGCTGAAAGAAATCTTGCTTATGTGACACAGTTCTTTTTTTAATTGATTCATCTATTAGTTACCTGTTTACTTCTTTTAGAATAACTATGGTAAACAGGTGAGACCAATTAACAGTTCTTGAAAGTGCTTTATCAATCATGACATTGTCATCTTTCTTCCCAGGAACTTACATAGATTGTTGATTCTTATATTACCCTTCTAAATACACATTTTGTTTTGATGATTTTCTGGCTAAAGAAATGGGCCACAACAAACAAAAAAATTTAATGAAACTCAGAAAACATAATTTTTAATGATGCATCTTTATAGCTTGCTCATACATTATAACAAATTTATTTTTTCCATAATCCACCAACAATAAAGTAAGATAGCAAATAAGTTTTTTTTGCTAACCCAGATGAAAGCATAAGCAAATACCAGAGCAAAAAAGAAAATTAAAAGATGATGATGATGATGATGATAATAATAATAATAATAATAATAATAATAATAATAATAATAATAATAATAATAATAATAATAATAATAATAATAATAATAATAATAATAATAATAATAATAATAATAATAATATTCCCTCTTCAAATTCTATTTTCTTTTATTGCATCAGCATTTCCAAAGTACTTTTGGATTATCTCTGGCTCCTGGTATTTCATAATAGCTTTCTTATTGTTATCTATGAAGACTCACACACACACACACATGATGATAATCCTTTAGAATATTCCAGTATTCAGAATAGAGCATCAAATATAAAATAATACAAATAATTTCAAATAAATAATTTTCAATAATTTTTATGTAAAAAGAAAAAAAATATATAAAGCATTTCTCAGTTCCCTTCACAAACTATTCACATATACATTTAGTCATTACTACACTTAAAATAATTATTGATAGCAATTTAACCATAATTTAGGCAACTCTTGTTTTCTATATTATATTGCATTCATAATGCAAATGCAAACAAAACATTAACTTTAAACAAATAATACAAAAATTAGTGTTTTATTAAAAATATATATAAATTGAAGTGTGAATCAAAAAAAATCATACAATCAGAGATACATAAAGGAAGTTATGAATCATTTACTCTAAATTTAAGGTAATTAATAAATCTTTCTTCCCTTTTCTTCCCCCACTCTTTTTTTTAAATCGACTATGTTAAGAAAGATTGAGCAGTTTAATCATTACAATATATATATATAACAAATTAATTTTGGACACTTTTTATCTTGTTTTATTTTATGAACCACTTTCCACTTCATTTTTCTTTCTATTCATTCTCCATTTTAAATAGACATAATTACAAAAAAATATTTAAAAACTAAAAAATTAAGAATAATATATATATTTTATAATAAATGTTTTTATTTACTGTGTATTAAAAATCCAAAACCACAATTAGGGTTTTTATATTTAATTTGAAATAAAAGAGTGAGGTGTCCAGAAATTAATTAATTCAACCACTAATTTTTACAAAAATTAATTACCCACACTTTTATTTCAAATTAAATATAAAAACCATTTTTGTGATTCAAGTAAACAATTATTTTGGGGGCCTTTTAGTGTACAGTAATAATAATGTTTAATGTAAAATATTATATATATTATAACTAATTATTTTCTCTCTATATTCATATTTTCAATAACTACAATCTAATTTATATATACAAATTGTAGCTAACTATTCAGTAACAATATCCACCTTTCTATTTTGAATGAGACCTAATGAATAGACATAATTACAAAAAAAATAGGTATTCGTCGAAGAGCCCTATATCCCACTGGATGGTGCTGTTTTCACATTAAAACACATAAAAATGCTGTTTCTGTGGCCAACACCTTCGAACCTGCAGTTTCTATAATACAACTTTTTTGTTGTGCTACAGATTGCAGGCTGCTATGTCACGTCACAGTACAGCATGTATGTTTTACGCAGCAAATACATTTTCCGAATTCGCACAGTTTATAAAATGGTTATGGCTTGGGGAGAGGGTGTGTTTTTTTGAATTGGATGGAAATGTTGTTTTCATTGGATTTTTTTTTATTTTAAAGTATTGAAATGTTCAGATTTTGTAAAGTAATAATTAACAGACTTTTTACACCGTAGTGTGTTGAAGTTTTAAGTAGTAAATGTTGACGAGATATATGTATAAAGTTATTTGGAATTAGGTAACGAGTCAAGTAACATACTGTTCGTAACATTCCACGAGACAAAGAAATTGTAAAGTGTGTATATTTTTGAAATAAAAAAGAGCATTAACACAAAAATATCCCGTAAGAAAAGTACAATTGTACACGGGTTTTTTAAATGTCATAAAAAACATATATTAAACATTTTATTATATATATTTGTCGTTGTTTAAAAAAGTTTTAGTTTCTTTCTTTTCTCCGACTACTGTTATACCTTGTTGAATATAGTTTACATTTATAGTTATCATTTATTTTATAGATGTTAGTAAAAAAAAATATTTACAAAAATACAATTTTGATATTTTTTATTTTAACATTACAAACAACAGAAAAATAACCCTAAAACTAACCCTAACCCTAAAACTAACCCTAATACTAACCCTAAAACTAACCCTAAATGTAAGCATAACAAGTTTTACTTTTAGTTATCATTCTATTTGAAATAAAAACTAGCGGTAAACAACAACAACAAAAAAAGCCGTAACCCCAGTAAAAAAATCTCCAATAGAAACTTGATTTTTCTAATAAAAAGCAAACTAAAAAAGATGAATCAAATTGTAATTTGTTTATTTTATTTTACATTTATTATTATCATTTAATTTGTATACATTAATAAAAAATAATATTTGAAATTAAGTAATATTTAAAAAAGACGATTTTCTTTTGTTTTTATTTTCACATTACAAAAAACACATCAAAATGATTATAATTAACAGCTCGGGAATGATCATATTTTATAGTTTAAGCATGAAAACTGCGCCATCGAGTGGGATATAGTAGCTATTCGACGACAATCAAAAAATATTTAAAAACTAAAAAAGTAAGAATAATATATATATATATTTTATAATAAGTGTTTTTATTTACTGTGTATTAAAAAACCAAAACCACAATTAGAGTTTTTATATTTAATTTAAAATAAAAGAGTGAGGTGTCCAGAAATTAATTAATTCAATCACTAATTTTTAGAAAAATTAATTACCCACACTTTTATTTCAAATTAAATATAAAAACCATTTTTGTGATTCAAGTAAACAATTATTTTGGGGGCCTTTTAGTGTACAGTAATAATAATGTTTAATGTAAAATATTATATATATTATAATTAATTATTATTTCTCTATATTCATATTTTCAATAACTACAATCTAATTTATATATACAAATTGTAGCTAACTATTCAGCAACAATCTCCACCTTTCTATTTTGAATGGGACCTAATGAATCTTTCATCAATATTCCTCCATATTTGAACATTTTATTTTTACAATTAAATCTTTTTTTATATAATATATTGATAATCTTTTCATTATTTATTATACATCAAATTTTTCAAATGTTAGGCTTTTTAAAAAATTAATTTTTGACAGTTTAGCAATATGAAAATAAATATCTAAACAAATGACACTCACAAGAGTTAGATGTAATTCAACTATTCCAAAAGTTAGTTGAATGAAATATTAAATATTTTAAATTTATGTTATTAAAGGAACATAAATTTAGAATAAGTTATCATCAAAGAAAAAAAAAGGGGGGGGTGAAGTTAATATATTATTTATTGTTATTAAAATGTAAAAATATATTTTGTTTAACATTTTGGCAAAGGTGATTTTGTTTTACCCAATCTGAATAATTTTTTTATTAGTTTAATCCAGTTATGCCTATTTATGACTACTTTTTTTTTATTACAACATTTCAAAAAGTTTCCTTACTTTAGCTATCCTTCATTTTTGTTTACTTTTTCTGTGTCATTTATAATCATAAAACTACAGAATTAAAGTCTAATATGTGTGTTCAGGTGTATCAGTGTTATGAGATAGTGTGGAGAGGGGTGGGTCATGTGAAAGTATGTGCTCATACCCTGTCTATTACATATATAGACACAGGTATATATAAGCCTGTGTATTCCAGCTATTATTTAATTATGTAAGTGAAATCAAAATATTATTACGTTTTTTATTTATGTTTCAGATGAATGTTTATTTTTCATTCTTCATGATATTATTTCAATCCTTATATACGATTAAATTTCAGCCTCATGTATTAATTGAAAAGTACATGTAATTAATTTTAAGTATTTGCAAAGTATTCCATTCAAATGTAATTATATAATTAGTTTTATTTATTTTCTTCTGTATTAATAATTTGCTCCAATTGTTTACTGTGATTAACTTCTAATGCATGATAGTCTATTTATTTATTTTAGCATCTCTGAGACAGCCAATATCTTCTCTGACAATATTTAGTCTTTATTTAAGAAATATGAAGCAATCATTATCATTCCTATCTCAATCATCTCAATCATCATTTATATAGTAAATCACTAGAATTACCTATGTTCCTATCACGTGACAAATCACCTTTAGTAAATAATTATATGAGGTATTTATGCCCTTGCAATACTTTTTTTCTCTCATGTGTCATAGCATCAGCCGGGAAGCGAACCCGCTAACCCGGGACAACTGCTTGTAAAGCAGCTGTCGCTGACCTCTCGACCACCAATGCTTGCTTTACTGCACAGATAACATTTTCTGAAGACTAGGTTAATTATTTAAAATCTTTGCTTTTTGAAAATAATGTCAAATAAGTATGTACATTTTATTTATCTTTTCGTGAGTAATTTTTAGATTTAAAAAAAAAAAAGTCAATAATACTCAGCTTTGGTTAAAAAATATATCGAACATTAACATGTACCAGTAAAGTTATTTACTTTTAGTTCCATTTTATTAATAATTGTATTAACCTCATCATCATAAAAATGAAAAAAGTAGTCTTTTTATACATTTATAAAAGCAACGTTATTTTTTTTTTTGTTAACATGTTTAACAGCAGGGATGATAAGTATTTGATAAAATTCTTTTCAAAATCACTAGAGAGTAGCATTTAATTTTATTTAAAAATACTTATAGTCACTAAAAAATTAAAGGCATGACCTATAAATTTTCTGATATGTCAATATTCATGACAAAAAAAAAAACATGTCATGATCCTATATGCTATCTACTATATAAAGTAATAATTATACTGATTTAGTTTTAAATAAATTTATATCATATAAAAATGAATAATACCTTTTTTTTAAAAAAAATTTATCAATTACAAAAAAAAAATTATTCAAGTTACCTCATAATTTCCATTATAAGATAAATCATAGCCCTCCCCCCAGAAATATAGAAATTCTCTCCATATATGTAGTATTATTTTTTCCAACTCATGACATGATCAACAATCATCAAGTATCGAATCTTTTAAAATGTTTTTAATATACAATCGTTTTTTTCCACATGTTTATATATATTTGCGTATGTTTAAACATATACAGTATGCAGTTGTATATACTATTGCAAACAAATATAAATAATTTGGTACAACTTTATATAATTAGGAAAAAATCATCAGAAATTTTCTGTTTTTAGGCAACCACGAGTAAATCCAGAATTAATCTAGCCACGTGATCATATTATCTTCCAATCATAATGATGAATTCTTATATGGCTATTGTGGTGAATGGATTTATTTGTGGTTATTCAACAATAACAAATTTCTGTGCACTTTTTTCTAATTATATATGGTTCTACTAATTATTTTTAATTGTTTACAAGATATATATCTGTGAAAAATATTAAACCTAGTATATATATATTATTATTATTATTTGATATACATACTGTATATACTTACATGTTTCGAAATAAAATCTAAACAAAAATGTAGGTATTATCCGTTTAAATTATTATTAAATCACTGTAAGATAAATTCTCTGAACCATAGTTACATCGTTTTAGAAAATTTCTTTATTTCATACAACTACCTCACAAATTGTTTTTGTCTGTGTCATTTACAATTTCTTGAGATTTAATTTAAGACCTAAATATATATCTATTATAAATCCAGATCAGCTACATTACAAAAATCTTAATCTCTTCAACGACATCCATTGTATCATTTTGTTTTTTCACCTAAATATTTTACTTTTCTTTTTATTTCCAAAATACATCTTTTTATACTTTTGTATATAATCTGAAGTCTTTATATTATTTTTTTAATACATGTGCAAGTTTTATACCTATATGTAAGAAATGGTAAAACATATCTATTAAAAATCCTCATTTTGAAATACATAGGCTTATTTACTTTTTAATATTAAATTATTTCTACCAAAAGCACTCCAAGCAAGTTTAATTCTATGTTTAAATTTATCCATTATATTTCTATATATACTTCTACTAATTCATGATGATTAATCTTTATTGTATCTTTGGAAAAATATAATTGAGCTTTAAATTATTATTTTTAGCATTATTTAGAATCATACCTTTTTTTTCCTTCATGTAATAACTCTTGCTATATTTATGAGCCCTAAATTATTATTTGCAAAACACCCACATAATCTGCAAAATATTGATAATTTAAATAATCTTCATTTATTTTTATTCTTAGCTTCTTATTTTAATCAACAAAATACTTCTTATAAAATTTTTATAAAACGTTTTGAATATAAGGAATCATTTTGTTGTATACTCTTATCATAAATGTGAAAATTCTTATAGAATCAAATGTATTTTCATAATTTTCAAATTATTCTTTGGTTATTTCAATAACTTTTCTCAATACTTGGATACAATTTACTGTGTTAAAGTTAGGATTAATTTCAACTTTTTTTTACTGAGTCAAATCCACAGCTGTCTGGAGATAAGTTTTAAAGAGTTTCATAATGCTTTTGTTTAAATTTGACAAAATAGTGATACAGCTGTCATTTGTAATATATTTTATGTAATCTTTTAAAAATACCATTACTTAATTCTTCCATTTATCTAGCACATCTTCATCAATTAGGCATTTAGTATATATTGCCAAAAATTCTCTATTTCTTCATCTTTTAAGATGTCAACATCCCTTTATCTTTTGATTGGTATTACCAAAAATTGTAGGAGCTATTTTATTTTTATGTTTATAGTTTATTCTTTCTTGATGTCTTTCCTCTTTCTATTAATAGTTCTAGTCTTTCTAGTTGTTGCTGCTATAACTTTCTTTCCAACAATATATTGTTTTATACTTTTGAGAATTTTTATTTTTTCTTATCATTCACTGCTAATTCACAAATATATATTTTATATTATTATTAACTACATTTATTTCTCAATTCTTAATGGATCTTTTAAAAATATTTTCTTATCTTTTCATTTTATTATATGTTGTCTAGATCCCATTGAAAATTTACTGACTAATTGTTACTTTTTATACCAATTATTTACATAGCAGTTTTTATTAGAATATCTCAGTTAAATATAAGCCATTTTCAAATCTAGTCATATTTTAAAATGATTTGCATGTTATAATTTATCTTTATCAATGTTAGGAAAATTACTTATTGATGTTTTTAAAAATATTTTTGTCTTTTCAGTTTTGAATTAACATGCACATTGAATTATCACTTCCTATAATATATCTATTAATAACATTGGATATTGGAATATAAATTTTCTGTTAGTCAAAATATAATTTAATTATGAGGTTTATTCATTTGATACTTCCATATTCATTTACATTTAGTTGTTTTGTTTTTCAAAAAAAACAATTCATACTATAAAACTGTGTTTTTTTCTTGAAAATCCCCAAACTATGCTTTCTCTCATTTTTATCTATATAACCTAATTTATCCACATAATTATTATCTTTCAATCATTTGTCAATTCTAAAACTGAAATCTTTCTCTCACTTTCTCAATGATGTTTGTGAAATCAAAAGTGTTTTGAACATCAATATGTTCTTTATTGCTCTATAAGAATGCTTTTAAATTAAAATTATCTGCAATAGGTACTTTTTATAAAGCTGTATAAAGAGTCTTGTCACTCTGTCTAATATTATATAATCTTCACAGTATTGTATTTCCCAAATATGCCCACATTTCAAGACAATTATTTCTTCATTTTTTATTTTGATTTCACAAAGTCTCCTAATTTCTCATTACTATTACAGATTTCTCAATTAGCTTGAAAGGCTGATATTGGAATGAAATATAATTGCAAGCACGGCGCTAGATAAAATATTTGCTTATTTACTCATAATTAAGTTTCAGTAAGAATGACATTTAGTAAATTCTAAGTAATTACACTGACATCATTCAGCCAAAAAACATCGTAAATAGTAATTTAAAGTGAGAATCTACTCAAGCTCTCTTTAACAGTTCTTCAGATTTGCTCATATAAAAGAATTTGAGTCGTAGGAATAAGAGGGATTCTTTTTATTCCTGCATAAATACTATATCTTGGATTGAAGAAGAGAGTATTCATTTATTTAACACTCAAAAGGCGCATGCTCAATTAGCTTGAAAGGCTGATATAGGAATGAGATTTCTTTACTAAAAAGGTAATACTATTAAAGCAATTTCTCTAATTTTATTCATTTAATATAATAAATTTAGAATAACTAAATCACTTATTTGTTGAGTTGTAAATTATATTCATTATAAATACTGCTTATTTGTTTCTAAAATGTTAATTTATATATTTATTTACTGACAACTACATCTGAATAAAGTTTTAGGACTATTTTTGCAATGATTATCTAATAACTGTAACATCAATGTTTAAATTTCAATTTTCTGTAATTCAAATAAAAAAAAGAAATTAACAATAACAATAAACCACTAAGTATTGTGATTACAAAATATTATGAGCATATAATATTTTTAAATTTTTGCGTTTTTGAAGCACTCAAATTCCGCTGAATATTCATCTAAACACTGCTATTGTTTATAATGTTGTTTACGAATAAATATTTGTGGAAAACTATACAAATTTATTTTATGAATAACAATATAAATTTCTAACCTATTGCACATTACATATATATATATATTTCATTTGATGGTATTTTTTTTAAACCCATTATGTTGCCTTTTTTATATACCTTCTCCTGAATTGAATATGAAACATAATCAATTTAATAGACAACTTTTTTTTTTTTTTCAGCTTTTAGAACTATATATTTAAATGATAAATCGATCAGATGGAAATAAATGTATGATTTAAATATATACTTGTCTATTAAAGTGATTATGTTTCATATTCAATTCAGGAGAAGATAAAAATTGAAAGGTACGAAAACATTTTTTTAGAGTTAAAATTGATCAATAGAGTGTGTGGTGTGCTAAGATGATATGTAAATCACATGACATTTTTTGGATTAATGTAACATATTGTCAAGGTTCAATTTTGAACGAAAGTTGATTAGATGAAAATAAATTTATGATTTAAATAAATAGTTGTCTATTAAATTGATTATGTTTCATATTCAATTCAGGAGAATATATATATATATATTAAAATGTGATGATTAATGCAATAAATCTAAGCAATAATTCATTTTTATGAAATATCCCTAAAACTATTCTTTTTATCTACTTATTTTCTATAACAGTAATAGTATAAAATGAGAGCAATAGAAGGGAACAGTATACCTAAATTGAGGCACCAATCTATCACTAAAAAAAAATGAATAACATACAAAAGAAACTATTTGATATGCCCTACAAAATGAAGCATCAATATTATAATGGTGAAAAATGCCAGTTAAAAATGGAAACTTTCCAACAATTACACTTGACTAGTTACATTCATTGAGAAGCATAGTTCACTTATAAAAAAGAAAAAAAAACAACTTACAGACAAATTTCAATTCCAATATAAAAATTAAAAGTCTTATTTCTTCATAAATTTAATAGAAATAATTACAGCATTGGTCATGGAAAAATAGAGGTATTGGCCAAAGTCAAATGAAAACAGACCACTGTCAGGAATTATATTAATTAGTATACAAATATTTATTGAATCTGTGGGTACTGAAAAAAATCTAATCTTAACTAAAAGAAGAATTTGTGATATTTTGTTTGGACTCTTAAAACAATTGGCAGGACAAATTTTTTATGCTTATTCCACACATTCTTATCATTTAATCAGTTATTATTACATAATTATTCTTATTGATAAATGAATACAGACAGAATGTTAAACAATATGCACAACCAGCATGTTGAATTTTCTGGAATTCTAGCTATACGTTTAAGACAAAGAAGAATTATGATTTGTTTTATTCACCTTATAATTTTTAACTGAAATATCAGTAGGTTTTTCTGGAAAATAATATGAATGTGTGAACATATATGTGAATATATATATATACCAGACTGTACCTAGTCAATGTAAAGCCCAATTTTAAAAAAAAAAATTGGTTTCTTTAACAAATTTTTTTTTAATATTTAATGTAAATTAAACAAAAGATTTTAATATTATATAAATAAATGTGAGAATTCCTGAAAGGCTATCATTTTGACTTCAATTATAAGCTACCCAAATCTAAATGAAAATATGGTACCATATCATCTATTTTTTCCCCTCACTAAATGTCATATTTCAAACATGAATTTATATACTGTAATCACATTTTCTTCATGATTGAAATACTATATTCTTTCAGTTCTAGTTAAAAGCACTTTACTGATTTTTTTCTGAGTGTTTTTTTTTCACAAAGTTTTAATCCAATTCCATATTTTTTTAGAATCCATGAATGTAGCAGCAATCATTTTTGTAATATTCTTTTTTATTGGTTGCTTTAACAAATAACTTTCATTGCATAAAATAGTTCGTAAAAAACTTATTATGGTTTATTAATGGTGGAGCATATAATTCTTTTTTTTCATTGAAGAATAAGACTCATTCTGAATTTGACTTAGGGCAGCCTTACAAAGAAACATTCATACATTCACCAATCAGACAACAGAGAAAATTGGGATTTTACATTTTTATCATTTTCATCATCTTTAATATTTTATTTTGTTATTTTAATCTTATCTAAAATTATTTTTAATAATAATTATTTAAAAACACATTAATCAAAATTGAATGTATTTAATTATATGTATGTGTTTAGAAAATTTATGCATGAATATAAAAATAATAGCAAAATGTTGTTAGTTGTAATTGGAAGTTGAACTATTTCTATCATCTAGAATTAAGTGTTAAATAACATTGGAAAAATTCAAACTTTTTCATACATTCACCCATTAATAATAACACATAGTAGAATGTATTTGAAACATTTAAACAAAGTCTGAATTTAAACATTTAAAATGGAAATAGTTTAATATATAAAATACTATCATCATAAACATTCAGATAATACAGAAAACTTTTGTTAATATAAAAAGTTATACTGCTATTCTGGCATGATTACAAAGGATTCAAATCTCCAACATATCTCATGAGCCTGTGTTTACTGCTTGATACATAATTATATAATGGAAGTATTTAATCTATTTTTACAATGGATAGCATTATTAATTGTAAGTCATGCTGGCAAGAGAATGCTTTGATTTACTCAAATAGGTACAAATAATCTTATGTGTGTTATATATCTAAACTAAAATTGAAATTTCCATTCTGCCACTCAAACTTAAAACGTATGCATAAAAATATCCGAAAAAGTAAAATGGCCACCAAGATACACCTTACTCTCTGAACAAGCATTTAACAAATGTATCAAATTAGCTTTTCATATACATCTCTTTCATTTGTTTAGAAGTTATTAGTATCAAATTGTTACATTTTGATTTACAAGTATCAAATTTATAACAATAATATTGAAAATCACTTCAGATAAATAAGTTAATGAATATTAGAATTTATTTATTAAACTAGAGATAATCCTTATCACAGATATAA
This sequence comes from Epiperipatus broadwayi, assembly GCA_028023455.1. NCBI lineage: Eukaryota > Metazoa > Onychophora > Udeonychophora > Euonychophora > Peripatidae > Epiperipatus > Epiperipatus broadwayi. Next base: position 2,191,233 of record JAQFVV010000075.1, read on the forward strand.
ACTTTAAATCTCAATTGAAAATTAATATCATTAATTGTATTTATTCATATGGAATAACTATATCTCTCTTTTGTCTATGTATAATATTGTTAAAGATATAATTAAATCCTTCCTTTCCTCCGCACATTTTGATATGTAAAATAAAAACAAGTGACAAATTTGCTGAATCAACATCAATTCATACTCAGGTATCATTGTTTTTTTCAGATGTTTTTGTCATAGATTATATTTAATATTTTTATGGTTATATGATGTAAGAAATTCCATGTTCATAATGTTCAAGAAGCTATGATGAATATCTATTTAGTGGTAAAATCAACATAAAGAGAGAAAAGAGTATGGATGTTGCTTATCTTGTATTTAATACGGGTATGTAATTACTTGAACTATTGAATGAGTGTTGGTTTTACATTGGTGGAGTGAATATTCAGGCAAAAACTCTCCATATAGTAGTGCCACCTTGTGCTATCTAGAGTAATCAATGGATGCCAGAAGGCTTGTGCATAAAATCCCTATCTAGTGCACACTCATCCAATATCCCCAGACTAGTATATGGAGAGTTTTTGCCTGTTACTAACAGTTATGTGCTAGCATGAGATGGTGATCATGTGATTTTTAGTGGTTTATAGTACCACTTGTCTAATAATGAGGATCAGCATAGCAAAATTTATAAAATTGACAGAAGTTGTGAAATGTTTGATTATGAAAATAAATGATGAAATTAAATAAGTCACATGATGAAACATTAATTAAAGCATTCAGCAGAATGTTATAGAGTTAAGCAAATGTTTTATGCAGTTGAGCTGCCGAGACAGTTTATGATAAAGATAATTAAAGTGAAAACCTCAATGATAAAAGAAGCTTTCAATAAAAATAGATTATCAGTTTATAATACATTGAAATTTATAGATTTTTATCTCGGCGTCTCCGCTGAGCTAGTGACAATGGGCTAACGATCTAAATATGTAAATAAAGTGGAATCCTAACAGCGCGTATCTGCCTACTTTATAAATTTTTCTAGGCTCAAATGCCTAGATGGCGCCCTTTGGTAGTGCGGTGCGGTGCGATGCGATCTCCCACTTCGTTTGGATCGTTATAATACATTGAAATTGTAATTAATAAAATGGTTATTAATTCTTGTTAGTGGAATTTGATTACATAGAGCAGAGACACGGATAATTAATCGTTTTGGAAGATTTTAAGCTAGTTATTTAGAAAAGAATGTTAAAATTAGAAATATAAGATTTGGAATATATAAGTAATAAAAATGTTATAAAAAAATTATATTTATCGATTGAAATGCAAAAAATATACATTCGATTATGTATGTAATTGAAGACAAGATATATATGTACGATAAAAGAGAGAAAAAAGCAAAAGAGAAGATACATAAGATTTAAAAAGGAGTTTTAAATATTTAAAAAATAGAATAAAGAATATAATGGCTTAAGTTCTATGACCTGTCATTTGAAAATAACTAATGACGATAAAATGAATAAGTATGAAATAAAAAACTTTTTGAAATCCTTAACTTTAGAATAAAATAATAGGGTAGGTCACTTGGTTTGATAATAAATAGAAATATGAAATCTTTCATTACGAGAGAGAAAAAAGTAAATATTAAAATTCAAGAATCTTGAGATATCACAAGATGTCTTCAGTCAAATTAAAAAAATAGTAGCAGTTGTTTCGGTTACAAAAATAATGTAAACTATTTTTGAATTTTATAATTTCTATCTTATTAATATTTGTTATAATTTAATAGATTTATTTCTTTAATGAGTGTTTTTATTCGTATATATTATATCGGCCAATTTCTTTATAAGTTTACATAATAATAATATATTTTTCTTTTGGGTACCCTAATATCCTGCGGAACTTAAAATAGGACATGCTGATTTTTTTAAAATACAAGTAGTCTATATTTAAATATTCATCTTGAATAGTATTTCACTATTTTTAGGTAAAGATGAAAATAAACATATAATTAAGCATAAATATAATGTATCTTTTTTATTTTTGATGATATGTTTCATCATCAGTTTAACACCCTCTTGATTATCTTTCTTCAGCATTGCAGCATTGTATCTCTACCGCAACTAGATGATCTAATCTCGAAAAACCATGGCGAGCATGTTACTAAACATTTTATTTTAATGAACCTCAATTATTTCTTTCTTTTTTTAAGGAATTTACAAAATGGCACTGTCAGTGAACATATTGGCTAATGGAGGTAATTTTTTATTGATTATATATTTATCCAACAAAAAATAAATAACAATAAAGAATAGAATCTTTATATTTAAATGATTGGTGATGACTAGTTATAAGCATTAAATATAAAAATTTATACAAAACCAATGGACATTTGCTATGGTTTATATTGTTGTTAATCTTCTTAAAATAATTTAATGTTTAATTAATTATGTATCATCACTAATTACTAGCTTTAATAGCTTTTCTTTTGCTTGATAATTATATATACCATGTTTCCCCAAAATAAAATCTAACCAGAAATAAGCCCTAGCATGATTTTTTAGGATGCTGATAATATAAGCCCTATACCAAATATAAGCCCTAATTATGATTGTCAGTCTAATGGATGGATTTTATTCATCTGTTGAACCACACAATGTACATATTGAATTATAAAGTAATAAATGCATAAATAAATGTAGATTTTTTTCCCACATGTCAAAGCATCAGCTGGTAAGCAAACCTGCGAACCCAGGACAACTGCTTGTAAGGCAGCTGTGCTGACCACTTGGCAGGCAGTCTCATAACTAATTTTAATAAATTTCAAATAATGTTACTGTTCATTTAATATGCACCTTCATTCAGTCTGATATAGGAATTCCTCTTTAATCTAACCTCCAGACATGTTGTATATTGTAAATATATCAACATTGGTATTCAAAAGGCTGGAACTTATTATTAACAGTGATCTTAGTTTAAAAATAATCAAAACAGCTTAATGTGTCATATATTATTTTAAATTAAATATAACTAATCTCAATAGCATGGAAATAACTTTTAATATTTTCACATGGAAATAACTTTTAATATTCTCATATAGAACAAGAATGTTCTGGGGTATGTTTTAATCCTAAATGTATACTGTTGAAATTACAGTAGTAATATTGAATAATTATATACTTTTGTACTTAAATATATGTAGATTTTTGTAAAGAAAAAAAAGACTTCCTCTGAAAATAAAATTTATGCCATCTTTTGGAGCAAAAATTAACACAAGACCTAGTCTTATTTTTATGGAAACATGATAAGTGGTGTGTGTAAGGAGAATTTATAAATTGGTCCTAGAACTTTTATACTAAACATAATAACATCAATAGTGTCATGATATTTATGCATGCATTTGGTTTCAGGAGCCTACAATTGTTTTTTAGTGACAATCATATCAATTATTTTCTAAATGCAATGTGTCATTATCAAATATCTTAGCATAAGCTATTATATATTAATAATATTATGAGATTAAAATTAAATACTTGTGCAAGAATCCTTAATAAATCTCTATGAAATTATATGATTAACTGCACTTTTTTTATATCATTAGTATTCTTTATGATTTATAATTTTGTCATGACATATAATTAACTCTACCTCATAAATTATATTAACTTGTTTATTTAAAAGTATTTTATTTCTCATTACTTATTTAGAATGGTTAATTACATCAACACAAATATATACTTTTGGTATACATGGATTTAAATTGTGTGCATAATCATATCAGAATAGCAACAGCTTCTAAAGGCAATGACTTGGCATTGCAGACACATCATATAATTCTATCTTCAACAGTTCATTTCAAATCTGCATATGAAAAACATCTGATTTCACTGATCACCTTTCTAAGTTATGATATTCTTGTCCTTCAACTCAATCTTCTTCCTAAAAGTTTGCTTTCCATCATGTCTTAAAATATGATCCAACAATTTAATATTTCTCATTATAGTCATATCCAATCAATATTTCCCCACACCAAATTCTTTTGATATTTAATTATTAGTCTTCTCTTCCATCAACTTTTACTATTTAATCTTATCCAAAGCCACATTTCCATTCTTTCTGATATTTTCCTTTCTTGTTTTTCCAAGGACCATGTCTCTCAGCCATATATCAATTTAATCCAAATAAAGATTTTAATAAATTTTATTCTATTTTTTATATTGATATATTATTTTAGTAGTAATTTTTCATTTTATTTAGAAACCATGTTTTGCTAACATTATTTTCCTTTTAATTTTCATAAGACAATCATTATCATCACAAACCATACTCTCCAGATAAAATTTTATTAATTTGTTCTAAAGATATTTTATTTATCTGCACATCAATAAGACTTTTTATTTTTTGTCTATCTATCATGACCACCCTAATTTTATTAACATTTATCTTCTATTTAAAAGATTATATTAGTATATTTAATATCTTAAGCATTTTATTCATTTTTCTCAGTCTACAAATAATGCTTTATCATCTCGATAACAAATACAATGAATAAGCATTAATTTAAATACATTTAGTTTTCATTTTTATGATCCTTGTGTTCCCAATAAATAAATTGAATAAATAGAGTGATAATAGGTATCCTTGTCTCACACTTCTTATGTAAGTATTAGTTTTACAACTATTTACTACCATTTTTATATTTTGACGTATATATAAATTCAAAATTAATTCTCTATCTTTCCAATCAAAACCTACAGTCTTCATCAATTTAATCAACAAGTTCTAATCCATTCTGTCAAAAACTTTTTTCAAATTAAAAAAAAGCCACGTATAACTTCCTATTTATTTTCAGTCTTTTTTTGTGAAATCATTCTGCATTAACATTATTGTTTTTCTAGTGCTTTTCCCAGACCTAAAGTCATATTGATCTTCCTTCAAATTCTCATCTTCTTTTGTATTCATTTTTAATTATTATAAGTAAAATATTTGAGGTATGAGATAAGAGAGCTATTGTTCTATAATTTGTGCATTCATTTGCATTTCCATTTAATATAAGTATTAAAACTATTTTATTCTCATATATCACTCTTAATATAAATCTTTCATTATCATGATGATTATTTTTATGCAACATTATTTCTCATCATTCTTTTGCAGAATATGAATTATAACATAAATCCTGTTAATACCAACATATTTATGTAGTTTAATTCATCAGACTATATCATATTGCCTAGATTTTTTTAAAAATAAACACACTGTTAATTTTCAGTTATATATTTATTCTGATTTAATAATCTCACTTAAATATAAATAATACATGATGTAACAATGTTTCTTGTAGCATTTTATTGATTGTTTTGTGAGTTCACCTTTTACATTGAGATAATTCAATTCATTACTCACCCATAAATGTAGGTTAACTATTAAATTGTTTCTAAGTTTATTTTAAACATTTATATTTTTATAAAAATAACTTTCAACTGTCAATTATAGTTAATTTAAATTGATGTTATTCAATTTCTAAAATAGAAAACGTAAGCATTAAAGTTAACCATCTCCAAATCATTGAATATATAATTATAATATACAAGTTTAAAATTCAGTAAATAGTATATATTTAATATTTATTTTATTGATACTTCTATTATTGTAAAATGTGAATACATGTTAACTGTTGGAGTTTTGTAAATTGCAGGCATTAATTTTTAAGACCTTTACTATACAGTCTAGTAACTTTTAACAAATATCCCGAATATCTCATACTTACATGTCAAACAATATAAATAATAACTTAAATACTATATAATATATAAGTTTTTATATTAAATGGTAAACATTTAACTTACTCCATTTTATGCACTTTTCTATAACAAAATGTATACAGTTGATTTAAGATATAAATATCTAGTAAGAAAATAATAAACATTTTACTGGCATTAGCAAAGATGTTTAATCTGAAAGACTGTAGAAATTTATGCTAGCTGAAATTTCAACTGCAAACTATAAACTCTATTTATAAATCAATTATTTTAATATAAAAATTAAGAGTAAAAATACACTATTCTGAAAAGATTATGAATTTATTAAAACATTTTACAGCTTAGCACTGCTTTCAATGAGGTCGTCATATTCATAGAACTAATTTAAGTTTATATAAATAGAATTGATAAGTTAAATAATTTATATATACCATTTATGTAATAATGTAATGCCTAAGTCTTTTATTGCATTGATGTTATTTGCAATAAACCATTCCTCTTTATATTTTCATTTTTGATCATTGCACTCAATGCAAACGACTTTAATATTAAGTGGATCAAAATTGTGGCAGACTCAGTTTTATGCTCTAAAAGTCTGGCTACAATTTTGATTCATTTAATATTAAAGTCATTTGCACTGAGCACAATGATCAAAAGAAACATTGTTTATTGCAAATAATATCAATGCAATAAACAAGAAAGTCTCATGCATTACATTATCATGTAAATATTATATATTGTAATGGTCTGGGTTTTCCACCAGAATAGGGAAAGATGCATTTTATTATGGTCAGACTTAGGGTCTTTGGGTAGGATGCTGTGAATGATGCAATGAAGTATCTAACATATGATCATATCTATCTACAATAGGCTAGCTCTAAGTTTACACATTAAATTTAGATACAATTTGGGCTAGTTCATCCATACCTCACTCCTTTTTGGGATTCCACTATGCCTCAGTATTCAAACTCAGAGAGAAATTTGCATTTGGCTCTCTTTATGAGTGGATTTACATTAGATAGCAACTACCACACCTCTATACAGGTTCCAATTGATTTACAGATCCATCCAAATATATTATTATATTATCTTATAAGAATAAATGGTGTGTGGGGATATATATATCCAGTTATAAGTTGATGAGTGAATGTATAAATGATTTTGATAAACTAGAGACCAATGTAATGTAAATCAAATTAAAAATGTTTATTAAATAACAAAATAAAAATTACAAACTCTTTAACATGATAAAAAGATTATAATTGTATGTGTCAAGAATGTATTTTACCATATCAATGATTAATATATTCACTATTCCAATCCTTACTTTACTGGTAGAAATGCATTGTGAGGCACTAACTATTTACAAAGCAGATAAAAAAAATATTTTATTAAATTGGCCATGAAGCTAGCTAATTTATAATATTATACAAGTATAACCATAATAGCTTTGTCACCCTACATCTTCTTTGGGGACCCTCCTCTATGTACAATTCCCTAAAGTTGTTAGAAAAGGGCATCCACACAGGAAGATTAATCATTTATATAAAAAAATAAAGATAATTGTTAATTAACAATAAAAAATAAGACAAACTCTGTCCTGTAATAGTGTATATGCTTAATATAGAATAGTAATCAAAAATCTTACCTCATTCCATATCAATGATGATGATCAAATGTCAAGTCACTATGGAGGGAAAGCTGACCTAAACTTTATTTAACATTAAAAAAATATTTTGTTTAACTTAATAATTTTCCTCCTTCACTTTCTTTCTTTCAAGCTTAATAGATTCTCCCAAGTTCTAGGCATGTTTAAGTTACCAAATATGAAAATAAAATAAAAGTAGAATTTTTACAAACAAATATAAAAAAATAATATATAATAAATCAAAATGTTTATTAATTCATCTTGATTAATTTCCATGAGTTTAGCAATAATATCTCTTATGGATCCAGTCTATCTCTCTTCAAATCACCCTTCCTCATAAATCATTCATCACCCTCTAGAATTTCTTGGCAACACACTTGAAATGATGATGTTTCCATTTTCTGAGTTGCTTCTTATCTGGATCTATTTAAACACTTAGTGTTTGACATTTTATGTTTCTTTAGGCATTATATAGGCAAATAGATTAAATCAAAATGCTTCTATGGTAGAACTGTAGCAATCTAACCATAAGGCAATATTAATTTAGCTGGAATGCATTGCATAGAAGTTTATAATAGATTTAACTTTTTCTTAATTTACTATTTGGTATTTAATGGCTTATAAAAGAAAAAAGTTACTTCATCATTTATATATATGCTAGCAATGTTTTACTTCTTTTTTCTCTATGTTCAAATAATAGAGCAGTTTTTTTATTTTTAAATTTCAATTTAAAATCAATTCAGTTTTTTTTTTTGTCGACCCATATGACTTAATCAAACTTTTCTCTGTTTAAATGTTAGTTGTAATTTTTTATAATTTTACACTATGAATATTATCCGAATAATTTGGAATGTTTGAACAAGTCACCCATCTTCTCATGGATTCAAACATTCAATCTTTAAAAGTTAGCTTTGTACAGTTTTTGTATCATTTGAGAAATAAAAGATGATGGAAATGAATTGGGTTTGCTTTTATACCCCCATTTAGTTTCTGGTGTTTAGTATACTAGCATCTCCATTTCCTTTTCTATGGCTGTAACTGTCTATTTTTGCATGTATTATATTGATTGCAGTTAAAAATAAAATTATGTAATAGAATTCCATTTTTATCTTCCATATTTGGTTGCCTAGTGATTGGATTGACATTAGGTCATCACTATGTTTTCTAAGCCTTTATTTGTGATGTTTAACACATTAATAAATAACTCATTGTTGGTTTTTTTTTTATATAGGAAGAATTTCTTTAACTGATTTTTTATTTCTCATTAAACAAGAGAAATTTGTTCCTTGTGACATTTGTTTAATTTAGTGTTTAATAAAGCAAACATTAATCGTATATATATGTGTGTGTGTGTGTTTACAAAAAAAGTGATAGTGCATATTCAATTATCAGTTAGTTAAGCTTATGTTTTAACTGGGTTTGATCTGGTGGTGTGGATGAATAAAGGCTGGTTTCAATAGGATTGTAAGCTACCCTTATAATATAAATTATTTAGCTTATAACTTCTATTTATATAAACTTTTATTAGTTCTATGAATATGACCGATATGGTCAAAAGCAGTGCTAAGGTATAAATTTTTTTAATAAATTTGTAATCTTTCCAGAATTGTATACCTTCACTATTAATTTTTTAAACTCCATTTATATATTTTTTATTTCTGTAATATAGAAGAAAAGTTTAATTAGTAAAAATTGATTCACTAGAAGAATATGATTAAATTTCTTCAAAAACTGGTTCTTACTTATGGATAGGTTAAAATTCTTCCTGAAAGCAACTGATCCCATAAGTCATTGCTTCCTTGTAAGTCAAAGATTTATAGGAGAAGCATTGAGACACCACTTCATCTGTGTTATAGAGTATTATAGTATCTTAAAATAAAGTTCCTTATGGACACTATTATCATAAAAGACTCCATACTGCTAAGGCATACTTATTGAAAGGAACATGTAATTATGCTTTGCAGCTGAAAAAAGCTTGCCTAAAGATAGCTTCTATAATCTGATTTTCTTTTATAAATAGAAATTAAAATATTTTGTTAATCATAAATTAATAAATCTATAATTAAATATTTATTACTTTAATAAACATGATTCATATATAATCAAATTTATTGTATATTAATAATATCTAACATACAGGCTATATTCATACCTGTACAAACAAGATAATATATAGGGTATTTTGAGCTCAGACTAAGTGCATTTTAGAAGTACATGTAAAAATAGACAAGAAATTCAAACTAAATTATTTATTTATAAATTAATTAAAAACAGACAAGTTGTGGGGTTTTAATTTGTAAATAAAAATATGTAAACATCATACCATTGATCATTATTGGATGGTTAATTAATGCTCATCTAATATAATTCTAGGTCTAAAAATTGTTTTATATATCCTGACTTTGAACCAGATTATGGGCATTGCAATCATATGTGTTATCATTACAAAGCAAAATTAATATACATAAGAGGTCATCAACAAAATAGTTTATAATATATGTGATATTTTGTTATCTTAAATATTGTTTAGTTTTTATTTCTTTAAATAAATAATATTTATTATCCTGACATTTAAATGCATTTATTATTATTTTAGATGCATATTTTTAATATTTTTATTTCTTTACTTTTAATAATATTCAATTCATCACTTGAAGACATCTAAAAATGAAGCCAATCATAAAAATTTGTGGGGTAGCAAAAACACATGACTCTTATATATTATGTTATAAAATTCATATAAACATTGATATAACAAAAAATATATATATATAAGACTAGATTTATTATAGGAATTTGGCTCTTAAATAATTATATAATCTAATTCAAGATAATTCTATTTTCATTTAACTTTTTATAAAATTAAGCTTCATTTTGCTTTTAGATTTTAATAACTGTATGATTATTTATGTATTTGAATACCTTATATTTTACTAATATTTCCTATATTTATATTATAATGCCATATATTCTTAACTTAAATATCACCAAATATGAATATTATTATTTTCCAGTCTTGTGTATACTTTTTCAACATTTTGTTTTGTTCTTCACATTTTGTTTAAAATATCTGTAATTGATTATTTTATTGTCTTTTGGAAAACATTTTGACTTGTTTTTGTAGATTTAATTGTATATTTCATCTCATTATTTAAGGTAGTGCTATTTCTGTTGATGATGGCTGAACTCTCCACAAATATCTTGATGTCATCTTTGTTTTTTTAGACTTAAAGAAACTAAATAAGTCAAAATTGTAATTTGTACTCAATATTAAAGCCTTTGCAGAGTTATTTCTATTAGCAAAGCGCATGCAAAGGCATAAAAAAATTATTGGCTTTCATTTAAGGTGATGTAGACAAACAAACCTATTGATTTAATAAAGTCTTTTTTGGATTAAACCATATATTATTTTGTTTAAATTTCCAATATTTTGAGGAAATATTCATCATTATCAAAGTTAAGGTCTTAATGAAGAACTGTTGTCATAAGTAATTACAAAATTGAGTAGGAAATAAAGAACAATTCTTAATGAATTCTTCATTAAGACCTTAACCTTGATACGATGACAGATATTTCATCAAAATATTGGGAATTTAAACAAAATAATATACCGTTTAACCCAAAAAGGACATTATTTATGTTTCAATAAAAAAGGACATTATTTACATGATACATTTGTAAAAATATTAAATATAATATATATATCATTATTTTCAAAATCAATATCAGAATATAAAAGTTGTAACAATTTCATCTTATTAAACTTAATATTTAAAATAAATGCTTACCATAAGTAGTATAAAACTTATTCCTTTATTCTTATAAAATAAAAAAAACTAGTCAAGCATTGTTAGCCGAGAGGTTAGCGCAGCCTTTTGCAAGCAAGTAGTTGGTTGCAGACGGTTGTGGGTTCACCTCCCGGCAGATGCTATGACATATAAAAAAAAATGAAAAAAAAACTTTATTACTTTAGTTTGCACAAAACTTTTATATAGCAAATTTGTCTCCTTCTTTAATTATGGTACTTAGCTTAAATATATAGGTATTTGTTATGCACTGATATCTTTTAATTAGTAAAACTTGCTTTGCATTGAACACTGAAAAATGAGAAACAGGTGTACTTTTTTTTCTTCTCATGTCATTGCATCGGCCGGGAAGCGAATCCGCTAACCTGGAACAACTGCTTGTAAGGCAACCGTGCTGACCTCTTGACCACCAACGCTTGACAAAACAGATGTACTTAAAGTTGAGTATGTATTCTTTTTCTAAATTGTTGGTACAACAACTAGCAATAGAATATTGCACTTACAGGGCATTGATCACTATCAGTTTCTCATGCAATTTATTCTAGTATTAAAATTTTAGAGCTATATTATACATTTTAATAAACCAATAAAATATTACATTATATAACATTTTTTTTATGTTAATGTCATTTATTATTTTTTTAATAAAATGCATATTCAAAATTAATAAATCTCTAACTTCGTTTTAAATATTTATAAGTGACAAGAAATTATTTTAAAATATTTTTAAAGTAAAAAAAAATAGCATAAATTGCTAATTTTTAAATTTATATTATATGCAAACAGTATATTGATTTATTTTAAGTATTTAAATTAAATATGCCTGTCTTTACACCATCTGTAGCTGAGCTGTTTTATATTTAAAACGTTACTTGCCTATTATAGATTAAAGTTATTCTTTACTTTTTTTTTCTTTCCAAAAACAAAACGAATTTTAAAACAGCTTGCACGTATTATAAATCTCTGCCAAAATTTCTGGCTTGACTACAAACTAAACAGGTGAAAGACAGATATGCTCTAAATGTTTTCAAGCAAAACCTGACATTTTTAAAATTCATTTTTACATTCTTTCGTTAAATTTTTGATGCCTGCCATTAGAATATTGTAGAATAAAAAAAAGTAGGTGGCTATAATTAATTTATTTTAATTACTAAATTTAAATATATTTATTTATAATAAAAAAAGGTAATTAAACAGAAACGTATGGCATATGCCTTTGGTTTAAAAATAATCTTATTCAAAAATATTAGATGTGTTAGTCTTTCATCTGAAATTTATAATAATTTAACAAAAATGTCTTCTACTGAGTAAAGTAATGTGATGTTATATTTCATATAGATATTTTTATGTGTAATGCATTTCACGTACTTATGCTTTTAAGTATTGGTTTGTGTGCATACATAAACGTATATCTATATTTTATTTATACATATATTGTAGAATGCACTAAATCTGGCAACATATATATAATAAAGAGTGGAAATGAGATAATATCCATGTAAAGAGAAATACTCTTTAACATTTGATATTACCAAGAAATTACCAATTAGTACTAATTGCCAATCCCTGAGACAAAACTAGTCTTTTTATTAAGCCTATAATATCTCTTTTGTTTGAGTTTTTGTTGAAGTAAAAAAGGATCTCTTTTACTTCAAATTCATATTCTTATTTGGATTAAATCCTAGACAGCTATTATACGTTTAAAGAAAAAATCTGATTTGGCCTCAGAAATTTGTCAATTAGTAGTAATTGATAATTTCTAGGCAACATCAAATATTAAAGCTTATTCCTATTTACATGGATATTATCTTTTTACTTCCATTCTTTATTATATTAACAATCCATGGAATTATTTAATTTAATATATATATATTAAAAAAAACATGAGAAATTTTGTTAATTATTTTTTTCATAGTAATAAATAGGTTCATATCAGTAGAAAAAGTTTTATTGTAATTAAAATAAACAAAATAAAATTCTAAGATAAAATAAATTAGAATTAAAAAATACAGATTTATTTGATTATAAATATATAAATTCAACATTCCTCTTCTTTTTAAAACTTGTTTTATTCCAAACTATAATTTTCTTTCTCTTCCATATAACGTTTCAACTACATTCTGTAGTCATTATCAAGTTTTCTCCTTCATTATCTTTAATTATTTCTTTTTAAAAAAAAAATTAAAGATAAGGAAGGATGAAACTTGATAATGACTACAGAATGTAGTTGAAAGTTGTATGGAAGAGAAAGAAAATTATAGTTTGGAATAAAACAAGTTTTAAAAAGAAGAGGAATGTTGAATTTATATATTTATTATCATGGAGCTATAATTTAAAAAGAAAAAGAAGTGAAAAGTTGTGTATATAATTATATTTATTTGATTACATAAATAAAAAAAACCAAATTTACTTAAGTCAGGAATATATTCATATTTTGTTAGATGATAATTAATAATACATTTTATATAATAGGATTATTGGGTGACTTATATAAAATTAACAGAATATTGAGGTTTATAAGAAATTAAAATGAAGGAATTAAAGTAATATTTAAAAAAAAAATAGATGTCAATAATTTATCTGGTAAAGAGTTGATGGATAATGGCCGGGTAATAAGGAAAGACTTTGGTAAAATATAAAAAGCATCAAAATCTATTGTATTTGGTATTCTTTCTTTTTTTCAATTTCTGCTAATTAGATAAAACTGGTTCAATAAGACATGAACAGCACAGAAACACCAGTAGGCAAAATTTTAAGAAAAACTGTGCTGAAAATATAAAATTACAAGATATGAGCTGGGATGAAGCATTACTGAGAAATCAGCAGGCAAAGACTTATGACTATCATATAGTATATCCCATGAAGCTGATGAATGTAATATATTATATAAGTACATTTTCTATATGCTACTGAACTTCCAAGTGTGTATTCATTATGTTTTTTCACATGTAATGTTTAAATAGAGAGTGTCTAAAAATACACCGTAAAATCTAAACTAAACCATCACAATTGAAGGATAATTTTCATCAACATGATATCTGTCTAACAGAAGCCAGTATGCTATAAAACATTATAAAAAAAGAAAAATATATAAAACAAAAAAGCCATATATTCTACACTGGATCTTTTATCATTATAAGGGCGAAGTTCAAACATAATGATTCCAACTGACACATGGGCAGAATAAGATCTCTATAATAATTTTCAATTCTCAATGCACATGAACTAAAAATAAACTAATGAACTAGCCAAAGTCAGTGAGTGTGGATTTAATAAATTGAAAATTAGGACTCAAATATATAAATTTGAAATAAAGAAAAAAGTAAATATGAACACAAAAACAGGTAATAAACTCAGTAAGACTATTCCCTTACTTATTTTCTAGGTCAAAAAAGAGAAAATATTACATTTATTCAAAGTCAAATCAAAAAAATTTTCTTCAGTATGTACATAATATTTTAAACACACACATAATATATATACCTAAGCTAAATATAATTAGAGGGAATTTGAACCCTGACTTTTAAGCACCCTTTAATCATTCACTCTATTTTATACAATTGATATACATTATCACATAGATATGGAAAAAATGAATTTCATGCTGAACCAGCATTCATCAGTTGGTCTAGATCATCATCCCCCCCCCATATATAACCAGTACTATCCTAATATAAACCAAGCACTGATTATATATATGGGTGGGAGATGATGATCTGGACCAACTGATAAGTACTGGTTCGACATGACATATGTATATTGGAGATTATTTATCTTTTCCATATGCATGTTGTTATGTGTATCAGATGTATAAGATACATTGATGACCGAAAGGAGCTAGAAAGTTTTGGTTATGTATATATTGTAACAGTCAAAACATGTCTATCTCGCTAACACACTGCAGAATTTAAACCTGGGACATAGAACTCAACACTAGGAGAGTTACCTCCCAGAAATCCCAAGTTCGAATCCAAAGTCCAAACTCCACAATGCCCTTTACATGATAACACATTTGATGCTACTAATAGTATAATTTCATGCCGGTGCCGGTGATCAGGGAGAAAACAAAAGACTCTGAATCTAAAATAGCCCTAGGTTAATTTAACAATAATTTATAGATGTGCCAAAGATAAGTTTAATGTACTATGTAATTTATATTGCACCCTGAATAAATAGAGAAAAAGAAATAAATTTATAAATAAGATTTTAATAATTTGATAAAATAATTTAGCGATATAACTTTGAATAGTTATATATAATAAACAAACAAGATGGCTGATACCTCGTACTTGGGTTCATTTAGATAACGTGTCTAAAATATAGTGACACGGTAGGCATATGTGAGTCATGTAAAGTCTAATAGAGTTTGAAATATTCTAAAACATTTATATTTGGAAATTTAAATGGAGATCGAGAGTCGCTCGCGAATAGATTATAAGATTGAGCTACACTGAATGGATTTGAAATTCATTTGAATAGAATTCTTTTAATAAGTAAAGGGAAATATACGGTGGTGCTAGCGAGTATATGCTGAGGAGGGTATAGTTTATGAGTATGCAACTTTAAAGGATGGCAAAAGGTCTTGGCATTGGATAGGCATTCTGCCTTTTATTTGGGACATCTCTAGCCCACTCACAGCTCAAGCCTGGCCCGCACCCAGGAGCTTCGTAACTGTGGGGATGTACGCAAAATAATTCCCAAGTGCCATTTTAGCACAGGACTGGGAACCGCGGAGTAAAATATGGGGAGAACAGATATGAATGATGATGACCTTTGTCAACAGGAGGATTCCAGCACCCTTGCATATTTACTAGCAACACAGCTTAATTTTCATAAGATTTAATAAAACAAAGGGCAATTCATTAAGGAACAGAAATAGCTCGCTCTCGACTTTCATATTTTAATGGCCAGCAGACTCTCAACAAAACTTAAGATAAATAAATATTCTTTTAACAAAATTCTTATATGCAAAACTATTTTAAAACATATATAAGAGATACTTTTAAATATAAACAATGGAAGGGAGAAAATGCGTGTTTGCAGTTTATAAACTAAGATGGCAACCATGCATCATTTAACTTCCCTACGTAACTCGCATTAGTCTAAAGAAATTAATTATACATTTCATCATAACACATTGAAATTAAACATTTATAAACATAATAGAAAATCAACCCAAGCACAAGTTCAGCATGCATTAAAAAAACGTTTAAATAGATACATTTATAGAATATACAAAATTGTTAGCTATAGCTCGAAGTTTTCCGAGATTTTGATTTGATTTTAATTACCTTGTTCTGTTAACTCTGTCCGTGGCATTTCCAAACTTGTAGCAAAGTTCTTAAGTAAAGTTATGATTTTCTTTAATTCATGGTTCCGCAGCAGCAGTTAGTAGATTTTAGGAGCAGAATTTCTTTGGACTGGTTCAGTTGGATTTGATGATACGGTGGCAGGACATCGGATTTTGAATGATGGACAGCTGAGGCACAGGGCTCCTGAGGGAAAACAGTGATTGCCCTGTTACCTTGACATTCTGAGGTTAAACTATTTTAAAACTGGATTTACTGTCACAATCAGGTAGGTTAATTAATAACTCTGTCTAATCCTCATTACAATCAATCAGCCCTATTTACATGCTCTCCTTGATTACAATCTTGCCCTGCGGTGATAAAATCCATTCTTTAATTATTACACATTTGAAAAACACTGACTGCATTTTCTAATTAAAATCTGTTCATAAACACTGTTTTATCTTATCAAATCTACTGGTGGCAATATGATTAAAATTAGCTACTATTGTTCTTTCTCTACCCTCACTGATTTAAAATGATGACATGTTTTTGAATAACATTTTACAACACTTTACATTTATCAAACACTATTTCTGAATTTAATTTCCAGAAATATTTCCCAGTGATATTATTTCTTAAAGGCAAATAATTATAACGAAATAACATCACAAATAAATTGATTCAAAAACAACTTTTAAATAAAATATTTTGATAAATTTTAAATATTATCGCAGTATGTGTGTAGATGAGAATATGTGACCTACTTTATTGTACAAGCATATATACGTAATATATACTCAACAGTTTGAAAATAAAACCGTTTTAAAACAATTTTAATTATTATTAAACCCCGGGCACCCCATTATACATATAAATTTAGGCAGGATTTCTGTAAATATACCCAGTACACACACAATACGATGAAATTAGAGTTTTAAATAAGGCACGAGGGTAGGAAACAGGAAGGCAAGGTGAAACTAAGATTGGTAAGGCATATCTTACTGTTTCAATATATATATATTGTACCATACCAATAGGATGATGATTCTAAAAAATATAAAAGTTCCTAGATTGGGCTATACAGTTACTTTCTGTAGATATTATTTGATACTCTTAATTATTTTTACCTTAGGTTTAATTAATATTAACAATTATGAGACTCACTTATCCTATTAACAAGATTACATACCTTTTAACATTAAACAAATACTAAATTATTTGCTCAAGGGCATAAGATTACTAAGACACTCCTCATGATTAACAATAATACTTAAACAAATATAGTTAACCTAATTAATAAGTTAGATTATCATTTTATTGTATATTGGTCTTTTATTTTTATTACTTTTATAGGATTATAATTAAGAATAACCATAATAATAATATTATACTAAGAAGATCTCAGGATTATCATTGATTTTAAATTAACTATTTATTCCACTTATAAGATATCAAGAGAGATTTTACTTAACTTTATAGATAATGTATCAATTAAGAAATGATTTATAATCTTAATCTATAATTTAAATTGTACTATTATTTTATATTCATGTTCTATAATACTTAGTAATAAATCACTATTGTTACCTAAATTGTAATCATAATTTATAACTTTAAATAATAACTAATTCATATTCTGATTTCCTATAAATAAACATACTTTAATAAATTTGCAATATATTTTATCAATGATTTGTGTGGCCAAGGAAGTTTTCCTATAAATAAACATACTTTAATAAATTTGCAATATATTTTATCAATGATTTGTGTGGCCAAGGAAGTTTGCAGTAATTTAAAATCCCCTTTAAGAAATATTTTCCCAGATATTTGTTACACAATATCTTGTGCAAAATTAATTTTTTCTCCAAATCTCAAACTGTATGTTTTGGCTAATGTGTACATCATATGCAATTCATACTCTCTGATGATGGTGTAGTGATGATGATCCCAACAAAAGAAATGCAACTCTAGATACTTAGTTTAATATTTAAAACATTAACTTTAATAATATTATTTACAAGATTTTTCATCAACTATTTTAAACTACTAAGTAATTTACAAAATAATAATATTAATAACATTATATAACAATACAGTAACATATATAAACATTTGAACATTTCTATTCCCCTTAATTACAATGGGATATTTAAGATAGAAGAACACTCCCTGTTCATACAATATGGTGTTGTTGTGATATTTAACTTTATTTCTTAAATATCACAAAATCAGATGTATTTATTAAATAATCAATCCCCTTTTTATGGATTTGATTTACACTCATTACCACTTATAGATTATACTTTAAACCATAAGAAGATTTAAAATATGGATTATTGTTATATTTCTTAACTAAAATAATTTCATTATAATATTATGAAATATTACATGTTTATCTGTGTTTATATTTTCTAATATTCACCATTTGATCTCTCATTTTACTTTGCACTAAGAAGCTATTAATATAATAATTATGAAATCATTAATTTGTTTTCTCATATCACACTCCATTTTCCTATGGTCTTATTATCAAACTCTATAATAAAATACAACAAATGAAACTTTTATCCTATACACTATCAAATATGACAACTTATCTCTTCCTGGACTAATTTCCATTTACAATTTATGATATTAAGCTAAATGCTGATAGAGCACTCTTTGGTGCATACTAAAATAAAAATCCTTATCTTCATTTTATCTAATAACTCATGTATTAACTTCCTATTTGCAAGCTATATCTGTTTCTTACATATCTTATAAATAGTAGTCTATAAATAATTATAAACTAAAATTAGCTATAACTCTATTATAATTATATTAAAGCATTAATAGTTATACATAAGATCAAATTCTAAATGTCATCATCATTCCAATTTTATATTCGGACACAGATATATCCCCTCTTTTTATAATACATAGATGTAACTACTTTTATGGATATATTTCACTAGCTCATTGTTCATATCCATTTATTTTCATTATATAATAGTATTTAATAAAATAAAAACTTTAAACAATTGCTTTCATAGATAAACAAATCAAATTAATTATTAATTTCTTTATCTATTTATTTACCTCCCCCCCATATTGATAACGATTATTTTAAAGTATAAAATTAAACTATATACAAACATTATGTTACCAGTTTTTTTTTAAAAAAACACAAGTTCATTATTAAAAAAAACATTAATTTTTAATGGTATTCCAAATGCTTCAAATTCATTACTATCAAGGTTCTTCCCACTTTTGCTCCTTTTGTTCTCATAAGAAAATTATAAACTTATTCAACTCCAATGTAAACAGATTACTAACAATTTCTTATGTTTTTTTTTTCCTTGTGTCGATCAAAAATTATCTTGAACTTTCATACTGTATTTTATTCAAATACTTCTTCCATTTATTATAATATCCATTTTCACCATTTCACTATTATGCTTCAGTCTTCTCATTATTTCTTACTACTTTTTGTCAAGGTTATCATTTAAGATAGAGCAGCCACTTTTTACCTATTTAGTTAACTATGAAGCTAGAAGACCAAGATTAAATACATTAATGTTGAGTTGCACTACTATCTGGAGAATTTGCTATTGCTAATAACAGCTTGTGTAAGCATAAGAAATGGTGATCATGTGATGTTTTGTTAGTTTTTTAAGATTCCTGTCTATGGAATGATAGTGACTCTTGTTTTTTTATAAACCAAGGACAGCAAAATGTATAGATGTTGAACTAGATTCAGATCTATATGACTACACAAGTAAATAAGCTTGGATTTAAAACATTAATGTGTTTTCTTCTTGAGCTCCTAACTTATTTATAGTTAACTAAATAGGTAAAAGATGGTTGTTGAAGGGTTGTATTAGATCCTTAGATCTAGGTGCAATACTCTCAGATTTAAAGCTCTCAAATGCCACAAGCCAGAGACTAATCAGGGGATATTGGATGAGTAAGCACTAGATGGGGATTTTATGTGCAAATCTTCCTGCATCCATTGATTACTAAATCTTGCACTGAGTGGCACTACTGTTGAGAAAGTTTGCTACTGCTAATGAGGTGTATTTAAACTTCTTTGAATGAATTTCAATCTCTTTCAGTCAAATAATCAGTGCTGATAACAGATTGACATTCTTAGTATTGTTATATTTATAATATACAAATATAAATTAAGATTGTAAAACAATTTTAAAATAGTACTATAATTATTAATAATAAATTGAGGAGGATACATTTATATATATTTTGCTGAGTGTTTATTCACTCATTATTTATTCAAGCAATAATAATAAGAAATAAGCACTAACTGTACCACAGTGTTGTTTTTTAAAATCAAATGTGTCTGACATTCATCACTATTAAATATATTTTGGGCAAAATTTTTAGTTTTTTAATAACTTTTTGCATTATAGATTTAGGCCTTTTCTAATAGTTTTGATGTTTTTTAATTCAATATCAATTTTTAATATGTTCTAAAATTTGGTAAAACTTTTAGTATTATGCTTAGAAAATATTTTATTATGCAAAATACTGCACATCAAATTCCAAGAAGGATTATAAAGGAAGAATAAAATTCATGTGCTTTCAATCTAACTTGAAGAAATATTATTAATAAATATGATTATGTAAGGCACTTTAATATTTTTCAAATGTATTAATTTTAAATGTGAACAATATGATGCTCAGAGTTGGGAAAATTGTTGCTCTCATATTGTAAAATGTATTAAATTTATGAATTTAATGCTTTTTTTTTTGTTTATTTACATTTCTGTTTCTTTGTTTACATTTTTTACTTGATAAGTTACAAATTGAAGTTGTACTTTGATACAGTATAACCCATTACGGTTCTGTATGAACATTTATATATAATGTAAAACAAATTAAAGTTTAGAATCATTTCTGTGAGGATCAATGTGTTTTAGCAGGGATGTTGCTAGGGAAATCATCAATCACTACTGATAGTTTTCCAAACACTTAATTGAACCTATGTCAAAGTCTATTAGTGGTCAATATAGCAATAATCAGTTGCTTAGCCTTGAGAACTACCAGTAATAGATTATTGCTTTGTAGTCTATTTACATGGTAATGATTTCAAAGTTTAATTTACCTACATAATAATAAGTATAGGACAAATTATGATGTAATTTATACATAAGTAGATATATTGATCTATATTTATATATTATTATTTGTGTACATGTTTTTTTTTATCTTAACCATCAAACATCGCATGATCACCTTCTTGCATCTATTGATTACTCTGGCTTGTATTAACTGGCGTACTATAGAGAGAGTTTTGCCTCTGTGTACTTTTTTTATCTATTGACATATATGTACAGATATATTTGAGTATGAACAATTTCAATTTTTGATATATATATATGATTTGTATATAATAATATGAACATGTGTCTGTATATATAATTTCTTATTGCAACATGATTGCACGTATTAAAAGATGTTTTATTATTGCACACAATACATACATAAATAAAAACATCATGTGGATATTCTATAATTTTTTTGTAATCATTGTTTAATATTTTTTTATAATAATTGTCAATGGTTTTAGTATTACTGATAAAATTTTGATAAGGAAAAAAGTGCTCTTTCTAATGATATAACTTTTTTCTATAACTTTGGGCTTGTAGGACTGCATTTTGTCTGGTGAATACAATTTCATTTGATAGATTAAACAGGAAAAGAAAAATCTTAGATCTGCAGTGGTTTTAAAATGTACATTCAATCTACAATAATATAATTTAAAAAATTAAATATATTTTATTTTTAAAGGCTATATGAAATTGAGAGAAAATATAGTTATGAATATCATTAGTAATGTGCACTTGAAAATGCGAAGGTAGGGACCTCTACAGGTCTTAACCACAAGCTTATGCTTTGGAAGAACCTTGCAAAGGTAGGGACCTCTACCTTTCTTCCAAAGCGTAAGCTTGTGGTTAAGACCTGTAGAGGTCCCTACCTTCACATTTTCAAGTGCACATGCTTAAAGGTTTTATTGCCTTAGTAAATATTACTTA
Organism: Epiperipatus broadwayi; assembly: GCA_028023455.1. Taxonomy (NCBI): domain Eukaryota; kingdom Metazoa; phylum Onychophora; class Udeonychophora; order Euonychophora; family Peripatidae; genus Epiperipatus; species Epiperipatus broadwayi. The sequence goes on from JAQFVV010000075.1 coordinate 2,213,748, forward strand.
ACTTAATCAAGTAATCGTTAATACAAATTAAATTTTAGATATGAATAGAATTCTCTTTTAAAATATTTCTCATAATAACTAGTATCATAAAGTGTGTGCAAAATTGATAGTTACATATACCCATGAAGGTACTTGTTGACGATAATTGAATCATTAATGTTTCTGTAACTTTTTTTGGAATTGATCTTTTAATAACTTTTGCATTTCATGTAGATTTCCTTTACTTGAAAGTGATTTATATTTAATAGATATAATAAAAAGAAATAATGAAGTTGCATATTAAGCCCTTTTTGATTATTAAAAAGAATTCTTCTTTCAATTGATAAAGCATGCTGTGATTCTCTTTCAAATTGAATACCTCATCTTTCTTTTGTTCACTCTATACACTCTTGTTATTTATGCTATTATGATATGAATGTCTACAGAAAGGAGTTTGCTGTTAACTGAAAGGAGGCCCTTCATTTACTCTTGGAGGCCTTAAAGAAACTGATCAAAGCAAATATTTATTTCCACTTTATATGTCTGTGTCATTGCAGCTGTTATTATTATATGATTATTCATATAATATACAAACATGGATGAGCTACTCATTAAATGCATGTTGGTTTATTACCTTAGCTTATTATGACTAAATTTAAAATCAAAAAACACCATGATTCACCATTCCTGTCAACTGATAGCTCTTTACTGAAATATTATTTGAGTTTTTTTTAAGGTAGAATAAATATGAAGTGTGAATGATTTTTTTTTTCTAATATATTTACAATCATGATAGACAAATATAAATCAGGATGCTATTTTCAGGACACAGTAAAATCACCAGCCAAGAGAGCAGATGGCAGTGAAAGCAGAGTGTGATAAAATCTTCTGATTGTGAGTTCAGGCTGGAATTTCATTTGACGATGATCTTTTACTGAGGTATTTACAACTGCAGATTACTTTCAAGTGTAGGAAGATTGCAAGAATTGGAATAAAAACTGTGTAATATTAAATAGAACATTAATGGACTTTGTGAAGTTACAAAAAAAGGTGAATGGATATGTATTTTACTACAAAGCCCAAACATTGAAAGTACAAAAGGTATAGGTTTCATTATAAATAAAAAGTGGAAGAATAACATTATAAAGATTAGTGGTGTATCAGATAGAATGGCAAGATTAGTTATTCAAAATACCAAATGCAGATTATTCAGGTTTATATCACAACAAGTTCTCAAAGTGATGAAGAAGTAGAGGATTTTTATGTGGATGTATAGAAGGGTTTTTATCAGATCAAACAGCATTTTAAAATGTGTTATGGGAGACTCGAATGCTAGAATTGGTAAACAATTAAAAGATTAAAGTGCTGTAAATAAATTTGGTTATTGTGATAGAAATGGGAGAAGACATAGACTACAAAATTTGAAGGAAATGAAAAACTTTTAAATTATGATTTTTTTTTTCTGAGAAAACTGCTAAATGGAAATGGACATGGAATCATCCAAATGAAAGTACAGTGGAATTGGATTACATTTCGACTAACAGAAAATATGAATTTCAAGATTGTAATATTCTTAATAAATTCAATACAGGAAATGATCCATCAATTAGTGAGATTTAAGATATATGTTAATGCAAACTAAAGAGACAAAAATTTTGTCAAGTGTTGGTGACTTAGTGTTTAGCATAGCTGCCTTCCAAGCAGCTGGCCCAGGTTTGCTTCCCATTCAATGATTTTACATATGAAAAAAAAGGGACAAAAATTATTAACAAAAACAATTATTCACAGTTGATATTCGTAATCTTCAGAAAAATTTCAATGAATTTAAATTTGAACTTGCAAATCGTTTTCACATCTTAATAGATTTCGAACATGATTCTGATTTGAACAAAATCAATAGGAAGATAATTAATACACTTTTAAAAACTGCAGCAAAGATTTCTATACAAAAAAGCAGCAATTAACCAATAAAATATTATGAAGAAAAGTTGATGTTGAAAATATATAAAAATGATGCATTAACAAGGATTGAATATCTAAAAATATTTTAAATGATACTAAAAAAAGGTGATATAACATAAGAAAGTATAATTGTGAACTAGCAAGGAAAGCTATAAAAGAGAATAAAAGACTCAGGAGTATAAAACAACATATTGTTATTAGCCGAAAACTTAGTTTTGCAATAAGAAAAAAAGGACTTATTAGTAAAAGAAAGATGATGTCATGAAATGTGTCGAAAAGTTTTATCAAGAATTATATAGTAATATATAACAACAAAAAGTACCTCCTACAACTATTACATCTTCTAAATTGCTCCGGATTTTAAATGAAGAAGTGATACATGCAATTATATTTATCAAGAAGGAAAAATTCCAGATATTGTTGAAATTATAAGGGATATCTTAAACAAATAAGTGAAAAAATAGAAAAAAATGGCAAAGTTATGTATGAAATGTCTAAATGATAAAAATGTTCCAGATGAATGAAAAAATGCTGCATTAATATTTTAAAAAGATGATAAAAAGATATTATAAATTACAGACCTATCAAACTTTTGTCAGTTCTATACAAAATTTTTATCGAGAAAATTGCAACTCATCTACAGCAAACTTTGAAATTTAGCCAATTAAAACAACATGTTTGATTTAAAAGTGGTTTATAATATTGTGGATCATATCCAAGTATTGAAAGTAGTTATAAAAAAAGACCAGTGAATATGAAGTTGCCATTATGCTCTGGATTTAGAGATTAGGAAAAAAGCATATGATTCTATAAGCATTTCCTCAGTAATTAAAGCATTGTATCATCAAAGTATAGACCCAGAATATTGTCATATTCTGAAGAATATTTATAAAACTGTAACAGCCACAATTAGATTACATAATGATACTAGGAAGCATTACACTGAGAAGTGTGTATAACAGGATGACTCCATATCTCCAAAACTATTTACAGCAGTTTTTCAATAAACATTTTCTGGACTAAAAAGAAAAACTAAAGGAATAAAAACAAATGGAGATGATTTAAATCATCTACATTTTACAAATGATGAAGTTGTTTTAGAAAATAACACTTTAGAGCTTCAGGAAATATTGCTAGAATTATCAGATGAAATTAAGAAAATAGAATTAAAGGTAAATGTAAAAAGTCTAAAGTAATGCTCAATGGATTTTTTTTCAAAAGATGAAAATAAAGATTGATAATGATGAGTAAGGAAAATTTAACATCTATAAATACCTTGGTCAGTTTATTACTACAGATGGAAACATAATTGATAAAATTAATCAAAGAATTAAACTTGGTTTGCTGTGGTTTGATAGAAATACTTTAATAATAAAGAAAATATGCATATGTGTTTTAAAAGGAAGCAATACAAAAACATCAGACCCCTCAAAGAAAATACATGGGTGTGAGAACAAATAGCTGTTACTGACATTATTGAAAGTATTAAGAGACTGAAATGGATTTGATCTGATCATATTGATAGGACAGTTGATAATAGATGGACAATTAAAATCTTAAACTGAGTTTGACGAGAGTGCAAAAGATCTATAAAAAGATCATATGTGAGATAGATGAATGAAATAAGGAAGTGTGAGGGAGTGCTTAGGAAAATAGTGGTTAGAGATTGCAAAAAATGGATTGGACTTAGAAAGATTTCATTTTGATTGCAGTGGATTAATGATCATGAAGGTGATAATATAAGTATCCACATAGTAAATGGATAGTGATAGGATTTTCATAAACATGCATCTTCCAGTATGCTATTCCATTATCTTTTAACTGATTGTTCAGAATCCTGATTCATATAGCATTGTAAATAAAAATTTAACAGAATTTGGTTATATACAAAAGTTAAAATGTGATAAGTATTTTGATGTCATGCAAGTTAGTCCAGTATTAAGTTTTTTTTAAAATGAATTAAAATAGTAATAAAAATAATAAGTTTTAACAGTGTTAGTATATTTCAAAAATAACTATAGTAAATCATCAAAGTGCTTTCATTTAATTTAACTTTCTTGAACTGAAAACTTATTTTCAGTTAACTGAAAGTATTTCTGTATATTATTGTAGTTATTTATAAAATATATTATTACAGTTATAATTCATTTTATTACAATAATTATTGTATGACAGACATTTTATTTTATTTACTTATAGTAATATTTATTAAGGCTATAACCTTAACATTATACACCTGAAAAAACGATAGTAGCGACCTCTGCCAATCTTTAACACAAGATTTATTTGAAAGAGAAAATTAGCAGAGGTCCCTACTTATAGCCTTAATAAATATTACTTTAAATAACAAGTATACCCTTTATAAATATAATTATTACAACTTCATTTATTTATATACACCTATAATATCTAGATTCTCTTATTAAATATTGCAACAGAGATTAAATATGTTAAATAAAAGTAAGTAGATTCAATATACAACATGTGTACATTAAGTAGACCTATGTGACCAAGTATAATTTTAACATGTGTGGGTCATAGACATAGATAATTTAAGATCAAATTCTTGAACAAACTAACCATGATTATGGTGCATGCGCTTTAAAAGAATGCTCAGTCTACTTAATTGTATTTAATATATACACATATCTTGTCAAACAAAACATTAAAGTGAACATATTGTTGGTGATAATGAAAATTACTCTAGAAAAAAATAATTTTATAACGAGAGTATACATTTTTCTTTGTAATCTATACTATAATAATTTCAATATTATCTACAGGATTTGTTTATAACATTTTTAAACTAATACATTATTGGAAAAAATACAATTTTATATAATTTTACACATTAAAATAAAAAGACATATATAAATAAGAGAAGAGCCTCTCTCAAAGAACTAAATACTAAAGAAAAAATATAGTTGACAATTTTTTAAGACATAAACCAGTTTAAAAAGGAGAAAATCATATAGGAAGAATTTACTTCTAGATTTTAGTACCTTACTTCTTGATATATTGGCCTGTGAAATATAAATTATCCACCCCCACCCGCATTATCTTTCACTTCTAATTGAAAAGACTAAATCCTTCAAATAAAAAAAATTGTTAATTTTAAAAAACCTGATTGTTTATTTTAATTACTTATTTACATATTTAATTTTTTATTATTATTTGTATGCGTTCATTTTGCAAAGATACTTCCAGTGCTTTGCTATGGACAGAAAATAAGTAATTCAATCACTATCACCCTGTAAATTTTACCATTATTTTTTGCTTAAATTAATGGCAATATTACATTATCACTTGGAAAAAAGAAATTCATAGTTTATATAATTAAAGAGCTTTTTGCAGATAGTAAGATGACATATGATATTAAGAATTGAAGAGTGTGAAATAGAGTTAGTTAATAAATCACCAATGTATAATATACAAGGGATATAAAATGAATTGCATTAATAATTTATTGTGTGACTGAATATTCAATATTAAAAGTGATTAGGAAATTTAAAAAATTCAATTTGGATATTAATAATTTTTATCAGCCATTTATTGGACTAGATATTAACTTCTTAATGATTAATATTTTCTAATGTAATTTTCACTATACCACTTTTGTATAAGATAAGACTGTAGTAATTGGGTATATATATATTCACTAGATGGAGCTTTACCAATAGCTCACTATCAAGCTTTGTTTACATAAATGCTGAGAGAGATACAACCCTTTACTGATGTGAGCCATCTAGCTCGAAACCATGGTTTAAAGGTTGGAGACAATGAAAGAGATATTGAATTCTATCTCTCTGTGTTTAGGTAAACAAAGCTTGGTAGTAAGCTATTGGTAAAGCTCCGTCTAGTGATCATAAAATGCAAGCTAAGAGCAAATTTCAAAATTTATAACTTGTTTTGTTTATCATATATATATACGGAATAATGATAAAGATATATGTAAGAGATTGTGATCTGAGCCAACTGATGGGTGCTGGTTCAACATGAAATATGCATTTTAAGGATCAAACATATTTTGACATATTTTTGATCATATGTTTATGATTATACCCATCCATAAGGTGCTAAAAGTGAATAGAAAATAATCCCTATCTACCATGAGAGTGGTGTAGTGAAAATTTATACTGCAGAAATATTACCCATTAAATGATCAATTTGAATATTCTGTGTTATGTTTTCATAAAAAAATTGTAAAATTTGTTATTTAGTCAAAACTTTACAACACTAAATTACTATTTATGTAATAAATGTGATAAAATAAAAAATATAATTTATTTAACATATTATATAAGATAATTAATGATTTTCCTATAATACTAACTACTAATATTATAGACAAATTTATTATTTTTTAATAAAAGTGATTATAAATTAGTTTTGAAGCACTTAAATTAAATAAACTAGAAAGCTGGAGTGATTATGCAGTAAGGTGATTAATCTTGCACTAACTACAGGGTGAAAAAAAATTGAAAATATAAATACTGATAAGTAATTTTGATAAAACTAGGGACATTATAGCAATTCAATAAACAAATTAAAATTGCAAAGAAATAGTTTACAATTTAATTTACATGGATATCTATAATCTCCATATTTATGCAAATACAACTTCTGAACAAATACTATGAATTTAAACTATAAAGCCATCCTAGATCATCAAGCATAAAAGTAATCGGTAAAACAGAACAACAAATTAAAAAGTTATTTCTTAAATTGTTAATATAATACAAAATAAGAACTAATCAAAAAAACAACAGCTGCAATAAAAGATTGATATGAAAATTCTAGATAAGAATTCAGTTATAAAATGGTACTCCTAATCCTAACTTTTTTTTAATTTTATATATAAAACTATGTAAAATTTTAAATGATGGATAAATAAATACATTATAATTTGATGTAATAGTAAAAATAAAAATTTTAATGAAAAATCCATATATAATGCAATAATGCGTATATCTTTAAATTCTGGGGAAGGAAATGAGAATAAAAAATGTAATAATTATTATTGACTAATAATATACATTTTTATTAAAATGTATATAATTAAGACGTAATTATAATTATTCATTTTTAAGACTACTAATGAATTTTTTATTAATAAATATATTAATTCTAATAATTTAATTTTTTTTATAACTTAAATTATGTGATTGCATTTTAACTATTTAATATACATCTTTTCAACAAATCAATGGAAAAAAAATCTTGGTTCCTATATAGGAGATATAATCTGTTTATTTTGCAACATTAAATTGATTCATTCGACTGTATTTTTTAAGCAGTAAAAAACAAAAATGTCGTAGGAATATTGTTTATTCAATCTACGATTCATATAAATTAAATAATTTTATAAATAAAAAATTTGAGTTTATACGAAGTGAAAGAAAATACAAATTAAATAGTTTTGTTTGTATTACATTGTATTTATTCGATATTATATGAATTTTTAATAAAATTGTATATTTTTTTCTTTGCAATGTATAATGCTATGGTTACTAAAGTTTAATACTGATACGTCTTTACACAGAATTAGTACACTACGTAACCAGAGAAGAATAAAATTTAATATATATATATATTTAAACAGATAAAATGAGAAGCTTTACATAGAAAATGTTATTCGTCCATAATAATGAGAATAAACACAGAAGAAAAATACATACACTAAGTTCATAGAACATAATTTATGAAATCAAAATATTACCCCAACAATTTTAAAAAATAAATCCATAATTTCATCATATTCCTTCCTCCATATTATTTCTCAATATGCTGAAAAATCTTTATGCGAAAGTAATTAACTCCAAGTTCGTCAGAATTAAAATCTGATAATTTATTTGCATGTTTATTATATATTATTCTTTCTAATTAACTCCAAGTTCGTCAGAATTAAAATCTGATAATTTATTTGCATGTTTATTATATATTATTCTTTCTAAGTATTCACTTTGTTAAGGCAGTAATAAAAGATTTTATGGTCTTTATGATGCATGCTATTTATTTAAGAAGATATTTTCCCTGATAATTTATGGATTTCCTAGGCTCTTTTTTACTTATAAAAAATGTAAAAGTTAAGAGTGCAGTATGCATCTAATTGCAAAGATATTATCAGATAAAGGTGATTTTATGATATTAAATATGCGAACTTAAAATAGAATTACTGAATTAATCACTAGTGCTTGTTATAATTGAGATATGAAATGTAATAAAATAATATGGTGTGACAAATATTACAGAAAAATTCTTATAATTTATTATTTCGCTGTTATTTTAAATATTTAAGTGCGGTGTAATTCTTTGCAAATTGATAGCATATTTTTTCTCCTCCTACTTCTTTTTCTTTATCTTCTCTTCCTCATATTTTTCTTCTTCCTCTCCTTCTTTATTTTCCTCTTCTTCTTTTTCTTCTTCTTCTTCTTATTGTTATTGTTATTATTACTTATATAAATATTCATAGTAAAATGCTTTTAATATTTAAGAGTTCATAAGAAATTTAAGTTCTGGAAATGGCAAAGCATGGTATTCTGTCACTTCCCAAAATCTTCATTTGAAATAGTTTAATGATTAATTAACGAAAAACATTAATATATTTATATAACATTTATTAATTTAAATTATAATTAATAACATTTAATGAAATTAATTATTTAAAATACTGTCTTTGTACTCCAAACTGGATTTAGAATAGAAGTTATAATCGAAAAACGACTGTATGTTTAAAAAGATTTAAATAACGATATTACTTTCTGAAACTAACACTGATTTAAAATGGTTTGTTTTGCAAAATATATCTAGGTCATCATTTATAGAGAATTTTTTATTAAAGTAATAGAAATAGTTGTAATGTCAGTAATAGTAATATCTCTGTGGTTTAATTTATTAGAGAGATCCAGGTCTATAAATCACAGCTCTGTGCCTCCAGTGCTTGAATTTATTAAGAACTCCCAAACAATAAACCTTTTGATGTTTTCACGACAGTAAAGAAGAAACTAGTGAAAATACTAAATCAATATTTTTTCAAATATAAATACATAGAATACACACAATTCACCTAATATGAATTCTCCAAGATCTTTTGATAAGATAGTGCAAGCAAAAGAGTTATCAGTGTTAATATTCTTATGTAACTGCCTTTAATAAAGTTACTGGACAATGGAATAAAGTTAATTAAACAGTTAGATGAATACTATTTTTAATGCCGATAATAAAGTAAAATAATATTTTATGGTTAGTATTAAGTATGAGACCTTAATTTCTACCACTTATTCTTGAAATTTTAGATGTATTAGAAACTGAATTATAAAATGATAACTGTGCGTGTATCAGAATTATTGCATCAGTGTTATGTGTTTTTGGGACTATTCAATGTATGGATAACTATTGCCCAAATTTCCAGAAAATAATGATGTTGGTTCTGTAAAATCAAATGGTCTGCTCTTATTGATTTTTGCATAACACCTTTATTGTTTATCACAATTATTTCATTTGATACAATGTGCAAATAAGAAATTTAGATGTGTTAACATTTAAGATAAATGCCATTTTATGAATGCTGTTATATTTTTGTAATATAATATTAAAAAAATAATATTAGATGTATATTGAGGCATAGACTGCTCTACAGAGCATAACTTCGTATATTGTAAAATTAACATGAGAGGTGTAATAAAAGCAAGTCCTATTCCAAACATATATCTTGAAAAAATGTTTACTCTTTACAAAAAATTGCTGTTAAACCTACATTTTTCAATTTGGAGTAGTAAATAAATCACGTGATTGAGACATGACAATCTTAGCAGCATATTTGAACAGTCAGATCTTAAGTTCATTAGAAATACAAATTTTGTTACGTGTCTTTGATAATGATTATATTAATAGTAATTTGATTAAAACAAAAAATGTGACATTTTCTTCTTAGTAAAGTAATAAAATATAGTGTTTCATTGAAAATGTAGCAAATTAAAAACGTAATTTTAATAGATAAAATGGAAAGTTTAATATTAATTATTTAAGTTGATTAGGGATATTTTAGATTAGTTTTACTCATTAGAAGTAACATATAAGCTTAAAATTATTAAATCAATAAATTATGGACTTTTATTTTGTAATTATAATACTTCAAACTCATGGAAAAGTTCAAATGACTAGTTTTAATGATTTACTCATTTAGATTTTGCTAAGGATAGTAACATTAATTAAAGCTTTAATGAAATATCTAAAAATGATTTAAAATATTATAATATCAGAATAGCTTCAAAGTATTAGAAAATTTTTAGGAATAGAAGAACACATAAAGCTATATCATGTATCACTTGATTTTAAGACTATTATTATTATTTCAATTCTTTTAGTCTTCAGAAAATATCATGAAACATCATTCTTATTAAGTATAATAGAAATACTTTAAAAAATACTATTGAGTAAGTGTATTCTATCAAATGTGGATAGCCATTAGAGATTCAGTGAAGGTTTATTTCCAGGAAAAGACAATAAAAATGCAATAAGAAAAGTATTTATATATTGCTTTTACTGGATTAGTTGAAGCATTTAAATAAATTAATTGAAAAACCTTTGTGGTAGAATTTCAAATTCCTTTCTTTTGTACAGAGATTTGTTCATTTCTATAGTTTTTCCCTGATAACAGAAATTAAATATTTATATGGTGTAAATATGAGGAATTTAATATAAACACTGGTAAAAAATAGGATATCTTCTCACACCAATTTTCTATTGCTTTATAACAGTGGTTCTGAAATAAATTTATGAGTATTTAATGAAACAGGTTTATAATATAATAAGATTTGTTACAGAGTTTTAGCTTGAACCAATTAAAAACATAATGGGAAAACTCTATACTTTTAGGTTTTGATTAATATCTAATTAATGATTGTGTTTTTTTCTTATTCTATAATTGATTTGATAAATATTTTAATGTTTTTAATGTAACTCAAAAATATAATTGATTATATAATTAATTGCTGAAGATAATCCAAGAACTTTATTAGTGAATGATATAAAATTAATAGCAATTCATATCTTATTTAGTTATTAGTTTAAGGACATAAATTTATAACAAAAAAAACTTGATCGATTTTTAGGCATAAATGCAGATATGAATTCTGAGGTGCCACTGAAATTCTAATGTGACAAATTTACTAAATAAAACATATTTTGTTTTAAATTATTTATTCCTCCATCTAAAGTATGATATGCAAAAATATTATTCTCATAATGTTATTGTACAGAGTATAAATGGAAAATACCTATTGATGTTGATTCCTCTATAACACTGCATAGCATAAAGTGTATATTTAGGCTACAAATAATATTAAAGCTTAATAAATTGCTAGTAAAAGTTATTAATATATTTTTATAAAGTGGTTTGTATTAAAGCTGTGAATGTAGCAGAAATACCTATCCTGGAGTATCATTTATTTATTTTTACAAGTCTTTGATCTATTTAAATACTATATATTGAGACAGCTATGTCTTGTGGCATACAATATCATAGAAGTATGTGTGTACATATATGCAAAAAGTTGAAAATAAAAGCAGAAATAAACACAGACATTTTTTGTAAATACTTACTATATTGCATGAGAATAATAGTTAGGAATTAAATAATAATTTTAAATTTAAAAAAATATTAAATGAAAGATCTATTTAATTTTTTACTCTGATTTTGATAATTAAAACAAGTATATTTTTATGATACAATAGATATACTAATAATTATAAAATTCCACTATCTATTTTAATACTATTATGGCATTTTTTAAATTACAGCTTGTATAACATATTTTGATAAAAATTCTTCAAAGATATTGAAAGAATTAAGAAATACTTTTAGATAAAAATTTGGTATTTAATTAAGATGAATTTTAAAAAGTCATTATTTTTTTAAATCAAGTTAAAGAAAACTGACTTTTAATTACTGGTGATTTTTTAAGTCCATGATACAATATAAAAAGATGATTTGAATCATTCAGAACTCTTAAGACAGCATTACAACAATAAGATTATAAAGCCGATGAGACTTTATCCTGTTGCTGCTAATGCAACATTGGTAAAGCTTGAATTCACATGGAAGCAAGTGCCAGCTTTATGTGGTTTTTAGTGCATATTTTACATTAGATGGTATATCTAAAGTCTACCAAATTATAGAGACTGTATGGAACTTGATACAACAGTTACCAATTTATACCATTCCTGAAGATGTCAATAAGCCAGCCTATTGTTTTAGAATGGTCCACCTTACCAAAAGATTCCATTGGCTTTCTGAAAAAATTACCATGCTATGACTTTAAACTTATGTTGATTAATCTATATGCAAAGAAGCACAAATATATAATTATTGCTAGTTGAATATATAGAAAGTACATACAGCTATTGAGTAGAATGTGTTGTATATTAAGAACATGATTATTTAAATATTTTGCAGTAAATCTTTAAATTACAAGATTTAAAAGTAAATAACTTTTGTCTAAATTATTCAATTAAAACTAAGATACATTTCCAGTTTGTATTTTCCTTTTGAAATTAAAAAAAAAAAACTCCAAATTTTTTTGCATGTTGGAGAAAAGAACTTACTAGCAATATTTTTAAATACAGTTACAATTAATAGTAATCTGAAAAAAAAAGGGGGGGAAACTTTTATGAAGGACTCTCAAGGAAGGAATGTATTTAAAAAAAAAAAGAAAAAAAACTTTTATTTACAATTAGAAATAATGAATTAATTAATAACTTTGATTTGTGGAAGGATAACAATGCACACATACATATGCAGTTTATGTATATTTTCAACATGAAATTGTCTTATGAAAATATAATATGATTTAATAAGTTTATTATTTTTGACAAATGAAATATCTTAGGATATAAACATTAGCGTGTGCACCCATTTTCATGCACACACAGATATGTGTTAAAATTGATCATTTATGTATTATTAAAAATGAATTGAATTATTATTATTGGTTTATGACCATTCAATAACGTTAATTTTAAATTATTATACTACACACCTAAATGCTTATATATAAGTATACTTTATGTAAACCTATTGAGATGTATGTAAATTACAATGGAACAGCATTTTCTGGTATTATTCAAATCAGAATACTGAATTTATAGCATACTCAACAAACCTTATTTAATTTTATTGTTGTTAATAAATTTATATTTTATTAAATTATTCCAATTAATTTATTTAATCCTAGACTAGTTTTAAAACATTATATATCAATATTAATTATATCTCATTCACAGTAACAGTTGTAACAGTTATAAAGCTCTACATCACTAAGCTGGATTATTGCATAACAGTCCATTATATAGATTGGGGTTTATATTTCATGAAATGAATATCCAAATAATGTGTAGATCCTCGTTGGGCAAAGGGATATCCTTTAAAGTCCATGTACTAGATTTTATTTAATTTTTATTATTAAGTCTATAGTTGGCCAGTACATTAATGATATTAAATGGCAGGGTATTGATGATATCAGCATGTTTCTGTATCCCAGCATTATTTTTTAATTGGTATATTCTGGTGGATTAGCACTTAAGTTTGTCCATCCAAATTATTGTTTATATAATCTGCCTAATGTTTGGCCAGGGCTAAATAATTAGCATGGTCTATAGTGATCCATTTTCAAATCCAGTCACAAGTTTGACAGTTAATTTTTTTATTGTTGATTATTCATGACGATGAATGATTTCTTCTGTGTAATGCTGATGAACTTACAGTTAGTTTTTGTTTTCACTGATCTCTCATGCTCACATTCATTATATTCATATTTAAATTTGATTCATTAACTGGAGTTGATAATGATGATTTTTCATCACCTCAGGTTCATCCCAGTTTCTCTATACCATTAAAATACACACACATATATATATATATGTATGTACGTTTGAAGTTAAATTTAAGTATGTATAAAAATCATGTGTATTTGAAATTAAACTTGTAACAAGTGCTATATGGATTACTTGAAAAAGTGAGAGATTGGTTTGCTTTCTGGTTTTAGATGTTTGTGATAAAAGGTGCACAGAAATAAGAATATAATTTGTATATATGTATGTATGTGCGCGCTCACGTTCACATGCGTATGTTGCTCGCACATTAATTTTAATATTCTTTCACCGACTTTTTAAAAATGTAAGCAACGAAATTAATAGAAATTCTATGTGGACCTAGTTAAAATTTTCAGTTAAATTGTAACCAAGACAACTAATTTAAAACACTTGTGCAATGCTGAAACCACATCATTTACTAATACTATATTCTCTGAACTATTTTTTAAGCTAAAAGGTAAACACCATTTCTAGAGATTCTTGTATGAATAAATAATCAGGAAAAGAACAATATGTGTAAGAATTTGAATAATAACCAATTTATTTGAAATCTCACTAGAAATCGTGTTAATAACCTCTCAAGCAATGTTACGCGTTATTAATCTATTAACTAGTATAATATTTTACTTAACCCTAAAAGTTAGTCTAATATTTTACTTTTTCAAAATGTTAATGATTTATTGACTACCTGCATAAAATTTTGGAGACGATTTTGCAATTTGTTTGTAAATTATTGCAAGAAGTTATTGTTTGCAAGTATTTCAAATTGACTTTTAGAAAATATTATTTGTAAAGAAATCTTATATTACACACATTACTCATGCGATTGTTATAGAAATAAAGCAATATATAAAGAGTTAAGCTTTATATGAAAAAAAAAAAGCTTATTCTTATCTTTTATTTAATTCTTATCTATTTTATAATTGTAATTGAGCATAAAATAACAAAAGTTAGATCCTTAATGTGTATGTTTATTAAAAAATGATTTGTTTTTCTTTTTTATTTAAAATATAATATCATATCATCATAATATCATCATCAAAAGACTTAAAAACGTAAAAATGTTAGACTGGTTTATACAAGTAATACACAGGTTCACATAGTTTGTATAAAAGGAATTATAGATACAAGATTGGTATACATATATATTCAAGTCATAAATATTTACAGTTGTATTTAGCCCAAGTTGAGTCATCTGGTTTAATTTGTACATACATTATTTTTCTATTGGATTAACATGTTTATGATCATATTGTTTACCTTTGAATTATATTTAATTTTAATTTGAGATCAGATAGAGTTAGGGTTACATTGAGATCGTTATATTTACACATTATATTGTTATATTTACATATATAGATTTTACAATTGCTTTGATATAGGACCAGATGGAGTTTGTTTTAATTGCCATTAGTGTTTTTACAACTGGACAGAGTCATATGTCACATTATGGTCTTGTTGTTGAGATATTGAATCTCTGGATGATATGGCTGTACTTAGCATTCATTTTGGCTGTATTGTTGTTCAACCATGTTGATTTTTGCAAGTATGAATTAGTGGGAGGTGTAAGTCTGTAGTGCTGGCTTTGGAGCTATTTTGGGTGGTATTTGTTTTTTAGATGTAGCACATATAATAAATGGGGTTGTCAGTGGTATTTGTTTTGCAGTGATTTTCAAAATGGTGTTTTGCTTTAGGTGAGTAGGTAGCTTTATGAATGACTGAGTTGGCATGTCTGGTTTTTAACAGTAATTTGCTCAAATGTTGTAATACAGTGGAAAAACATGGTGTTGATTAATATGATGGTGTGGAGTGCTGAATTTTTGGCACCATGTGAAGTCCTGTGGTTGTTGTTGAGATCAGTATTCTGTCTTGTGATTTGAGTTGGCTTGTGTAAAGGATTTCTATGTTGGGCAGGTGGACAGTTATAACAGAGTGTTATTTGGAGTTCAGTATGACTGCCAAGGAGAGGGCCCTACATCCATCTCAGTGTAATATTCTGGTGGGAGATTGATCATTGTATTTGTGTTATGCCATGACATCTGTTTATGTTAGGCATATCTATCCTGGGTTAGTAGTCATGAGTATTGATTTTATTGTAGGCTAGGTTCATTGGTAAGAGGTCTTCTGAAGGGGAGCTTGTCATTAAGTCTGAGCAACCCCCTCTGTTTTGATTTTCTTGAATTGTCAGTTCTTTTTTAAATGGCTAATTGATCTTTTGTTCTTTATTGAGGATGGTTAAATGGGTGGAAGGCATGTAGCAACAGCTTCCATGATATGAGCTGATGTTTTATTCACGGTTATTGGTAGGCAGATACTAATCTGTTAGATTGATGTTATTTTGGTATGACTCTGATGTGGAATTGGCTATAACAATTGGAATGTGTGTTGTGGTATGTGGACCCACCTCATTTGAGTCTACAATAGCATTAGCATTGTTTGACCTTGTAGCTGTGAGATCCAAGATGTGCATTTATTTCACTGTGTGTTTGAACTTAGGATTTTTGTGGATGAGATGACTCCTGGCCTTATTCAGTGTGCCTGGATCAGTGGTGATTGGATGCATATTTGTGTTTTCTTAGTGGCTTGGGTAAGTCTAGTTGTTGATCATTTGAGCTTATGATATTTGATTGGCAATGTGGTGTATAAAATTGTGGTTTTAAGCCTCTTATATATATATATATGATACTTGATTGGCAATGTGATGTTTAAAATTGTGGTTTTAAGCCTCTATATATATATATATATATATATATATATATATATATATATATATATATATATATAGGCAGAGCATGGCCTCTTGATTCATAATTTGCATTGGAATGGTGTCAGTACCAATTTGGCTGGGTAGTTTGATTCATAATTTGCATTGGAATGGTGTCAGTACCAATTTGGCTGGGTAGTTTTGGTATATACTGGAGTAGGTGCATCTTTCAGATGTATAACTTGAAATGGTATAACTTATCAAATGGCTCCATCATTCTTTGAAAATGTTGACTATAGTAATTGAGGTATGTGTTCTTAACTATTCTGATTATATAACTTTGGTGATCTTGGTCAATGGTTATTAGCACATAATTAACCAAATTTCTGAAGACAGTTTGAAACATGGATTGAAAAATTCAAATTTGAAATATCTCAAGTTGGAATGCCCTGCAATGTTCAGAACAATGTCCTAGAACCTGCACAGAGTTAAAGCTTCATATAGCAGGTGTCTGGAAAATCTACATAAACATATGCTGGGTGCTGGAATCAGTATCAGACAATATCATTAAATGAGAGAGAGGAGAAATATTTTAAAAGATGTAAATAAACCTTTCAGTTTGCTTTTGTTAAGAGAGTCATTAGTTTCATTATCATTCCAGTTCATGGGAAGGAGGGTCTTGATTTTTATGTATTTTTAGATCTAGTTTTGTGATGTTTTTCTGAAATGAGAGGTGGGGTGGGTGTTTTGTTGTTGAGTGCAGTTGCTTTAATTTTGTAATTGGTGATTTGCAAATTGTTTTTAGTGGGTACTATGGAGATTATCCTGATACTAACCACTTAGTCAACTAACAATGTGATCACCATGTTTTTAGGCTGAATCTGTCAAAAATAACTATTTATTAAAAGTGTCTCTCACTAATTTGAAATTTTCACAGAAAAATGTTTTAAGGTTGTTGAATTTTATTTGCTGTCTCAATACATGCATCCTTTTTTCTAAAGTCTGGATTTTGACTGTTTTATGAGGTTCAAATCCACAGGCTAGTATAACATTGTGCAAATAATACTATGTTTTGCACAAAATTTATTATTAAAATGGATTTGAACTGACACTTTCAACATCCTTACAGATATCCACTATATCTTATACATCTGATAACATGGTCATATACATATAAAAAGATAAATGATCTCCAATATGTGTACTTCATGCTGAACCAGCACTCATCAGTTGGCCAAGATCATTATCTCTCTCTCTCACACACACACACACACACATATATATATATATATATATTTATAACCAGTACTCAGTTTATTTTGTTAGCAAATCTTCAAACATTAATGGACAGGCTTTTTAGCCATCCATATCATTGAAAATCTGATGATGGAATGCTCAAAGCCCTTACGAATACAAATATTATTGTCATACCCATGTTGGCATTAAGTCATTCTGACCCCTCATTTATAAGACTTTAATACATCCATATACACAGAACAAGAATTGACAGAATACAGGTTAAATATGGAATATTTAAATACAAGCATACTGTATATATTGAACTCAAGACATAACTAAAAGAGATTTGAACTCAGACTTTCAAGCTGCTTACAGCTATACACTCTATCATATACAACTGATACACATGACCACATAAATGCAAAAAGATAAATGATCTCCAATATACATATTTTGTGCTGAATCAACCCTCAACAATTGGTCCAGATCATCTATTCAACCTGTATTCTGTTCATCTCTCTTCTTTGTATTTAAATGGACATATTAAGGTCCTATACATAAGGGATCAGAGTGACTTAACAATTGACATCAGCATGATAATATTGGCCTCAATAAAGAGTTTGAGCATTTCATCATCAGATTTTCATTGATATGGATCACTGAAGATTTTGAGAGTGGAGAATATTGAAGCCTGTCCATTAAAGTTTGAATATTTGCTATCTTAATCTAAACTGAGCACTGGTTACATATATATGTGGGAGATGATGATCTGGACCAACTGATGAGTGCTATTTCAGCATGATATGCATATATTGGAGATCTTTTTTTACATATATGTGGTCGCATGTATTGGAGTGGATATCTGTAGAGAGATTGAAAGTCTTGAGTTCGAATCTCTTTTAATTACATTAAGTTTAGTATAGATAGTATACTTATATTTAAATGTTATTATTATTATTATTAAAAGATTATATGACCTTATAGATTGTTTAATGAAAAATAATTAATTATTGTTGACCTATGAACAAAACATTATTTAAAAGATTTTTTAGTTTTTCTTAATTATAAAAAGTGAATAACTGCTAAGGTCTATAAAAGAGATGATCGACTGTAAGAGTCAACAATAGTAAGAGTATAGCAGCAAAATCAACAGGAACGTAATCAGGGAGGCAATAAGTAATAAGAAATGATTTTGTTGTACCACATTCGTAAAATCAGAATTCAGACACAAAAACATATTACAAACAGAATAAATAATTTTGTTTAGTATCTGTTAGCCGAATCTTTTTTGTAAACAAAAGATATAAAAAAAATCACTTCAAAAACTCTTTTTGTGAGGTTTTCTCAAACTTCCTTGACATTAGTTTAAATTTTATATATATGTAAGCCATATTGAAGATTTAAATAAAAGAAATAATATAGATATACAAATAGCATTTATACAATTTATGTAATAAATAAAGTTTTTTCCCTCTTTCCAGCCCTGTAAATAGTACTTTTGTATAACAGAAACTACTTAAATATAAATGAGTAAAAGTTTGTAACAACATTTTTACAGGATGACTTCAAAAAATGCATATACCATAAAAAACTCACACTGACTGCCATAGGAACAGACTATATATTGTTGTCCATGATTAGATTATCTAAGAGATGAGAAAAGGGAAATGAGCACATTTTTATAGAGGTGAATTAGAATCCCAAAGCTACAGAAGTTTTTAGAGTGAACTTTACTTAAATAATTAGATGGTAAATAAATTTTTGTTGCATAATGTTTTTATTATATATAGATATCTTAATCTTCGAAGGTCTCTTAGTGTTGAAAGATTAAAAGGAATATAGAAATAAAGTTCTTATAACAAAATTGGTAAACCTGCAAGGTTAAAACATTTATCAAAGTTTATACATATTAAATATTCATAAATAGTAATTTATATTTGTAATTTAATGTTGGCAATAATTATATTTATGTAGAAATATATTTATTTTTGCAGATTAATAAGTATATAAGAATTTGAATATAATGTGGGTCAGAATGTTATTGCAATTACTACAATACTATTTGAATATAAAAATATTTGCAATTTTAAAGTTCAACTTAATTTTTGTAGATTTGTATTTTGATAAGGAGAATCAGTAATTTTTTTAATTCTTTTATTTAATTTATCAATTTTTGTTTTTGTATTTATATAATGACTAGCCCATATATTGATTACTATTATCTTATTAATTAAATTGTATTATTTTTGTTAACTCTTGGCATTTTTATTTATTGCCCTATTTTTCTAATTATTAATTGTCACCATGGTCTCATACCACTCAACTGAATTTAGAACTGCATATGATAACAGAAAGTGGTGTATAGGTATACTTATCTTGTGACTTCTGATCAGCATTAGTGATATCTTTGTAAATAAAGTTTGTAAAAATATAATTATATATAATATTCCATTACCTAACTGACAACCCAAAGTGAGCACACTTATAAGTTTTAATCCATTATATAAATAAATATCATCATTACTTACAACTTCTATTACATAATTGCTGCACAACATGGAAAAATAATTACTTACTACATGCTGTCATTTAATTTACTCCATTGCAATATGTGTAAATCAGTTGTATAAGATAGAATGGGTAAGGAAGCTTAAAAGTCTGAGTTCAAATCCCTTCTAATTATATTTTTTTTAATTTAGACAACATACATGTAATATATATATATATATTATAAATTAATAATTTTAACAGATGTAATTGTTTAAATATTTAAATATATGGAGATATCTATTATATTTTCATATTAGAAAAATTACCATCATATGTTAATAGACAGTAATCAATGAAAATAGTAAGCTATAAATGCTCCCAGCATTCAAGAGATACCATTTTTTATCTTTTGTATGCTTGGAACATTTGCAGTTTTTATTTTCATTGATTACTGTCTTTCAACATATGATGGTAATTTTTTCTAAAATCAAAATATAACAGATATTACCACATATTTAAATATGCATATATAACAACAATTATTTGTTTAAAATGTATTATGTATTTATATACCATATAATATAGTATAATTAATGTAATATAAATATGTATATTTGTGCTAATATACCAATAATGATTCCAACACAATTGAAATAAACTTTTAACTATATAAAAATAAATATTTTCTTTATTATTGAACCAGTTTTCACCCTATACTAGTGCTTTTTCAAAATACACTTTTCTAATACAATCACATGATCCTTATATCTATCAATATTTCCTCTAATATTCATTTTACATAAAAATTTTATATAATCACATAACCTATTTACATATATATATATACCCCTCATTTTTTGTTTATTTATATATATATTATTTTTATACAATGAATAAAACTACATTAACTACAAATTAAATAATTGTATACGTATATTATACACCATAAATTATATACAACTTTACATAAACTCTATTAAATTAATTTTACACATATATTTTATTCATTAAACTAAATTATATATCGTTTTTCATATACTTCTAATAATTATATCTACAAATAAAATCTTATTTATCCATAACGAACTAATTATTTACATATATCATATATATTAACTTACAAAAAAAACATACATTCATATTTCCAATTATCTTTTAATGCCATTTACTATTCAACTTTACAGGGACTTTAAGTATACACATTTACTGACATTCTCCTGAATGTATAATGTCTCATAATATTTTCTTCTATAATCTTTAATATTTTTTATAACTTCCACACCTTCAATAGATCTCATTCTATGACCAGCATTTAAGTAATGAACATATGGTCCAGAGTTCATATTCTTTCTATCAATAGCCCTATTAACTTCATTTCCCCTTTCTATTGCTGTTTTCCCTTTTTGACATATATATATATATCATTGCAGCTCCTACAAATTATTTGTATACTAATTCTTTTTTTTTTACTTTATTATTTTCTCTCTTCACATTTAATATCCATTTTCAGATTGGTTTACTATTCTTTCAAGCAAGACTTATATTCTTATTCAACTTCTCTTTTACTAAAATCTTATATACATCTTTATAATAAGATACTGATGACCATTTATTATCAACCCATCCATATTTATTTCTATTTTCTGTTTTTCTTTCCCCATAATGTATTTTATATTTACTCTTACTATTCAAAACTCTTCTAATATATTCTTTATTATATACCATTTTTACATAATCATTTTATATTCATTTTTTGTTCAATAGATTCCTTTTTATCCCTTTAAAATTGTCATTTTCTGTGATCAAAGTTCTCAGTCTTTAATATAACTACTTCACCTCTATTTCATTTTCTTTATTACTATTTAAATATTTTAAACCTTTTTTTTTCTTTTTCCATTGAAAACTTAATATTGTACATATTATCTTTCAATTCATTAAATATTTTTAAAACACAAATACTCTTTTCAATAATTATATCATCCATATATCTGTAATATTTAATTATATTTTTTATATACTTTCTTACCATCTTTTCTTCCCAATTATTTATAAACACTAATGATAATAACCCACTTATCGAACATCCCATAATTCATCCTTTTGTTATATTCCAAAATCTATCCTTATATTTAAAGTACAAATTATCACTTATTTAAATCTATGCTTTCTTAATTGCTTAATAGTATATACCCATTATTTAAATATTATTCTACTTTCTTTCTAACATACATATAGCTAACTTATGCTTTCATCTCTTGTAAAACTTTGATACATTTTTTCAACATCTAATGAAGCAATCAAACTATTCCTATATAATTTAATATTATTTAATTCCATAACAATTTCTTCTGAATTTTTAATACTATACATACCATATCCAATTATATCTACTATATTTTATATATTGTTGTATATAAATTCTTAAAAATATGATTGTCAAAATTTGCAATTACTCTTGCAGCCATATCTCTTTATGTGTTTTCATTTTCCAAATATATATGGATGCATAAAAGCCATTAGATATAATCATCTATACTCTTTACTATTAATCAATTTCTTCTCTTTCATATAATTCAATAACTCTTTATACTTTGTTTTTATTTTATTCCAAGAATCTTTATACATTTCTTCATATTCCTATTTTATTATATCTTCATTCATTTTTTTTATTATATTCATTTTCTTTTAAAATTACAAATCTTTTACTTTTGTCTTCACATGTTATTATCAACACCTCATTATTCACTTTTCTATAATTTTTTTAAATATTTTTCCCTAATTTTTTATAATAATCATTTCTTTCCATTCTTTTTTATTATAACCTGTTTTATACTTATCACATTATTAACCTTTGATTGCAATTCAATTTTTAATTCATCTTTTTTGTTTGCTGCTTTCACACAGTTTTTTATGGATATCTCCATTAACACATGTATATACATTTTCCTTTATTGAATATGTCCAATTGATCATTATCAAATTTGATATTTGATAAATTTACAACTTTAACTCTTTCTTTAATACAATGATCACTTTCTTTATAATCTCCATGTAAACTGTCTTCCAAATTCTTATTTTTTAGCCCCTCCCATTTCTTAGTGTATTTTATCTTTAACATATCCATTAATTTCTTATTATAATCCAATAATTGATACTTTATATCTTCAAATATTTTTTACATATATTTTTTCTTAATGTATTTTTAAGTCTATTATACTTTTTATACAATTATCCACACTGTTATATTTTTTCTTTATAAACCAATTCAAAATAGTTTTTTTAATTCTATTATATATATGCTAATCTATATTTCTGCTTAATTTATATTATTTACTATTATTATAATCTAAAAATTATATATATATATATATTATAACAATATGCCTATTCTTCAGCCTATACATTAATATTAAAATTAAAAAATGTTTATGTTCACTATCCATATTATTTTATGCAAAACCATTTATTCATTATTTAGTTATCCATATTTTATTTGTGTATGGATTTATTAAATCAGTTATATATATATATGGCATGTTTATTCTTAAAGTATTCCAAATTATAAATAACAATACAAGTTAAATTATATTAGTTGTGTATGTGAATTTAAATGAAATTATTAATTAAGACTTAACTGCAAAAAGTTGATCATATTTAATTTTGTAAATAATCAAATGTTTTACATTTTTATTAATTTCCAAAAATTCTAAAACACTGACTTTAAATGTGTGTACAGCTATATCAAAATTTAAATAAAAAATAACTAGATAATATATTCTAAAACTCCTGCAACAATGCTATGTGAAATAATGAGAAGAAAATTGATATCAAAAAGGGTAATATAGACTAAAAATTACTGAATTGAAACTCTGAATCAGCTGTTGTTAACATCAGACATATTTTTTAATATACATTTGGCATTTAAATATTGGGATGTAGTGTTAAAAGCCAAGTAGAAAAAGGTCAAATGCCTTGACCCAATTTCTGTTTATAAATTTGATGATTATGGTTTTTACATGCATAGTTATTTTAAAAATCCTATTTATTCACTTTATTCCAAAATCATATTTCATGAAACTCTTTAAGAATTGCAGGATAAGAAATTTATCACACTATAAGATAGATTATTTTATCATTGCTATACCAGAATTCCCTGGGAAAAATTGCTTATGACTTGGATGGAGCAAATATCTTAGTGTGAAGAAATGACTGCCTAGAGCCAATTTGTTCACTATTTATATCAAGTTTTGCTAATCACAGAATTTTGAATAAAGAATTTTTTATATAAAACACTTGTAAAAAGACATTTTTTAAAATTTAATAAAATTTGATATAGCATTATTATTTTTACTATGCATGCACATTTTTGTTTTCTTTTTGTTCTAGAATTTTCAGGAATAATATGTTTACTTTCCAGGTAAAACAATTTTAATATTATTTTTATTGCACATATATTACAATGTGTAAGTGTATGAATGATTTCATAGCCAGCATAAATTACATTATTTATATTTCAGCTAGTGGGAGCAAACTAAAGGATCTTATAGTTGTACGTAATTTAAGTATCATGAAATTGTAATATTCTTTCATTTGTGTCACTCACCCAAAAACTTTATTTTGAATTCTAGGAAAAGCTTTCATATAGTAAGTAACATGTATTTATAAAACTATTTGTAACAGCTTCCATTAGTTGAATGCTGGGAAGTAATTGAGGCTGTGTCAATTATTATGGTATTGTTTATCAATGATATAAATAAAAGTTGGATATTTTTTTAATTTTATATATTTTTAATAATTATTTTATACTTTCACTCATCCCACATACATTTATAATCACATTAATAATATTACTGAGATCAATATTTGTTTTCATTTTAAGTATATTTGGAGTTAATAAAATATTTTTTAATTTTAAATATACTGCATAACCTCGCTTTCGATTAACTTTTATAAATAATATACAAATTTTATAAACAGTATTTTCATTCAGTAAAGATTTAAGTCAAACTTTAAGAGAGTCTCAGCTCACAAGTTCATACTACTATCATTGGGCACCTGAAGTTAAAGGACATTCATTTTGCCCATCTGTACCATTACAATATATATATATGCAGTTAATTCAGCCAATTTATGCATTGTTGGTTGGTAAATAGGTATCTAAAATATTTATTAATGAGTAAAACAAGGATTAAAATAGCATTTAATCTCTCTCTACCTGAAACTTGAAAAGTTTGATGAGTATAGACTTATTCACTGTTTTCTGTAAGAGGCAGTTGAATGAACCTTTGCCTTGCAGTGGGCTTTTTAAATGCCATCTTAACTTTTTGTGTAAACATAAATATGTATATATGCTTGTATATTTATATACGTGTGTGATTCTATATTCATTAATTATAAAGCAGTATTTTTACTTATTTGCACAAAAACCAGCAGAATGGTGAAAATAAGAAATCCGATATCTGTGTCTAAAACAAAAACACATTATCACATTTATATTTTCAACTTATAAAAGTTTATTAGTATTAAAATAGTTTGAGAAGTTGAAATTCGTAGACATATTTAAAATAATCTGTCTTCATCAGTCACTT
The DNA here is from genome assembly GCA_028023455.1 of Epiperipatus broadwayi. Classification (NCBI taxonomy): domain Eukaryota; kingdom Metazoa; phylum Onychophora; class Udeonychophora; order Euonychophora; family Peripatidae; genus Epiperipatus; species Epiperipatus broadwayi. The sequence continues at coordinate 2,239,581 of JAQFVV010000075.1, forward strand.
TTCCAGACAGGAATTAACAGTTATCTATTTAAGAGTCTGAAATCACATGTTATCTCAGAACAGTAGCGCTTCGCAATAAAATGGGAACGGACCCAGATCGTTGTCATTAACTAAAATTTGTCATTAGATGAATGCATTTTTTTTCCTCTTTTCAAAACATATAATGATAGTATGTGCTAAGTTTTATAGTAATTCTAATATAATTATAATTTATTAATTATGTTCATTAACACAAATAAACTTTTTATAAACAAAAATAAAATCAAAATTAAAAAAAAAATACCATTTCCACAATAATCTGTGCAATCAGATTTTGTATATATGTACGTGTATATAAATATATTTCTGTATGTAATAATTAAAACTATACTAAGAAAAATAGACCACCAATCAAATTAATTTGATGTTCCTGATTTGAACTTTATAATTTTGTAATTTAAAAAGCTACATATCAATTTTTAGAGTTATTATTTTATATATAATCATTAAAGTATGATGTACGCCATTCCATTGGGTAATGTCGGCAAAAATTGTCTCCCCATTATACAATTTTTACAGTTTTGAATTAAAGATATTAATACGTGTAATTGATTGTGAATATATTCAATGTTTTTAATCAAACAGTTTATAATTATTGTATTATGTCAGGCGTTCAGTTACTTTTCAGTCATTAATTTAACTGAATTAGACATCGTGCAAAACACGCATGTATAGCGAGAGAAATCAATTTGTTATATTTTTACTAGTCAATTACTTATGATATTATGGAAATCAAGTATAGTTTTATATATTCCTATATTTATATAATTCATAGGTAAGAAGTGATAAACTAATATATATATATAAGAAACTTGAATTAAGACTTTCAAACTCCCACTGCTATCCACTCCATCTTATACAACTGATACACATGACCACATACATGTGAATATGGTCATTTATCTCATTCACATGTGTGTTATCATGTTTGTCAGTTGTATAAAATAGAGTGAATAGCTATGGAGGGTTTGAAAGTCTGAGTTCAAGTCCTTTCTCATTACTCTGATCAATAAAAGTTGAAGCAGCAAAATGTACAAATAAAAAATGAGACTAGTAGTTAATCAACTAAAGCCCATTCTTCATTCAAATATTCATTTGCTTTAGCTACCATATATTCCAAATGTTATATATCAGTGATCATGTTCTTAGAGCTATAGGAAGGGGGTTTCTAGGAGTCATGGGTGTGGCATTAATTATGTATATTTTATCAGCAAGTGTTATATATAAGATAAAAGTATTATAGGGGTATGCTAATTCAATATAATTAATTAATGGGGTTTATGAAATAGCAAATTATTTTATTCTATACTTGCTTTAGTGAATGCATGAAATAACAATTAATAAATTTGTAAATAAGGAAACAATTTATTAATGACAATCTTCCCACAGCTATCCATTCTATCTTATACAATCAATACAAATAACCACATACATGTGAATGTGATCATTTATCTTATTCACATGTGTGTGGTTAGGTGCATCAGTTATATAAAATGGAGTGGATAGCTGTCAGAAGTTTGAATGTCTGAATTCAAGTTTTTTCTAATTACATTATTCTTAGTATAAACAATATAAATGTATGTAAATATTATATATATTAACTTTATCAATCAACATTTGACTAAGCAGGCATTCAAATCTGCAGCTATATAGTGTAATATTTATTATTTAAATATTTCAGTAATTTTGAATTTGGTAACTATATGAAAAAGTGTTTGAACATTACATTGAACTATTCTAGAAAATATTTTATTTCGAACTGATATGATAATTAAAAATACATACTACTGAATAATTCATTATATATATATATATATATATATATATATATATATATATATATATATATATATATATATATATATATATATATATAAGAGTCAATTAAAGATTGCATAACAACTAAATGAAACTCAAATATAGTAAAATAATAGTCAATGCTAAATCTTTAAACAGTGCTAACTGTATTTAGAAAAACAGGGTCTAAATCATAATATCTTGTGTTTCTATATAATGTAGCATGGTTGAAACAGTTTAAGCATTGCTTTATATATATATCACTAAAAACCAGTCAACACTTAGACAATCTTAATATCAATACCAATTAGTCTGTTGTCAAGGCTATCTTTTAACAATAAAGGTGGAATAAAGTTGAATCCATCTTTATAGTTAAAAAGAAGTTGCCTTGACAACAGTTTGAAATTGTTGATTGATATTGGATTATGTAAGTGCTAATTGATTTTTAATGATTATTTAGAAATCCACTTACTTTTGAGTAGTATTACACTTAATATATATATATATATATTTACTAAGACACTATATGTATATAAATATTGAAAGATTAATACAATATTTTCCAGCAATATCATATTTATTTACTTGACCTCAATAAATCAAGAGCAAAACCTACTTCTAGATTACTCCTAGATTTAAATAGCTGTGGAAGTACAGACATTAACACTTTATATGTGATAAATATAAGACTAAATATATATTTTAAATAGTTCACAAACAAAAAACCCTCTCTTGTAAAATCATATATAATAATAGAAAAAAATTCAAGGAATTTATTGAAAGTTTAAAGAGATTATATATGCATATATTTTTAATTAGAGCATAGCCGTGAAATAGGTACGCAAACAACTTATTAATAATCGGATCAGAAACTAAAATCATTTCACAAAATTATTTTTATTTGACTGATCCCTATAAGTCAATAGTTGTTTTTTTTTTATTATTTGTGTTATAACTGAGCTCTAACTAAAAAATATACATGCAATATCTGGGTAAACTTTCAACATTTGTATGTAAAAATTCTAGAATACTTTTATTACATATAACTTTTTATGAGAGAAGATTGTTTATTTGTGGGTGTATCTAAAAAGTTAAACTTTAAACCTCCTCACATAAAGTAACAACATCTATACTACCTCCGATATTTAAATCTAGCATATAAATTGGAAGTGATTTTCACTCTTATCATACAAGTAAAAATACTATTGCTGATAAAAATGATTTCAGTTTCCAAATTAGCTTTAAATTGGTTACTGGCATATACTTGGAAGATCTTACTAAACTTTCAGTATTTCCATTTATAATGTTTTTCTATTATAACTGAGTGTAAAGAATAAAATTGATTTAACAAACAACCAATATTTTTTTAATCATACATGGTTAACAAAAACACTATATACCCCTACAATTTTTATAAAAATTGAAAAAAAAAACATTTTTTTCTTATTTGAATGTTATTGAATCTTTATTCAAAAGTCATAACATTACCTGAATAAAAACAATGCATATAGATATCATTTAATTTATTTAGCCAAAATTATATTTATACATAACACTCCAAAACAATGGTAGCTTGATAATACGAAAAGATGGGTGTTAACAAAAATATGCATTAAATTCAAAAGGTCCAGTGTATTGATTATAGATCTAAAGCTACTCATTGACCTTGTCCGTAAGCTAGAAATTATTCTGGACATATTCAATAGGACAGAGTTGAATTAGGGAAATATTAATCACTGTCATATAAAATCTATATTCCTAAAGTTTACACTAGGTGGCATAACTGTAATGAGAGAAAAAAATTGCTACTGATCAATATTATGTAAACAGGGGTCATATAATGTCTTATTGATTTATACCAATTCTGACCTATGTGTAGAAGTATCTATAGTTATCAAAAAAAATCTAAGGGCACTGTAATATTTAAATACTGAATAGATTTCAGAACTATACAAGTATACAAGTAAATTTTATTAAAGATAAAACATTAATAAGCTTTACAACTTGAACTGATAGCTTAAAAGTAAAACAAAAAAAAAGAAGATTGTGAAAGATAAACTGCATTAAATATCAAAGGTTCAAGTTTACAAACTCCCAGATCCAAAGGTTCTTATTATCAAAAGCAATAAGTTAAAAATTATTTGGAGGTATTGTATATGACAGCATTGGATGTTGATTTAAGCACTATTATCTATCATATATTAATTACTAATACTTATATTAGGTGGCACAACTCTAATGAAAAAATAATAACTTGATTGATTTACAAGAAAATAAAATACAAATTTTGAAGCATGGCATGTAATGTGAAATATTGTATTATGGAAATCAATATTTTTTAAAAAAAATTTTTTTAGAGATGAAAGCTTACATTAATGTATTTAAAAGCAAGCTTCTACAAAGACAAAAAATTACTGCAGTTTTTAATTTATTACAGATATTCGTCTTTATTTTATATAGATATTATATAAATACTAAATTAAATATTTTCATGGATTTATTATGTTGTAATCAAAGTAAATGTGGAGCTATTTCCTTGTAACAATTAGAGATATGTTTAGCAGTACTGTTGCTAAAAGTTTTTAATTATTATTGACAACCCTAAGACTAAACAATTTGCTCTAGTAACCTAGGTCTGTGTGTGTATATATATAAAGGCAATATTGCCCAAGGGTAGTCTAAATTGTTGATTATTATTGATATTGCTTTGGTTTAAGTGTAAACTGCTTTCAATAAATTTACACATATATATATAATAAAATAAATTCTACAAGAGTATGTAGATAATTATCAACTATTGCAGTAATAAATTTTGGATTAAAAAAATATGTATTATGTTGCTAAGCCAGGCTTTTGATAGGGTGTATTTTTATCTAAGCATGACCAAAGTAAATATTTAGTCATGCTTTGACAAAGATACATGGTGATGAATGCTTGGCTTAGCAAAGTTAATAAATATTATTTTAGACCAAAATTTATTACTGTAATAATTGATAATTATCTACATTCTCTTGTAGAATTTATTTTATTACATATTATATATGGTATGTACATATATTATAATTTCTTAAAAAATAATGAGAAAGGGGAGGAGGCTCAAAAAAATCCCTCCCGGTAAAAAATATGGAGGAAAGGGTTTTTTTTTCCCCTCACGAGGGAGAAAAAAAATTTTTTTTTATTCTAAAAAAAAAAAAAAAAAAAAAAAAAAAAAAAAAAAATATTAAAAAAAATAAAATATTTAGAAAATTTTTTATTTTTTATAAATTTTTTTTTTTAATAAAAAAAAATTAAAAAATTAAAAAAAACCCAAAAAAAAAAATAAAAAAAAAAAAAAAAAAAAACCCCCCCAAAAAAAAAAAAAAAAAAAAAAACCCCAAAAAAAAAAAAAAAAAAAAAAAAAAAAAAAAAAAAAAAAAAAAAAAAAAAAAAAAAAAAAAAAAAAAGGGGGAAAAAAAAAAAAAAAAAAAAAAAAAAAAAAAAAAAAAAAAAAAAAAAAAAAAAAAAAAAAAAAAAATTAAAATAAAAAAAAATATATATATATAACCATTAGAAACAAGTCAACATTTAGTCAATCCCAATATAGATAATTTCAAACTGTTGTCAAGGCAACATTATTTTACCAATAAAGATGATATATATATAAATTATTGTTTTTGGAACTAAACCATGTGTTATTTTGCATTACAAACTGATATTTTGATGAACTAGCATCCGCCATTGTCAAGGTTTACTTTTGAAAGTAAAATTGTTAGATATCAAACAGTAACATGACCAATTGCAAGATGAGAAATAAGATTCTATTTGAAGTAGTTCAGCATTTACAATATGAGGCTTATCAAAATATTTATTTCCCTCAGTTTTTCACCTATTAATTTTAAGTTAATATTAGAAATCAGAAATAAAATGAGAGGTTTTCACATAGCTGGAATATGTTGTGCTTCGTCAGCCCTGTTTAAACCAGTAGGTCTCTTTAATATTTCAATTGACTCTCTCATGGTTCTGGTTTAAATAGGGCTGACAAAGCATAATGTATTTCAACTATGTGGAAACCTCTCATTCTATCTTTGTCTTCTGATATTAACTTAAAAATTAATAGATAAAAAAACTGAGGGAAATAAACATTTTGATAAGTCTCATATTGTGAATGCTGAACTACTTCAAGTCAAATCTCATTTCTCATCTTGCACTCAGTCATGTTACTGTTTGAGATCTAATGATTTTTCTTTCAAAAGTTAATCTTGACAATGGCAGATGCTAGTTTATCAAAAAAACGGTTTGTAATGCAAAATAACATATGGTTTAGTCCCAAAAATAATAATTTAACTATATCATACAACTGTGAAAACATTAAATATAATATTATATATATATAATAAAAAGTCAGATGCCACATCACTTATATATAGCTTGCATTTACAAATATGTAAAATTAAGAGCATACTAATGAGCTCTAAACAAGCTTTTTTTTTTTATTTATTTATTTTTTAATGATAAATGCTACTACAAAAGAAGGCATTTAAATCACCTTTATCATGGATTGTCCCCATCCAGACTGGTTTCGGGTCTTTTCAGTGAGAAGTTGGGACAATAGACTAAAAAAAAACAACTCAAGCTAAGAATTTATCTAAAAGCTAATTATCAAGAAGATCTGAAATTTTTAGACATCTGTATATCTTTAAAGTCATCACTCCCACTGAAAATGCTTAGCTTGAGTTGGTTTTTTGAATCTAGTGTCCCAACCCAAGATAAAGATGTTGTAAATGCCTTCTTTTGTAGTAGCATTTATCATAAAAAAATAATAAAGAAGCTTGTTTAGAGCTCATTAGCATGCTCTTGATTATATATATATTAAACCAATCCAAAGAAGAGACCCAACCTACTTCGAACAACAAACAACAAAAAAGCGACTAACTACCACTACTTCTATTTAACACTTGTTTACTATTTTCAAAAACTCTTAATGCTCTAAAACTTACTATTTAAAAACTACTACTTAAAACCTACGGGAAATAACGAACACTAAGCATCGACAAATAAAATATTAACTAATATTTTATGATATTTTGACCTCCTAAATTTCCCTTACAGAAATGGTTGGTTATCAGGCAAAGTGTCAAATATTACAACAGCGAACCATTAATAACATTCAACACTCAACTACCAAAATATATACCGATCAAATAAACACTTTATTATTATTTTTAAAAAAAGAAAGAAAATCCCTTAGGTGCCAGCTAATTACTTTAGAATTAGCATGTCCATCTGATCAGCATAATCCAGTGCCTGAAACGTCCGCTAGCTCAGTCGCTTCCATAAACAAAACAAAAAGTATCTTAAACGCCGCCCATTCTAAACTGCTACTATTTACTAAAACTAAAATAATTTTCCCCAAACCATTCTAAATAATACTTCGCTCCTTTAAAACTAATAATAACAACATTATACTGAATGCTAAACATTTATAGATTTAATTTGATGAATCTTTTCTAAAATACTATTATTAATGATTGGATTTTTTCCCTCCTACTCTTATTAAGAAAATAAATGTTTATACTTACCCACATGTATCAGAGTAAACATAAATAATTTAAGAAAAATAATTTAAATGTTTTACTTTATTATTTTAAAATAAATGCATCGTTTTATCTTATAATGAAACGCACATACACTTCTTTTTTTTAAAGATTAAAATAAGCATTTTAATATATTACTTGAGCAAATAAATTATAGATGTTACATCATATTTTATTATTATTATTTTTTAAGTTTAAGTTTAAAATCAATCAGACATGTGTGCATGCCAAAAATATTATTTAATAGAAGCTGCTTTTATTTATTTTATTATTGCAAAAAATTATTTTTTGAATTTTTAAAGTTTATTTTCTTTTAAGTTTAATTCAGAAAGTTCTTTCAATAAAGTCTATCTTTATTTTAAGAAGAAATCAGAAATATTTATATCAAAGTCAAATAATTACCTAGGTTTTGTATATGACATAAACAGTATAATGGAATTATTTCTTAAATCATCGACATCCAGTTAAATTGATTTTTCATGGATCCTGTGACTTGTTATGATTTCCATGGCTGGTTTGGCATTCCCCGCACTCCGCTGACCATTTAGTCTATTTCAACATAATTACTTTCCGAACTAATTGCAGATCTTAGATGTGTAGAGAACAGCTTTCAGTCAACTGCAAATACATTGGTTTTTTAACAGTGCAACAATTTTGGAAATATTACTTCAAAATATTTTATTAAAATACAAAAGTCAGAACCCAGAATGAACAAAATTTGAGCTATTTATACTTTTTTAAACAATGGAAAACTTTATTTTTAGAAGCAGTGTTCCTCTTGTGAAAATAAAATCAACTTCTAGCATTTACTTTTTATTAAAAATTGCATACACACACGCACATATATTTATTTATTATAAGATAAAATGAAATCTCTTTATTATTTTATTAAAATTCATTTAAGGAATATTAAATCATTTATTTATTACAAGACTTTTTTTCCTTCTTTTAAACAAAAAAAAATCTTTTATTTTAAACAACTTATTATTTTAGACAGCTTAATATTTTAAACAGCATTTACAGTTTATTTTATTTAATACAAAAATTCCCTCCCCCTACTCTTTAGTTTTTACATTTTATTCTTTTAATTTTAAACTTTTATATTTTTAAAACATGGGATTCATAATAAATTAATTACATATCAATGTACTTTGGTACAATATATATATATGATCAATAGATGGAGCTTTACCAAAACCTCCAAAACAAGCATATTTTGTTTACATAAATGTCAGAGTCAATATTCACTGTCTCTTTCATTTGCTCCACCCTCAGATCAGCTGATTTCAAGCTGATTTGCTCTCATCAGTGAAGGATAGGAGTTAGAAACTAGACCTAAAACACTAACTCCAAGCGTTTATGCAAAATGTTTCTATCAGTTTGCAAGCATGAATTTTTTAGACATGTAAATGTCTTCAAATTCAGTTTATCAAACCAGATAGCTATATGGGTCTGATATCTATTGATCATAAATACAAGCAATAGCAGGTTTTACATATATAAAACTTGTTTTTGTTTTTCATAAATGTACCTTTAAAGTTTTCTTGCAATGATATTTATTGCAGAAGCTTTGACTATGTGGAGAAACTGAACTGATATCAGATCCATATAGCTATCTGGTTTGATAAGCTGAGTTTGAATACATTTACGTGTCTAAAAAATTCATGCTTGCAAACTGATAGAAACTTTTTGCATAAATGCTTGGAGTTAGTGTTTAGGTCTAGTTTCTAACTCATATCCTTCACTGATGAGAGAAAATCAGCTTGAAATCATCTGATCTGAGGGTGGAGCAAATGAAAGAGACAGTGAATATTGACTCTGATGTTTATGTAAACAAAATACGCTTGTTTTGGAGGTCTTGGTAAAGCTCCATCTATTGATCATAAACCCAAACGATAGCAAGTTTTACGTATATAAAACTTGTTTTTGTTTTTCATATATATATATATTGTAATCAAAAAGTTCACCCAGATTGTAACAGGCAGAATTAATGGTATAACACAAAACTGTTATAGTATAATAGGTCATGGCCAGGGTGTACTGGGAAGACCCATTGCAGCAGTATATGAAGATATATTACATTACCCAACATAAATTGCATGGCTATTGAACTAATTCTCATTCTCATTAATGACTGTATCTTAAAAACTACAATTCAAAATCTGAAATTACAATTTTTATTTATGCGAGATTTTATAGCCAACCATGAAAAAGATGGTATGATCTATAAAACTACTAAAGATTACTCTTCCAGGATTAAATATATGATCCATTATGTCAATATCAACTATCACATGGTGAATATAGGCCATTTAACATAGTCAGCCTCATAGCACAATTGTCTGTAGCTCAGATAATCTCAGGATTTTAGTACAGAAATGCCATGTAGAGTATTTGATTTGCAATAAAAGGTGAGCATATAAACTTTAGGTTCTTTTATCATTAACTTAATTTTTTAATTAAACCAATTGCAATGAGACTGTTATTGTAATATGCAAACCATAAATTATAATATTAAAAAAATAGACTCAATCATCATACTGGCTAGCAAACTTATTTATTCATTTAAGTCGTAATATTACAACACCAATAGAAGTAACCAATTCTGGATTATATTCTAGAATTAACAAAGCAAAGCAGAGGTGATGTAGGAAGCAAATGGGATTTTATTACACCCTGTACATCACTAACTACCCAAAAATAAAAGCATTAAGATATTCTCTTAAAATTTTGGTAAACCTTGTACACATTATCAGTGACAATATGTGCTCTAATATGTGATCTATTTAACATGGTGGATTTTCTGGTTCTATGTATGACAAATAGTAACCAGCATAGTCAGATTAAATTACAAAATTAACATTTCTTTACAACTCCATCAATACTAAATAAATAATTAATTGATACAATGTTCACAAAAATTAGATAAATAACATGAATAATGTTCATGAATTAGGTAAATAAATAAATAAAACAAAAAACCATCATATGTAATTGTTTCTATGCATGGATAATACACATGAATTAGATTAATAAATAAATAAAATAAAAGACCATCATGTGCACTTGTTTCTATACATGGATAATGTATATGAATTACATTAATAAATAAATAAAACAAAAGACCATCACATATACTTGTTTCTATACATGGGTAGTGTACATGAATTCCAAATAAACATAATATAAGATTTTTTCACAAATGGATTTGATTTCAGCCCTATTATAGAAGTGAAGATGAGTGCAAATAACTAGTCAATAACTTCTCCAATATGTCAATATCAGAACCAATGCACCTATACCCCAGATTTATAATAATAATAACAAATGATATTGATAAACATGTAAAAGCTAGCCATGAGAAGATAATGAATCAGAGAGAAGATTTGATTCTCAAATCTTGAAATATCATATAAATTGGTATGAAATAAATTATGAAAATGATTAATCAGATACCTTTTGAATGGCTGTTAACTGAACATGCAGGATCAACTTAAAGATGAGGGAAACAATGTAAACACCATAATGTGTGTGGACTGTTCAAACATACATTTATATAACAAATAACAATGATATTCATATGGATGTATTCATCCATGCAGTGGAATAACAAAGCATTAAATGCCCTGTAGATTTTTTAACCATCATTATAGTGGCAAGCATAATTACCGGCTGTTTCGCAGATTAACCACCAGTGCAAGAACGAAGATAAAGGATATAACAAAATGATAAATAATTGCTCTGTGGATTAAACCACCAGCACTGAATAATACCATATAACATTATAAAATATTGTTAACATTTATTTTCCACATAAAAGAGACATGAAAGTACCCTCATCAATAAACTTTCTAAATTAGGAGACACGTGCAGTCTTACAAGCCTAAATTAAGACATAAAATGAAATAAGTATTTTAATATAGGAAGTAACTGCCTAAAACATAGGCAAAATAATAAATATAGTAAATAATATGAGTGTAGGCACAAAATCCTGGAAAAACATACAAGATTAAGCCATATGGTGTTAATGCATGTTATAGTTCATTAAATAATCATTTAACCTTTATGCAAATGTTGTTCCCTAATAATTGATTTTCTTCAATCTCTATATCATATGTTCAATTCAATTAATCTAAATTGATAAATAATTATTTTAGTCCCAATAGTGTATATGTATGAACTTCATACACATATAGAATAATATATAATATGAACCAAAACAAAACACACACTAGTTTAAATGACTACACTAAATTTAAATGCAAAATATTTCAAATATATTGAATATTGCCAATAAAATCAATAACATTTTTTATTATCTAATGTACAACATATAAATTAAATAGTTTTTCAATTACAATATATAGAATTTTATGAGTTTGATTGTATTTCCCTTGTTTCCACCCATAATGAATATTCCATAATTAATTGATTTACATGTAGGCTCTCTGAATATTCAGATATTTTTAAAAGATAGGACATGTATAATTTTAATTAGAGTATTCCTCAAAAGTTAATAAACTTCATTATTTATATTTTAGGCATTACTCCAAAGTTAAGATATTTCATTACTTTTAATTTATTAGTCAGGGTCAAAGGCTAGAAATGATTGTCCAGACAAATAATTATCCCACAATTGCTGTGATCAAAAATAATTTTTTGGTTAGTTGTTATTTTCTTTGAGTACATATTATTATTATTTCAATAATAAGATAACTTATTTAGTGGGAATGTTATCATCAATATAAGTTCAGAGTGGGATATAGCTAATTCCTTATCATTCAGACACTGGCACACAAAGAATGTTAATATAGCATTTCACTCCACACATATATAGCACAGCTGTATGTGTTAAAGTCATGAAAGTAATGTATTCTATCCAAGGTTAATATAGTATTGTACTCCATACATATACGATATAATTACATAATTTAAAATCATAAAAGTAAAATATCATATCCAAGATTAATATAGTCTGTAAACAATAAACAATATTTTTAGGTAGACTGACCTAAAAAAATTGTTATTCTCATTGTTATGGGTTAATAATACCAGCACATTTGAATTATAGACATTTTGGAAGATTATTCACAGTTAGATTATTGGTTAGAAGACTCTAACAGACTTGTTTAATTTTTAGCTCCTCATATTGTTAGCAGCATGTGATAATACCACAAATTTGAATTATATAAGAAAAGTTTTAATTTAACTTCTTTCTTTGTCCTTAAATCTTTTTATATTAAAGAGCAGCTTTCATATTCGTTATATGTTTAGCAGTAGCAAAAAAAAAAGATTTTCTGCTCTTTTGATACTTGTTATTTCTAGCACAGTTTTTTTTTTAAAAAATATCTGAACATTCTCTTTCTCCACCCAATCATATTTCTCCTCATTTACATATTTCTGTTAAAATGAAAAACTAGAAAAAAAAATGCATTTATTATTTTATCAACTAATTCAAGTTAAATTAACTAAATAAATCATTTTAACCACTAAAGTTATTTTTTTTAGGATTAGTTAAAGAAAAAACAAACAATGATTATTTGTTTTTATTTATCTTACTAGACTTGATGTAATATGTTGTTATTTTTTCAGGTTAGACACAGAATGTCTAACTCAGTGATTGGAAAAAGAGCAAAACTAATATATGAAAAAAAAAATAAGCAAGGCAAAAATGAAACTACACACTCGCATCATAAAGTCAATTTGAATACAAATAACAAGTATATACAAAGTGCTAGCTAGTATAATCAAGTCACTTAGAAGAAGAAAGGGAAATTTTAAATCAGTTCCACCCAACTACATGTACACAAATATAAGGTTCCAATATAGATGTAATTATATAACTGAATATTTGTAAATACAGTAACTAAATAATTTAAAATTTTTTATCCAGTTAGAAGTGCTTTCGATTATCCCAGTAATCAGTGTCAACTAAAGTTTTGATGCTAACTTTCCCACAATTATTTAGTTACTGTATTTACAAATATTCAGTTATATAATTACGTATATTGCTTTAAAATACAGACATCGAATCATAATATTATTACACTCACCCACACACACACATATATATATATATATATATTCATTTAAACATACTACCATTATTTTATTTATGGATGACTTTTTCTACCCATATTTATACACGCATAAAAGCAACGAACAGTTAGTTCTTGCCACTTCTTTTAAGCTAATTTATTCTTGCATTCAATTTTAGAATTACATTATAAAACTTAATGAGTTCTTTCTTTTATTTTCTTGAAGAATTATTTATTACTTGTACTTGAATGTACAATCAGGAATACATGCTGTAAGGTTTATAGTTTGTAGTTTTTTTTAAATAAAAAAAAACATATATTTATTTATATTATTATATATATATTATTTATCCTTTAATATAAAAAAGCAATAACCAGCTTTAAATAGCTAATTGCAGATCAAAAGTCTCACCAAACTAATTCAATGAGAGAGAGAGAGAGAAATAGAGAATATAATAATAATTGGGTAATCAGCGATTACATTCCTAAACAATGTTTTTTTTTCGTTTTATATGTGTTTACATATATATAAACACACGATCATCTGAAACAACAGTTAAATTATACGCTAATATGTGTATATTTATTTTCTATAAATGATTTTTTTTTTAATTATTACTATGTTTTATCGGATTATAAGTAAATTATTTTAAAATAAAAACACTTTTTATATTATTGATAATATATTATATAAATATTGTCTGTTAATGAGATTTTTCTTGGATTTTTTAATTAGAGCTCAACAAGATGTAATTAAGAAAGTAATCAATTAAAAAAATGTGATTAATAAATTTCAATATCCAGCAATTTTCTTATGAGCCACATTTATACAGGTGGTGATGTTGGATAAGACGATTTCAGTTTATTGATTCCAATTTGGTTGTTTGCTTGCTTAGATATATTTTAAATGGTCCCGAAGTAAAAAAAAAAAAAAATACACAAAAATATTATTAAATTTCAATATTTATATCGTCAAATCTGTGAAAACTTTCTAATATATTTATGTGAGTATAAATTCCGCTTTTATCTAATTAATTAAACAGTAATACACCATTTTTCAGCGACAAAATTATATATAATGGTGAAAAATACTGCATTATGTAATGGTATATATATATATCAACGAATTTTAAATTATGTTTGAAATTTAACATATAAAACTCGACATATATATATATATATAAATTTAATAAATCACTAATAATAACTGTGGCAAGAATAAAAGCTTATGTAAAATAGGTGAAAAAAAAGATATGATTTGAATTCATTGTAGCGAAAATATGAGTTTTTATATATATTTGTTATTTTAATAAATCGGCAAGCTTAATTTGAAATTTTATTTTATTTTTACTATTGAAAATGCTGAAACAAATATTTATCAAAATATATTTTAATAATAATATATACATGTTACTGCATGGTATAATGAAACACACATATATGTACAAGATTATAAATTAAAAAAACTCATTTGAGCATTAAGATTAAAATAAAACACTCAGTTGGGATTAATGCAATTCAATGCATATAATTTCAGTTCAATACACTAATCATATTCAGTTTACTCATGCAATACTGTAGACAATATATGCGATGTGCAAGAGTGAGATCAAAATGTTTCTTGAGTTATATAAATAAATTATTTGATATTGTTTCAAAGATTGAATATGACTTAACAAAGCAAAAAGGTAAAATAAAATGAAATTTTATGTTAAAGTTTATCTTGAAAACATATTTAAAAAGCTTTCTCATTCATTATGATATGTAGTTAAAATTTCTCATTTCTGAAAACCTTTTGGTGGCCATCATGAGATTGGAAAAATATGCACAAGATCTACTCTTTTTATAGGGTGCAATAAAAGAATTTGATAAAAGTCTGTCATTTGCATCAATTTAACTAAATTTCCATCATTGTTGTTGCAATTTAATATCAATAAACTAAATTCAATACATTTTTACTTTCATATATATATACCAGATTAGAGGTGTATATCACAGTATATATATATATAAAATGAAGTTTATTGATCTTATTTAATTTCATTTCACTTAATCTATGGATAATAGAGGCATTGAAGTATAAATGTTCACTAGATAACCATGGAAACCTAATATTTTAAAATAATATTTATTATTGATATTAGCATCAAATCATAAATTGTTTGTGATCAATTTTAAGAAAAATATAAATAAATGAATAGATAGGTAAATATTGGAAAATAATTATGTGAATTATGAAATAAGTTGCTTGAATAAAATCATTACTATCACTTATTATGTATCTATTTTGTTATTGCATTCACAATAACAGCTTACTTATTACACAATTAAATATTTCATATTTAATTATATGTTTGTTTATTAATAATTATATTGGGATATATTGTTAAAGATATATGTTAATTTTTTTTATTAAAAATGTATATTCGTCAGAACTTATTGAAAATATTATGTAAATTCTTTATTTTATTTTTTTAAATCATATCGGCATTGTGAAATGAAATTTTTTTACTGTATCCAATATTTTAAAGTCTTCATTTCATTTATTAATTGGAGGAAAATTTTATTAAACCCAAAGAGTTATCTTTGAATTTAAATGAATAGTTGTCTTGATAACATTAATGTCAGCAAAGATATATTATCAATAGAACTGCAATGCTTCAACTTGACTCATAAATTTTATCATTGCTTAGAATGGATGCTTTTATGTTCATCTTTAAAAATTATCAATTTTATTTGCTAAAGTGATTAATTTTTAAAACCATGGAAGAATAAAAAATTTACCTGATTCCCCATTTAATTGGGGCAGTTTGTTGATGAAATTTCAGGAGAAATGGCAAATAAAAAAAACATCAAAATTATTTTATTGCAAATAAGCTATAAAATATTCCGTTGTTAAAATCTAAAATTTTATCTATTTATTTGTGATAAATATAAACCCTATGATGCATATATGGATGTCATATTTCTGATCAATGAATTTCACAAAATCGATTAATTCAACTTCTATGTGATATTAAGCAATTGGAATTTTACTTTACTGACTTGATAAAAAACACTACCATTTATTACTCATTTGGATATAATTGAATTTTGTCAATGAAATAATTCTCTTCATATATTATTACCAATAAAATAAAAAATGCCAGTGATATGCAGATTTTGCATCAACCAACTATCTGTTATTTTAAAAGGTTGGATATATTTATACTTGAAAGGAAATTATAGGAATTTAAAAACAAAAGTAATTGAATTCAAATCCTCGATTGTTATTACTCGTGCTTGTCTTCTCTACTTCAAGAAAAATTGTTTCTATGCATTGAGATCAGAAATAAGGAACCAGAAGATAGGATGGATCAATATATTAAAAAGGAAGAATAAAACTGTGCACCTATGTGGTATGATTTTTGTTAAAAAGAAAGTGCATGCTTTGTTCATATTTTTATTTTAAAGTATAGAATCAAATAGTATGTGTATAGATTATTATTATAATAAACCATTCATACAACAAAAGGTCAGAGAGATTCATTTATTATTATTATTATTATTTAAACTCTTATCTGATAATATAGATTACTTTTGGATGCGGTGTTTTCAAATTTTTTTTTTTTTAATTTAGGATTTAAATTGGGGGTATTCATATAGAAAGGTTTAAATACCATAGATTTTTATATTGATTTAATTATTTAGAAAATGTATTAATGAATAAGTAAAAATCAATTCTATTTGATCACATTTTTTTTATCATTATATATATATATTCTATTTTAAGCCTAAGAAAGATATTTAGAACTGCTCCTTCCATTTATATAGCATCTTGTCTTTTACCACACACTTTTATGAAGCAAGTGTGTTTATCTGCTATTTATTATAGCAATAGATAATCAAATTTCTTATGTTTTAAAAGAGAGAAATAGTATTGTATTTTGTTTTAAGTTGCTACAATCGCATATAGTCTTTTTTTTCCATTATTGTCCATATTAATTCTCATTAAATAAATTTGAAGTTAATTTAAATTTAAAAAAATTTGTCTAAAATTGTTTTATAAATATGCAAACCAATTTATAACAATAAATCTAGGAAAAGAAAACTTTGGTCTATATAGGAAAAGGAAAACTTCATCTTTCTTTTGATAACTAAATTCATAATCTAAATTTGAATCAATATCAGTGAGATATGGTTATACACACATATAGTTTTTGTTATATGATTGTTATTGTTAAGTCCAATTAGATATAAATTTCATATTTTTCATTACATTGAAATAATTGTTTCCTTATCTAAGTTAATATTAGTAGTATAAATAATTTCATTAGTTCATGGTTAATTATTAAAGAGCTTATCTTCTCGGTCATAAATATCATGATAGATTTTATTCTGTCATTAGTCAGAATGATTTGTCTTAATTACCTTTAAACTTCTTTGAAGTGGAGATCATAAATTTTATTAACTAGTATATCTTAATGTTTATCTTTGTCTGGAATAAGTGTCACTAGTTGTTTTGTATGATTTAATTGTTAGTAGAGTATATTTTAATAATTAATTTACACAAAATTTAAATAGAAGAATAATCTTATAATTCAGTAAATATCCAATAGAAATATACTGTATATTTAATATAATGATATGATTGGATATTATAAATGCAAGGTTATCTAATAGATTTGTTGATAATTAGTAGTTTTATATTGAAGTATATAACTTAGGCAGTGGTTGTATATTTATATAAAGTAGAGTATAGATAAGTTATTACTTTTAACATTTTATTAAAATAGATATAAAACTGAATATGGGTTTATTTTATTTAAATATAATAAATATTGTAGTTTTATAAAACAGTCTCAAAATGTTATTATAATTATTTAGGAACGAATGTATTTAAATAGAGATTTCATTAAATGTTAACGTAAATTTATCTTACTATACATACTAATAGATTAGTATTTGATTAGTAAAGTATATCAGAACGTAGTTATTTATTGATTGGAATTTGTTTTCATTCAATTATAAATTAAATAAATATTTTAGGCATATATCATGGTTTAGGACAGTGATATATAATTTCACTGCTTATCGTAGTTTATTTTGGGATAGTGAATAGATTTGGTGATATTTGAAGTGATGATTTTGTTTGCTTTCTTTTGTTTTAAATGCTATCTGAATAAATTAGGTTTTAATAAAGATTGCCATCAGTATTTTAATTTAGTGTAGTGGCTAATCTACATAATTATGTATTGGAAATATTGTTATTGCATAATGAGACCAATGACTGAGCTAGATAATTTTACACCTGTTATAACAGAGTTACTATTTATTCATGCATGTTTTGCTCTGTTATAAATAATATTTAAACCATAAGGGCATTTCTTCAGTAACTTTTATTTTCATTTTGTGTCAGTAATAGATGGATGTGTAAAAACCTATAGGGCAATTTTTTGCAAATGCTGACCAAACTAATAGAGAGATAGTGGGGTAGAAGATCAATTATTATATCACATGATCACTATTTCTTATGCTAGCACATTTCTGTTATTAACACAGGCAAAACTCTCCATACAGTAGTGCCACTCAGTGCCAACCAGAATAATCAATGGATGCCTGAAGGCTTGTGCACAAAATCCACATCTAGTGCCTATTCATCCAATATCCCCAGATTAGTTTATGGCTTGTGGCCTTCATCAGTGAGGAGCTTTGGATCTGAGAGCACTGCATCTAGATCTTAGGATCTAATGCAACCCTCCAGCAAACATCTTTTATCTCTAGTTAGCTACCAAACTATGAGAATAAAATTGAAAACACCTTAATATTTTCAATCTAATCTCAATAGCTTATATAGTCTGGAGCCTTCTGGCATCCATTGATTACTCTGGTTGGCACTGAGTAGCACTACTGTATGGAGAGTTGTGCCTGCATCAATTATTATAGTTGCGAAACAACTACTCAATGATGGCCAATGATGGTCATGTACTGGTGGCAATCATTACAAAATGCCACATCAACTTTTATCTGTTACAAAATGGCACTCCATGTTTAGGTTAGATTTAGATTATTATAAATGTCTCAATTCCTGAGGTATACTAAAGTTTTTCTGTTCTCATCCCATATTCTAATCATTATTCCATTATAAAAATAGTGATGAATGATTGGGCTATATTTTCATTCAGATTATATTAATCATTTTCCTTTTTTTACCCCCATGTGTCATAGCATCAGCTGGAAAGTGAACCCACTAGCCCAGGACAACTGCTTGTAAAGCAGCTGTTGCTGACCTCTTGACCACTGGGAAAACTTCTGCCTTTTGATGTTGCCAGGAAACTATCAGCTATTCCTAATTGAGAATGATCCTGAAGCTAAACAAATTTTCTCTATTATTACTAATTGTCAACCATCTTGAATTAGAAAAGTTTTTTCCATTAACCATGATTAGTAAAAAACTTATTTAGTCTTAGGATGATCATCAATTAGTAGTAATTGACAGTTTCCTGGCAACATCAAAAGGCAAAAGTTCTCTCTGTTTACATGGATATAATCTCCTTAGTTCTATTCTTTATTATAATAACAATTCATGAAAATATTTCATTCAATATATATATTGAATTGTATGTCTTCATATATTTTTAATTTGTTATAGAATGAAAATTAAGAGATTATGTCCATGTAAATAGAGATATTTTTTGATGTTTCCAGGAACCCAAGAATTACTAATTTTAAATCCTGAAGCTAAACAAGTTTTCTCCCTTAACATATAAAATATCTCTCTTTTTTAGGTTTAGTGAAATAAAAGATCCTTTTTCATTTTATACTTATATGTTGAATTAGATATTTCATGGATTTTTAATTTGATAAAAAATAGAAATAAAGAGATTATATCCATGTAAGTAGAGATAATTTTATCTTTTGATGAGATTAGAAAACCATTTAATAATAGTCAAACTGAAACAATAGCTCTTTTGTTTGGAATTTTTTTAATTTTACATATGAATTGTTTATTTTTATCTTTAGTCAGTTTGAATTTTATGGTATTGTTTCATCAATGTAGATGACAAAAACATAGTAAAATAAAAAAATATTTTTAAAGTTCATTTCAAAATAAATTTCTGATAAGGAAGTATTCAAAACTTTATTACTTGCACAGATTTAGGTTAACTTATATGTGTGGAAACTATAATTTAAATAGCAAATAAAATTAATCATAAACATAAGAATTTTCAGAATTCCAGATATTTAATTTTTCTTACTAATGAAAACCAGTCTTCTGCTTGAAATATTAAAATCACTATGTAAATAAGTAATTGTATTGGTTTTTATTTTTATTTCTATTTCTTTTAGTTAATATATTGTACCAGGTTCAATCCATTGTATTTAAATACTGGTCTATTAGGCAAAGAAGAACATATTTGGAGAGTATGTATGTCCAAATAATAGCTATAAAATGTATAACTAGTGTTACATTTCCAGGACATCACTTCTTCTCGACTGTTGAATTCAACGCCATGTTCAAAGCACTTTTTTGTTTTGTATAAACATGGGCACAAGCTACTTATCCAGAGGATAAATAATGCACTTTAAACAATGGCCACTAATTCAACACCCAAGATACATCCATGACTAGCTCACCTATTTGTAATCACTAACAAAATATGGTTTCAGTTAGTGGTAAAAAGAATTGATTGACAAATAAAGCTTTAATTTCAAAGAAATAATTTATTTTAATTAACATTGATTAAACTAATTTTAATACTTTATCAATCTTATTTACTAATATAACACACGCACATATATAATTTGCACACTATAATATCTTAGGAGAAAGCATTAAATAATATTTGAAATTTAAAATACAATGAAATCAATATACTAGCACATGAATACACACAACATTTTAAACACACATATTAATAGTTCATCTATGTATGCAATAGAGTTCTTAAACTTGACTCTTGAGGTTTTACGAATGCAATGGCTACTTTAGAAATAAGAAAAATGTTATTACCTAGGATTTTGAACATGGATACTTCTTGCTGTTTGCTGCTTCTAATGAAGTATTTCTAACCAATTAGATTTGAAGTTTTCTTGTGGAGATTTGATACTGATTATTCAGAGGCACTTTCTTTAAGACAATTAGATATTGAGCGGCTTCAGGTTGTTATGCAGGCATTTCTTTTATCGGGTAGATTGGCTATTTTCATCGGACTTCAGGCTGGAGAAAGTCATATGTTTTTCAAGGTTTAACACTGCATTCTTGATTCTGGATATGTAATAATCTGGCTGATATAACTCACTGACAGATTGTACTGAACTGTTATCTCAAACGCAACTGAACTCAACTCGACTCAACTCAAACTCGACTAACTGTCCAATAAGAAATTAACTATTTATACAGACTAGTTGTCATTTTGATATCCTCCAGTAATATCTGTTGTCGAAATTCCTTTGATAATCTTTTAATTATGTGTTTTTGAAGATCATTTAATTAGTAGCCATGCAAATGTGTTGTTTTTATATTTTTATTAGTAGCCATCACTGAGTGTTTTTAATTTTTTAATTTTCATTTATTTTTCAATTTAATTTTAACATGCACATATACATGCATTTATCATTTCACTGAGTGTTTTTAATTTTTTAATTTTCATTTATTTTTTAATTTAATTTTAACATGCACATATACATGCATTTATCATTTCTTTGTTTACTCTCACAATATATATTTTATTAACAAGCTTACATTTACACATATGTATAATTTAAGATCAATTCATTATTTAGTTTTTAAGATTACTTTTTTTTCTTTAACTGGAATGAAAAGAGATTTATATTTTTAAACTTTACGTTACATTTTAACTAATAATAATAATAATAAAAAAACTCTTTACTTCTTTTATAAAACCTTTAGACTTTTAATCTTACATTTTCTTTTACAAAGATTTTTATTTTAATAATTTTTTAAACAAAATTATTAAGTGCCAACATGATATTGGTACAGTATATATATAAGTCATTTTTTATGTTCATTGCCTCTTTCAGTTAAAATAATTTATTGGAGAACTGCTTCTCATAGAGTTTCAAATTTTTTTTTTAATCGAATTCATTTAATTTTGAGATTTTGGTCACTGTTTGTTGTGAAGTAATATTCAACTTACTATTTAAACTTCTTAGACTATTTTTGAAAGTTACAAATATCAATTGCTTATACTGCTTTTATTAATAACTTTTTCTTTAGCTTTGTATTAATCTATATCATATATTTCATTAATCATTATTTTTGATTCATTTATGTATAATCAACTATTATGTATTACTCCTATTGCTAATCAAATATATGGGATTCATGCATGTATATATTTCTTAATATTTGTCTTCTATTTCTTCCAGAGAGTACTGTACACGTTCATGTGATTAGCCATATCCCTCTCAAAACTTATATATAATACAATTCTTGTGATCATTTAGTGCTGTACTTTTCCCTACATAGATCCATCAAATGGTACATGTTATTTTAATTATAAAATTGCTATTCATTATTATCAAGTTTTTATTTCATTGTATGATAATTTTCGACAATTTATTGTAAACTTTATACAGAGTTTACATATAAAAATAATACAAGAAATTTTAAAAAAAATTAAGTTGTAAAGTTTTTTTTCCTTTTTTTCCAATTGCAAACAATTTAAAATTTTAATAAATTCTAAAGCTTCTCTATATCATTATTTATCTATATATTATCTTATAAATATATTGATATTAATGTTTTTAAACATACCTTATTTTATACATCTAAATGGTGAAATTTTAAATGCTTATAAAAACGTTCCAGATTATAAATGTATGTGTGAATAAAGCAAAAATTTCAGACACTTATCTAGTCTATTTAATTAAATATTAGCGTATAAACTCCATTTATATTCAAATCAAATTTTAATAGCCTTTTTTCTATGCTTCTCTGTTCGAAATTAAGATAATGGAAAAAGTTAGTGTACTCTACTGAGAATTGTTTGCGGTTGAAAAAATAAAGTGGAAACATTAATTAAGAGGGTTATAAAATGATTAAGAAAAATGACAATTTATTAAATTAAAAATATATACATCAATAAACTTTCATTCATTCTTATATTATTTACTCTATACCTACGCTAGGGAGCGCTCGCAGCTCTAGCGCTCGAAATTCTTACGAACTCCTGCGCAATAAAGCCATATCCATTTTTATTTATTGTATATACATTTTCTTATTGTTAAATTGATAACAGAAATTTAAAGTTTACTTATTATGAGTTAAAGATTTCTATGAATTTAATTCAATACTTCTGATTCACAGTTTCTCTTCACATTAGTCATCAAATTTCCTTATCATCTTTATCCAATTCATTTGTGATTGATTAAAATATATCTGGATATAGTTTCACGATCATTTGTCTATCTACATACTATTTTTATAATAATATGTCAACTTTACAACGCCTTTTCTCGTTTTTAATCATGGCAATTATATTAATTTCTTGTTAATGCCCATGTAAGTAGCCATATTTTATGTAATCTATACATCGCTATTCTACAGCTCTAAAATCATTATTCAACTATTAGTTCTGAACCTATTTTGTATTAATGACTTTTTTCTCTATAAAAAATAATCATTAGATAATATATAATATTGACTACAAGTATAGTATATATATTTAAGCTAAATGCAATAAGAGGGGATTTGAACCCACACTTTTAAGCTTCCTTCACTCATATACACCATCTTATACAACTGATACACAAGATCAAATACACGTGAAAAAAGATATCTCCAATATATATAATTTGTGCTGCACCAGCACTCATCTGTTGGTCTCGATCATCATCTACCATAAATATATACATAATCAGTGCTTGGTTTATATTAAGATAGAAAATCTTTAAACTTTAATGGACAGGCTTTAATTTTCTCTACTATCCACTGTTCAGCCATTCATATCATTCAAAACATGATAATGGCATGTTCAAAGACTTTGTTTGCCAATTTTGTTGTCATACCCATGTTGACCATAAATCATTCTGTGTATTTAAAATAGTCTTAAGGTCCTAGATTTGAGGGGTCAGAAAGATTTTGAACATACCATCCTCAGATTTTCAATAATATGGATGGCTGAAGTGTTGGAGAGTATGGAAGATTGAAGCCTATCCATTAAAGTTTAAAGATTTGCTATCTTAATATAAACTGAGCACTGATTATGTGTATGTAGGAGATAATGATCAAGATCAGCTAGTGAGTGCTGGTTCTGCACAAAATACATATATTGAAGATCATTTATCTTTTTCACATATATGTGATCATGTATGTTGGTTTTATAAGATGGAGTGGATGGCTGAAGAGAGCTTGAAAATCTGGGTTCAAATACCAAGGTGATCAATTAAATAAATAAATTGATTCTATTTTTATAAGTAATATTTCTACAATACAATGTTATACAGTAATAATTAAAAAATTAAATGTTCTGTCCAGTTTAGCAACACCAGTACAGTATCAGAGTCTGGGATGTGGAGTCCTAGGATTGACTCCAAAACTGGCACTTCCAGTGCTCAAACTTTTATGAACTCTTGAAGCCATTTGCCCTGTGTGATTTAGCACCACAGTAAAGTATCAGATTCTGGAATGTGGGATTCTGGGCCCATTCTGGTGCTGGCATTTCCAGCACTCAAACTGCTTATGAAGTTTCAAGCAGTAAAGCAATTTGCTCTGTGAGTTTGGCACCTAGAGTGTTACACTTTTGAATGGAAGTTCTAAGATATATTCCAATGCTAGCATTCAAACTTTTTATGAACACTTAAGCAATAAAGGCACTAAAATATGTATTATTTTTTATAATTAAATGATAATTTAAAAACAATTATTATTTTAAAAATTATTAGCATTAGGAAAAAAAAGTTAATTCTTATAAAGAATGTTGCTTCTTCAATATCGTGAAAACAATTTTCTAAAGACAAAATTATTTCATTACACAATTTTCTCCTTTTTTGATTGTTTATTCATAATCCCAATGATTATCATTATAATATTTATCAGTGCTTAGGACATAGAATATAACTTATGCAGCTATTTTTTTACTGGAAGATATAAACTGACATATATATTTTACTAAAATTGGTTTCAAAGCTTTCACTGTAATATGTTGTTATATAAGCAACCAAATCATCAACATTTTTCAAATTAGGCACCCAATGATTTCAATAAATATAATCAATCTTGCTCAACTAACTCATTTCAAGTACCAAAATAAGTCATAACATATACCAGAAGTTTTTCCCATCTGTCAGTAACAAATCAAAGAATATAATTTATGTTAAATGTTTAGTAACTGAAACCCACAGGCTTATTATATACCTGGGTTTGTATATGTAATATATAGGATATATGAGCACAGACTTTCACATGACCCACCACTCTCCACACTATCTCATAAGACTGATATTGGTGATTATTTATCTTTTCAACATATATGTGTTCAAATGTATCAGTCTTATGAGATAGTGTGGAGAGTGGTGGGTCGTGTGAAAGTCTGTGCTCATATATCCTATATGTTAAATGTTTAGATAAGTTTCCATATAGCAGAGTATTTATCAGTTTTAACAAAAATTGTATTTAAAAATAAAAAATACAGTACATTTTAATCTTAAGACTGGATAAATAATGTACTTAGTGGTGGCAACTATAATGCTAAATCATTATCTCTGCTTAAGTGATTAGGTTTGAAATGAGCTAAGAAGATTCTATCATCTCTGAATGCTCTTACAAATGTGTAATTTTCTCTGATATCTGGAATATAAAAAATTTAATGAAACAAATCTAAAATCAGATTGTAAGTAATGTAGCTATTTGTATTTATATAATATAGTATGATAAAACAACATTGAACACATTTGCAGCTTATAGTTGATTTGTGTGTGTGTGCAGGTGTACATGCTCTTACTAATAATTATATCTGGGACAATGAAGTTCTCTAAGATATTAATTCCATCTTTTGATTGTTTGGATTGCATATCGTTATATATATTTGCTACTACCAACATTTTCATCCCCATTGGAAAATGATTTATCCTGTGTAATATATCTGCCTTTTATTGAAGTTTTTATCAGGATTACAAATTTATTAGCATATTTGTTTTCTTTTCTTCCCAATCTGATAATCAGTATATGCATACAAAATTTATAAATGGAAGTTTTATGGTATTAGTTAATCATAAGAAGTTTTCTACATTGTAATCAATGGGTGTGCTAATATATGTTAACAATTGTTACGTATAATTACATATTCCTTCATTTTGATGCTGGTGCAATCATGTTAACTCCGGTTACTATTTCTTTTTGGATAAGAATTACTAAATATTTAGATTATTTACAACAGAAACCGCTTAACCTAATATTTTAAATAATTCCTTTTTTTTAATTCTTGAAAAATTACTTGTTTTACTATACTGTAATTTATCAAGAGTACAAAATATTTTATTTTTTTGCAATAGAAAAAAATATGATCATGTAAATATATTTTTATATCCTATACAAATTATAATCCTGTTTTTATACCATTTCAGCATCAGCTATGATGACTAGAAAAATGCCCAAATAATAGAGGTAGTACTACCTATTATAGTTATATTTAATCTTTTTCAGAATTCAATATAATTCGAAATCTTATAATATTTCATAGTACAGGGATGGCCGACTTTTGTGTTCATAAGATCTATTTTTTTATTTTTAAAATGTTTTGGGATCGACTATTGCCATAGACTATCGATTTGTCATAGGCGTAATCTAAGTAGATTGAGGTATGAAATATTTACCATTGTTATATATCTACCTAGTAAAAAATAACAATTATTTAACGGGCCAAAAAAACTAATGTCGGGGGAATTAAAGCAACATGAGTAATTATTAACCCAATATTTATTAATAACAATTATTTAACGGGTCAAAAAAACTAATGTCGGAGTAATTAAATCAACATGAGTAATTATTAACCCAATATTTATTAATTCAAATTAGCTACATTAAATCAAGATTAAAAATATTATTTTCAATAACGATACGATTTAGTGGACTTCACCTATCTAGAATTGAAAAAAATTATAGAACAAAAACAAAAAAAACTTGAAAATCTTGACTTAATTTGTTTTACTCATTACCGACATCGTTACCCGACATCTCTTGCCAGATTGGCCTCGCGATCGACCAAAAATGGCTTTGCGATCGACCGGTGGATCACGATCGACTTGTTGGATACCCTTGTCATAGTAGATCAAAGCATAAATTTTTATTCAGACAAATGATTTTTTATAATATATAAAAGGTGAAGTTATATTAATCTTTTCTACGTATTATTAACATATGGATATAGCCCACTCTGTTATAACCACTTTTATTATGTAACGTACTCTGATAATTCATGGATTCTTGATTCTTTTCTAGATTTAGTAATCAGCTTGAGGGTAAAAAAAATGCTTATAATGTATTAACCGCCAATTTATTGGTGCCTGAAATTTTCAGATTAAACTCTTCAATACAGAAGTGCTTTGGAACATTTTTTCATTTCATGAGAAAAATAAACTAACAAAAAAAAAGGAGAGTTAATTATCTGTTCTTTAAAAAGTTAATATATATTTACATAAAAATTAGTAAATTACCTGCTAAAACATACTATATATATATAATACTTATGAATTATAAAAATGACACAAATAAATAACAATAATAAATAACTTATACCGAAGTACATTTGTTTATAAAAATGATAATCATTAGCAAGTGAACTTTCTTTGTTAAGATTAGATGTCACATAATTTTTTAGAAACTGTTTACTGCAGAATGTCTAATGTTTTATGGAGTTTTTAAAATCGTATATAAAAATTATCTCTTTCAATTTTTTAATAGTATATTTTTTCATGTAATATTTTCTATGATGTAAATTGATGTAAAGTTACACTATTTTTCACAGAAGAAAAGCTTAAGTTAAACATTACTAGATTGATTATTGGTAATATCTTTCATACAGTGGCAGACTTGCTGATATTCATTAAACCTTCTTTCTAAAGAACATCTTAAATCGAATATATATAATTTCTTTGCATCCACTTATAATTTAATCTGAAAAGTAATGTTGTTAATCACATTATATGTGGGCGCAAAAACATTGTACATAAATGAGTAAAGCTATTTATTCTTAAGAAAATTAAATGAACTCTAGTCGCACTACAATTATACAAAAAATGGTACAAATAATCAGTCTTATACTATTAATTCTATTGTACCAAGAAAGTCTTGTAACTATAAGTTCAATTTAGATCCTACAAAAATATTTCATTGAGAAAGATACCATAGAAAAAATAAAATAAAAAGGCAATTCAAAGAAATTTAAATATTCTATAATAAATCAAAAAAATCAAATGCTGAAAAAGTTTTTGGAAAATCATATAAAATCTGTTTCATAAAGAATGAAAACTATTTTTTCTAAGTTATAGATTATTGCTATTTGTCCAACAAACACCACACAAAATAAAAACAGAAAAAGTATAGCTTACCTTACATGCATATTTATTTATTTAAAATATATTAAATTTAAATTAAACATGCATGCATTTATTGCCATAATAAAAAATAAACTCAAATTCCTTTGAATTAAAGTCAATAAATTTTAATATTTATTAATCTTTAATTAATACATTGTACAGGTTTAAACCTGTGTTTGTATATGTAATATATACGGGATTCGAACTCAGACTTTCACACGACCCTAACCCACCTGATCACACACGTGTTGAAAAGATAAATAATCACCAATATCCGAATTTCGTGCTAAACCAGCACTCACCAGTTGGTCCAGATTACCATCTCCACACATATATACAATAAAGTACTCATCTTTATATTAAGATAGCCAATACTCATACTTTAATGGACAGGCTTCAAACTACTCCAATCCACAACTCTTCAGCCTTCCATTTCATTGAAAATCTGATGATGGAATGTTCAAATCCCATTTTACTGCCAAGGTTGTCATCCTACCCATGTTGACATATTAGTCAGGTTGCTCCCTCATGTACAGGAGAATAATCCATTTATACATACATATGCGAGGGATGGGCAGACCTTTTACACACTATTTATATAAATTAATACATTGTACAGGTTTAAACCTGCATTTATACATGTAATATATGTGGGATTCAAACTCAGACTTTCACACAACCCACTACTAGCACTGCCATCTCATATTGCTGATCCACCTGATCACACAAATGTTGAAAAGATAAATAATGGTCATCTGGACCAACTGATGAGTGCTGGTTTAGCACAAAATATGTATATTGGTGATTATTTATCTTTTCAACATGTGTGATCAGGTGGGTCAGCAATATAAGATGGCACTGAAAATAGTGGTCATATAAAAATCTGAGTTTGAATCCCACATATGTTACATATATTAATGCAGGTTTAAGCATGTACAATGTATTAATTTATATAAATAGTGTGTAAAAGGTCTGCCCATCCCTCACATATGTATGTATAAATGAATTATTCTCCTGTACATGAAGGGTCAGAATGACTAATATATCAACATGGGTAGGATGACAACCTTGGCAGTAAAACATTCCATCATCAGATTTTCAATGAAATGGAAGGCTGAAGAATTGTAGGTTGGAGTAGTTTGAAGCCAAAGAATGAGTATTGGCTATCTTAATATTAAGCTGAGTACTGATTATATACATGTGTGGAGATGGTAATCTGGACCAACTGGTGAGTGCTGGTTTAGAAGAAAATATGTATATTGGTGATTATTTATCTTTTTAACATGTGTGTGATCAGGTGGATCAGCAATATGAGATGGCACTGAGAGTAGTGGGTCATGTGAAAGATTGATCTTTAATGAAAATCAAGATTAAAATCATCTATTTATACACAATTATAATATTTTTTTAAAAATATTATTATTATTACCTTTACATTTTTTATTGTGTTTATTTTAAATTATCATCTCTTCATATCTTGTTTTCTAAATGCATCAAATAAACTTTCTATTTGTCAGCTGGATGTTGCAGCTATTGTTATTGTTTTGAATGTACATTTCTTCATAGCACAAGTATCAGACTATTTGACATTTTAGTTTTCCCAGAAGAAGTCCTTTTAGGAACAAAATGGTATACATTTGAAAAAGCATAATGTAGAAAAAATTTAGAAGATAACATAATAGTTTTAAAGCAGGTTTGGTTGAATTTTTTTACATGAAAGCAAATGCATTGGTTTCTCTCTCTCTATATATATATATATATATATATATATATGTGTGTGTGTGTGTGTGTATTAATATATTAAAATGGATATTTTCACAGGCAAACAATATTTTGCAAATCATTTTTTCATAGCAATCCTATTTGATAAAATAAAAGTAAAGTAAAATTCCAGACGGTTCGAACAAAATAATACTTACCCTCAACTGGGTAAAGTAATAACGTGGTAATTGAATAATTTTGGCTTAAATGGAGATGATTTTTTTTTTCATTTGTGTGGAAAACTTATTCCATATGAATGATGATTTTATTGTTTCATCAGTTGTTGGTTAATACAACCTGGTTTTGTAATTTTTTTCTCTAGCTTACTTAAATAGCCTTTGATGATGCTTGTTACATGGTTATATTTGTGTTTCAGAAATCTATGTAATGGGCAGCATGTAAAACTTGGAAGAGGTACTGTATTAATATGTTCATCTCCTTTAGCATTTATATTAATGCATTAAAAAAAACAACTCTCAACATCCACATCATTTACTATCCATGTTTTAGACACTGCCTATCACGTGGATTTCACTAATACAAAAGATCATATCCACATGTAACAAAGGATCTTCAAATGATATTTAGAAAAGCTATAGAAATTTTAAAAAAATACAAATTGTATTAATCAATATAATGAAACAATAAAATTTTCATTCATATGAAAGAATGTCTTCACACAGATGAAAGAAAACCAAGCTAAACTATTCATAATTCACTTAATACAATTACTTCTGTAACAACCATGTGATTACCTTACACAGTTGAAAACAATTATTATCTTGTTAAAACATCATCAATATTTTGCTTTATTTTATTAAACTTGGTGTTTCTCCAGTTGTCCCCTCCCCACCATTGAAAACATGATTTATAAAACTTATATATATTAAATACTGCATACTTTTATATTATAAATAAAATGTAATCACGTCCTCATCTCAACCAGCCAGTTCAAAAAAGTATCTGTTTAATCTGTAAGCTGTAATGATATTAAATATTGAGACATGAAGCAAACTTATTCAAACAAAGAATATAAAAAATTTAAATGAGCAAAGATTTTAAACTGCTCACTAACCAACATGTGTTTATTCACAGAAGGCTTAGCTGAAAATTTCTTAATATTTGAAGTAATTTGTAGCATTTCTTATATATTAGTGTTGGGAATTTCAAAGATTAAAACAACTAGTGTTTAGTCTTTCTTTGCGTGTTTGTATTAAATATGTTTGTTTATGAGCAGTTTTAAGACCAGTGCTTATTTAAATGTCATTCTTTGTTTGAATATGTTTGTATTTCAATATTTACTATCATTGCAGCTTAGAGTTTAATGAGATACTTTTTAACTATGCAAACTTTGCACTTTGTGAATAAACACATTAATGTTTGAGGCAATTTGATACTTGATATTTATTTCAGATAGCGATATGTTCTGGAATTATATATATATAACTCACCCATCTAGTCTCGTCCGTCTAAATATTTATCTATCCATATCCATCTTTTTATTTGTCTGTCTATTATTAATTATTTTCTGTTTATTTATTTATCCCTTTTCTAATTATAAATTTTATTAAACGCACATTATTATATTAAGTAATATTTACTAAGGCTGTAACCTTTAGGAATAAGCGTCTGAAAAATTCGAAGGTAGGCCAGTTTGTTTGCAAATTTATATTTATTATAACCCTAAAAGCAGCACTATAAATGCTACATAAGAAGATTTTTTTAAAAAACCTACGTATGTGCACTTATGTAAACCTATATACAATTGAGATGAAGAAATTATGCAGTTAATAAATAAAACAGTATTTTGAGATTTTTTTTAGTTTAATTTGTTCTAAATCATGTTGAAATAAAATCTTATTGATTTTGATAGAAAAGAGTATGGTAATTTCAAATAAAGAAAAAAGAATCATGAATTAATAACAATTTTTTATTTATGAATACAATAAGAAATGTCAGCAAAAAATTTCTTTTTAATACATAAACAACAAAAAGCAAACTGCTATTCTTTTCTTTTGATAAAGAACATTTTTCTCTGGGGTCCGAGATTAGTCATCATTATGGTAAGTGATGTAGGTATCAAAGAAGATAATCTACATTATGGTACATGCTGTAGATAATGTGGCAAATGGAGAAACAGTTCAGCATTCAATAGTCAGTTTTGTTCAGCTAAAGATTAACAGGATTCTATACAACAAAGTATATGGCAAAGCAGACATAGTGTGCTATGCAGAGAAGAATATGTC
The DNA here is from genome assembly GCA_028023455.1 of Epiperipatus broadwayi. Lineage (NCBI taxonomy): Eukaryota > Metazoa > Onychophora > Udeonychophora > Euonychophora > Peripatidae > Epiperipatus > Epiperipatus broadwayi. The sequence continues at coordinate 2,272,575 of JAQFVV010000075.1, forward strand.
TTGCTGTTATTTGGAATTACAAGCTTATACTAGAAGCTATAAAAATGTTTTATTATATTAGGATATCTTTTAACATGAGAGGCTAGGCAAAAACTAGTAATAAATCAGTTGAAAACCCTAAGCATATGATCATCCAGTCCAGTAATATTTGTCGGAAAAGACAGGACTACACAGCTAAATTGCTGAAAATATACATGTATTTGTCACATGATACATTGTGCTGGGTTGAGGCTAATGTGTTATTAATTTATGATACAATAGAGAACTAAAAAAAATATACAAAATAAAATAAAAAAATCAAGAGTTTTAAATATTTATATATAAATACTCATAATAACTCATTAAAAGAAGAAAACTAGTGAGGCACAAATAAGTATGGATTTGCTGAAGTCAGAAATCAAATAAATGGAGGAAGAGCTAGTGGTTCAAGAAGAAAATTCAACAGGACAAATTCAATAAGAACAGAAGCCAACCATAGTTAACATGAGAATTTTTCAGCATTCATGAAAAAAATGATTTAGAATTCATTAAATTGTATAATCAAAATCAAGAAAAAATAGATAGTAAAGATAAAAAGATTGAAAAAATGCAGACAAAATTAAAAAAAATAATAGATAGTAGAGGTACAAAGATTGAAATATTTGCTTGAAGTTTCGTGATGATGATATATTAGATGTGATAATATGTAGGACTATTTTCATTGTCTATCAGTAAATGTTGACTGTATAAACAATTTTAAACTTTATTGAAAAAATGCAGACAAAATTTAAAAAAATAATAGATAGTAGAGGTACAAAGATTGAAATATTTGCTTGAAGTTTCATGATGATGATATATTAGATGTGATAATATGTAGGACTATTTTCATTGTCTATCAGTAAATGTTGACTGTATAAACAATTTTAAACTTTATTTAACTTTTCAAATACAAACAACTCTGAGAATATGCAAACCACTGAGAGATGTGCTGGGGTGTTGTGGTAGAAATTGGTAAATGATGATATACATTATCTTAATTAATTACAAGTAAACATTTTCTATTTAAAAAGGTTTAGCACCTGTAGTTTCTGCAAATAGAAGCCTAAAACAAACAAAATACGTTGGAATGACTTTAATAATCAAACCATCATCATCATTCCTTGTTGTTGAATTAATTTGGCTAAGTTTAAACATGTTAACACTCATGTGAGAGCATACATATTAATCATTATAGATACCTGCTTGGGAAACCTTAAATATTTTATATTTATTACATATATCAATGGTCAGAGGGTTCAAATCCAAATTATTGAGATATTACCAGTACATAAGAATAATTAATTGATGTTTATTGTTGGGGCAATATATATGTAATATACAAATAAGCAAATAAATACTAACATTCTATGTTGAAAGCCTGGGTTAGCAGATTAATAAATTTATTTTATGCCTATTTTGTTTCACTATAGTTAGTATTTACTTGCTTATTTGTATATTAATATTATCTATGATATTAACTTTTCTAATTTTACACACATATATATATATTGTACTGGTCAAAACATGTTTATTCATCTAACATGAGCTGGAACTCACAAAATGTACTTCAAACCCAGTCAAGCCCAAGATTTAGGTCAGGGACCAGCCTGGATTCAAACCCACTCTCTAAGCCCCAGATCTAACCCCTAATGAATAACATAATAGTGATGGCACATGAGAATTAATTTTAATCCAGTGGACTAGCAAAGCTGAGCAAAACAATGAGACATCTATTAACTATGACTATATTAAAATAAGATATAAGCATGGCTATAATATGTGGAAGTGGAGAAAAGAGGAAGGAATTCAAACTACTCAAATAAGTTAGACAATAAAATATATTTTAATATACTGACAAATTATTATACATTTATAAATTAAGTACATTAGTATGTGTGTGAATGAGCAAGCGGTAGATAATTGCATAGTGTCATTTACACTATTATTTCTCATATGCTCTTTATTAGCTAAATAATATATTACAAATAAACACACATCTTTGTTGGGTCCAATATTAAAATGCCAATCTATTATTAGAATGAATTTACATAGAATTGCTAACACTTTGATTTATGGTTCAGAAACATGGTGACTAATCTATATATTTCGAGGAGCAGTCCGAAATTCATTGTACATATGATATAAACGATTTTCACGACATTGAGATCAAGAAAATAAACAAAATACATTTGAAAACATTTGATTATATTTGAATCTATGACAAAATATTTAATGAAAAATTATTTTAATAATAGTAAGACGAACGCTTTATTTTTCCTAAGGCATATACTCTTAAATAGTTATATAAACCACGGACAGTGGGATTGTATAAGATTGAAATAAATTTAATCAAGAAAACTAGAAGTAGTTTGCATTTATATATATATTTTTAAGCAAAGCTTAATTTTAATATTAGAGCATTAAAACTGGGTCATGAAGCAAAAGAAATAATAATAATACTAAGAAGTTTGTGGTGCTGACATAATAGCCTAAAAATAACTAAGAGGAAAAAGGTCGTGCTTCTGAATGACAATTGAAATGGATGGGCATAGCGTGTGCCAAACTTAGAGATCACTGCCAGAGGCCTTTTTATACGAAGAAATGGATGGGCATAGCGTGTGCCAGACTTAGGGGTCACTGCCAGTGGCCTTTTTATATGAAGAAAGAGTATGCATAGTGTGTGCCAGACTTAGGGATCACCACCAGAGGCATTTTTATACAAAGGCTTGAGAAGAAATCTATGGGTTCGAACTTGTCATAACCCCCAGATTAAGAAGCATATATATATATATAGAACATGAAGATCGATCAAATGTCAGAAACACAGTAATGATACATGTCTCTAACAACATTGAATAAATTTTACTGCTTTAAAATAAATGACCCTTGCTTGAATACTATATGCCATTCAATTATAATATATATAGAGAGAGAATATTTCATTTAATGAAATATACGTTAAGATTTTACCTAGTAAAAGAAACAAGATTTACCCCATCCCTTTTCTCCTATTTTTAAATAAATCAATCACACCTTCATGATTTTATAATAACTGGAATATTTAAATACTATATTTGATATTTTAAGAATATGGAAAATGAAGTAAGATTAGCAGTTATATAGGAAACAAATTATAAGTCACCCTTTCAGAATTTAATAAATAATTATAAAATAAATGTTTCAGAGCATTAATTGGCTTGAGTTCTGGATTTTCAGAGTTAAACAAATCAATTTTTATATTAAAAACGAACCTAAAATGTTGATTCATAAAACAATCTGGTGAATGTATTAATTTACAATGCATTATATATATATATATAAAGGGGACGTTAATAACCTTTTCATGAAGGTTTAGTTAAAAATGACAGACAAGATTTTTAGAAATTAAGCTTGCCAGGTTGTGAGATTGGCAATTTAATAATAATATGAGTATACATATAAAATCAAATAATAAATACATATAAATAAATGACCGCACCAAAGTTAAAGAAAGTTAGAGCATATGAGATAGAATTAAATTTAAAGAAATCATTTAAGAGCAAATTACATGTTATGTATATATAAAAAAAAACATATTAATTTAAAAGATAGAAAATTGAACAATATGTTAGAATCTTGATAGCAGGATTTGAGATTAGTGAGGCTAGATTCATTTTCAAATAGAAGCATAAATGTTACCTTGCACAAATTTAATAAGTCTATTTTCACAGTACCGCTCATGCATGGCAAATTGAGGATCCAAAATGAATTCTTCTTGGTGACAGCAAGCTTCTCTATTAGCATTTTTAAAGTTCTCCATCGGGCCTTTACTTCTTCACTTTAGGGTAGCAGAATATTATGGCAACGGAAAATGACCCACAAGGGTGCCGAAAAGCTTTTACTAGATCATTTTTAGATTTCAAAACAGCATAGTGTCTAGTAGCAATCACTTCTTTCAATAGTAGCTAATCTAATATTATTGCTTTAAAATCCATCCATTATTTATACCTTTGTGCAGGTATTTCTGGAATGCTTATCATTAATTAGTTAGTTGTTTTTGAAAGATGCAATTGTAAGATAATGTCCAAAAATAAATTCAAATCTATTTCCAGATTAGAAATAGATTTGACAACATGTTTTGTACAAAAGAACATCTTTAATCTACTTAATCCCATTTATTTTAGGTAAAACTTTAATTAAAAAATACCTCCCTTTAATTATTTTTGGACAATTAACAACAATCACATCTTCCATATTGGATTTTATAATAAATATACAGTTTAACAGAAAAACAAGCAATTTAAAAAGAAAAAGTTAAAAATGACATATAATAAATATTTAAAAACATCAATATTTTGTTAGTAAGTTTTGCTCCTATATATATATATATTTGAGCCAATACTTTAATAAAAAAGAACTAATAATTAATAAAAGAATTAATAATAATTTTAAAACATTATTGAAACATTAAATTTTATAATTTAGGCGCGCATCTCAAATATATACATGAAATATATATACACCACAAAAGGAGCTAAATGGGAAATAGGGATTTAAACATAGGTTAATAGATGGAAACATGAAGCTCAATCTTAAGCTAAGATTGACTGCTTCAATATATTGTAACTTTACAGTATTACTGTAAATTGGCTATTATATGTAAAAAAAAACTGTAAAAACTTTATTGGTTTTAATTTTATAGTTAAGCAAATATATTCATCATTGGCATTGGTTGTATAGCATAGAATATAATCATTATCATATTTAAATAATCTTTCATACTAATGTTTAGGATAAATATATTTAATTTTATGTAGCATTTTTGAATAGCTTTCAAAGCAGATTTTATTATTGAACGTATGCTCATATTTCATTGTTATTCTCATTAAAAAATAAAGTTATTGAAGTGGATAACTCAAAAGAAGTCATAAAACAAATCATTCAAAACTAGAATTATAAATACAATATACTAAAATAATTTAATAAGGAATATACAAAACAGTTCTTACATTTTATATTGTGTGCATATGTGGAAGTTTGGAGGTTTATGTGTTTAGATTTTTATTTAGCAAAGATTGATTTAATTGCTAGAATATTTATTAAACAAGAAATTATTTATTTAGAAGTTAATTTAAACTTAATTGGAATAAATATCTGAGAACTTTATGATTGAAGAATTATTTCAAAACTTAAAAATAAAAATGAAGCAATTAAAAATAACTAAAATTATTATTTTTTTTTCATTTTTAAATGGTATTTATAAAGTTTTACTGCTTTCATTAAAATTTTTTAACTCCAACATTTTGTCTGGAAGTAACCATTATAGCCTCTTTCAGTATTTTACAGACAAATGAAGAAATTCCAATACATAAATGGAGAATATTATGTAATTCAGATATCATGTGATATATGATATAAATGCTGAAGTTTGAAAAATCCAGACAGTATTAACAAATTCTTATTGCAGTCAAGATGTAAACAGGTTCCAATTTTTAGATAGTCTTTTTGTATGCTATCTATATGACGATTTATATTAAATAGTTGAGGCATTTGCCATTGGTGGCAAATGACATCATTCTAGCAGAAAGATAAAGAACAATGGATAAACCAAAAACCGTCATGAATTAATTATTGTTTATTTCAAGAAATCTTAGAAATTGTTAATGGAAAGTGAACAAATTGACTTATGGAATTCTGGATCACTACTTCAGCTATAAATTGTTGGATTTATTCAATTGAAAGTAATGGTAAATAGCTGATATATTTTGAAAAAATATATTTATTAATTTCACATAAGTTGGTGTTTATTTTATCAAATTATTAAAAACGAATTATTTTTTTGGCTACAAGAAATGGCATATTTGCTTCAATAATGTAAATTTTCTCATCTTTACTATATAAAAAAACGTACATATGCCTCAAATATGCCTTAGTATAAACTTGTTGCTTAGAGAAACAAATGTTGATTCACAAGTAATAAAAATTGTTTCCTTGTGAAAGATAAACTATTTTTTTTACCAGAGTTATGGTCAGAATTACTGACATCATTGATTAAAAATATATAAATGAGTAGATTAATTATATATCTTAAATTAAAGAAGTAATGAATACTAATCTTTTGGATAAGATTATAGCATCTGTTCAAATGAATTAAATACTGCGTGAAATAAACTACAAATTTATATCTAGTGCTTAAAAAATTGCATTATGGATTATCAGTACTAAAATATTTAAATATCATTTAATGGATGATGGATAGAAAAGGTAAATATTTAAATGTCATTCCTGAGTTGTGGATTATCAAAGCAAATATTAAATATGATAAACGTCCAAATAATAAGTAATCTTAAAACGACCTAAAGTGTTGAATATAACTTATCTTAAATCAACAAATATGATAAATGGAATTTGTTAATCTTTACGGTGTATCCAGAAAGATTATATCATAACCGCTTGAGGATTATTTAATGCATTTTTAATAACTGAAACACAGGCTTATTACATACCTGTGTCTATATAAAAGGATGTATGAACACAGACTTTCACACGACCCGCCACTCTCCACACTATCTCATAATACTGATATGCTTGAACACATATATGTTGAAAAGATAAATATTCACCAATATTTGTATTTTATGCTAAACCAGCAATCATCAGTTGGTCCAGATTACCATCTCTACACATATATGCTATAAGTGCTCAGATATATATTAAGGTAGCCAAACCTCATAGTTTAATGGACAGGCTTCAATCTACTCCACACTCCAACTCTTCAACCATCCATCCAATTGAAAACCTGATGATAGAATGCTCAAAGGCCACCCTGAGGCCAAGATTCTTGTCACACCCATGTTGACCTAAAGTCAATCTGACCCCTAATGTACAGGACATAATCCAATTAATACATATACACAAGATGGGCAGACATAATCCAATTAATACATATACACAAGATGGGCAGACATATCTATTGTGTAATAACTGAAACACAGGCTTTTTATATACCTGTGTCTATATATGTAATATATAGGATATATGAGCACAGACTTTCACCCGACCTGCCACTTTCCACACTATCTTATAATACTGATACACTTGAACACATATATGTTGAAAAGATAAATAATCACCAATATACATATTTTATGCTAAACCAGCAATCATCAGTTGATCCAGATTACCATCTCTACACATACATGCTATAAGTGCTCAGATATATATTAAGATAGCCAAACCTCTTACTTTAATGGACAGGCTTCAATCTACTCCACACTCCAACTCTTCAACCATCCATACAATTGAAAATCTGATGATGGAATGCTCAAAGGCCAATCTTGTATATATATTAAATGGATTATGTCTTGTACAAGGGGTCAAATTGACTTTAGATCAACATGGGTGTGACAAGAATCTCCACCTCAGGGTGACCTTTGAGCATTCCATCATCAGATTTTCAATTGTATGGATGGTTGAAGAGTTGGAGTGTGGAGTAGATTGAAGCCTGTCCATTAAACTATGAGGTTTGTCTACTTTAATATATATCTGAGCACTTATAGCATATATGTGTACAGATGGTTATCTGGACCAACTGATGATTGCTGTTTTAGCATGAAATATGCATATTGATTATTTATCTTTTCAACATATATGTGTTCAAGTGTATCAGTATTATGAGATAGTGTGGAGAGTGGCAGGTCGTGTGAAAGTCTGTGCTCATATATCCTATATATTACATATATAGATACAGGTATATAATAAACCTGTGTTTCAGTTATTACATAATAGAGATGTCTGCCCATCCCTTGTATATGTATTAAATGGTTTATGTCCTGTACATGAGGGGTCAGATTGATTTTAGGTCAACATGGGTGTGACAAGAATCTCAGCCTCAGGGTGGCCTTTGAGCATTCCAACATCAGATTTTCAATCAGATGGATGGTTGAAGAGTTGGAGCATGGAGTAGATTGACATCTGTCCATTAAAGTATGAGGTTTGGCTATATTAATATATATCTGAGTACTTATAGCATATATGTGTAGATATGGTCATCTGAACCCACTGATGATTACTGGTTTAGCATGAAATATGTATATTGGTGATTATTTATCTTTTCAACATATGTGTTCAAGTGTTTCAGTATTAAGAGATAGTGTGGAGAATGGTGGGTCATGTGAAAGTCTGTGCTCATATATCCTATATATTAATGCATTTTTATAAAATTGTTTGCTTCTTAGTTAGTTAATATTATAGTTATTATTATAATATATTTAAAATCAGCCTGTCAAGTTATTGTGCTGTGCTTTTTACGAGTGTTAATAGTGAATGCTTTCATCCCCAACACGAGATATAGTATTTATGAAAGAATAAAATGAATCCACTTATTCTTTCCAACCCAAAGGCTTATATATGGGCAAATCTTAAGTACTGGAAATGAAAGCATGAGGATAGACCACTTTAAATTACTGTTTACGATATCTGAATGAATAATGTCAATGAAATTTTCTAGAATTTACTAAACATCGCTCTCAAATGAAACTTAAACATATGTAAGTAATCATTTATTTTTATATAGTACTATGTTTATAATTGTAATACATTTAAAATCAGCCTGTCAAACTATTGTGCATGCACTTTTTATGAGTGTTAATAATAAATGAATACTTTCATTCCCAACACGAAATATAGTATTTATGAAATTAAACTGAGAAACTGCAAACCTCTCAAGCACTTATGACTATCAACAGCCAATCAGATCAAAAACACTGAGACAGAGAATTTAACAAGAAAAGGGTGGTTTATGATCTGATTGGCTGTTGATATTCATAAGTGCTTGAGAAATTTGCAGTATCTCAGTTTAACTGATCTGATTGGCTGTTGATAGGCATAAGTGCTTGAGAGGTTTGCAGTATCTCAGTTTAATTTCAATACCGTCTGCACTTTATAAAATAAATATTATTTATGAAAGAATAAAATGAATCCACTTATTCTTTCCAACCCAAATGCTTATTTAGGGTCAAATCTTAAGTACTGGAAATGAAAGCATGAGGATAGACCACTCACTTTAAATTATTGTTTACGATATCTGAATGACATCGACAAATTATCTAGAATTAACTAAACGTCACTCTCAAATGAAACTTAAATATATGTAAATAAGCATTTATTTTAATGTATTAAAGTTTTAACCCATATTATTATGCTCAGGTACAAATTATATTTTTATTTAATATTATTATGGTTGATATTGAATGGGATTAAATGTGATTTAGCTTAAGTTTAGGTTGTGTAAATGTAAGTACTTATTGAACTTATATATAACTGTGACATGTTGCAAAAATTATAAGTTTTAAGAATTAAGTTCACTCTCAAAGATAAAATGGAATCTGTAAGGAATATTTTATGCAACACTCCTACATGTTAGTATTAATTTGTCATTGTATCAACATCCTAATAATCTAGTTATATTTTCTTAGTAGAGTAGCACTCCTAAAATTTAAACTGGCAATTGAATCAAGTAAAGAATCTTGAGGCAAAATAAATAATCCCAATGTGATAAATATCATCTAGGTATACTAAGCAATGATTCCTACTTGCTTCTCTTGAAAAAGTGAAAACTTCTTCAGCATTATTAAAAGAAATTAATTAGTTAGTGTAATACACTAATTAAAACGATTATAAATATTGATCTTTTATGTTAATTATAATTAGTATTCTCCAGTGTTTAAATTGATAATTATTTTGAAATAATAAACAATTTATTCCTATTTACACCACTGTCTGATAACACACTTTTCATATACCAGTTTAGAATTAGATTTTTGAAACAAATAGTAATATTTATTAGATACTTTATATTTTTCTAAAACAGGCGAAACTCACTATACGTATACCCACTGTACGTATGGTGATCATGTAATGTTTATATTTTTTTATTGTTATTATTTGTTTTTTATTATTTATTTTATATTGTGTAATAAAGTAATTGTTAATTTTTAATGTTTCTTTTTTTTGTCATCATTGAAGAAACATATTTCCGGTTTATTCACGATATAAAGATTATGTTTAAGATATTAGCTTAAATATAAAATCTATCTGGATTAAATATATCATTATTGTTTAAGGCCATCTGAAACATAAAAGTATTGGCTAAGAGTGTGTACGTAAAAACCCTTTTTTATTGTTATATCCTAGAATGCATAAACACAATTTATATTCATGCATTTATTTTCATATTTTATATAACCCTGAGATAAATCATTTATCAACTATATATTTAAAATTGCTAGCCTTAGTTTTAAAATACAAATTGAATGACTCATCTCAAGTTCTTATAGTAAGAAACATTATATTTGCGAAAGATTTTATTAATAAAATAGAATATGATTAAGAGTACACATATTATTATAAATCCCTGAAAAATTTATTTATTATTTTATTGAATGTGAATCTATTATCAATGTATAGAATAGTTTTAACTTATGTCGAAATATATAAATACTTATATGCATAGCGAATTGCAAGTTATGTTAAGTTATGTTTCGGAAGATAGCAGCACTTTTTTTCTACATTATCGATCTCAGCCGTCTCAACCGAGATTGCAAAGTCTCCACCGCCCTTTCTCCATATTGTCGACACTGAACTTTCTCTCGGTATGGGTTATATATATATAAAGGTGTTTACATTCCTATATAAAAATCGATATTATAACTTATTTTTATTTTATCTAAGCATAATTATTTAATCTTATTTTAATTATTTTTATTATTAATGTTAATCCGTTATTAATATATTAAATTAGTATTTTTTAAATTAATAATAAAAATTGTTTTATTTTTTCTAAAAGATTCATTAAAAAAAAAACAAATAAACATAGACAATTTTAAATTGCAAATTATTACATAAGTTAAGAAAATATTATTAGCAAATAAAATATGTAAAATTAAAATATGAAAAATTTGAACGAAGACTTTATGACAATGTGAATTAAAATATGAAAAATTTGAACGAAGACTTTATGACAATGTGACTATAAATAAGTGCGTAAGTAATATAATATAATCCTACCTCTTATATAATATTATTACAAATAAGAATGTTTAACTATTCTTTAATAGCTCTTTGTTTAACTGTAATATATGTTGTTATATATATATATATATAAACATTACAAGCATAAAGCTAAACTAGTCAATATAAAATCAAAACTACCCCAAATCTAAAATTAAACCAGACCAGAATAAAAATAATAAAAATAATATTAAAACACAACCTAAGGTTTCACCGCTACAAGCAGACTTCTCAAGAGTAAAGAAATAATAAAAAAAAAAAAAAAACACAACTTATATATACTATTAAACACTACCCACAAATCCATTCACTTCCCATCCACCCTTAATATTAAAAGAACTCTTAAATAAGTTAATTGCTTCAGAATCATAAATTTTCAATAATAAAGACTCTTTAATTCTTCTTTTGATTTCATTTCTCTCAAAGAAGACAACCTTAGCTTCATCAAAATCAATAGTGTGACCTGTATCTTTTTCATGGACATACAAAGCAGAACTAAGATATCTATTTTTAACTCTACTTTTATGAACCTTTACTCTTTCATTTAAACTCAAACTACTCTGACCTATGTAAACCTTCTTACAAAATAAACAAGGAATAAAATATACCACACCAGGAATAGTCTTTCTATCAAAAACTTCCTTTTACATAGGTCAGAGTAGTTTAAGTTTAAATGAAAGAGTAAAGGTTCATAAAAGTAGAGTTAAAAATAGATATCTTAGTTCTGCTTTGTATGTCCATGAAAAAGATACAGGTCACACTATTGATTTTGATGAAGCTAAGGTTGTCTTCTTTGAGAGAAATGAAATCAAAAGAAGAATTAAAGAGTCTTTATTATTGAAAATTTATGATTCTGAAGCAATTAACTTATTTAAGAGTTCTTTTAATATTAAGGGTGGATGGGAAGTGAATGGATTTGTGGGTAGTGTTTAATAGTATATATAAGTTGTGTTTTTTTTTTTATTATTTCTTTACACTTGAGAAGTCTGCTTGTAGCGGTGAAACCTTAGGTTGTGTTTTAATATTATTTTTATTATTTTTATTCTGGTCTGGTTTAATTTTAGATTTGGGGTAGTTTTGATTTTATATTGACTAGTTTAGCTTTATGCTTGTAATGTTTACATTTTAATGAGTTTTTTGAGTTTAAGAGTAGTTTTGCTGATGTAGTGTAAAGATTTTTTTTTTTTATTATTATTATTATTATTATTGATATTTTATTATTGATATTTATTAGAATAATACAAAGGAAGTTTTTGATAGAAAGACTATTCCTGGTGTGGTATATTTTATTCCTTGTTTATTTTGTAAGAAGGTTTACATAGGTCAGAGTAGTTTGAGTTTAAATGAAAGAGTAAAGGTTCATAAAAGTAGAGTTAAAAATAGATATCTTAGTTTTGCTTTGTATGTCCATGAAAAAGATACAGGTCACACTATTGATTTTGATGAAGCTAAGGTTGTCTTCTTTGAGAGAAATGAAATCAAAAGAAGAATTAAAGAGTCTTTATTATTGAAAATTTATGATTCTGAAGCAATTAACTTATTTAAGAGTTCTTTTAATATTAAGGGTGGATGGGAAGTGAATGGATTTGTGGGTAGTGTTTAATAGTATATATAAGTTGTGTTTTTTTTTTTTTATTATTTCTTTACACTTGAGAAGTCTGCTTGTAGCGGTGAAACCTTAGGTTGTGTTTTAATATAATTTTATTATTTTTATTCTGGTCTGGTTTAATTTTAGATTTGGGGTAGTTTTGATTATATATATATATATATATATATATATATATAATGACAAACTTATGAAATGTAAACTATTACAATACATGGCTCTTAAAAAAAATAGAACAAAATTATTAAAGATTTTAGAGAAAGCATGAGTAATTGAATGAGAATAAAGAATACAAATTTGTAATAAAAAGTTATTATGCTTATAATTACGTTATGTAATATAGAAATTGTTTACAGGTTGTCTATGCCTCCTTTAGATAATTTATCAAAGGCATTAATTTAAATTAATGCAATAATATCCTTAATCTTATTATTAAATTGTTATAAAGTAATTGCAGTTAAAAGAAATTAAGTGGAGATTTGAAAGCACACAAATATAAGATTACTATTTTTAAAAATAACACAAAGATTTAAAAAATTGAGGACAAATAAGCCAAAGCACTTGGAAATATATAAAGGTTTGGATGATAGCAAATTTGATGATTATATTTTTGTTTATAAAAAATGATGTATAGATTAGAAAGCAAAGCACATTTAAATTTTTAGATATTGCTAAAGCCTATAATAGAATGATCCGAAAATAATTATAGTTTTAAAAAATGATAAATATATAATATAAAGACACCTTAACAGAAGAATTGTGTACATTTTAATACTAATTTAAGAATATATCTATACTTTTCATCATTAGCACTATATCATCGTTTTCAACTATAAGTGTGGCAAAGCATACTTGGTTTCTTAAATTAATATTAAAGTACCTGATCTGATAAAGTGTCTTCATATTATATATAATAACAATCAAGCTTCAATCTAATATATAAATATATTTCTTGGAATAATACATTTTCAAGTTCTGTTTATATTAATGCACTACCAACTTTTGGCAAATTTGTCTTGTAATTGTAAAAGGAATCCATTTAGGTTTGCAGTCCCAGTTTTTAGAAGAATGACTCACGTTACAAATGGTATTAATTAAAGCAAACTTATCCTTATACCAAATGTAAACTCAGCTTTATTCAATACAGCTAAACATTAAACTTCACAAGATAGAAATAATTTCTGATTAATTTTAAACCTTTATTTTTAAAAGACTTAAAAACCCAATTGATATTACTTTACATATTTGATATTCTTGTATCGATTTTTAAGACAAATATAAATCACTTAATTTTACAATTTGCAAGGTTTCGGATATATATCAAAATTTATGTTTATGAATCATTAACACGTGAAGAGACTACTTAAAAAGAACTATTTTATGTGAGCTTATTTCTAAATTAGTTTTATATTATACAAAATTATCTACTCAAGATATGGTAAATGTTTCATTACAATAGTTTCAAATTCAGGAGCCATTATATCTGAATTTTTACTGTTTTATTTACGAACATTAAAAGCCAGACTGCACTAATTTAAGAGAGTATAATAATGACTAATTAAAATATAATAATATTTTCATTCTTAAATATAATTAAGACTATTAATGCTTCACTATTTGATCATATTGTACATTTTTTGTTTGCTAAAAAGAATTAGTAGGTTTGCACTATTTTTAGTGTGTGTTATATACATATAATAAATATTATAATTTATTTTGTTTCAAATTTTTAAGTATACATTGCTGATTAAAAACTATATGTACAAAGAGCATAAAATAGAGCAACATGTTAAATACAAGTTGTTGGAAACAACGAAAGGAGGTTAATTTTCCTTCTGGATCAGATAACATTAATCGTATTATATTGATTGATATACCTAAAAATAAATTAGAAATAAAATGAAATCCATAAGTACATCACGAATTACTTGAAATATGGTCTTTCATAGATAGGAAGATGAGAAGAATTTACTTAGCTGTGTATCATTTATGGTAAATCTTTAATAAAATCATCATATGTAGAATACTAATGTGAATAGAAATTTAAAAAATATAAAACAAATTTGTCGAATTTTTCAAATAAAATAAAAAAATTTAAGCTATCTCAGTCATAAATTGGCTTAATGTCAAAAAGTAAAAATCATAAGGTTTTAGAAGTTTCATATTATATATGCTACTAATAACAAAAAATAGTGCTGCAGAAGCAATTGGAAAATTTTACTTACATTTGTATCAAAAATTAAAGCAGAAATTATGATTGAAATAATATAAAAGACTATTTTAATTGGATCTTCTTTCAAATAATATTGTTTATTTTAGATTAATTGAAAGGCTAAAAATATGAAACAACCTTATTATTCAATATGCATAAGACTTTATTACAGACTTCTTATCATACAATTTAACAACATTACAAATTTTGCAAATCTTCTACGATTTATTAATTATGAAATAAACGAAAAAGTTTCTGATGCTTATTATATTTTTCCAATGCTTTCCAGAACATACAACAAGAGAAGAAATTTTCAAAAAATATAGATACATTAATTTCCAAAACAATCTTGATTGGAAAAAATTTGTTTACATGTATGATTGTATCTTAATAGTGTTTGTTTTAAGGATTTAAGCTGTTGGTCTATATTGAAAGTCAAGCCACTGCTTCAAATACAGGGTTATTTTGACTACACTATGTGTTTACAGATGTAAAACAAAATTCTGTGTGAAGATATAAACCTTATAAATTAAATTAAAAGACCCATTAAATACTAGACTTTTTTGAAAAATTTGAAAGGAAATAACAAATAATCAGATATAACTTTATCTCCTACCAATGTACTTATTTGGTTCTTGCAGGAGAGAGATGAGGGGCTTTTTGCTATTTATTTAAACTTGAGTGAACTACTCTCTTTTTTGATGAAATTTTTGAATTGATTTTTTTTTTTTACATAACTGGAAATGGCTCAAGCAATTACTATATCTGTCATATATAATTACTGCATTAAATAATCTTAATTTGTTTTTTACAAGGCAACAAAAACTTTATATTTTATGTCCAAGATCAAGTGAACATAATATTAACAAAAATAATGTTATGACAAAGCATGTTGGTAAGATAGAATTTGACTGCTTCCATTTCTTTAAAGAACCAAATTGATGATGATATGTCAATTACTACTAATGATGTAGCATTTACAAAATTTATAAATGATTCTCACAAAGTATTGTTAAATTACTGTATTAGTATTGAATGGATAATATCAACTTATACAAGTCAAGGGAATTGTTACTAATAGAACTGAAATAATTTTTACAACTAGTTCATGATGGTTTCCTAAAATATAAATGCATCTAGAGAACACATTATTATCATATTATCACAAATACTGAATAAATTGTCTGAACTAACACATAAAGATTTGCAATTCATTTTTCTATTTGAAAATTGTATATCAAGGCGAAATTGAACTGCCAATACATATTAAGACTGTGATAAGAACATTGTTATAGATATCAAATTGCATCTCAAATTGAAATTGATAACTATAAACTCAAATTTTTCCGAACTTTTCTTCTACCATAGCAAATTTCACTCGTTTAGATAGTAATAAATTATTAAATTAAATAAAAATTTATAGCGTCTTTATTACTTTTGTTCCATTAAAAGTAAATCTTTTTTTATTGAATTCATTTATAAATTTACATAAAATAGATATTTACAAATAAGTATATTTAATCTTTTCTTTGGTAATAATAAAAATTGATGAAGCTGATACATAGATAACAAGTTTCTAAGCACTAATCTAAATTATTTTTTAAAGAGAATTTAAAATAAAATAAACTTAAGATTTACCCATAATTATCTTTGCAAGAAAAGTAGGAGCTTTATTTAGTTTCACTTATGAAAATGATGCATTATATTTTACATATAAATTATTAACATTTTTGAATAAGATTAAAGAAAAAGTGCAAAGATGCAGGTGGGAACTACCTCTATGTTGAGTAAGATGGGATGAATAATATTTTTGATGACACGTTTTAAGAATAATGAGGAAATGTACATAAATAAGTTAATTATAAATTTCTTTAAAGCACACTGATTACATAAGTAATATTTACTAAGGCTGTAACTTCAAAAATGTGCGCGTAAAAATGCGATAGTAGGGACCTCTACAGGTCTTAACCACAAGCTTATGTTTTGGAAGAAAAGAGGGAAAGTATGCGAAACAGATCATAAATGCATTTCAGTAAACCTATGTAAAAAGTAGAATAAATACATCAAATATAAAATATGTCAGAGAATAAAATAAAGTTGAAATTTTATAAATAAAATTGAAAAAAAGATATTTTGTTATTGAACCTCAAAATGCCTATGATTTACAAAAATCTAAGCATTACATACTACCTCTGCTTACTTTGAGCATATCATATTAGAAGCAGTCATTCGTGTACTTATTGAATTTTAATTCTATTATCCAATATCTATTGATTATTCAAGCTTAAAGTAGATATTTATGGAGTAAAAAAAAATAATGTTTTTTCTCAACATCTTCCGGTATTTATAGACGTAATAGAAGTTGTGTTCAAAATAAAAACAATGAATTTACAACCCAAATAATGTAATAACTGTTGGATCATATTTTTCATACAGTTCCAATATATAAGTAATATTTTTTCTATCAACCTAGTGTTCTAATGAAATATAAAATATTACTTTTTTTCAAAATATTATTATTATTATTATTATTATTATTATTATTATTATTATTATTATTATTATTATTATTATTGTTGTTGTTGTTGTTGTTGTTATTGTTGTTATTGTTATTATTATTATTATTTCAACGATAAGCTTTATTTGTCTTAAAGAGTTACAAGAATTTACATAGCTTGGATTGCTGTGTTTACATAGGCAATCCATAATTGTAGGTTTACATATATAAAAGTAGATTTATTGTTTTACACAGGATTACAGGAATTTTACATGCTGTGAATTAGTTACATAGTTTTACATAACTTGCATTGCTGTGGTTACATGGGGAATCCATAGATATAGGTTTACATATATAAAAGTTGATTTATTGATTTACATGAGATTACAAAAAAATTGTCATGCTGTGGATTAGTTACAAGGATTTTTACTTGGCTTGGATTGCCATGGTTTCATCTGCAATCCATAGGTGTAGGTTAGTTTATTTATGCTGTGGATTAGTTTATTATTATTATTATTATTATTATTATTATTATTATTATTATTATTATTATTATTATTATTATTATTATTATTATTATTATTATTATTATTATTATTATTATTATTATTATTATTATTATTATTATTATTATTATTTTATAAAGTGAACTTTATTTAGACCAAAAAAATCCGTTATAATGAGTTACATGTGTTTACATTAGTGATTACATAGATCCATGTATTGAATGAAGTTTTAGAAAGTGCCAATGAATATGAATTGCCATTAAGTTTGGATTTGATTATATAAGCATTTTAATGATGACTAAAGCTTTGAATCATCAAAGTATTGACAAAGAATATTGTCATATTGGAAGAATATTTACCAAAATTCAAAAGCAAAAATTAAGTTGCATGATGATATTAAAAAGATTAACATTAAAAAGAATAAATGAAAGGATAATTCTATACTTTCTAATTTTTACAGCAGTTTTATATTTTGGGAACTAAGGGCCCAAATGTAAGTAGAGATTATTTAAATCATCTAGAATTTGCAAATAATGTGAATATTTTTGCAAAGCTTCAGGAAATGTCTTAAAAGTTATCAGATGAAAGTAAGAAAATAGGGCTAAAAATAAATAATAAAAAATATTATGTAAAGTTGAATGTATTTTTTTTAAATAAAAGAAAAATGATAATCATGGATTATAAAAGTCAATGACTACAGATACCTTAGTCCTTGTGTTAATACAACCAGGAACATAATGGATGAAATTAATCACAGATTTAAGCCTGAATGGAATAACATTATTGATAAGAAATATATTTATTTATTTTAAAAAAAAATTAATGTCTTTTTCTAGTTCTTACATATAAATGTAAGACTTTGAATCCTAAAAAAAAAGCAAGACAAAACTTAAGATTACTCAACAAAATATAAAGATGTGTATGCTAGAAATAACAAAAAGTGTTGTAAAACAAGATAAAAGCTCAAACAGATTCAATGACAACATTGAAATAATTAAGAGAATAAATGCAATTGGGTTGGAAATGTTATTAGAGGAAATAATAATGAATAGACAGTTGAAGTTTCAAATGGAATCACAAGAAAATGTACAATACCTAGAGACACACTACATATGAAATAAGTGAGATTATTGGTATGATATGGAGAAGTTAATGTATGAATTATAAATACTTGATTAAATTTGTAGAGACCTCCATCATGATAGTGGGTTAATACTGTTTGAAAATTAAGTTGATGCCAAATTAGCATAAAATTATTCAGGGATTCAATAAAACATACTACATTTTAGCATAATTTAATGTGAATACATTAATTGGTTCTGCAATAAAAATCTGTGACAAAAGAAATAGAATTCATTTTGAAAACCTGAAGCTTTGTTCATGATAATCTAATACTTTAATGGTTTTTACAATTTAAGATTTTTGTGGTAACTATTGTAAAATGATGTTAGTAGCAATCAATACTACTAATAATAAAAGGTATGCAGATTTCTACTTAAAAAAAGACACTGATGTAAATTATGCAATCTAAATATTTACAGCAATATTGGCAGAAAATTCACTGTCTTTTGTTTATATTTTTATAAAATTGTTATATATTTATTTTCTAATAAGTATATGATTTTTACATATATCTTTTTTTAAAAAAAAATATAAGATTTTTGAGAAAAAATGTAGCCTACTGAAAACTTGCATGACATCAAACAGTAAATGCTTTTTGTCAATAATATTATTACTTTTTTACTATTTTTAAACCCTTAAACAATGCATAAAGTCATCATCTTTATATTTATTTCTTTGTTTGTTTATTTATATTTTGCTATATACAATGTTATGAAATTTTAATCAATAAAATATATTTTTAATTGTAAAAATATTAAGTTGTTTATTTTTTATGCAAATCTTTTATATAACTCAGAAAATAAACTTATATAGTTATGTTTTATTGAAGAAATAAATTTGATAAATGAAATTAGCCTTAAAAAAAACAAATATTAATTTTTGAAATAAAATAATTACTAATAAACAGAAGTAAATTGTAAAAACAACAACAAAAGATTTCATTTTAATTTAAAAATATAAACAAATGTTTTTGAAATAATGATTCTTCCAAAACCTAATATTTTTTTGTAAATATCTTGATAAGGCATAACATTAAAGAATGATAAATTTTCTTTAAATTTTAAAATTGAACTTATAATTATGAAATATTACAAGAAAACTTTTGACAAGAAGTGTTTACAATTTTATTACTCTCTGACATAAACAAATTTTAGTTGAGTAATTTATTTTATAAGTTATGAAAATTCAATAAAATAAAAATGTCATCCTTTTTATTTTGAAATGAATACATGATTTATTTTTAAAAAAATAATAAAAATGAATAGATTATATATTCATATTTTTTTTTGTTTTTACAATTAAAATTAAGCTCAACACAATTGTACTAACATTTTTTCACTTCTGCACAATATGAGTGTTCTTTGCTTTCTTTATTTTCATTGGCTCAAAATATTTTGATCATTTTCATGTTTTATTCTCAATATTTTCTAACATCTATGTATTATTATCAAAAATAATAATTCAAAAGTACATTTATTAATTAAAATTTGTTCACTAAAATTTGGAAATAGTTTCCAGCCATTATTAGCATACACTTTACATATCAATACACTGCTTGGATGACAGAGATATATACACAAAATTAATTGAAAAGTTGATTTTTTTAAATTTAAAATGGGGGGAGCACCAAAATAATCACAATTTTCTAAGAAAAAAATTATATATTTATATTTAGATGTTACAAATTCAATCTTTTTCAAAGAATAGTCTATTTAATGCATTGATTTAAACCTGTTTTTCACATATCAAAGTTTGTCTGAAACTATTTGTAAAGTGATGCATTTTATTGCCTCTATCTCTTTTCCTTCACCACTTCTAAATTCACAAAAAAATTATATGTTTTTCTTTCAAGAAATTAAAAAGAAGTTGTAAGAGTGAGGTCAAGTGAATGTGTCTAAGCTAAGCCATGCTGAAAATAATCAAAACTGTTTACACTCAAGATTTATGCACAAGCCACACTGTTGTAAGGAAATGTGCATTCCTCACTTTGCCATAAAATTGGACATTTACACTTTACTGGATTATGCAAAAACTTTAGAACTTGTAAGTTTTAAATACTTGATCATTATGAATAAAATCTGAGTGAACCATTGCCATTTGTATCCAAAAAAAATCATTATCATGTAGACATTTGTCTTTACTCGCAATGACATTTTGGGATGTGGTAAATTTAACACTCATGTTAAACCACATGTAAACTTGTCCTTTTCCAAAGCACTGTTTCTAACAATACAACAGTTTTACCTACCATTTTCTCTAAATGAAAATAGAATTTCATATTGTCCCAACTTTTCAACCTTTACAAAAATCAACAAATATGTGAAACACATTTTACAAAAAAATGTGCTGCATGTGAACACAATTTCACATGATGTCATTTGACAGATTCATGAAGTAGGGTTCCTGCAATAGATATTTAGAAGTAGAAGCATATACTACAATATATATGGCTACAAGAGAACAATTCCAATTATTTTTGCATCACTCATTGGATAGTTTAATAATATTTACAATGTATTCAAAACTAAGTTTTTTTTTTAAAAAAATTATTAAATCGATTTATTGTTATGTTGAAAACTAAAATCTTGATAGCTAAGCATATTTTTGTTAACCAAACATATGACTATAACAAAAAGTATCTAATATATAAATCTTTGATAAATAATTAAAAAAAATAAAAAAAATATGACTAATGTAAAAAAAACAGATTATATTCGTGATTGAGTTCAAAATTATCATCATTATTATTATTAATTCCATGCAATATTCTTTAGTAAACAAGGGACAGAGAAAGAAGAATAACTCCTTGTGTGTAAATTTTAAAAAATCAGACATATTAATCTTTAACTGAGGTTTAAAGTTATATCTGTGCTAGAGATAATCTCTAGTTTCGAAAATGATTAGTAATAATCATTAGTGTATTTATCTGAAATGGATGACGTCAAAGTTGTAAGTGGAGAGAGTTTGGCAATGGTAAATGAAAATGTAACGATTTACTCTAGATAATAATTTGCATATACTAGAGATATATATGAGAGATGGTGACCTGGGCCAACTGATGAATGCTGGTTCAGCACGAAATGTATCTTGGGGGTCATTTGTCTTTTATTATATCTTTATTTATAATAGACAGGGTATGAGCACAGACTTTCACATGACCCACCACTCTTTATTTATATGAATTTGAAAAGAATTGGGGAAGTATGGAGATGTTTATTATTTCTAAATTTATTTATTTAAAATTGAAAAAATTAAATTTTATTTTAATACTAATACACAAGTATTGATAATTCCTACGAATTGCTATTATAGTTAAATTTAAGAATTTATTTTTTTTGCTTTATTTGTTATTGCATATTTATAAATTAGATTTTCTTTTGTAGATACTTGTTTACATCATAATCCATTATCATTTAAAATATTTAGTATTAACGAGTATTGAAAAAAATATGCACATATATATTAAGATAGCAAAAAATAATATTCAAACATCAAATTACAACATATATATATATATTTACATTCACTTATAACATTAACATAAGAAATATTAGTAATTTAATTTTAAAATTTTAAATAGATTTAAACTAAAATAGAAGTATGCATTTATTTAAGTTTGACAAATCTTTAGATTTTAAATATAGTCAGTAAAATTTAGCCATAATTAAAAACGATAATAAATTTAAGCTATAAAATTTAACATCAATAATTGTAACCAATAAGTTGTGATTTAATTGTTCGCTTTAGTATATTATATATTTTGCTAATTATTTAATGAAATGTTTTATGCTCTTATTAAATTAATGAATGTAATATTATCAACACATTAATTAAACAATCGTTTCAATACTTTACCTACAATGAATTATACTAATTTCTAGTAAATAAAGGTACTCTTCATCAATTTGAATATCTTT
Source organism: Epiperipatus broadwayi (assembly GCA_028023455.1). NCBI lineage: Eukaryota > Metazoa > Onychophora > Udeonychophora > Euonychophora > Peripatidae > Epiperipatus > Epiperipatus broadwayi. The sequence goes on from JAQFVV010000075.1 coordinate 2,295,502, forward strand.
AATCATAAACACGTGTTATTTCAGTCGCATTCAACAATTTTTGTTTAATTAATGTAATCGTTATATTGTTCTATAATATAATTATTTGTGGAAACAGTTATACAGTTTATAGTATATAGTTCTACTTTTTCTGGTATTATTACACTATGCTTTACTATCTGATTTATAATTTCAAATAGTATTGAAATCATGAATTCACACAAATAAATAAAATAATTGCAATAAGTAGAGTTGGGGGTCTTAATTTTAATCGGTAGAGCATATAATATCATTTATAAGAAGTCCATAGTAAATTTAATGATTTTTTTTTCATTATGTTATTTCATTTTATAGGTTACATATGCATGTAACATTCTATAAAGAATAATCATGACAATAATATATATGTGTAATAATAACATTAGTCTATATATATATATATATCAAGTCATTTTATATGTATGTGTATATGTAAAGAATACTTTCAAAATTATTTTTATATAAATGAGTTGATATATTGGGTATATCTATATTACACTGATATATATATATATATTGTATAAACATATCTTCATATATATACTGCAAAAAAAACTTGAATAAGATATGTTTCAATCATGAGGATTGAAACATTAATTGTTGGATTACATATCACATAAATATTTGTGTGCCTAATTTAAAGAAACATATTTATTATTAAATTAAAACAACTGACTTGGTAATAAAATCTCAATAATCAATGCAGTCATTGGATACACTTTTTTATTGTGTATAATGATCAAATAGCACATGGCTTTTTCAGTGCAGCTACTTATTCAATTAATATATGTGTATGTTGGATATGTTTAATCATATATATATAAACAAAATAAAGTGTCCGCTAATATTAATAATATAATAATGAAACTTAAATATATTCCAAACAACAGTAAACAACTTATAATATAATATAAATAAAAACTCATAAAGAAATATTTTCGATTATATTCATACTCATTATCAACTCATCTTTCAAAATGAAAAACTCATAAAGAAATATTTTCGATTATATTCATAATCATTATCAACTCAACTTTCAAAATGAAAATCATTTTGAAAGTTGAGTTGATAATGATTATGAATATAATCGAAAATATTTCTTTATGAGTTTTTATTTATATTATATTATAAATTGTTTACAGTCGTTTGGAATATATTTAATTTTCATTATATATATATATATATATTAAAATAAATAATTTTCATTATATATATATATATATATTCACATAAATGTTATGGACATTCATACAGAAAAGGTAGTCTACGTAATTTATATTTGCTTTTATTAATACTTAGCATGCTTTCGATATATAACAAATCATAATCAAAGCAATCTTACTTCTTTATTGTCCCAAGCAAATTTGCTTTTATTAATACTTAGTATCCTTTTAATATATAACAAATAATAATCAAAGCAATCTCACTTAGAAGATAGATTGCTTGGATTATGATTTGTTATATATTGAAATGATGCTCAGTATTAATAAAAGCAAATTTAAATTATATAGACCACTTTTTGTATGCATGTCCAGAACATTTATGTGAATATTATAATTACCCAGAAAAGAGAAAAATATAATCTTTAGTATTAATATATATCATATATTATTTGTATTTTATATAGGTATATGGAATTTTTTAGTATTTATTCTAGAATATTTTGATTATATATATATGCTTATTCAAAGTAGTAATAATTGTCATATGAAATTAATTTAAACCTAAAACTAAATGTGTATATATTGTACCCTTACTTCTCGATGTATAATATAATTTGAAATACGACTAGCTCAATTAAAATTATAATGCTTAATTAAAATTTGCATATCTATTTTTAATTACTTTTATATTATCATATTCTACTTAAATTTATCATTAATTATCAAATCAATATAATTCTATAGTATGTACTAATTAAATAAGTATTTATTAAAATCATGAGACTGTGAAGTAAAGTTACAAAGCAATAAGTAGATTTACATTGAGTCAATATCTTCCAAGACATTGTCTCAATGGCATAAGAATACTATCACCTCCTTATTAACTTACTACTACCTCTATAGCATTCTTATGGCTTTTAAATAAAATAAACTATCTTTAATAATAATAAAATAAATAAATCTTAACTTTTAATTTTTAAAATATAATTAAATAATCTCAGGTTCTTCTAATTATCTTAAAGTAATGATAACTCATGTAAATAAGTATGATATGGGATTTTATATCAAACCTAAATACACCTAACTTATTTTAATAATAATAATAATAATACTAATCTTAGAGTATAACTTAATCTTATCTATTTCTGTTATATCATCAATCATTAAATAAATAATCATATGTATATCTTTTATTTTCATATAGCATCTTAATTTTGGAATAGATCAAAATCTTATAATTCAATAATCTGTGGCAATAAATAATATTGTACTCTTATATTATGCATTATAATTACTCTATGACCATTGTAATATGATGTAATAATGTCAATCAATTCTCATAAATGATAATCAGGAAAATATTGTATTTATTTCTAAAATAATATTAATAAATTCACATTGTGCAAATATTATGTTTGTTCAAATTATCTGCTGTCAAATGCTGTGGTGCAAAATAATGAACTCGACACACTTTTAAAACAAATTAAATAAATTTATTTACATTAACTTCAACTAAAAATTTATTTACAATATTTACAGTTCAAAATTATGAAAACAAAGAAAATAAAAATAAGAAAATAATAATACAATATGTTTACACTGTTATTAACTCATACTCCTAATAAGTAATTATACATCCTTTAAAATGCTGTATTAATAACATTGAAGTATGTTTTCAAAACTTAGACTTTAAATAAATATCAGTGAACTTCAATTATTACACAGAAAAATTTATGTAAATAATATTTATGTAGCATATGTAAACAATTAAACTTTACTAATTAAATTGCTACATCACTTAAGTATTACTGTTACTTATTTCATCATGTACTAGTATGTGTTCACTTTAATATTAGTATTACTCTAATAGCATAATATAAAACTAATGTATCTTTATAATGTAATAATAAATAACTGATTATAATTTTATATTTCATTTAATGCAATTTATGCTATATGTTTTACTAAATATGCATTACATATATGTACTATTAAAATAATAATTAAATTATTCATCAATTTCAAATTCATAAAGCATTATATTAGATAAATTCTATGATTCTTTTCTATGTGAAATTATTACTTTACTTTATGTGTTATTCTACTCCTTCTTAATAACTTTCTATCTACAAAACATCCTTTTAAACTTATTTAAACTTTCCGGGAAACAATCACCAATTTAAATAAATACTAATTATCCATACTATTGATACTTCATCCTCTATATTCAGTAAATTTCCAACTCAAATATAAACTTCTACATAAAACTTAATTTAATCTTTACAATAAAACAAAAAAAAAATATAGACTTTGAGATCTCTTCCTAACTTGAAATAAAATAATTACTTGTATGAATAATAAATATAATTCTAATACTCCAACATAATAATAATAAAAATAAAAATCAAAATTTATTTACGAAAGAATCATATAATTATTTCTAAGCTTCTTATGTAATGTTGTATCGTATTTATATCATAAATTCAAATTATGCATATTTAAATAAAACTGTTACTGCCAATATAATGTGTGTATTTTTAAAATATTTATACATTCATTCAAAACAACATAATATTTGGTTGATCTAAAGAAAACATATTAAATACATAAAAATTATTATTATTACAATTTTTACCATCAATAATGATTTAATGTACAGTCCATCTTCCAATATTCTTCGGAATTATAGCTTCATAGAATAAATCACACACTCACAATCATTCTTTTACATATTACGTTTTATATTAATTATAAGATAAACTTATGCAATTAATCATTATATTATTTTTTAGTTATTATTTAAAGATATGTACCTATCTTATTTTAATAAATTAATAATATTTAATTTTTATATTAGATAAATAAAACAGAGTTCATATTACGTGACTCCAGCGATGTTTCCTTTTCACCATAAAGTTCTTTAATCTGAGGCACACATTCACTAGAACACCATTTCCTGTTTCCGGTCCAACACGTGTTTTTTTAAAAGTTTATGGAAAACGAAAACGTTTTTTTAAAACCAAAATAAAAGTTAATCAGTTCTTTTATAAAAAATATAATAAAATTAAAATAGTTTATCTGATCCGGATGCAGTTCTTTAAAGAATATTATTTAAAAGTTATTATTCTTGAATTAGTTTATAATTTATGAAAAATTATCATTTAATTATTTTAAATTAACTGGGACGTCCACATATTTCTTGCGCATTTTTTTAACAAAACATCCAGGTAAGAATAAGTTTCTTTATTTATAAAACGGCCAGCGTTTAAATTATTTCAATATAATAATCCCATTATATTAAGATTTTTAGCTAATTATATTTCAATTGACTTGCCTTTAAAATTATCAACATTCAGTCTTTTAAACATAAAGACTTAACAAGGCAAGTATTCAAAGCTACTTTCATTTCTAATATCTTTACTTAAGATATATATTCAAATTTATAGCTTGCAAAAATACTTTCTTCATAAAGAAGTATTTTATTCTTTAAAATATCTATTTTCTAATAAGCAATAGTAATTAGCTTTTAAAATTATATACTGTCCAAAATACTACTTTTCTCCATCTTGTAATTTTCCGAACTAATCCAGCGTTTGTCATACTTCTAGTATAAAGTTTCCGATATATTTTCACTATATATGATGTTCCCATGACCATTTGCATGTAAATTGAGCTTCAATTTAGAGACGATTGATAGGAAAATTTAAATTAACACTGCATGTCTATTATTTAAAACTTTTATAGATTATTTATAACGACACTCTTGTAATTTTTAAAAAATGATTTTAGAGCGTCTATAAATTTACTTAGCTATTTTTCTAATAGCACAATTAACTTGAAAATTCAATCACGAAGTCCTCTCCTAACAATTGAACTGAGCTTTTATACCGGAAGAAACTTCCCATTTGATTGGTAGATTAAACAATCAACTTTGCTGGCTTATTTACATATTTACCAACAACACAAAATTAAAAATAAATAATGACTTATTTAATATTTAATATTTATTACATTATTACATTTTTAAAATAATTCTTATCGTTTATTTAAATCCATTAAACACTTTTAAAAAATATATTATTTCACTTGATTTTAATTTTAACTTTTATAAGATTATTTTTAAATAAACTAAATATTTTTTATACGTCATATTTTTAAAACAATATTTTAAAATCAGATTTAATATTCTACATTGATTTATCTTTATTTTATCTCGTGATAACTCACGTATTATTTATAAATTTATAACATGATTTTTTAAAATAGTTTTGCAACTTTATTAGATAACTTCCAAGCATGTGTGTGTATAACATCTGTTCTTTATAACACAAGAAACGCTTATCATCGTCTAAAAATAAACTAACAATTGCATTTTTTAAAATAAATATTTTTTAAATAAATAAGATATTATAATAGATTTTAAAATAATTATTCGATATTATTAAAATCAAATATCAATCTTCTATTTAAGTACTTACAATAATTAAAATATTTATATTCTTTTATAATATTATTTTATCAATAATAAACATATGCATTTAATTTTAACTTGTCTTTTAAACACTTTTAGCTTTAAATACCTATTTATTAAATATATTCATGCAGTATTGATTATGGCCATTTTTCCAACTATATATTATAATCATCATCATTTTAAAATGTCTCTCTCAATATCAGCACAATTTCACATATCAAATACTCATAGATTGCTTTCATTAAATCTTTTGAAATATTACCATAAGCAAAATCAACATCACATATTCAAATATATCTTAAATTTAAAATTTTTAATAGATTAGCACAAAATTAAATGGTGACCCATACAAAAGGGCACAATATATTAAAAATACTTTTAATACTATGAAATAAAATATATTTGAAATCTACCTTCTTATTTATTTACTGGTGACATTTGATTAATTGTTACTTATTAAGTGTTTAACTAAGAAGTATGGCTTATACAAAGAAAATGAAATTGACATTTACTGATTTATTTTAATTTTAAGCTCACAAGTGAATTTTGTTATAATTCCTAACTATCCCCAATTGCAACAATTGTAACAAATTTTTAAGTCTTAAAAATAAAACAAATATGTACCAATGCGAGATTCACATTAAATTGACTTCCATTTCAATATCCAAAACATAGACATAACTTAGTTATGATTACAACATTCTCATTAACAACTAGAAAGTAAACTTATATAATAATTATCCATAACAATAATTATATAAATAATATTCATTAAGGCTGTAGCCTCAAGCACATGCGTATAAAATGCGATAGTAGGGACCTCTACAGATCTTAAAACCAATGAATATTATTTATGTAATAAATGTGCGTTTAAATAAATTTATAATTACAACAATAATTATAATAGCATTTTTAACAACACATGCATTATTACATCAATACCAACAGCAATAGTATATCTTATTTCTCAGAACTTTACAAGAAGTCTAAACACTGTACAACATGTTGAGTTCATTTGAGCTTTAAATATCCAAGATATAAAATAAAAGTAACTTTGATTACACAAATCGGAGTAAGAATTAGAATATAACTAATACAATAACTAAGTAGGAAAAAATTGTAATTAACATAAAACTGACACACAATAAATGGGTAATAATCCAGGGTCTGTAACTATATTACTGCAACATGTCATGTAATATAGTTGAATATAAAGTATAAATAGCCATTTTTAAATAAATGTACTATCATTAAATACTTACGGATTCCATGTTTCAACAATAATGACAGATATCCCCTATTGTGCAATGTTTGTCTGTTATAAAATGTTATTTACTACAGAGATCACATGTAATATCAAAATTAAAGTAAATCTGTAGATAGGATATTAGTAATTAGGTGAATTTAATAAGAATTTTATCCACAATCGGGGAACATGCAAATATTTTCTAATCCATATACTATTTTAGTAATATGAAGTGATATCTTGATATCACACAAAAGATAAAATAATTTTTATATTACCTCAAGAATCAATAAGAAAACTTATATTTATCTGATTATTTGGATCTGAATTTTTAAAAGAATAACATTAAATATTATTTTCCAGCTTATGTTGTTGCCCTTAGCAAATTATTTAGAATTGCATCAGATTAGAAAAAACAATTTGTTAAATTAGAATTATATCCACTTTATTATCTTCTGGATGATAAATAATATTGATGATAAATAATATTGAGTACAAAGTCCATTGCATTGATGTGTAACTGATAAAAATAAAAATGCTATAACTAAGATTTTGTTATCACATTTTACTTTTTAATCACTAGCAGATTATACATAATTAGTGGTGAAAGGATCGATAAAAAAAATTGACTGACAAATAGAGTTTAAGTTTTAAGACAATTTATAAACTAACATTAATTTACTAAATTTAAACATCTTTATAATTTTTTAACTAATATAACACAGGCACATTTTAAATTAACACACTATAATATATATCTTATGAAAAGCATAAATAATGTTTGACATTTATAAATTCACAAACATGCACATCAATAGTTCATTTTATGCATGCTTATAGAGTTCAAATTACTTGTCTCTGGAGGCTTTATGAATTAATGCGATGCAATGGCTATTATAGAAATAAGAATATGAAACATTATTACCTAGGATTTTACATGTGGATGTAGAACCTCTTTTCTTTGGTTACTGCTTTAGGTGAGAATATTTCCAGCCAGCTGGGACATTTCCTTGATGAGTTTCCTTATTATTCATAATTATTATTATTGGAGACAATTAGATATTGATGGAGATTTCCAAGTTGTTACGCTGACATTATTTCACAGGCAGATCTTGCTGTTTTAATCGAACTGTGGAGAAACATGTGTTCCCAAAAGCTGCTCAGCACTGCATTTTGTTTCTGGATACAATTAACTCAACTGATTGTCCTCTCTTGACTTAATTGACTCAATTAATTTCTGAACTGAACTGAACTGATTATCCGATAAAATTTTACTATTTATATCTGCGAAGTGTTTTTCTTTTCGATATCCTCTGGCAATATCTGTTGTCGAAATTTCTTTGATAATCCTTTGACAACATGTTTTGGAAGATCATTTAATTAATAATAGCCATCACAAACGTGTTGTTTTACATTTTAATTAATAGCCATTGTTGTGTTTTTTAATGATAATCTTCTTTTATTTCTTAAAATTTATTTAATACCCATACATTTATTTTTATTTGCAATCGCACATATATATGCACATATATAACTAGTTTTAAGATTTTTTTTTTCTTTAATTCGAATGAAAAGAGATTTGTATTTTTTTAAACTTTAAATTATATTTCGACTAATAATAATAAACTCTACTTCCTTTTATAAAACTTTTAGTTTATCTTTTCTAACCAAAACTCCCCCCTCCCCCCTTTTAATCAATTATTTTCTAACTTTTATTTCAAACTCTTTTACGAAAAATTATTTTAATATTTTTTTTAGATAAATTATCATGTGCTAATTTCAATATTGATACAATATATATATATAGATTGTAAATATCTCCCAGCATGATTATTATTGAAAAGACTTAGCTAGATAGATAGATAGATAGATAGATAGATAGATAGATAGATAGATAGATAGATAGATAGATAGATAGATAGATAGATAGATAGATAGATAGATAGATAGATAGATAGATAGATAGATAGATAGATAGATAGATAGATAGATAGATAGATAGATAGATAGATAGATAGATAGATAGATAGATAGATAGATAGATAGATAGATAGATAGATAGATAGATAGATAGATAGATAGATAGATAGATAGATAGATAGATAGATAGATAGATAGATAGATAGATGGATGGATGGATGGATGGATGGATGGATGGATGGATGGATGGATAGATAGATGGATGGATAGATAGATAGATGGATGGATAGATAGATAGATAGATAGATAGATAGATAGATAGATAGATAGATAGATAGATAGATAGATAGATAGATAGATAGATAGATAGATAGATAGATAGATAGATAGATAGATAGATCTAGAAAAAGAGAAAATGTGAGATGGATGGAGGGGTATGGAGAAGAGAGGCTAGAGATCGGAGAAAATGGACTAAACTTGGAGAGACCTTCATCCTGCAGTGGATTGATAGTGGTTGAAAGTGATATATATATATATAAATTAATTGACTATTGTATATACAAAGTTTTAGATCCACATCTAAGATGTGTTGATGTACAGTAATGTTCACATGCATTGCATCTCAACTCTTATAGACTATATATAATGTCAATTATTAGGTCAAACATAACAGCTTAGGCAGGTTTGCTATTGTTTTTATTCGGTCTGCGGAACCATGTCTGATTCATTGATACATATCAATACGATGTGGCTATAGATTTAATTGTATATATATATAATGGCCATTCCATTTACTAATTAATTTACATTTATATTAACCATTAAAAATATTAAATTTAAATATATATACAGAATGAATTTTTTAAGATTAGGTAGAATAATATTGTCTAAACATAAGCAATTAAAACAATATGAAGATGGAATACTTTTTTTTTTTTTGACAAAATGTTTGAAATCAAGACTATTGAAAATTTTTAGAATCAATTTCACTATAAGTAATGTAGAATAGCTATATCAGATTAAAATCTGAATGTAAAGTACTTTCACTTTAAGTTTAGTTTTAAGATGTTCCCGGATTTTTACATCTTTACCCAGAAAGATGCATTTAAATTAACTGTGCATGAAGCAAATGAATTTTAAAGATTAAAAAATAGAAAATGAAAATTTTAAGGCTATTCAAATAATCTGGAATAATCTTGAGCAATCTTAAAGTCAAGTATTTGAATAATTTCATTTTAATAATTTGCACACATAAATATTCACAGTTTCAAATTGAAAAATGATATTAAATGTTCTTAGGTGGATATACTAAATGAAATTAATGAAAACTATTTAAAATTGCAATCCAGCAGTCTGAAGAAAATCGATATTTTAAGTAAATAATAAACGAGAAAAACTGACATTACAAATATAATAAATTATTCTTTTAAAATCAGTAAAAATATTTTTTTCAATTGTTAAGGTGTAGACATCTAAGGTTAATTCTATTCATGAAATTTGAGTTTGAGAATATCATGAAATTTGAGTTTGGAAGAATAATGTGTAAATACCAAAAACATTACACAACTTAGTAATAAATATCATAAAACAAGCAATGATAATATATATTCACAACAAATGTAGGTGCATAGATTGAATATAATGGAGAAACGATCTTCATGAAATATAGTGAAAAAGAAAACTCATAAGAACAATTAAATTTGCACAAATAATAGTCTACTTGGAGTATGCAATAATCTGTTAGCCAATAAGAAAATAAATAGCTCTAAAATGTTTCTTTAAGTAAGTAAAGAAAATATTAATTAATTATCATATAAATGTAATACATTAAATTTTAATAAAATGTCTGTTATTTTCTAATACTGTAACTACTTGGATGGAATAAATAAAATACATATGTGTTTATAATTAGAGCAGCAAAAAAAATGGAGAAGATGAAAAAAAAAACTTTTTTTTATTTCTATAATCATTGTTACATTTAAAATTTTCATATAAGTATTTATTAATGTATTTTAACCAACATTTCTCATTAATATACTTTTCATATGGAGTAGAAATAAACAATATTTTATTATTATGATCTAAATTTACTATCCAATTAATAAGTACTGCAATAGATATGAAATATGATTGTATCAAACTGTAATAATACAAGACCTTAGAGATATCGCTTATCTATATTTTGGTAGAGTTTAGCAATACAAGGTATAGGCTACAAGATGTTAAAGGCATGGGATCACAATTGCCTAACAAAAAAAATATTTCTTAATTAGAAAAAAAATATCTCTGATTCAAACTGACTAATAAATACTTCTATTTAGTCTCAGGGTCATTAAAAACATGAAGTATTAAAAAGATAGAAGAACAAAATCTACACTAGTATTATGCATGAAATAAACACATTGCCATATATATGACTACCATAATTGCCAAGGTATTGGGAATCGGGCTATCACTACAAGATTGTTTCAATTTACAATTTTAATACATTTTGCACAAGTGCCATTTTATACTGGGATTAATCTGATACGTGTATAAAAATATAGGTTTCATGATCATAAAATGTTAATTCTAAGTATAATAAAATAATTCATTTGTTAAATATCCATGGTTTAACTTAATAGATATTTTTTTATGTATTAGAAAAATTACTATCTTTGAAATATAGATAATAAATTCGGCTTAGTTTTTGACATTTTTTAAAAAATACATTAACATCTATATAAAGCCTGGTTTGGTATAATCATGTCTTAGATTTTCATCTGGATTTTGGCATCATTTTCAAAAAACTGATTAAGGATTGTTAAAATGTTTATGTGCTGTAAGTAATTTAGCTATGAAAATATCTGGAGATATTTTAATAGATTGTTAATCAGCTAAGGGTGGAAAAGACAATATCAACAGAACATTAATATAATTATAATCGTTGCTTCTACTATTTATTTGGATGTCAAGCTATTTCACGAGAATGTCTCCATTAATTATTTACTTGGCCAAAAATTTTAGAAGCAGATTTATTAACCTTTCTATTTAAATTCACATTGTCATGTCAATTAAATAAGTAATGATATTAATTCGTGATTTAAGTTTAGTACTTTGTTAATTAATCTATATTAACTACCTTTTAAGTTAGATAGCAATTTCAAGCAGTTTAATTTTTACTATTCTATATGACAAATTATTTTCCACATATTTAGTTGCTCTTATACAAAAAAGGGCTGGAAAAAATAGGAACAACTCCGTCAAATCGTTTACACTGGGAAAAGACTGATCACTGTCGTTGTTAGCTATTTACATGGCAATGTAATTACTTAAATTTTCTTGTGGAAACTCTTTAATTTACTTTTGCTATTTAAAAACAAAGAAATGAGAAATACTTAACAAAGCAGTTCAAGTGAAAGGTCTTTATTAAAACTAAAGTAATTTTTCAGCTACATTTAATATTATCAAACTTTTAAACACACTATTTCCAAAAGATAAATTATAAGAGCTAATCTCCATTTTGGATATTTTTATATTCATTTTTTGAAAGATTTATATAGTAATAATGGTGTGGAAAGCAAAAAGTTAAATAGAAGTTGTAAAACTGAAATTACATTAACTTATAATATTAGTAGCTGTATACTAACTGAATCAGATATGATGAGACGAAATTGAAACTCAAAATTTTGAATTTTTGTAAAAAGCACCACTTATCAACATTTTATATGTGGATTACCGTAGTCATAGGAATGCAGTAAAATGGCTATTACAAATTTAAAACTATATATTATTGGTTTATATTGGTATAGTTAAGCAAATATATTCACTGCAGTCTTTGGTGTATAGCATAGAATATAATTTTAAATAGTCTCACATATGTATGAGAAATATATAATTTTATAAAGCATATTAAATGGATTTCCAAGCAGATTTTTTTAAATAGACTTTTAGATTTGTATAAAGAAAATACATACACTCACTCATATCTCACTCTTATTTGTTGTTATTCTTATTAAGGAATAAAGTTATCAAATTGTATGAATCGAAAGAAGTGCTCACACAAATAAAACCCATAATTCAATAATAGAAATATGAAATAGAATTATAAATCCACCATTATAATACTAAAATATTTCCATGAGGGATAAAACAAACAGTTCATACATTTATGTTTTGTGTTCAAGTAGGTGTGGAATCGCAAGCTTCCATATTTAGATTTTTATTTAGCAAAGATTGATTTAGTTGATAGAATATTTATTAATCAAGAAATTATTTATTAACAGGCCAATTTAAAATTAATTTAAATAAATATCTGATCACTTTATAGTTTTAAGATTTATTTATTTTAAATAAATATTTGTAAAATTATTTTAAAACCCAAAAATAAAATTGAAACAATTAAAGATTGAAATTACTATTTCCTTTTTTTTTCTTAGTTTTTGAAAGGTGTTATGGTTATGATTCAAAAATCTTAACTCTAACATTTTTCCTGGCAGTAACCATGACAAACTATTCCAGTATTTTTTTGATTAACAAAAAAACTCCAATACATGATGGAGAATATTCTGTAATATCAGACATTATGTGATCACTGGTATAAAAGCTGAAGTTTGGAAAATCCAGACACTCTTTATAAATTTTCATTGCATTCAGGACCTAAACAGTTTCAAATTTTAAATAGCCATTTTGTTGTCATCTATGATGGTTGGCTAGACTAAAAGGGAGTTACCTTTGATAGGCAAATGATTTCTTCCCATCGTTCTAGAAGAAAAATGGCTAACAACAAATAAAACAGAAACCATCAATAATTAATTCATTAATTCTAAAAAAGAAATTCCATTTATTGCAGTTAACTGTTAATGGGAAAAATTGATTTATGGAATGCTGTTTCATAATTTCAACAATAAATCTCTGGAATTTTTTTTCCTCATGTGTCATAGCATCAGCCTGGAAGCGAACCCGCTAGCCTGGAACAGCCGTTTGGCAAATCGCTGGAATTTTTCAAGTGAAATTAATGACAAATAGTTGATGATTGGAAAATTATATTCATTAACTTCAAATAAGGAACTGATGTTTATTTTCAAATTATTGTAAAAAATAATTATTTTTTTAGCTACAAGAAAAGATGCATGTTCATCTCAATATTCTAAATGATCTCTTTAATTAGCGGAAAAAGAACCTTAAACAATATTTTTTTAACTCAAATGTCCCTCCATAAACTTGTAGTTTATAGAAATGAAATGTGAATCAAAAAAATAATAAAAATCATTTTGTTATGAATGTTAAACTATTTGCTTTATCAGAGATATGATCAGAAATAGGGTGTCATGGATTAATGAATAGATTAATTTTATATCTCAAATTAAAGAAGTAATCAATACTAATCTTTTGGATAAAATTATAGCATCTGTTCAAATAACTTAAATCATTGTTTTCAAATAAACTGGAATAAACTACGAATTTGTATCAGTGCTTAATCCAGTGTTTAAGGTATTACAAATTATCAATGCTAAATATTGAAATAACATTCAATGAATTAGGAAAGCTACATACTTAAATGTCACTCTAAATTGGAGATTGTCAAAATAAATATTAAAAATGATAAATGTCCAAGTGATAAGAAATCTTAAAATGGATTAATGTGTTGAATATAACTTACATTGAATCTACAAGTATGATAAATGGAATTTATTAATCTGTATACTGTGACCAGAAAGGATTATATTACAAAGTGAAATTATTTGTACTTTACATCATCTGTGATGCTGTTATTTTAAAAGTGCTTATATATTCCCAAGAACTCTGAAATATTTTGCAAGTATTAATATTCCATTGGAATAATTTTTAAATCGTCATAACCGTTTAATGCATTTTTTCATAATTTTTTCTTTCTTAGTTAATATTATTATTATTAATGTAATAAAGTTTCGCAGATATTACTATGTGCGTACAGGTAATATTTTATTTAATATTATTACTAGTGATAGTGAATGAGATTTAATGGGATTTACTTTAGATTTAGGTTGTATAAAATGTAAGTAATTATCAAACTTATAGAAAACTAAGCTATATTGCAAATATTAAATGTTTTATGGGTTCTTAAGTTAAACCTCAAAGATAAAATGGAGCTAATCATCATTATATAGATGAATAAATCTGTAAGAAAAATTTTGTGCATCAGTCTTACATATTAGCCATTGTTATTTAGTATGTAACAAGGGATGCTAATGATCTTGTTATATTTTGTTAATGGATTAGCACTCCTAACATTTAAGCCTTCGAATGAATCCAGTAAAAGAACTTCAGACAAAATAAATGAGCTAAATGCGGTAAAAATTATCTAGGTATGCTAAGCAATGATTTGCAGTTGCGTCTCTTAAAGAATGAAATCTTCTCCAGCATTATTAACTGAGATTGATTAATAATCGATTAGTTAGTAAAACAAACTATTAAGGATGACTATAAAACGTTTATCTTTTATGATTATGATGATAATTATTATCCTCCTGTATTTAAATTAAGAATTATTTTGAAATAATCAACAACGTATTCCTATTTAATGTTAGTGTCTCCACAACACTCTGATAACACACTTTTTATACCTCAAGCTCAAAATAGATTTAGAAAACAAATAATATTTTTTAGATATTTGATATAATTTTCTTGTTGTTATTATTCGTTTTATCATTTATTTTACATTGTGAAATAAAGTAATTGTTAATTTTTAATGTTTTTTTTTTCTTTTGTCTTAATTAAAACACATCATCACAGCAAATTCAAGATATAAAAAAAAAATAAAAAGATCGCATTTGAGATATTAAATTACGCACAAAATCTATTTGGATTAAATACATCATTATAGTATTAATGTCAATATAGAATAAGATGGTGGACATAAAATCCTTTTTATATTGTCGTATCCTAAAATGCATGAACACACTCGTGCATTTATTTTCGTATATTAAATAACCGTGAGATAAATCGATAATGAACTTTTTTTAATGTGTCAAAGCGTCGGCTGGGAAGCGAATCCCAGGACAACTGCTTGTAAAACAGCTGTGCTAACCACTCGGTCACCAACTTTTGAGTAATGAACTTTGTATTTAAAATTGCTAGTCTTAGTTTTAAAACACAGACTGAGTTATTCTTAATTAGTTTTGATAATAATAAACTATATATTTGCGAAGATTTTATTAATAAAATAGAATAAGTGTAAAAGTACACATATTACTGAATAATTTTGAAAAATTTATATATTATTTTATTGAATGTGAATCTATTATCAAATTATGGAATAATTTTAGCTTATGTAAAAATATATAAAACTTGTATGCATAGTAAAATTGTAAGTCAAGTTAGGGCTGATCGTACTTCTACCGCATTATCGATCTCCACTGTCTCAACCACTTTCTTCATCGAATTGCCAGTGAAATCGCAATTGGTCTTTGTGTTGTTCAGGAATTTATAAAAACCATGAGTAAACATATTTAATTTGATCAGCAAATGAGTATTTCACTTCTTTAATAATAGAAAAAACTATCTTCACTAATCAAGCATAGAGAATGATTTTTTCTCAAGGACTAATCTTTTCAAGAGATCATTGTCTTGGAGTGAATTATTTAAAGGCTGTTTTTCCCATTATATGTACATAGTTGTTTTCTATTTATATATCCTAAAAAGCAGAAATTAATTTGTAAATTATCTATAAGTATACTTTCAGTATCAAGAATCACAATTTTAGCTTATAAATTAAATTATAGAGCATAGAATCCATGTTTAAATGGTAAAACATCCTTGTACAATTATTTGAAATTATTTGAATTATTTAAAAGTCATTTAAATGGATGATGTGTTATGCATTTTAGTATTTTTTTCAATAGTAATAAATAATATAAACAGAAGATTTAACCAAAATGATAACAAATATTTTAACCGTAAATATTAAGTATACTTTGGTTGCTATATATTAAAGATATAGAATTTACAAGTTATGTTAAAAGCTTGACTTAGAGTTGGCTTCATAGTCCCATATAAAGTAAAATGAAAAACTCTAAAGGTTAAACGTGAGATGATGACAAGGCGCTGTTCATTTCCAGCCAAATATATTTTTAAGATTGGATCAGCATATGCAACTTTATAGAAGATTACAAATAAACACAAATTATAATTCTATATTCTTTGGAAGAAAGAGGATAACTGTCTATGCCTTTAATACATTTGACATTAAAATTACATTTATAAGTACTAAAGCTTATGTCTTACTTATAAATTTATTATTTATTATCTTCAATACAATTTTCAAACTTTCTTTGTATTTTTTTTTTTTTTTCAATTCATTCTAAACATGATTAAAATATTAATTATCGTTTTTATGAGATTACATTTTTATATTAAAAAGTTGTAAACAAATGGTTATTATTATTATTATTATTATTATTATTATTATTATTATTATTATTATTATTATTATTATTATTTAATAAATATAATTTTACTTCTCACCAAAACGTTAAGCCGATAAACTTTAATACTAATTTATATCTTCTCTAATTAACAATTATAAATAAGTGTTTTTTTGTTTTATTATTATTATTATTATTATATACACAGATGCCAAACTTTCTGCATTTACAATTTTGATGCCCCCACTTCCGATAAAAAATACAAACTAAATGATTATTATTAATCATGTATTAAACTTGTTATTATTCCTAATCCAGATATAATCTTTAAGCCTCAGTTATTAATTTATTATACTTGGTTTTTAATTATATATAAGTCTATTCAATAATTCACTTTCATCACTTTTGCCCTTGTATAATATCTTTTTAAGACATATTTACACTTCCAGTCGATCTTACAATCTAGAAACATATGAATATATATGTCTGAAATTTTTATTCATATGTTTCAAGTTTATGTGAAGTCTAAGTTATATATATATATTAATAACGTGAAAGCTAAACATCTTCAAAAAAACCACTCACTCGAGACTTAAACAATCTCAATACCTAACAATCAATTTTAAACTGTTGTCAAGGCAATCTCTTTTTAACAATAAAGGTGGAATATATATTTAATATCTAGATTCATCCATGTATATATTTTATTAACATACTAAAGTTTTGGATGGATTACACCATCCATCAACTAGATAATAAATATTACAAAAATGGTTGTAGAGGCGCAGTTGATGTATAACAAGAATGAAAGTGCCATCAATAGAAAACTAGTAATGGCCAAATTTTTAAAGCACTTAGCTTTTGCTGGGAATTATTAATGATCTTAATCACTCCAATTTAAAATTTTTGTTAGTCCATATTGTCTATAAAGAATAAATTATAGTATTTCAAAGACTATTTTTAAGTAATAATTCTTTTATTATCAACCCAAACATAGTACTCATTTTAATAACCCACCAGTAAATAAATTGTTGGGTTTGATTATTATTAAACAAGTGTTTCTTGTTGTTTTTGGTCACATAATTGAAAAGATTTAGAAACAGTTTTTATTTTTCAATGGTTTTTTTGTTAAAAATTTAATGAAATTATTTTCATTAATTAAACTAGAAAAAAACATAAGAAATGGTGCAGGAATTTGCATTAAAATTGCTCTAATAACTGTCAATAATTTCAATGATATATTTTGGTTATCGTTTTATCAGACAGTTTAACCCATACTATGTAGAAAAAATTATCAATTATCTGCCCAATCATAAATATTATAAGTAATAAATTAATTTATAAAACTGTATTATATTATATAAATACATGTATAGCATATATATTTTAAGCTAGATGAAATTAGAGAAGATTTGAACCCAGACTTTTAAGCTTCATTAGTTATCCACTCTATCCCATAAAACCGATATACATGACCACATACATGCGAAAATGATAAATGATCTCTAATATACACATTTCGTGTTGAATCAGCAATCACCAGTCTATTAATGTTTGAAGATTTGCTATCGTAATGCACTGATTATATATATGTGTGAGAGATGATGATCCGGACTAATTGATATGTGCTGGTTCAGCACGAAATACGGATATTGATCATTTACTTTTTTCGCAAATATGTCGTCATGTGTATCAGTTGTATGGGGTAGAATTAATGACTAAAGGGATCTTAAAAGACTGGATTCAAATCCCCTCTAAGAAAAACTGTATTATTTAAATCTTAAAAAAATATTTTCTTCCCCTTTTTCCGACAAAATCTCAGCGGTTATCCCATAAAAATAGTGTGATCGTTTAAAATTTATCTGACTTATATATATATTAATAGAAAACATATAACTTGCTAATTTAATGAAATACAAATGTCTATATATGTAAAGTATCGAATTAATAATCTCTAATAAGTTAAATAAAATAAAAACTTAATTAAACATTAATTGAAATACTGGGAAAGATAATTAATTAATTAATATAAGCTTAAATATCTAAACTTTCTATAACTTTCTATATTATGACAGACATTTAATTTTTAAAATAATTTGGATAGTTAGTACAGTTTTAATTGATACCACTTTTATACTTTCTCAACAACTATCTAGTTTCAAAAAACTTATATCTATTTATCTATTCATTTATCTATCTGTCTATCAATTTATCTAGTTGTTTATCTATTATATATTTGTATGTATGTATGTCTGTCTATCCATCCATCTGTTCGCCTCTCAGCCCATCCATTTATTCATTACTGATCTATTTATATAGATATGCTTTCTATCTATTTTTTATCTGTCTGCTTGTCTGTCTATCTATTTATTTATTTGTTTATCTAATAATTCAACAGTCTATTAATATATTCTTATTATTTTTTTAAAAAGAATTAATATATTTACTTACAATATATAATCCAGATATTTATTAAGTTGCCAATTATCGAGATGCTTTTTAAATATTGTTTTTTTTTTTTGTATTTTTTTTTAAATATTATCTGTACGTCTTTTTTTTTTTTTTAATAGTAAAACCATACTTAAAATTATCAGTCTGTTTTTATTTTTTTTTACAAAAAAAAAAATCTTTACACGACAAAGTTTTGATGTAATTAATTTATCACGGTATCCGTATTGATTAACAATTTTAAAGCATTTTGATTTTTTAAATTACTAATTATTGGTGAATACTTTTTTTTAAGTTTTTAATCTAATCTATTTAAACCCCAAATTATATGATTTGATCTTTGTAACTGTTTATGATTTCTCGCTTCTCTCTTTACTTCAATGCTTTGCCCTGACTACTTTTTTCTTTCCCCATCCAACAGCATCTGATAATTTAATACTACTGTTTTGAGTTTATCTTAATGGGTTGTATAAACAATTTAGAAATAATTTTTAAAACGTGCGTTATGTTTAGTTCTCCTACGCACTTCTAATTTATCTTAATATTTACCAATAAATCGTTTCAACTTTGTGAAAAGATTTTTTTCCTTACTAATATAATTATAATTCTATTTTATAGTCAAACGCCTCATCTTGCGCTGTTTTTTTTCCACTCTTGTATTAGCGGTGCTGTTTATGTAATCTTTAGGATCTTACCTTAATCGTAATGAACTGTTCTAAATTAACTTGCGAAACGTAAATATAGGCTGAATTTAATCCCCGTTTATCTCTGGCGAAATTGACACATGATCAGATTCTTACGGACAATGAGAAAAAGATTGTGATTGGTGGAGAGTGTGTATCATAAAGCAGGTATGAGAAGGGGAAGTTTACAAATTGTGTTCAAAATATGGGGAATATCTACATTCGGAGCAAGCGAACGTCAAAGAAAATAGAAGGAAAACTAGGCAGGTTAAATTCAATACTTTTTCCAATTGTTTGTTTGTTTATTTTTTTCTTAGATTATTCGCTGTGCTTTTTTAAAAATCTCTTTCATACAAGTTCAAATTACGTAGAATAAAAGTGTTGCTCTTAATTTAGAGTGAACGTTGAACTACACACGTTCATCGCTCTACTTCCACGCTTTTTGTACTTCGCACAGCGCAATATCATTACACAAACACTACGTTATTTTTAAGCGATAACCTCTTTTTCCTGTCCTTACCTACTATGTTTATGGATTGGTTCTAAGAGCCAATAATAATACTAGATGTTAAAAGTAATTAAATTAAAATATTTTTCATTTACATATGCCTTTAATTTCTGAGAATTTGATGCAAAATTTACGTAATAGTTATGTCTTTTTTTATTTTAAAAATATTTATGCCTTTTATGTGTCTCTATACATTTATGTAAGCGAATGTTGGAATATAATTATATATGTTTAGTATATACACTAATATTACATGCAAGGATATATGTATTGTATAAATATATACAATTTTCTACTTACTGTTATTTAACTCTCTATCGGCTTTAGTTTAGACTTATATAAATATATTACAAATATTTATAAATTAAATGTTTATCCTATACATATATATATATATATTAATATTACTTTTATCTGGATGCTTTATTTATGCAGGTAGAAAAATAATAATACTTTATGAATTTTGCGATACTTTAAAATTTTTGGAGGAAAAAATCACTTTATTTATTACCTTTACCTTATCAATAATTAACATAATTCTTGGTCTATAAATTGATGGAAAAAATCGAAAATTACTTTAATTGTATTTACTCATGCTATTTAAATTGAAAGTTGTTTTTTAAAGATAAGAATATTTAGTTAAAGCAATGATTTTGAAGTTTCAAAAACATTATAACGTAAAATCATTACTTAATTAAAAATCAATATTAAATAATAAAACAATAGTGGTTATAATAGTTAGGTCTATTTGTTGATAAAATTGACAATGAGGAAAGAAATATATAACTAAAATAGATAACAAAACATAAATAAATAACATCAGTGTTTTAATTAATAATGCATTGTCACATGATGCTAGATATATGTGTTTAAAATAGCATAATGTTTGTTTATTTAGTAAAGGGATCAAGTGTGTATATTTTTTCTAGTGTATATACTTATTATAAATAAATCATTAAAAATAAACTAGTAAATAACATTGAATAGTTTTATTTTAAAAATAAAGTTGTCAAAGAGATGCCCGTATAAATATAACATTTTTCTTTTTCTTTCTTTCTGGAGTTAGGATGATCATATATTAATAAAAATAAGATAGATTAAGAAAAAAAGAGAAGTAATAAATAAAAGATCAATAGTATGATAAATAATTCTACTCTAAAATCCAAATGGAAGTTTAAAAAATAATTAACAAGAAATATTTAATCTGAAAATAATTTCATTATATCTATCTTATGCAGAGACGGTAAATTTTGCAGCTAAGTTAATAATCTGAGTTTGAATTCAGACTGCATAAAATTTAAGTATTTTTAAGTACTAGTTGGGTTTAAGGTTTTTTCCCCTTGGGATCATGGTCCTATGCAGCCCAGACAACCATATAATAATTGCTGTAAATATATAACAATTCTTAGTTAGATGGTAAACAAAGATGGACCACTGGAAATTGGTGTATATAATGCCTTCTCGTTTACTGTTTCTTTTTTTTTTTGTAAGGACTTGATAAAAAAACTCTCAGCCCTATAATATATTGTATAAATATTTACCTTTATCTATCTAAATAAAAATGTATTCACTTCAATGCTGAAAGTCGTATTTCCATTATGACTCATCCCAAATATAATTTGGGTTCGATTTTGGAATTGTGTAATTATTTTGAAAGTAAATAAATATATACGGGTGTGGGGGAAGCAAAGTTATCTCTGAGTGATATAAACTTTCATTTCAAATTTTAATAACAAAAATACAATAAAATAATAATGCTTTTTCAATATATATACACACACAAGTTTATTTTTTTTATCCAGATTGACAAGTATAATTATTATTTAAATTATGATTTTTTATATATATAAATAGTAGAAATAACATTTCAAACCATTAGGTCTAGATAAAAGAAATATAAAACTTAACAAATATATAATGAAATCTTTAAAATGACATTTTATTTTGAATAATAAATAGAATGTGTATTTATTTAATCTGCTATTAAATATTTGTCTAAAAAGTATAACAAAATGAATAGTCAATAATATAAGGTTATTAAAAAGTATATATGTTGATAAATGAAAGTAATATAATGATGAAATAATTTGTTATTAAAACTATTAAAGGCATTTTCGAAAAATATTCAATTTCATTAAAAAAATATTAAATATAATATATGTAGTTATACAATATATACTCCACTATAATAAACTGTTCAAATATTTACCATTGTAAATTTCTTCTAATTTTTTCTATTAAACAATCTTCATTTATTATAGTTTATTTTTATTTTTAATGTTATCTCCCAGAATTATTTCTAACATTCTTTTTTATTTTTCACCTAACTCTAGAACATAATTGCATTATTTTATTTTTATTTTTTTAATTTATTTTTTTCTTCTTTTTCTTTTCTTCTTCTTCTTCTTTTTCTTTTTTTCCTCCTCCTCCTCTTCTTCTTCTTCTACTTCTTCTTCTTCTTCTTCTTCTTCTTATTATTATTATTATTATTATTATTATTATTATTATTATTATTATTATTATTATTATTATTATTATTATTATTATTATTATTATTATTATTATTATTATTATTATTATTATTATTAAATTTAAATATCATTATTGATTAATTTAAATTTATTTTACTTATTTATATATATTTACTTGTTTGTTTGTTTTATGTTACATGCATTGTGTTTATTCAGTTAATTATTTTAATATGCACCATGCAATTGGCTATTTCCTATACTGTTATAAAAATGTTTTGCTTTTGATAATACTGGAGTCAACATTTGCCCAATGTTAATACCAATAATAAAGCATAAAAAATATACACAAAGCACACAGAAGAAAGATAAAAAGAAAAGATAAAGATTATTAGAAGTACGATGAATCTTATAATATATTTTAATGTAAGATATTAGGTACAATAGTGTTTTGTTTTTTTTTTTTAGCAAAGATCACTTAATGTACATTTTTAAACTTTATTAAATAAATAAATCGTTTTTCATTTTTCTTCAGATGCATCTTAAAAGCAACCTCACTCCCCTCTTCTTCAATATTTTTTTTTTACTTTTAATTAAATTGAGATTTTCAATTTATTGATGATGTATTAATTACAGTTGTAAATTCAATATATCATATCCAACAAATTGAAGTAAATGTTCATTGAATTTATAAAATTATTACTATAATTTCAAAATATTATAGAGCATCTATAAATGACGTTTCTTACAGGGATATTGTTTTTCGTGGATGTAAGGTCAATACTTCATTTTTATACAATAAATCCAATATAGAACTAATTTGATTGAAATAGTTATATAACTATAATAAATATGTGTGTATATAATCATTTGGGTGGTCGTATGAAAGATGTCATAAATTAAACTTCATTTTAAAAACATTTATATCGTGATAACACGGTTTTCATTGTACAAGTCCAGAGCAGCAAGTAATTAACTGATTTTATGCTATAATGATCTTTTAACCCATTACATTATGCATATTGAAAGTATAATCTGTGCTTCTCCTTTAATACCAAAGTATGCATGCTTTTCTATATAAAAAAATACTTTTTTTTTTTTAAAAAAAATTCACATTAACACATTTAACTAAAATGTATTGAAGACTTTTTATTCATCATTTGAATATTAATCAAGTCATTTTTTTTATAATTACATTAAAAATATTCTAAGAAAAAAAAATTTTGACCTGTTAAAAATTATAAGCATGATGTCAACTTAGGATTCAAGAAAATGATGATCATATA
The DNA here is from genome assembly GCA_028023455.1 of Epiperipatus broadwayi. Classification (NCBI taxonomy): domain Eukaryota; kingdom Metazoa; phylum Onychophora; class Udeonychophora; order Euonychophora; family Peripatidae; genus Epiperipatus; species Epiperipatus broadwayi. The sequence goes on from JAQFVV010000075.1 coordinate 2,320,100, forward strand.
TTTATTTTTAATGCATAAATAAACATTTTGAATGCTTAGACAGAAAAGTTAAATTTCTATTAAACAATTTTAATGATCATGCTTTCAACCAGGAAGGTCAGATTCATATAACTTATAATTTTCAGAAAGGAAATGTAGCATTTAAATAATATTAAAATTATGTAAATATCTAATTTACATACTCCATTTGTTAGTCAACTCTATATTGCATCTTTATGACTTTTTTCATGAAATTACTCTACAAAATACATAAAAGGCTATGTGAAGTTGGAATAAAAGTGCTATTTTAATTTCAAGCGCTTTTAAATGTTTTCCATACTAATAATACTTCATAATATAGTCCATGTAATAAATAGATAATATATACAATCTTTATATATTGTTAAGTTATTTTCATGAACTTTCTTGATTATATGCAATATATAAATATATATTAATTCTTAAGCCATATGAAGTCTCTGATTCAGATCATCTTATTTCCAAGTAACTTATTAACTAAAATTTTTAAATGTATGTATGTTGGAGATAATCCACATCTATTTTTATAAACTGTAGGAATAAAAGGCATCCTTAATATCACTGCTACCACTTCATGTATCCATACTTTAAAAATTCACCATATATAACATTAGGATTTCTTTTATATTTTCTGGTTTTAAAATCCCAAATTTTAATAAGTTTTTATGATATATATAACTGCAGTCAACACAATATTTGTATTTTTAAACAAAGTGTGACTAAAATATCTCTTTAATTTAATCTGTACAAAATATCATCAATAATAGAATTATGATATGATTAAATCCATACGGTTAAACAAAACAAAAAAAAATCTAAATGATCACTTTAAGCATTCTTAAGTTTATTAATTAGCCATCAAACAACTGCATTTAAATTTCTATATTGTGTGGGAAGATCAACATACATTAAAATTTTAACAAACTCTTCTTCTGTTTTGCTTTGTTTTAAATCATGCTCCTAGTAGTGCAATAATTATGTAAAAATAGTCATAGTATTTTTGGAATTAAGCCCAAAAACTGTTACTTATATCATCACATACCTTTTAATAGAATTTTATGCCTGTAAATATGACTAAAAATACCCAAACTACCTGGATTAATATTTAATATAGAATGATACTTACTTCTAAAGAATCAATATTAAGTTTGTTTAGTTAGGAAAAAGTTATTTTTGAAGTTTTTTAATTTTAATCTTGAATTGTATTAATCAATGATCTTTCTTGTAATTTGTATCCATAAATGTTCATGTAATACTGATACAATTCTGTTTTGACTACTGAATATTAGATGTTATTGTTTTGAATATGAATGTCTTATATTTCACATTTTATTTTGTGTTATTTGGGAAGTTAAACTGTTTATTGTTATTTTTATAAAAAAGGGTTCCTTTGAAATTTTCTGAATTTAGTATTGAAGATTAACAGAGATAGCATGAACAAATTGTTTTAAATATTAAGGTATTTATTAATATATATAACAAGAATAGATCAAACAAAGACAAATCTCTCCATACAATAAAGCCACTCAGTGAAAAACAGAGTAATCAATGGATTCAAGAAGATTTGTGCATAATATTCCTATATAGTGCCTACTTATCCAGTATTCACAGACTACTTTCTAGCTTGTGGTTTTCATCAGTGAGAAGCCTTAAATTTGAAAGCACTGCACCTAGATCTTAGGATCCAATGCAACTCTCCATCAGCTACCTTTTACCCTTTTAGTTAACTGTAAAGCTATGAATCCAAAATGAAAACAATATTATTTTCAATTCAAGCCCATTGGCTTGTATAGTCATTTAGATCTGAATCCAGTTTATTATCTGTGCATTTCAGTGCCTTAGTTTCTTTAATAACCATAGTTACCAGCATCCCATTGGGCAGGATTGTGAATCTTATGATCATTAGAAGACAGAAGATACCAATTTAGTACTCAAAAACAACAACAATAACAAACAATTCTATGCAATCATTTTTTCCCTAACAATTAAACTTTCTTTTTTGAAAGATGAGTTTTATTAAGATTAGTCATATCATTCTTTAATTTTAACAATTATTTGTCTACAATAAGTATTCTAGTTCAAGATATATATATATATATATATTATTTTCATCACTATCTATTGCTTTGCCAGTATTACCACTACTAATATTATAATTATTATTATTGTTTAAGTGGTTAATTTCTTGGATACAGAAATCTAGTTAGATATACATGTGAGCTTAAACTTATATCAATTTAACAAATGAAACACTTGTATGTTATATTCAGCTTTCAATCGAGTCTTTTAAATTTACTCTTATCACTAATTTCACACTATTAAAAAGTTGTATAATTCATATATATTCATACCTATTTGAAAATAAAAATAATTTTTGGAGTCAAAATTTTTTTGTAATTAGAGAATGGAAGCATAAATGTAGAATTAATTCAAAAATATAATTGGTACCATTAAAAGCTAATAAATACTGAACACTATACTGTCCTAAGTTTTTGAAGATACTAAAACACTTGTATTGAAATGGACTTGAAAACTTTTTGTATTGAAACCTGTTTCTAGTATTTAATGAATCCTGTAAGCCAATAGGATTTTGTGGGTATAAAAAATGCAACATATATATGCCAATATCGTATCTTATAACATAGCATTACTTATTATTTACAGTTATACCTTCTATATAAAAGTTATATACTAAACAGTCTTATTGATAACCAGAAACTCAAATCACTAGAAACTAATATTTAAAATATGTCTATAGGCATCTGAAAATACACTTTATAAATAAACTCTGATAGGTTTTATTTATGGATTTGGAGACGGTTACCTTTCAGCATATGATAAATGAATGATATAATAACTAAAGTAAATATCATAGGATGCTTCAGCTTTATGTGTAGTTGATAACCCAAAGTAAATAAAATTGTCTATAATAATTCCCAATCAATCAATCAATCAATCAATAGTATTCTGTCCAATAAACAGATCCAGAGAATAGTCACAACATCAATTCATCCAGTCTTCCATTCCATTCTCTTCCTTACCCATTTCTTCAATTCCACATAAGTCTTCCCATCTTTTATATCATCCAGTAATGTCAATCTCTTCCATCCTTTCTTTTTATTTCCACTCACTATTCTCTCCAAAACATCTTTCATTAAACTATAATCTCTTCTCAATATATGTCCAATCCAGTTTCTCTTTCTCTCTCTCTCTCTCTGATATTCTCAATCTTCTGTCCTCATTTACTCTTTTCAAAACTTCATTTGTTATTTTACTGATCCAACTGATTTTTTCCATTTTTCTCCATGTCCACATCTCAAAAGCTTCCAATCATTTCTTAATTCTATAACTCAATGTCCATGTCTCACAACCATACATTAATACACTCCACACATAACATTTAATTAATCTTTTCCTTTATTCTCTTTCCAAAGTTTCACAAAATGTCTTCTTTCTCTTCTGAATGCCTCCTTTGCCAATCCTATTCTTCTTTTAACTTCATCTTCACTTCTTCCATCCTCACTCAACCAACTACCCAAATATTTAAATCCCTTCATCTGTTGAACCTTGTCATCACAGATTCCAATTTGCAGCATCTCTCTCTATCCATAAATACTTACCGTTTCCAATATTAATCTTCATTCCATATGCCATACACCCTTCTTCCAATTTATTCAACATATTCTGAAGACCCTTTTCCTCCTCAGTAATAAAAACCATATCATCTGTAAATTTTATACACTTTATTACTCTCCCTCCAACATTTGCTCCTCCACAGTCCAAATAATTATTTAGCATATCTTCTAAATAAATATTAAACAGAACAAGTGACATACTACACCCTTTTCTAACTCTATTTTCTATATTCATCAGTCTCATTACTCCCAAATCTAACTCTTATCCTTTGACTATTATACATAATCCAAATCAATCACATCTTTCTTTCCAAAATACTCCTTTATCTCTTAAGATGGACATCAGTTTATTCCAGACTACTCTATCAAATGCATTTTTCTAAATCCACAAAACATATACCAATTCCTTTATCTTTTTCAATATATTTTTCCACAATTGTCATCTCTTGTGTTTTTCCCTTTCTGAAAACCAAACTGTTCTTCACCAATATAATTCTCTACCTTCCCATAAATCTTTTTGAGTTAAAATCCTCAATAAAACTTTAAAAGCATGATACAACAAACTTATTGTTCTATACTCTTATATTTAGCAGCTTTCTTCTGTTTAGCAATTGGAATCATTATAGTTTTTAAAAAATCTCAGGTCAAACTCCACTATTATATATCAAATTGCAAAGTCCAACTATTTCCTTCATAGTAATCCCATTTCTCTCAAAAATTCTATAGGTATCTGTATCAAATCCAACAGCCTTACCATTCTTCATTTAGGTAATTGCCTTTCTTACTTCATCTGCAAATATGTCCATACCTCTATCATCTATTTCAACATCTTCATTTTCAAGTTCATAATAAATTAAATTATTTCCTCTACTAAACAGTCACTGAAGATATTCTTTCCATCTTTTTAATATATCATTATTATTAGTTAACCACCTTTCATTCCTATCTGCAATATCACTTGCTATCCATGTCTTTTTTTCCCAAATAATATTTCATATTCTATTAAATACCAGATCATATCCTTTCACCTGTTGAAGACTTTCTATCTCTTTACATTCTTGCTCCAACCACTTTTCTTTTGCTAAATCTGTTTCTCTTCTTAGTTCATTATTAAATTTTCTATATGCCTTCTTTGCACTTTCATTTTTTTCAACATACCTTCAGTTATCCAAGGTCATTTAGCTTTCCTTGCATGAATAATACCTATTTCATTTTTTTCTGTTTTTAAAAATCCTTTTTTAATTCTATTCCAACACTTATTAGGGCTATTAATATATTTATTCATACTGAACAATCCCTTTAAATTTATTTTCACACACTAAACCAAATTTTCCTTTTTCCATCTGTCTCAATTTATCCAAGTCCCATCTTGCATATCTCTTCTCTCTTTTAATTTTTTTAAAATTCAACATTAATTTAGCCATGACCAGATTATGATCCGACTTTATATCAGCACCAGACAAAGCATGTGAACCCTTAATAGCTTTCTTATATCTATTCTGAATCAATATATAATCAATTTGATAACATTCTCTGTCACCTGGAGCTTTCCACATATACAATATTCTAATATGATTTTTAAAATAAGTGTTTGCATGACAACCCCATTCTCTTTACAAAATTGTACAAGCTGATTATCTCTTTCATTTCTTTTTCCAATACCATAATTTCCAACAATTTTCCCTTCCCTACCATTTCCCACCACAGCATTCAAATCCACCAATAGCAATATACATGCTTTTTTTTGCTTCACATTGAATACTTTCTTCTATCTTCTCATGCATTTCATCAATTTCAAAATTATCATGATTACTAGTTGGCATATAAACTTGTATAATTATCAAATTCATAGGACTTGCATTTATTCTCATCATCATCAGCCTATCATTAATAGTAATCAATAACTAGAAAATTATGAAAAGAGATGTGCCCATGAAAATCTGCATATGCAACTGCCTGTAATTATTTCATCATCATTATTTTATATTTTTGTCAACGTTTTTTAATATCTAGTTTTGACTGTATAATAATCTTATTGAGATGTGTAAGTGATTATATTATATATTTAAATATATAAATTTTGTAAATCAAATTTTAAATTCTTAAAAATATATTTATAAGGTTTGAAATTATCTACAATATAATAAATTTATTTACTATACTTATAAATGTATTCATATAATATATCTACATGATATATATATTTACCTATATAAATGAATTTAGGTAAAAAGGATAAGACGTCCGTTCTTTTCAAAAAATTTTAACTTGTGCTTTGTATTGAGGGTATTTCATTTTTCTATAAGCTAGTGTTGAGTATTAATCTAGTTATTATATAATATTAACCGCTGGGGAAAATTTATGTTTACATATATATAATAAATTAAAAATCGTTTTACTAAAACGCATATGCAGATATATTGTCTTTCTCGAGTTCAAATTTAAACGTTAATATCATGACTATAGTCTTACTTTCTTAGATATGCTAAAGTCTAAATCGTTGACAATAATATCAGAATACTATTTAAAAGTAGTTTTCTTTTTAAAAAAAAAAGTAGTTTCAAGTGATATATTTAATTTATAAATTATGTTAACACATGATCGATATTTAAAACTGACTTTAAACTGTTTGTGCAATATTAAACACATACTAAATAAGTCAAAGAGAGTAATAGATTTATTTCAATCCTTACATAGCAAGTGAAATTGCTATAAATAATTATTTACAATTTTCAATTGGAGAAGCATAATAAGTGAGAAGTATATTTCAATGCAAATTTAAACTTTTAAGATCATTTAAAATGAAATAATAGACTGCTTTCTTTTATCTACAAACATGTCTCATTCAATATGTGTGATATTTAACAATTTAACACGTGACAATATATATCATCATTAATTTTATAAATAAAATTAACATTAGAGATATATTTTATTTTTTAAACATGAATAGATGAACACGTGATTGCAATTTTAAATTGCATTTAAACCAGACATAAAATATTAAAAACTTGAGAGTTTGAGAGCAGAATATGTTTTTATTTTTTCAATTATATTTATAATATACAAATAAACCTTGATAAAGTGGTTTATTTATTTTCTAAATGTTTTTTATATAATTTATATTGATGTTACACACATACTCACACACACATATATATAACAACATGAGTGGCCATAAAAACAGTCTTTTTTATTACAAAAAAATATATAATGCTGAAACTATTAGGCAGATCAATTATTAATAGTCATGCTCACTTAAAGAGATTTAATCTTGAGCATTACATAGTTCTAGTACTGTAAATCTTTATATATTGTGGTGTGCACATATCTTCATTTGTCATTTTCTATAGTTTATAAATAGTTATATAACGAAAACAATTCAAGGTCACATGTTTAATACAAATATGTTTATTTTGTTTTGAATAAATCTGGAATAAATGAATCATTTATTAAAATTAAAAAATAATTTTGTAAATTATATCAGATGACAACAATGCTTTATTAAAATTGGAAGAAAGAAATCATATGTTCAAAACTAGTGTTTAAAAATATAGACTGTGTTGATTGTGTTACTATAGAGACAAAATGATTTCAGAAGGAAGAGCACTTTCTTTTAAAAAGTTTTGTGTTTTAATCTTACTTTACTTTATAAACAGATTCTGAACTTGCAGTAAAAAAAATGTATTGTGAATAGAAAAGCTTGGGGGCCTCTCATTTAATTTCTACAATTTACATAGAATGATTAATAACAAAAACACTATGCTAATCACCATAAATCTAAATTACTAAATCTACTTGGATTATAATATTGACAAAGGAAAAATAATTGGATAACTTTTAAAGATTAAAATGTCTATGGAAACTTATATATGTGTGCACAGGCATGAAAATGTCAAAGAAAATGGCATAAGATAAAAAAGTAAAATTGAAGTTTTATATATGCTAGTAGTAACAGACACTCAAGAAAAAATATTATCTATTAACAACAGTTGAAAAAGTATAATGATAATATTTATAATTGCTTATAAAATCTTTCTTGTAAATTATTAGTAATAATTACCATAATTTAAATAATAAAATTAAGTAAAGTTAAAGATCAATTAAAACATAAATAGTATTTGCATAACTTAGTTTTAATTATAAATAACTTTATAAAGAAATTATTACTTGATTCTTATTCTGTTTAAAAGGTAATAATATTAATTTTTTTATATATTTAATTTTTATTTACATGAAAGAAAATCTATAGTTAACCCTTTCTTGACTATATGCTTTTATAATTCTTATTATAAAATTAATATCATAACTAATTGTACTACAGTGAGAGTGAACTATAAATGTACATTTTATGATGTTAATTGCAGTTATAAATTAGTCTTTATTTTAATCACCACAAATAAATTAATGTTTATCTTAATAAATTTATATTGTTGCTATTTATCCAGATGTTTTAACTTACTACTGCATGAATCATTATTAAAGTATTTTATCTTAATCTATGTTACATTCCATGTTATATATCACTATCAAATAAAACATTATTCAATAAAAGTTATTTTCTTTATCAAGCAAGATTATTCAGATGAACCCATTGATGCTCTTTTACAAATTTATGAGTTTCTATTTACATGTAGATATAAACTATTGTAAAAGTCATTTGTGATCATCTCATCCATTCATTAATTATATTTTAAATCACCTGAATATGATATTTACTCAGTATATTTAAATTGTCTTAGTATGTAATACATAAATAAAAAAAATTACTTGGTTTATAATTATATTTATTGCATGTATATGCCTAAATATGTGATGCATTTGTATGCCAACTATCCCTGCTTAGTTATATTTTCATTGCATTTGTGGTTAACTAATCTATAAGCATTTACTGATAGTCAGTTCCATTTATGATAATTAGTTAACTGTTTAGTGTACTGATTAATTTATTATTTTTATATTATTATTTATATTCTATTACATTAATGAGTACCTAAATCTGAAAGCTATTCAGTGAACAGCACTTATTTTCCTTTACATTTTGGAAGTTTTTATATTCAGAACAGTTTTCACTTTGTTACCTTTCATTTAATTTTATTCATTATTACAGTATATTTTCCTTTGCATTTCACTTTCCCTAATTTGTGGAGCATAATGTTAATAATATATATTTTCTTTTATAATATATAAAACAATTACAGTGCTAAAACCATGTAACATTTGAGATTATATCTCATATATGTATATATGGCATACAAATTGGTATGTATAGTCACATCAGATATCTTTCTCTAGCTGTTCTTCACTATCTTTTTCTGATGGTGAGATTGACATATCCATTTACAAGATCAAATAAATATATATATAAACCTATGCAAATAGAGTAATAGTATATAAAATATGATATACTATTTTTAATAATGATATTATAACAAGCATAATTTCATTTAAATATAAAGTCTTATATTTTTGCATTATGTGGTTGCTGGCATACATTGATATTTATCAGCATATATTTATTATGTCTTCTCATTTTCCCTAGATTACAAATTTATTTTCACTTTTCTAATCAAAGCATATTGTTATAATAATTAGAACATTGAAGTTCATTGGAATATACAAGTGAAATAATGCAATAAAAATATGTAATGTTATTCATTACCATAATATTGCACTCTCATCACTTTTCTGTCATCTGCAGTAAGTATTAGTGATTATTAGATACCAAAGGGTCAGATTTAATAAAATCCTATCCAGTGATACCTTATCCAAATATGTCCAGACCAGTATTTTTAGTGTTCATTGGTGAGAAATTGTTTGGACTTTTTTGAACAGTACATATAAATTCTTAGCCCTAATGCATATTTTCTTTAGAAACCATTTTTATTATCAAGCCATTAGCTCAAACCAAAAACTCTATTTTTTTTCCAATTAAACCAATTTGATTGCATAGTTATGTGGATTTGAAACAAACTTGGGTTATATTTATTTTGGATGCCAATTTATTATTTAAAAGCAAAAAAAAAGCATGGTTTGAAAAAAATAATGTTATTCAATTTGGACTGGTAATTTGGTAGCGAAACAAACAGATGGAAAATGACTGCTAGAGGAGAGTTGTAACTGCACAATTCAAGAAATAATAAAGCTTCTCATTGATAAAAGCCATAAGCTAGAAACTACTCTGGCAATTTGGGAATGGATAAGAATTTATTAAGTATTGTCATTGGGCATCTATTCATTACTAAAGCTTACAGTAGATGGAATATTTTCTTGAAATTATAAAACTACATAAAGATGTAAGTAAAGCTAAAGTTGTAACTAATTAATCATGTAATGGAAAATTACAATACAAAGGAATGTGCATTTTTTTATATTTTTGGCTTTCTTCTATTTTGCTTTTTCTAGTTATATTTGTTTATTTTTTTGTAATGAATATTGTCATTCTTAATAGCAAAATATTATTTAAAATTTTTATGTGAGACAATATGCATAATATATTCTTGCATCATCTGTTTAAAATTTTATAAATAGATGGATTGTTGATGATATGACCTTCTCAAGTTGACATTGCATTTAATGTCAGCTGACAACTACAGTTAAATATTTTTTTATTTATAATAATTGATGCCCAGTATTTTTTTATTAAATTGCATTTTAGATCACTGCAAAATGAAAAGTTATCTTACTTTAACTAAAGTGGTAGAAAATACCATAGTATGATCTCCAAAGTTGAACAGAAATGTATTTTAATTATGTATGTTGTTGTTTCAAGAAATTTATTTAACACAAACAATGGGTTACAGGATTTATAGGTTGTAATTTTTCCTATGTTTTTTGCCATTGATGTGTAGTTTTCCAGATTTTTGAACAGTTATTTTAGTGATAGCACTTGTGTTATTTTTGTTACATGATGTAGTGTTCTTCTGAGCAGTTGGGGCATAGTGCAATGCTGTTGTGAGTGTTGCTGGGACAGTTTGTCTGTTGTTCTCTGTTAGTGCAGGTGTGTGGGAATAACCTGAATGTAAATGAATGGATTGATTGTATCATTGGTGTAGGGCTGGGATTTCAAAAAGCTTCTAGGTGCCTTCTAGGATGGTGTGGGATGTGAGTGTTTCATCCCTTTTCTTGATGTCTGTAATTAGGTTGATGAAGATGCATTTGGCTTTACTGGGTGTTCTCTCCATGGTTAGTTTGCAATGGACTAACCATATGGAGAAAGTAAGCAATGTAGAGCATTTGATACAGGCATAGGTTTTAATGCCCAAGTATTGTTGGATTGAGGTGATCATATTACAGTTAATTTTGGAGTTTGTGGGGGGGGGTTGCCTGATATTGTTGAAATAGGGGTATATGTTACTATATGATCGATTGTTTCATCTTCTCATCCACAGAGTTGTCAAAGGGGATCAATGTTGTTGAATCCCCTTTTGCTAACCAAGAACCACTTTGTGGGATGCATGTCTTGGTTCATCTTTATGATAAAGTCTAAATATTTTGCTTCCAGGCTCCAGTATTTATACTGAGAAATGATTTTCTTGTTTGTTGTTTTTAATTTACAGTTTGAGTTTGCAGATGCTGTAGTTTATATGCATCCCAGTATTTAAGTTTGTGGGTATAAGAGTTTGAGGGAGAGACAGCAAGATTTTGGGTAAAGGTGATTAATGATGCAATCCAGTCCTGTTTGGGAGGAGGTGGCCAGTCAGTGGGTTCCATGAAGAATTGGAAGCCATTGAAGGTTTCTGTTAGTTTGTACATGAGGTTGTGGCTTTTTTGGAGGAAGAATGCTGTTGTGGAGTGGAGAGCTAGCCCATTCAGCCAGTGGGGCTGCACATAACCTTTAAAACTGATGGCAACTGACTTCCCACCCCAGAAAACTCTGGAGCATAGAGTGTTGATAATGACATTTAGCATGTCCTTAATTTATTCTATGACATATAGACCTCCTTAAATTGTTTTCTGAAAACTTCAGTTTATTAAAAATGTTGCTAACTTCTACTGAGATTACTGTAGACATCTTTTTTAACTGTAACTAAGAAATGATTCTATCTCACAGAAAGATTCAGTATTTATTTTATGATAAGCAAAACTGATCAGTTCTAGTCCTGACAAAGAACTTCCCTTACAATGTTTTAAAAAAATATTAAAATAGAAATATATAGAGAAAGAAAATTTTTAAGAACAGTTTAATAGAGAAAGTGTAGCAGAGATCATAACTTTGAATTTTACTTTTGTAAATATCTTTTTATTGTAAAAAACGGCTTTAAATTTATTTATTTTGTTTTAATATTATAGTTTTTAAAATTATCATAGGTGAACAATTGTAAATAATATTTTCATTTAAAAACGTTATATAAAGATATTCTATAATCAGTAAATAGAATCAATATTTATATAACTGACAGATATTTTGCGCTATTTTGTAATTTTGAAATTATTCGTAGACAAATAAAAAAAGAATTTGGAAATATATGACATTAAGCTTACTTTACAGACTGAAACAAAAGTAAAACGTTTTATGCCTGTTCTATAGCTAATATGTGTTATTATATGTTCTATGTTTCATTATAATAACAATATATAATTATTAAAAATAATCAGTTGGATGGAAACTAATCTAGTTATTATGTTTTAAGATCTGTTTTATTTACATTCATATTTATTATCTTAGTAATTTTTGAAGTCTTACAAAGAAGTCTTTATTTAGGCTTGTAAATCTTTGTAATTGGAATCTATAATTATTTTTTCTATTTAATTAATCTCTTTAGTCGCATAGTGTAAGAAAGCAACCGATTTTTTTCTGAATTCATCAATCTACTAAGGTTTTTTTTTTTCCAAAGTGCTTTTTGGAAGAATAATTTGCAATTATAATATTTATTACAGTTTTTAAAATATTTTAAATCTGATAAATGAAAGAGTGACTCTCGTCTAAATAACCGTAGCATCACTCGATTTTTAAATCTAAATATACACTCGTCAAAACAACACAATACGATAAATATTTTTATTAATAGGTTTCAAATATATTACATCATTACATCCATCCTTTACTTTCAATAGCTATTTTATATATAGAGTAAGTAAAAAACAAACTCTTAACAAGCTTCAAAAATACCCTCAACCCCAGACCGCAGTTTCTGCATCTAGCGTCATCAGTGAGGTATTTTAATAATAATAAAAAAAAAAAATTGGAACAAAATCATTTTAAATATTGAAGTTTAATCAAAGTTACAACCGAGGTCTATTAAGTTTTATAACATTCTCCCAGTAGATTGAGTAAATTATTTGTTAACGGATTACCTATATAATATATATTATAAAACTATTTATCTAAAACTATAAAAAATTTCTGATATTTCAATCACAACATTTGATTAAAAAAACTCAATGAATTGCTTGCTAAAAATTATCACATAAGTAAATACTAAAGTGAATATTATTTACTTTCCTCTTAAAACATAGATAAAATTTTACAAAGAACGTAGATCAATAATGTTAACAGTATTAAATGTTTATGAGATATGTAATTAATGGAATAATTATATATGTTGGATGTAATAAGCAAAGTCAGACAGAATTTCGAGTGAAAATTATGGATTTAATTGTTAACAATGAATGTTACGGTCTTTCTGTTGGCCACAGAATTTACACAAATTTATGTTACACACATTATATTAATATTACAAGAAACTAAATATTCAGCTATGTAATTACCAGTATTCTAAAATTTTAAAAGAAAGTTATTCATATACATAAGTGAATGGGTTTTTTTTAATTTACTACTAATACTAGTTTTAAAATATATTTTTCTGATAAACAATGAAATACATTACGTTAAGGATTATAACTTAATAGACAAAATTACCAATATGTATTATATTGGCAAATTAGCAAATAAAAAAATGAAACAAATGTTTTTTCTGAGCTCAACAAAAACAAATTAATTCATCTAACCAATATTTATATATGTAGCATATGTCATGCAATTACAATAGTTCTAGTAAATTTTCCAAGCTACACATGACTGCAAAAATGTGACTTGATAAAGTTTGGTCTCTAATTTTTATTTTTTCTACTTTATTATAAAAAAGCTGATTGTAATTTTCGAGATATAGGACTAAAGCAGAAATGATATCTCAGAAACCATGATCAGTATTAGAAAAATTGTTATTATTATATTAGGGAATACCCCTCCCCTTACGTTGTTAAGTTTGAGATATAATAATTGATATAATTCGTTTAAGGTATGTTTGAAATATTGGGCATTAAAAAAGGAAGTGTTTGAGTGTTTTCTCAGGACCTCTGTCTGATAGCAAAAAAAACAGGTATCATCTATGTTTACAAAAAAATGATTTCTTTAGAGAAAACTTTTTGTAAACAAAGCTTAGATATTACTTGTATTTGGATTCCAAATAGCAAAATTTGAATTTTTGTATTGTCTGTTTGTTGGCGAATGCAAGTATAGACGGTGGAGGTTTAATAATCTCATTTTTCCGAACTATTCCATAGACATTCCCATAATTAATTTTATTAGTAAAAAACATCTGATCAAGTGTTGAATATTTTACAATGTTGGAGGTTAGTGCATTAATTAATAAATTTTTATTGGAAAGTGTTGTATTTGAAGGCTTGATAGTGATGAAATTTTGAGCATCAGAATATATGTTTATAACCATGATAATATCATTGACCATTACTACTATTATTATTATTTTATTTAAAATATAAAAAATATAATTTTTCAGAATATCATAACAAACTTAAAAACAATAGTTTTGTGTTACTTATTATTAGTCACAATTAAATTATTTTATTTTTTGACATAAAAATATTTTTTAGAAATATCAATTTACTATCATAATTATTTTCAATATCTTTATTAAAAAAAGAACGTTTACTTTTAAAATAATATCGAAATTAATAGATTCAACATTTGTATACAGTATTTTTTTTTATTTTCTATTGTTTAAATGAGGAATACCTTTTCTCATCAATCATTTTTAAATCTCTTTGTCAGTTGTTATACTTCTCTTTTATAAATCCTTATATTTATTATGAAGTTTCACATTTAATTTATTATTCTACCAAGCAAAAAATACTTTATAATTTTATTTAATCAAATCATTAATAATAAGACCATTTTCTGAAATCCAATAATGATTAATTTTTAGTGAAGACAAGAATATATTAACTTGTATCTAAAACACACTCCCTAAGAGAGTTTCACAAAACAACATTAGAATATGAACTACTTTTTAAATATAATTATTATTATATTATAAAACACATCAGTCTATGATTTGAACCTGCAATATGTGCTTATATGTGCTTACAAAATATAAAATTTTCTTGTATTTGACTTCTAATTATAATGTAATCATATATTAAATAAAATTGAGCATGAATACATCTTGTTTTTATATGGCATTTTGTTTATAACTGGGTGTTTGTGATAGTCAGCACTATATAAAACATTCAATAGAAGCAAACCATTTGACTTTACAATGCTTAGGCTATTATTTCCTACAAATTATGGAAACACTTTATTACTTGAACTAATAGATGCATTAAAGTTTCTATGAAAATAAAGAAATCTTTTAATGATACTTGTGTAACTGCAAAAAATATAAATATTCCTTGTTCTTGATTAGTTTAGATTTTTATAACACACATAGAAAGCAACATATTGACCTGAAAAATGGTAACACAATTCTATTAAATCCAGCAACAAAATGATATTATATGATAATAATATTTTAAATAGATAATGGAATATTTTGATTATCTTTTGAGTAATGATACAAGAATTGAAATGATGGTTTTCAATAATATATTCTTTTTATCTATTCATTTAAATTACCACAAAGATAGTCAGCTTATCAAAGTCAAATAATCTTTTGATCATCTTAAAAACAGCAAAGCTGCAAGTCCTGATGAAATATCTGGGAAAAATTTTAAATGATTATGCTGATGTATTAGCTATAAAAATATTGAAAGTGTAAGAATATCTAGAGTGTGAAGATATGTCAAATGATATTAAAAATGCCTCTGTTATTCCAGTTTTTAAATATAAATGTAATATATAAGTTTCAAGTAAGATTATAAAATGTCAATATGATTATTACCAATAAAGTATTTTCAAAGATTTTGTTGATTAGGTTGCTTCTAGTTATGAATGATTGTTTAGGAAAGATTGAATGTAGTTCTAAAGAATCAAAAAATACTCTAGTTGTGATTATTTGATGCCAAACTAATACACAAAAATCTTGGAAATGAAAAATGATTTATATATGTCATGTTTATTGATTTAGTTAAAGCTTTTGATTCAATTTATTGAATACACCTGTGATATTGTTTAAAAATAGTTATATATCTACTAAAGCTTATTTATATTATACAGCTTTTAAATAATGGAGAGAAAATATTATTACTATAGATGAAAAATCTAAGGCATTTAAAATGAAATATGGTGTTAAACAAGAATATATACTTTCTCCAAAATTGATTTTGATTTGCTTAATTGGGAACTTTAGAAATGTTTATAGGCAGCTTAATGGTACATATTTGAGAATGGAATTTTTACTTTGAATGATTAAAAGAAAAAAAATCAAGAACTTCTTTTTGGATTCCGCATTCACAATATGCTGATGGCTATGCTATTTTTCTCATTTCAGAAGATGATGAACAACAGTTACTTAATGTACTGAATGTAACATCTAATGATTTTCGTTTAGTAATTAATGTTTAAAAATTGTTTCTATCAATCAACAATAAATTCTGCAAGTTTTACCTTAAAGTGTTATCAGTTTAATAATATAGGTCAATTAAAATAATTTGGTAGTTTTTGAAGTAGAAAGATAGGTTGGATACTGAGATGGAATACAGATACCCATTGCACTGCTCCTGCTTTTTACAAATGTTTGCAACAGTAGAATAATTACTGCAACCAAATTAATTATATAGAAAGCTTTATTGTAAAAAAATAGGAATTAGACAACTTACTGACATAATATGAATGCATTTTAAGTTTTCCATTTAACCATGTTCTATGAAATTTTAAAAACATAATGGCAAAATCATAAGACCAATCCACAAGTTTTTTTTCTTTCTGGATGTTATAATATGGGGTCCATTATTGCAAAGTCACATCCTGATTGGATTATATATATATATATCAAAAATCAAAACTACCCCAAATCTAAAATTAAACCAGACCAGCATAAAAATAATATTAAAACACTACCTAAGGTTTCACTGCTACAAGCAAACTTCTCAAGTGTAAAGAACTACAAAAAACTACACATTGTAGCAGTGAAACCTTAGGTAGTGTTTTAATATTATTTTTATGCTGGTCTGGTTTAATTTTAGATTTGGGGTAGTTTTGATTTTATATTGACTAGTTTAGTTTTATGCTTGTAATGTTTATATATATATATATGATAAACAAAAATGCAAGTTAAAAAACTTGCTAACGCTTGTATTTATGTCCACAGATGGCGTCCTACCAAAAACACCTATCAAGCGTATTTTTCGTTTACATAAACGTCAGAGTAGTTAGTAGTTAGAGATAGTGAATACTAACTACTCTGACGTTTATGTAAACGAAAAATACGCTTGATAGGTGTTTTTGGTAGGACGCCATCTGTGGACATATATATATGCTAACAGAGTGCTTTGTATTAAATTTGAGCCTGTTTTTAAAAGTAGATAGAATTTATTTTATAAAGATTATCAAAAAGACAATCTAAAGAAGTATAATGTTTATTGTTTTCATTAGAAAGATGTCAGAGTATAAAATATAGTAAACAGTTACAATTAGACATCATGGTAAAATAGGTGAAAAAATAAAGTGTTCTGACGAAAACGTTAAATTCGGCATCACAAAATATCAATTAAACAAAATATTCCACCATGTTCTAAATGTGGTTATATTGATGTTTTACAAATTCATGATTATACTCATTGCAAAATTCACCTCTACTATATCAGTATTATTATTATTCATCTTTTTGCCTTAAAGTTTTAATAACTATATCTGTTTTCTAAAAGCTGATGATGATGATGATGATGATGACAAGTAAAAAAGGATGTACAATTAATTCTGAGATCTGTGTATAACTAATATAATCTTTTTCAACAAAGAAACCGGCTCATTACTTTAATTAAAAATAATAATATGGGGATAGTAATATTTGTCATCATAAGAAGTGACAAATACTAGTTGAGTTATTATATTTCAAAAATTCTACACCTTTTCTTAATTAATTTTAGTAGCATTTATTTTTATAATGAATATAAATATTTAAACAATTAATGCATTTTGCTAACCATAATTTTTATATGAATTGCATAATTTTAAAAAACTCAGAAAATTTTCAGATAGACGGTTTATTTAAAAGTATTTAATTATTTATAAATACACACTTTTGTAATTACTTTTTAATTGCAAATTAAGCTTTAATTTGATATATGAAGTTATGTTGTCAGGAGATGTATAACATTATAAACTAAGAAACTAGGAGATATATAAATGACATAATATTTCTATGATTGATGGTTGTGTGAAAACAAAAATAAAATACTTTTAACTTATTTTTAACAAATAAAAATTAAAGAAAGAGTTGAGTTTTTAAATGTAGTGGGGGATTATATAATAATTATCTCATGCAGCATACAACTCATTCTATATACATTTCCCCCACTAAATTAAATTTTGGAGTGATGATAAGCAAACCATATAAATTAATTTAGTGTATTTTTAGGCTTATTTGCTATAATTACAAATTGCCTAATTTATTATATTCCATGTTTCTTATGATAGTTATATATTACTTTAATTGTATTATCAAACATCAGCTAATTAATTATTCTTTCAACAAAGTGTGGGATATTCAACTTATTCATATAATGGTATAGTATTAATTAAATTTAAAGATAAAATATATATAATTTTATAAATTTCAACACTATAATGCATTAAACTTAAGTTTACACTTTTTTCAAGCACCATCTAAATACAAATATATTTTAAATTAATACCATTAAACTCACCATGTTTTAAATATTAACGAAATATAACTAAATCAACATTTAAAATGTATAAGTAACTTTTTATATAAGTGATTTTTCATTTAAATACAATTTTTGATAAAACAAAATTATTTTTAGCATTATTACTATTCTAGTTCTATTTAGACAGTAATAATCCCTATTCACTTGCTGTTTACTATAATATTAAATCAGTGATGTTAAAGCGATGACACTAGATGATAACTATCGTTCCAGCGGCAAGAAAACGATTTTGAGAAAATAATTTCGAAAATAAAACAATCGTTCTTATTTTCTCAAAATAACTGGAATAAGAGTATTATCACATTTAATTATTACAGTACTGCATAAGTGAGGAGAAGTTACTACCTTTTAAACACACTTAAAATATGACATTGTACTAGTAAAATTCATTGATCATTACCTTATTATTATTAAAAATATCTTTAGCAATAAGGAAAATATATTAAAAAATTATTTTGAGAAATAATATTTTTAAAAAATTTATACCAAATGCAGATAATTCGGTTTTATGCCCAACAAGTTCTCATAGTGATGAAGTTATAGAAGATGTTTATATGGATGTACAAAAGGCTTTTGATCAGAGTAAAGAACATTTTAAAATTGTTATGGAAGACTTTAATGCTAGAATTGGTAAACAAATGAAATATGAAATTGCTGTAGGTAATTTTGGTTATGGTAATAGAAATGAGAGAGGACATAGACTTGTGGAGTTTGCAGAAAAAGAAAAACTTTATATTATGAATTCTTTTTTTGAGAAAAATGTTAAAAGGAAATGGACATGGAAGCATCCAAATGAAGGTATGGCAGAATTGGATTATATTTTGACTAACAGAAAATACATATTTCAAGATTGTAATGTTCTTAATAAATTTAACACAGGAATTGATCATCGATTAGTAAGATGTAAGATACATGTTAATGCAAAACTAGAGAGACAAAAATTATTAAGAAAAACAATATTTACAGTTGATATTCCTAATCTTCAGAAACATTCTAATGAATTTAAATTAGAACTTACAAATCGGTTTCAAGTATTAGTAGATTTTGAACATAATTGAGATTTGAATGATATTAATAAAAAAATAAGCAATACACTTTTAAAAACTGCAACAAAGATAGCTGGTAGAAAAAAGCAGCAATTGACCAATAAAATTTCTACTGAGACTAGAGAATTTATGAAGAAAAGAAGGAATATGAGGATATACAACAATGATGCATTAAAAAGGATTGAATATCTCGAATTTTGTAAAATAGTGCAGAAAAGAGTTGAAAATGATATAAGAAAGTATAATTGTGAACTAGCAAGGAAAGCTGTAGAAGAGAATAAAAGTATAAAGAGTGTAAAACAACATTTTGGTATTGGTAGGAAATTTATATCTGCAATAAGAAAAAAGATGGCATTATTACTAAAAAGAGAGATGACATCATAAAATGTGTAGAAGACTTCTATCAAGAATTATATAGTAATAAAGAACAAGTGCCTCCTATACATATTATATCTTTCGAATTGCCCAGAATTTTGAATGAGAAAGTGAGACATGCAATTAAATTTATGAAGAAAGGGAAGGCTTCGGGTAATGATGGAATTGTAATTGATATATTAAAAGAAGCAGGTGAAAAAATAAAATTTTTTTTAGCAAAGTTATATACCAAATGTCTAAATGATAAAGATGTACCAGATGATTGGAATAATGCAGTATTAATATTAATATTTAAAAAAAGATGATAAAGAAGATATTAGAAATTACAGATCTATCAGTTTTATACAAAATTTTTACTAAGATAATTACAACTCATCTACAGAAAACACTGGATTTCCACCAACCAAGAGAACAAGCTGGATTTAAAAGTGGTTTTAGTACAGTAGATCATATCCAGGTATTGAGAGAAGTTATAGAAAGGACAAATGAATATGAGTTGCCATTATGCTTTGGATTTGTAGATTATGAAAAGGCATTTGATTCTATAAACATTTTTTCAGTGATTAAAGCATTGGATCATCAAGGTATAGATCCAGGATATTGTCATATTTTGAAGAATATTTATAAAAATGCAACAGCAACAATTAGATTACATAATGATAATAGGAAAATCAACATTGAAAAAGGTGTAAGGCAGGGTGACTCTATATCTCCAAAACTTTTTACAGCAGTGCTGCAAGAAGTATTTTGTGGATTAAAATGGGAAGCTAAAGGAGTGAAAGTAAATGGAGATTATTTAAGTCATTTAGATTTTGCAGATGATGTAGTTGTTTTTTTTGCAAATAATGCTTTAGAGCTGCAGGAAATGTTGCAGGAGTTATCAGATGAAAGTAGGAAAGTAGGACTAAAGATAAATGTTAAAAAGACTAAAGTAATGTTTAATGGATTTTCTCAAAATATGAAAATAAAGATTGATTATGATGAGTTAGAAGAAGTTAACAGTTACAAATACCTTGGTCAGATTATTAATACAGATGGAAATATAATGGATGAAATTAATCATAGAATTAAACTTGGTTGGGGTGCTTTTGGTAGAAATAACTTGATACTAAAAGGAAATATGCCTATGTGTTTGAAAAGGAAGGTTTTTAATAAATGTGTTTTACCAGTTCTTACTTATGGATCTGAGACTTGGACACTTAATAGAAGAGCAATACAGAGACTTCAGATCACTCAAAGAAGTATGGAGAGATGCATGTTGGGAGTAACAAGAAGGGATCAAAAACGCAATGTATGGGTAAGAGAACAAACAGGTGTTACTGACCTCATTGAAAAAATTAAAAGACTGAAGTGGAGTTGGGCTGGACATATTGTTAGAAGAGATGATAACAGATGGACAATTGAAATTTTAAACTGGATTCCAAGAGATTGTAAAAGACCCAGAAAGAGACCACATGTGAGATGGATGGAGGAAAATAAGAAAGTGTGCAGGGGTGATGTGGAGAAGAGAAGCTAAAGATAGGAAAAGATGGATTGAACTTGGAGAGACCTTCATCCTGCAGTGGATTGATAATGGTTGATGATGATGATAGAAAAATACACATATCACAGTATAAAGTTTTCAGAAATTTTCACTAGGGGGTGAATCAGTGGAAAAATGAACTAATTTGTATGAAAATTAAGTACCGTTAAACAACAAATATTTAGATAAATATTGCCATTTTAACAAAGAACTTTATAAATTCAATCCTATGGTAATGTTTAATTAATTTCTTATAATTATTTGAACTCACATTTCAATCACTGAACATTATTGTTAAAATATAGTATGGTAAATTATCGAGAAAAATATTTATAATCAGATAACATAAATATAATAGAAAACTCTGTAATAACTTTATATTATTATTATTGTCATAAATGTTATAATGATCCAAAAGAAAGTGAAGATCGAATCTAACTGCAATCTGCACTACAAGGATGCCATCTAGGCATTTGAACCTAAAAAAATTTATATAGTAGGCAGATACGTAAGTTAAGATCCCACTTTATTTTATATTTAGACCGTTAGCCCAATGTCACTAGCTCATGGAGATGCAGAGATAATAAATAACTTGATTAATTTGTATCTTAAATATATATACAAAAAATAAAAGCCACTGCCAGTAATTTATACACAAACAATATTTATTTACGCACATATATAATTTTGAATCATTTTAAATTTTAAGGAACAACATTATTATTTTTTTTTTTTAGATTTTAATATTCTGTTAATTTAACTTATTATTTTAAAAATTTAAATCATCTACACAGATGAATTTATATTTATTTAAGATTGTTGAGTATGAATAAACTACATAGATCTGCATTTGAAAAGAAAATATTTTGTCCATTATTTAACCTTAGGCCAAAAGTTCACAATCAAACCGGCATCAATCCATCTGATATATTGACGTATTCAATGTAGCATGATATGACAGCAATTACCATACTGTCCAGGAAGGTACCTCTGAGCAGCATGGTTAAAGAAGACATTGACTCTTGTCCAATACAGGAATGTCACATCTGTATGGCAAGAAGAACAATAAAAAAAACTCCATAGGAAGGGACCGCGTGTTTCCATCTTACCATCCCTTCCATAGGCAAAAAGGGTTTGTGCAGCATGCAAATCGATTCTTCCCATAGAAAATCTCATACTACATCTACTAACTACACCAATATATCCAATCCATTGGCCTAATTCAACTACAAAACGAATAACCTAAGATTACTCTCCCTTAATATAACTTTACAAATCTATATAGCCATTCACGCCCAACTTAAATTTAACATTTAGATACATTTCGCACAGATGAATTTTATAAAATTTGTTTTATAATGTTGAGTATAGATCGGCTGCATAGATTCCATGGTTAAAAAAACATTCCAAAATAAACATAACCGATCAAAATACAAAGTCATTGATAACGTCAATTGCAGAGAGAATACACGAAACCCAATGGCATTCATCATAAGATGCCACATTGACATCGATGACTTATATATTCTAATCAAATATGAAAACCACTACATAATTAACCACTAACGAATCCATGCAATGTCCATACCCAACTTAAATTTCATGCATTTAAACAATTTATACAAAAATATTAATAAGAAATGAAAATGATTTTAGCAAACTTAACTATGTAAAATTTAAACATCAATAATCAATTTGAAAATCAAATAAGAGTTCATTTTAGACTTTAGATTAGCTGAATCTTTAAAAAAAAAATTGACGAAAGTTCTTAATTACTTTTTTTTTGTTAATTTGTAAAGTTCATAGCTCATGGTAGAAGAGTCCAGGTTCCTGTTTTTAATTCTCATGGCATCTCCATTTGAAAACCGATCTGATGTTCTGGAGGTAACCTTAGCTGGTTTCATTTCGGAATTACAGTCATTTCATTTTTTTTTTCAAAAAGAGAGTGTGATATGTGCGTCCTGTCACACATCTCAAACACAAAAAAGCTGGAACTCTCTGGAAACTCTATACTTTTCTTTTTATAGTAAATCGTCACAGATTGAACCAACAAAGATGTCACTAATCCATCATTTTCATTAAGGTCCGGGCAGAGGCTTGGTGCTTCCATTGGTCAAGCTAAATTCTCTTTATTTTCTTATCTATCTTTCATCAGACTTTTTAATTACAGTATATAAAAACCCCAAGGGCTAGTTTGCTTTTCAATTACTTTATAAAACAACCATTTCCATTTACAAAAATATTTTATCTTTAAATCTTGTTGTTTTTTTTAATAACAAAGTACGTTCAAATATTTTTATTTATTAAAAAAAAATTGTTTTAAAGTTTTCCATCTGTGCGAATATATATACGTTTAACAAACATTTTAATTTTAGTGTTTAGTTTTTTTAATACATTTATTTTTATTTGCGAACTTAAGTTTTTATTTCAAATTAATGTAACGGCATATTTATATCGTTACAATGTTTATATATATATATATAAAATTGAAAATTTTCATGGTCAATAAGTATAAATAATTAAAATTATAACAGGATTTTTCTTGTATTAATTTAGATAAACTTCACATATGATGTATCCAAGCAAACATTCAATTAAAATGTAGCATTTCAAACTGATTATAAAACAAAAATGATTTTAATTTCACCACATTATTCTGCATCTTTATTGTAATTATATATATATATATATATTCTGCATCTTTATTGTAATTATATATATATATATATAAAGAGAAAAAAAAGAAAATAATCAATTTTTAACCCTAGATGAAGAAATGTACTAAGAAATGATAATAACTATTTAGTACAACAGGTAAATAGTTATACTGGATAAATATTATCCAGTGTGTCTATAACTACTTATTTATACTTGCTTAATAATGATATTATTTAGGAAGTCATTGCTAAGGAATTTATCAATAAGTAGTAATAGTTGTACTGAGTAGTTATAAATAATTATTATCAATATTTTGGATGAGTAATTCTTAGCACTTCAATATTGCATTTTTCAATTAGAATCACAATTGTGGCACTAAACCATTTACCAAATACAAATGCAATTTACTTTTTAGTTAAATCTTGCAACTTATTATAATGTTTATCTATTTTAAGCAAGCTATAAAAATTATTAATATTTATATATATGCTTAAGGCTAAATAGGTTAAGTTGACCTGTTTAATGGGGTTTATTTTAACTTCTTTGAATTAATACTATCATTTTCTTTAGTCAATGTGCAATATTTAGTCTTTATATAAACATTATATACCATAGACCTTTAGTGTATAAAATAAGTTGGTTTGATTACAGATCGAGATTGTTGATTATTACTGATATTGACATTGTTTATTTACATTTGTAAACCTATCTAGCTTTGAACATTATTAGCCTTATTATCTAAGTTATACATTGTTTCATTGGTATTTGAAAGTTATAATTTAATATTTATTAGACTGCTTTCAGAACATGTTATATTTGCCTGTTTAATGATGTTTATTTAAACTTTTTTGAATTAATAATCTCACTCTGTTTAGTCAAGTTGCAATCTTTACTGACTATATAAAAATATTGAACCATAGATAAAGTTGGGTATTGTATAAAAGAGGTTGCCATGACAACAGATTATGAGATTGTGATTATTTATTATTATTGATATTGTTTAAGTGTTGACTGCTTTCATGTATTTATATATAATATTCAAAAATAATTAATAAAGTTACAATTAGATATCAGAAATTATAATGTAAAGATACAGCAGTGCTGTTTTCATTGCTGCTAAATATTGAACACGAATAATAAAACATGTATTAGCACTTTAAAATTTATACATAGTAAATTGCCTGTTTGTGAATTTGCAAACTGCATAAAGCCACCAAAGAGTCATCTGGAGTGACATTTTTTTAAAATTGTCAAAAGATGCAATGTCTCAGATGTTTTGTTTGACAATACAGGTAATATATACCTGTATTGTCAAACAAAAAGGAAAATAAAATAAAAATAAAATATGTTGATTTTATATAAATATGTGTGTTCCTTTTCAACGTAAGCCTAATTAATAGAAAATAAATTTAACTTGAAACTAATTATAGATGTCCAATTTTATATACTTTTTAAAAATTTACAATTAAACTCATAGATATTATTGAACAGAGAAATAAAAATAAATTCATTAATAAAATAAATTTTATTGATTTGGAGCTAGTGTCTGCATACAATTTTAAATGTACTGAAATGTTTGTATCATTATATATATATATAAAATAAAACGATCGTAAATAATCCATTTCAAAGCAAAAAACTTTCCAATACTCTTGTATAACAAAATATCAAGATTATTTACATCATTCGCCAATATTCTACGCAAATCCTGCTATGTAAAGAAAGACCCGAAGATTTTCTATTATGTTTTATTATCTATCCATAAATAAACAAATATCCATTTACTTCGATAATTAAAATGTCAGCATTAAAATATATCTGATTATGCAAAACTAATTTTAATCTATCTTAAAAATCTTCAGCCATTTAAACGGTTTTTTTATTTGAATTAGAAACCCAAGTCAAGAATATAGTAAATGAATGAGCTAATTCCTATACCAACAATTCGAAATTATAAATATATAAATTAAAATAATTTTAGATTTACGCTCATATTTTGTTTTGTCTAAAAATATTTCATACTTTTTTTTACCTTTTAAATTTGTTTTTAACCTTAATCCATGATGTTAAGTTAACAGTTTTTGTAAATATATTTTATTTTGAAATATATTGAAAGCTTTTTTAAAAAACTATTAAAAATATCCTTTTTTTTTATTTTTTGTAATCATTTCCAGCAAGGTGAAAGAAATTTCTGTTTTGAGTTTGAATAATTACTGGTTGAAGACCTTAAAAAAATCTATCAAAAAATTTGCACTTTTTATACCTTAACTGCTTTATTTGTAATACACGTATATTTTATAAAAATAATAAATTATAACATTGAATTATTTCTCACGTTAATTCTGCTTTCAAGAGTAATAATTTAGAATTGTACGTGATTTAGCTATATAAAATTAACAATCTATTTGGGGACAATATTTTTATTTATTTAAACATCTAAAGTTTTCCTTTTAATCTGACAGTTAAAGAATAATGCTGCTTTGAATCTAAAATGACTGGATTAATTTTACATCCAGATGCTAACATATATATATAATTAAATGAACGTTCTCACCGGCAAAAGATATTTTATAAAACATTTTTTTCCGGAACAACCACGTTTAATAAAATAATATTAATGTAAATATACCGGACGTTTTCACTACATAACCCCTCAAGCATTAATAATTACGTAGTTGTAGTAGAGACAATTGTACCACATGGTTATAACATCATCCACTTGTTGAAAATTTGAAGTGAATTTGGCATTATTTTTTAAATTCATATGTGTGAGGAAATTTGTCCAAATAGTTGACAATTTCATTACATTTGTTAATGCAATTTGCGTATTTAAATATTTCTATAGCCGCCCTAAATACTCCTTGGTCATAATTATGTGAAAATGATTTTAGTATTTGAGAAATGTAATAATGACCGGTGTTGAAAGCATGGAGAGAAAGAGCTGAAGATGTTGATATTTTCTTCATTGCATTAATGTGCTCGTTTCTTCTATTACTTATGCATCGATTGTTCATTCCTACATAAGATCTCATATACTCCTTGGGCTTCTAGAAGAATAGATTTGATCAAAATGTTATTAATTTTTTTCTCAATACAAATTGCTGTTTTTTATGTCATAGCATCTACTTTTACATATATCTAATATTTAGTTAATATTAAGAATACTAAAGCTATTTAATCTTCATAAAAGTCTAAGCGCCATAAAAATTATAATTCAAGTTAGGGATGTATATTATATGTGGGGAGTTTAAAAAAAAAGTGGGTCATAATGAGAATAAAATAAGAAATGAGAGTAACTTTGATAGTTAGTTCCTGAAACATATTCAGATATCTTAAATAGTGATCATTCAACGTAACTATCAGATATCTTAAATAGTGATCATTCAACGTAACTATTATTAATTTTCATTAATCGTCAAGAAATCTTATGATCAATTTTATAAGATCTTGAATATATCAAAAAATATACTTTTAATTTTGTTAAAAAGATTCTCAATGAAACTAATTTTTTTTTTATCTAAATGGCTTAAGAATATGACACTGTTGAATAAATGGCGTTTTAATGTCTACTTTTTAAGGTCTTAACACTTAGTATACAGTTCTAAATTATATTTCAGAGAAAAACAATAAATAAATGGAAACGATTTACTATATAAAAAAGAATATTCATTGGTAGATTAATTTAATGAATAGATACATATCTTATCAATCTGTTAAAAAGATTTCTGAATGATACCTTAGATTTATAATTTGATATAGCCAGATGACAGTTAATTATATTATTGGCATTTACATATTGATATCTGATCACTGATTGGTATCAAATTTGATAAGAATTTAGACTTTTGAGTAAAACCCCAGTAACATTGAATAGTTTTAAATCTAATTTGCTGTTGTTAATAGAAATAGTCATAATAGTTATTTTTTTGAAATGGCTAGTTGTGACCTTGATATATATATATATATAAATTACTTAATATACAATACTTTAACTCAGAGATTAATTATTTAGCATACTTCCAAATAAAGAATATATAATTCTTTTTAATTACATTCGAATATCGGCCTTTCAAGCCAATTGTGCAAACACTTTGCGAGTGTTAAATAATAAATGAATACCTTCTGACCAATACAAGATATAGAATTTATGCAGGAATAAAAAGAATCTCTTATTCCTACGACTCAAATATTTATATATGAGCAAATCTAAAGTACTGGAACAGAAGGCGTGATGATAGAACGATAGAACGGTCACTTTAAATTACTATATACAATGTCTGAATGAATGACGCTGATGAAATTTTTTAGAATTTACTAAATGTCATTCCAACTGAAACTTAATCATATAAATAAATAAGCATTTATTTTTATAGCGTCTGTATACAATTGTAATTACATTCGAATATCGGCCTTTCAAGCCAATTGTGCAAATGCTTTGAGAGTGTTAAATAATAAATGAATACCCTCTGACAAATACAAGATATAGAATTTATGCAGGAATAAAAAGAATCTCTTATTCCTATGATTCAAATATTTATATATGAGCAAATCTGAAGTACTGGAACAGAAGGCGTGACGATAGAACGGTCACTTTAAATTACTATATACAATGTCTGAATGAATGATGCTGATGAAATTTTCTAGAATTTACTAAATGTCATATATATGATTAAGTTTCAGTTGGAATGACGTTTAGTAAATTCTAGAAAATTTCATCAGCGTCATTCATTCAGACATTGTATATAGTAATTTAAAATGACCGTTCTATCGTCACGCCTTCTGTTCCAGGACTTCAGATTTGCTCATATATAAATATTTGAGTCGTAGGAATAAGAGATTCTTTTTATTCCTGCATAAATTCTATATCTTGTATTGGTCAGAGGGTATTCATTTATTATTTAACACTCGCAAAGCGTTTGCACAATTGGCTTGAAAGGCGATATTCGAATGTAATTACAATTGTATACAGACACTATAAAAATAAATGCTTATTTATATATATATATAATTCTTTTTAATGTAATTTGAATCCCCTATATTTTTTTATTTTTAACAATATATTTATTTAACAATAATCCTAAAAAGTTGTGAATTATCTAGAATAAAATTAATTCTGAAGAAATTATCAATCACATTTTGTAAAATTAATATCCTAGTTAGACCGAAATAATATTGAACATGATGGGCATAAAATCTATTTTAATTCCTTAATGTACATTTGTGATTATTAGTACTCTTTAAGTGAGTTTTCAATTAGGTAATAAATATAAAATATATTGCTTATATGAGAAGGGAAAAGATTCTACTTGATATTTCAAAAAATATATATATTTCTTTTTGGACGTGATATTCGGTTGATTAATGTCAAAATTGTTCATTTTCCATTCTTACATTAAATCGAAATGATTGCTTTTTAAATAATAAAAATCTACCAGAAAAGTTGTTAGATAAAGATGAGTATTAGTTTATATAAAGTCATTTGAAAAAAAGTAAATAAACGATAAATAATAATCATTAATGTTTTATCTAACTGAAGGGTATTAAGAGTGATGAATACAGAAAATTTAATTCTTGTAGATCAAATTGTAATTATTTGTTTTTCGTATTAATGAAAACTGAGATTCCCATTAGTTTTCTTGCGCAAAATATTAAAAAGTATGTTTTTTTTCAGAATAACAAAAAAAAAAAAAAACGCTCAATTAAGCAATAAATTATATTACAAGCTTTTAAAACTTCTCTACCGTTTTTGCACTTAAAACTATAAAAATACGAATATCTGATATAGTAAAAAATTGTATTAGAGCATATAAGAATTACTGGTTGAGATTTCAATTGTAGATTTGATTGTTTTTTTTTTATTTGCATTCTCTAAAAGGGCTCATGGTTCGATAATATCAAATTGCACTACTACTCCTATCTGTTTAGCATTTTGTACATCATTTTATAGATATAAGCATTTATTGCAAACAATCTAAACATCAATATCTAGATTTTTAAAATATGCAGACTCTTTTTAAGAAGAATAAAGCCATAGCAGTAGAAAAGCACAAATCTTAAACATATGATTAAATTGGCATCCGTAACATTAATAAATTTACGTTTGTAAATGAGTCCTTTTTTAAATAACAAGAAGAGTGTTGAGTCTCATTAAGATATATGATCATCATTTATTTTTAATTTATTAATTTATTGCAGGGTAGATTTTCCCAATTAAATTTGCTTTTATTGATTTACAACTACTTTGTATATCAAATTTCCAAGTTTTTATCGCATACATTAATCTCTCATGTGACTTTTCTTTGTTTGTTTTACCCTACCTTGAATATTAATTCTCTAATTAAGCACATGTTCTTATTTCCTATTAGCATGTTTATTCCAGCCTCTTTTGTTATTTAATTCAAATATTTTATTTCTAATCTCTTATTATTAATCCTAACAGTTCATTGCAAAGTCTTTATTATTTATTGTTATTTTATTAAAAAAATACTTATTCGGAAGTTAAATTTATGGTATAACACACCTATATAAAATCTTTATTTAGACATGTGGACATCTAATTCTAAAATTAGTTTCAGCCATTGTCTTATAAATGTAATAATAATTTGACAAACAATTTATTTCATAAATTTTATTATTATTAGAATCTATTTTTGCTTAGTTTTATTTATTTATTTAAATTTGTCTAATATATTAGTAACAATTTCTGAAGCTGAAAAGATTTGTAAACAACATTCTCAGCTGCAAACTTTAAATTATTTAAGTAATTTCCATTTATTTGAACTTTTTTGCATTATCTAGTTTATGTTTTAATTTTCTAGAAAGCCATATCTAATTTTCTAATCTACATTAAAAATAATTATTGTACTCCCATTAAAATTTAATAATTTAATTTAACCAAAATATTTATTGTCACAAATTACTTTTTTATTTGGGAATCAATTTACATATTTTAGCTCAATTTTATTTATTTGGATTTGTTTGATAGTTCTGCCAATACTCACAAATTGAAATTTTAAAAGTTACCCAATTATTAAAAAATAAATAAAATTATAATGAACTATGCCAAGACTGCTATTTGCTAATTGAGTATTAACAAAATAACTATTATCATTGATTAGTAAAATTTTTATAATATTCACTATATATATATATTCTATTTTTATTGTTAAAAAGAGGTTGCCTTGACAACAGTTTAAAATTATTGATTATTATTGAAATTAAGATTATCTAAGTGCTAACTTGTTTTTAATGATATATATATATGCAACTGTGGAGTTATTGTATTAAATGTGTAAAATATTTTATGTCAAACAAAGAAAAAATTGCTAGAGTAAAAATAATTTTCATAATTTAAGATTAGATTTCATTGATTATAAGTATTACGACATATATTGCAGCTTTTAACCTAGACCAAGCTTTTTAAGTTGCTCTTAAAAAGATTGGTAAATGTATAAGAGCCATAATTAATAAAAATATTTTTTGCTTCAAGTACAAAAAAAAATTAATTTATTCCTCTATCACTGTCTAAAAAAGATGGGCTTCATCTTAATGTATGTTAAGAAAACTGAAACACATAAAAAGATAATATAATCAATGTACTTCATTTAAAAAACAGAAAAAATATGATTTTTTTAAAATTACGTTATGTTACCTTGATTTTGATAATGATAATAATAATAATAAATAAAATAAATTATTATAATTAACGAACTAGAATTTAAACTAATAGATGTGATAGATTAAAATTACTACAAAGGAGTTTCCAAATATAAATAATTTCAGAAACATGCTTGTTGAATAATTTGTTTGCTCAGTGGTTCAAGAAATGTATTTAGAAATAATGCATATCCTACAACTTAATATCAAACACAATCATTTAAAGAAGTAAGATAGAATTCAAAATTAAAATATAATTGTGAAAATACATACAAAGTAAATATAACATATTTAATGTTTAAACACTGTAGTGTAGTATAAATTTTGACTTTTTATTGAATGGCAAGTAAAATACACTTTTTAAAAGCATAAAAAATATTACATCGATAGCACCATTTATATGTGTGCTTTTTAATCTCCATTAATATATTATAATAACTCGCCATGAATATGGGACTGTAGACTGTCCCGAAAGCGCTTGGCAGTAAAAATTTTGACAATTTATTAATAGCTTCATTAACTGTGCGCATAGCACATATATATATTAATATTTAAGAAGGTATTTTATATTTAATATCTTGATCTCTAATTATTTCATGGCTCTCTCATTTGGAAATCATTATTTTTTTATATTGACATTAAATTCTATTTTTCTAGTTCATGGATAAAATTATTATATATTTTTAAATAAAATATTTTTATTATTAAAGGAACAAATAATTAGACAAAAAAACTGAACTTTTAATAAAACTTTCATAAAACATTGGAAAGTTATTTGTTAGTTAAGTAGATGAAAATATGAAACGTTTTGCATATGTTCATGTAAACTCAATCAATAGTATTCACTATTTGTTTACAATGATTAAGCCATTTACTATATTTAGCATTATAATATGAATGTTTTACATTATGTAAGTTGTAAAATTAATCTTTCCACTCTGTCTGATACACCATCAATCTTCACAATGTTATTCTTCCATTTTTTATTTATAATGAATCCTACTCCACTTGTATTTTCAATATTTGTGCCTTTATAGTAGAGTATATGTCCACTTTTTAAATCAATTGTTTCTTCACCTTTTCTTCTAACTTCACAAAGCCCAATAATGTCTCATTTAATATAAGACAGTTCTTCTTCTAACTCTTGCAATCTTCCTTCACTTGAAAGTGATCTGCAGTTCTAAGTACCTAAATAAAAAGTCATCATCAAATGGCAGCCTGAGTCCACAATCAGGGGATTCTTAGCACCCTCTGCCTTCAGCCACCAACCGCTGCCTTGGTTGATGATTTTACAGCCTCCTGGGAATAAGGGCCATGATTTATTTTTGTCTGTCATGATTGTACATATTGAAAAAATATTCTTAAACTTGGAGGTAAAAAGCCAATAAACTCACCACTCTGGCTAAGGCGTGTTGGTGAGCAGCCCATCCATGATATACTATATGAATAATCATATAGTAATAACAGCTGCAAGACCAAGAACATATGGAGTGGACATTAGGAATTTGCCCTGCTCGGTTCCTTTAAGGCCTCCAAGAGGAATCAAATGGTCTCCTTTTAGTTAATAGCAAACTCCTTTCTATATATATTATAATATAAAATTTTAATTTGAAAAAAATTCCACAAATGGCAAGAAAATCAAAAAATTCCTCAAAACAACAGAATTTAACTCCACCCTGATAGGTACAGCTTTTTGATGTTATTATTTTTATGATAATGTTTAAAGAAAATGGGGTGAATAACCAAAACATGTTTTGCAAATTTATTACAATTCTAGATATTTTTTATACAATAATTTACAGAATATTTTTTTAAAATCAAAATATAAGTTATTAATAATTTATTTTGAATGGAAATACTTTATTTTCAAAAGTAGAACATTATATTAGTGGATTGTGCAAATCTGCTCTAAAGCTATTTAGAGACTTAGCTTTCTACATAAGCAATCTAATTCTAATATTGAGTATGAAATTATAGAAATTTTGTAAGAAATATTGAAAAAAAAAACTTTTAAAGCATATTTCATTAGATAGAAGAGAAATAAATAAATATCTGTTCTGATTTTCAAAAAAAAATACAAATAATGAAGATTCCATTGATTTTGTAAAATTAAAATAACATCCCTAGAAATGATGATATACAATCTTTTTGTTTTGATTACAATCTCATTTTTTAAATATTTATAGAAAGAAAATGTGAACATTTAAAATTTATTTCGGTAGTAAATAAAAATATCTATCAAATGAAGTCATATTTATTACTTTTTGATAAATAATAATAGTTTAATCTTAAATTTTATGTTGAACATGAGAACGAAGAAAATGATAAATTGCAAAGAAATGGCAGAGAGTTAAACATTAATGGTGTTATAATTGGTCAGACTAAAGTAATGAAAAAATATTAGCATTAATATTTCAAAGGCATTTATTGCTCAGTATGAATAAGTTATTTGAGATTTAAATCACATAAATATGATAGAACATAGAGAGTCTATGACAGAATACAGATTAAGAAATGTGCTTTATTATACATGCGTATATAATGTTATAGGTAGGAAAGGTTCAACTTAATCAATACACCCCATGAATTGCACAAAATTGAAATGGTAAAATAAAAGGCAAAGAACTTTATTAAAAAATACATATCACAAATGAGAGCTAAATTAAAATGGAACATAGGAAGATAATGATAAAATCTTTATTATTATTCAAAGATTTGGTCAAAAATGGCAATAAAACAGCAAAATTGAAAGATTCCAGTTTGATACCCAATTATAATAATATGGAAATAAGGAATTTAATATTTCAAACCAAAATAGTATATAATTAGGAATGAGAGAGAATAAGTAAGTTAGTTCTTTAAATCCTATATAAAAGTTGCTTACTTCAATACTCTTTAAATTCTATACATTATCATCATCATAGAAAAGTGGTCTTTTGCTTATATAATAAACAAATATAGAACAAGAAGTTTTCTCAGTTATGTGTTTAACATTACTGATAGTTAATAATATAATAGGCTGACTTTTGAAATGGTACCTTAAAACTAACTAAATCAAACTCATAACATAAACCTAAGAAATATATTCAACTTTATTATCTCTCTCAATACTTCAATAGTCTGCTATCAGGTTTAGCATTAAAAACAACTAATGAGACTTGATTACTTGCCAAAATATAAAGTAGAAACAAAGGGAATATTTTATTGAATCTAATTTATATCAACAAACAATTAAATACAAATAATTTATTTAATATCTCTAAATTAATGTTTTATAATATAACTGCTGATTAGTATTTACACAAATGATCATTGGCACATAAATATTCACAGGGGTAAAAACAATTTAATTAACAAAGTCACAATGGTTCAAGTGTACTGATAAGTGATTAAAAAAATCACAAAGTCACTCTAATTAAAACAAGTGGTATATTTTTATTTATGATCTATATTTTTTTAAGAATGGCAATAACAATAACAAACATACAATCTATTTTTATTTTATAGGTTTTTCACTTGATTTCTATGACATTCATGTTTCAAAAACTTGGTAACAATATGTTTATAAAGCTACATTTGTATCTAAATGAAGACCATTTACTCCTTAATAATAATAATAATAATAATAATAATAATAATAATAATAATAATAATAATAATAATAATAATAATAATAATAATAATAATAATAATAATAATAATAATAATAATTGTAATAGTAATAATAATAACATTCTTAGTAATAGTTATAACATCATCATCAGCTTCATTACCATAATAATAAGAAGAAGAAAAAAGAAGAGTTTAGCAGCAACAATCCATTTGTTCACCACCAAGTTAAAGAGCTTTAGTTTTCCATGTTCCAAAAGTACTCAAAACCTAAGTCTGACAAGGTAAAAACCATATCCCGATATACCTTTTTCAATTTTTAATGAATTGATGATTAATTAATAATTTTGTATTACATTTTTATTTAAAAATTTCCAATTAAAATCAAGTTTCCCAACAATAATTTTAGAAAACAATATGGAGACAAAGTCACCACATGACCAGATGCTTCCCACCAATATTACCAGCACAGAGTTTCAAAATCGAAACTTCAGTCAAACATAAGCTTTTTTTAATTCTATTGTAGGAAATTCTGATCTTTGTTGTGAAAAAAAAATTCCAATTACAAATTTCCCAGCAAGCAATTCACTTGCTCACAAACAAGTTAACAAGCTCTGGTTTTTATGCTTAAAAAAATTTAAAACCTTAGTCTCATGCAAGATATTTATATACCTTTAATCAATTGATTACTTACTTCCAAATTTGAGTTACATTTTTTATTCAAATTTCCAATTAAAATCAAGTTATCTAACAATATTTTTTTTAAAAAAAAAGCCATCGGATGACCAATGCCTGTCATCAATAATAATAGCACAGAGTTTCAAAGTCCAAAGATCAATCAACCATACATTTACTTTTAATGTTATTGTAGCAAACTCTGATCTTTATTTAGTAATAGAAATTCGATTTCAAGTTCCCAGCATTTAATTCACTTGCTCACAACAAGTTAACAAGCTTTGGCTGTTTGTACTTATAAAGAAGTCAAAACTTTAGGCTAGCAAGAAAGAAAAATTAACTTTATATATCTTTTTCAATTTCAAATCATAACTTATTTCCAATTTTGTGTTAAATTTTCCATTCAAATCTTCAATTTACATCAAGTTACTAGATAATTTCAAAAAACATAAGCCATTTCCAATAGCAATGCCAAGCCTAACTACCTATCCAGATTTACCACTTTCCTATGAATGGACCCTCTAACCATGAATTTCATGCCTGACCCAGAGTCTGACCAATTTATGACAAACTCCAACTCAACAATAGCAACCAGTTCCAACATAACTGTACCAGCAGTCCCCTATGGAAATCATGACTCTTTCTTCATGGATCTCATGCTTATACCTTTTCAAAAATCTTACGCAGCCTCTACTTTAACACACAGATAAAACCCAGAGTCTATCAACCTACCACAAACTCCAACTTAACATTTGCAATCAATTCTAACATAACTGGCACTCTCTCCCCTCTGGAACACTCATCTATTCAAATGCACCAGAAATCAGGCATTGTGGGTTGTATTGATTATGAAAGCAATCCCATCATGCCTTCCATCCACACCAACACTCTCCCCAACCCACATTACTAATGAAACCAAGCAGAAAACCTGATTATCCAAAGAAGATCCAGCATCCTAAAAAATCAAAAATAACCCATTGATCTCATATTAGTGTGGACCTCACAGACAATTGCCACACTACTATCAAAATTTTAGTCTTTCACATATGTTAACCAGGCAACCCAACCACATAAAACTAACCTGATTTATATCTGTAGATACAGCAGTTCAGAGATTGTAAAATTTATGTAAATCTTATGTAAATGAATAAAATAATTTTTATATATGTAAACCTACAACTACAGATTGCCCATGTAACCATGGCAATCCAAGCTGTGGAAAACCCTTGTAACTAATACACAGCATATAAAAACTTCTTGTAATCTTATGTAAAGAAATAAATCAACTTGTACTAAACCTACAACTACAGATTGCTCATGTAACTACAGCAATCCATACCTTGTGAAAACCTTTGTAACTAATCCACAGCATGAAAACATTCTTGTAATCTCATGTAAATCAATAAATCAACTTTTATATATGTAAATCTACATCTATGGATGGCCCATGTAACCACAGCAATTCCAAGCTATGTTAAACCCTTGTAACTAATTCACAGTATGTAAAAACTTTTGCAATCCTGAGTAAACCAATAAATCAATTTTTATATATGTAAACCTACAACTACAGATTGCCCATGTAACCACAGCAATATAAGCTATGTAAAACTCTTTAAGACAAATAAAACGTATATTTGAAACATAATAATAATAATAATAATAATATTTTTTTTCTCTAATAATTTACAATTAAGTATTTTCATTTTTACAAATAAGGAGAAATTAAAACCACATTTAATAATAATAATAATAATAATAATAATAATAATAATAATAATAATAATAATAATAATGATGATGATGATGATGATGATGATGATGATAATAATAATAATTATTATTATAATTATTATTTGACAATATCAGATGGTTCAAAATCAAAGATATGTTTTTTTTGGCAGAATCATACTAACTATGCAATCATAAAAAATATCAACATTCTACTTATATTATGCTAAATCTAAATATATATTTCTGAAATTTTATTTCTGTCTTTTGAAATGCCAATTTCAAACTTCTTATAGTGATTCCTATTATGCTACATGTGATCCTCAATTGTTGATAAAACAATTGATATATTTCTCTATGGGGTATGCAAACTTTTGAGATGGAAGAGCCAAATCTGACACTCATAACAATTTGAAAATTATTCAAATGACATGAATATATTTTTACAAATAAGGAAATTTTAAAGAATACTATGACATATTACAATATTAATTAAATCTTTATTAAATGTAGATTAAATGACATGGAAAATTGCTAGCATTAGTTTTAATTAGTGTGAACAATGAGCTTGCATTTCCTTAGAAAGTTTCTGTGTGTCCAGTTGATAACTAATGGTTTTTAATTTGAGACATTATTCCAAGTTGGCATCAGTAATTTGGTTCCTCAATTTACATTTAATCAAATTCATGTTAGAAAATGATTGTTCACATAAGTACGTAGATCCAAAGTTACTGACAATACCAAATGCGAATTTTTTTAATTCATGATATGAATGCAAATTTTTTAACTATGATATAAATCTGGAAGACTAAATTTTACATATATGTCCTATTTGACACTCAATGATATATATATATATATGCACACATACATATGGTGTGCATGTAATTTCTGAATATACTTAAATTGTCCTACAATAATATATGATTAAACCTTTTAACTTATATTTTTAATAATAAAAATACCTATGCTAGGTTTACTTAAACATGTATATAGAATTACACAAATTATTAACATAACAAATTTAATTTTATCAAAACAATAAATGATACTAATTTTTGTAATTACTAATTTCAATTTGCAGATACATAAAATTAACTTATATACATATCAATGAAAAAAATCAGTTTATCAAACTCTACCACAGCCTTCTTTTATTTCTTTTATTAAAACATTTACTCAATTTTTGACAAGTTAGAAAAGTATATTTTTATCAGGTTACTCTAAAGTATTTGTTTTAGATTTTTCTCTTTTTTTTTTTAAAAAAAAAAAATAGAATAAGTTTTTAACAGATTACATTAATTAATTATAAATGTCTTTTTTAAAAAAAAATATTCCAGCAAATTTCTTGTTCTTTTTTTTTCTCCCTTAAAAGATTTTGGAGTTTTAGAAGTGTCTATAAATCAATCATTTCAATCCAGCAAAATTTTACTTGCCTTTATTTAAAATATATAGATTTTTTAATGTCATTTTACTAAAGAAATTATTTTAATTTTCATTATTATATATAATGCTATTAGTCTGAATATATATATTACTATCACAGACTGCATTTACTAATTATAACATCTTTAAATTAAATATAGAAATTTTAAAAAGGTTATTTAAATAAATTACTTAAAAACAACTCACTTTTGTGTACATGTTTCTCTGTGCTTCTCTGCATATATGAATACATCAGCATACATATAATTACTTCTTCAGCAAGCTGGGGTTTCTCTTGGGTAAGCTAGTAGATTGGCTTGACTCATTAGGAAAGGTATAGTCCAGGTATTATCATCAGGTAAAAATGTAATTCAGGTAATTTGTTGGCATGCCCTGAGATCCCTTCTATCTAGGGCTTGATAGATTTTAGACAAGCAACTGTCTTTGTAGCACATATATGTAGCTATGAATTTCAGCACAAAAAGTGCATCATTTTCCTCCATGTGAATTCAAACTAAACAATTGAACTGTAGAGCAGCTGCTTCCTCACTTTCTTACATCTGATTCATGCAGTTTTCTGTATAACTCTACTAACCATCTCTGCATCTAGCTTTACTGTTGTTATTCTCTGTTACACTTACCAACAAACTGCAGCTAACTCTTACAAAAATATTAGCCAAATACTGAACTGATATTTTTACCAGCACTTTTTATACACCATCTCAAATGATAAAAACACCTTAATTAAAAACAGTTTTTTTATCTTTTCAATATGATCATTAATCCTTTCAAAAGCAACTTTGAAATTTTACCAAAAGTATGATCTACATGTTTTTTACTTAGATAGAGCATTGGGTATAATGCATTAATTAAAAGATTTCAAAAATAATATAATTTTTTACAATTATCTATTTGACCTGCTTGTTTTTAAATTCAAAATCAGAATTCAATAAAAATATTTATTTAGACCATTGTAACTGTTTTAATTTGTAATAAAATTCTATTTTAAATTCAGAATTATTTAACCCTTTATAGTTGTTATTATTTTCAATGACATGTAAAAATATCTACTAAAATTTTTGTTTGTGTTTATTTCTACTTTACCTTTACTTTATATATATATATGCACACACACAATTATGTTTTAGTAATGTCAGTGTTAATACATTTACAACTAATTTACATGGAAATGACCCATCTTTTATTCCTTAAAGTGTTTTTTCGATATGGAGACATTAGTTCTCATATTATTTTCTTTATCTTTACAAAAAAGTAAAAACATTATTAGAAAAAAGTTAGCAAGTTCTACCAAAGTACTTTATTAAAATAAATTTGTATAAGTGTCATATATATAAATTAAGTAAATTATTAATACATATATCCATGTAGACCATTAAAAATTTTGATTTTTCAGTCAATTGATCATTCAGAAAATGTTTGATTTTTACACCAATTGCCAAGAAATGATATATGACTTATTTCTAATAGTACACAATAAATAAATATTTTGGGTATTAAAAATTCATTAATTATGATGAATTATATAATTCAGTTACACACAGAAATTTAATAAGATACTTTGTCTTTTTTTTTTTTATTAAATTGTATACAAAAAAGAGAGAATCCATACGGCATTAAAAAGTAGTAACATAAATAATGCACATGGGATTCAATTCCATGAATGTTTTCTTAATATGGCTTCCACTTTATTTTTCACAAATAAACATAAACTGTTTCTTTGGAAATTTAACTAAACATTTCTAAAAATACTGTATTTAATAAAATGTTCAGTAACATTAAAATCAATATATGCTATAAAAAACAATACAAAAATAACATAAATAAAAATAAATTATATAAAAGATGAGACTTTCAAGCTGTCAGTAAAAATATAAAATAAAGTCTATTACACAACTATGCTTAACATTAAATGTAACAATATGCAAAACAAACAGATTCTTTAAATCTACCATAGAAATTGAAGTTTAATGGAAAGTTTAATAGGAAGTTTAATAAATCTGATTGTGAACACACTGATAATAATTTTCTAAACTTTTATATTTCAAAAGGAAACTTTATTTCACAGAGCAAAATGATCTACATGCATTACATATCATGGATTTTATGGGTTGCAGTATGACAACCCAAGACAGCATCATAATTACAAAGTGATAAATTGAGCATAACACAAAAGGAAAATTGCATAAATAATCCCATTGGATGATAATAGTTAGATCAATAAAGTTCATCTTCGTATTGTGATTATACTTGATATGAGAAATTATAAATTGCAGTAATATAAAGAATAAACTTTATAATGATCCTTGCTAATCCGCCCTGTTTTTTAAGAAAAATATTAACATGGCTTGAATAAATTCTGTTGCTATGGAATTCAAAAAATTACTTAAAGTAACTAGGAGATACGCTTTACTAAAAGAATTAACTACCACTCTTATAAATTAGTTATTGTCAAAAAAAAAATTAATAAAAGCTCGATATAATCAAAAATCTGTCTATAAAAAAATATGAATAAAAAATACGATTGAGTTCAGTAAATAACACCAAAAATGAAAATAATATCTAAAACAAAGAATATTTTAAAACTAGTTTTAAAATGAAAAACATTTCAAATAGCTACTTTATTAACAATTTGCGGGATTGGATTACGATATCAGCTATTTTTTTTCTTTTATATAAAGCTGTCTGTTTTTAAGCTTTTAATATTTTTTCCTGGAGAAAAGTTTAAACAATCATTTAGTGTTTGTATCTGTAAATTAACACTTTTAAAAGGAACTGTAATTTTTGTTCGCAATAAATAATGTTTAAAGTAGAAAAATGTATATATCATATTACAACCAAATACTTAAAATAACCAAAAAACAACACTTGAATTTTACTAAAAGTTAATATCTACGACATTGACAGATTTAATTTTAAATAAAACTTTTTTGTCAAACATTTATAATTATACGTATAATTTACATTAATATTTTTTTTTAAAAAGAATTATTGCGGTTAAAAGAATGTTAGTTTATTGTTACAAGATTTACATATTGTTTTTAAATCTGTCGAATCATCAGCACTTTGGAATTTTTTTGTTTTTCTAATGCCAAAATTTACGAATGTTTGCATAAGCTTCTTTATAAAAATAGTTTAAAGTTAACACTGGACTTGTTTATTATGAAAGAAGAAATTTTATTTTAAATATTGTAAACA
Organism: Epiperipatus broadwayi; assembly: GCA_028023455.1. NCBI lineage: Eukaryota > Metazoa > Onychophora > Udeonychophora > Euonychophora > Peripatidae > Epiperipatus > Epiperipatus broadwayi. Next base: position 2,362,732 of record JAQFVV010000075.1, read on the forward strand.
TTGATCCAAATAATTTCTCTGAGAAATTCTAAGAATGTGCTTGCTAACTATTTTTACATTCCTTCTATTTATATGTTGTTTTTTTATTAAATAGTAGCAATTTCAGATTAACTAAGATCACATCTTAGTGCTTTTGGATAATAAAATATATTGTCAATCAGAATAAATATTGACATTACACTTATTAGTGGATATTATCTCACTGTATTTCTAGAATAGATTACATAATGAATAATCTATCATTGAATTTAAATGCAAATATCTACAGATGTTCAAGTATAACTTTTACCTTTATTTGTCTTGAATATGTTATATATTTTGATCAGTTTAAACTGGGATAAAATCTTTCACATAATTTTTGAACATACACCATTATGGTATTCCAATATTTTCTTAATTTTCCATTATTTATGAGTTTAATTCAAACTCAGGTCTTCCACCTATACAGAATGTGATGTGATGGAAGGAACTGTACTTTTCAAAAATGAACTTGAATTTCACTACTTTTTGACATTATATTTATATGTGGGTAAATTAAATATACTATGTGAATATGTAATCTGTTAATTTTATTTATTTACACTCTCAATATAAATGTACAGAAACTGTTATCTTACATATAGCAATGTTTGATGAAAAATTAAATAACTTCTTGCAGGTCATATTTTTATATCAATCATAATTGATGTTCTCATGTATGACTATACTATATCATTATCAAAATTAGTATGATATTGTGGGAATTCATAGTAGAAAAAGAAAGTGAAAATTTATATATATTTGAGAAATATATACTGTATTTCATAATATATATATATATATTTCCTATGCTATGAAATATATTTTTGAGTTTTGAATAATGGGAGTTATAATATTAGTATATTTTTCTTTGTTAGGCAGGAGAAAATTTTAATGATTTTTTTTATATCAATTAACATCAGAATTTTTATTAATACTGATGCGAAGTTGACAGGAAAAGAAGATGAATGCACTTGTTGCCATCAGAAGATGCTGCTCTAGGTGTAAATGCATTTAATTTAGAATATTTTATCTTGTATTGTGTAACGCATATAATTCTAATGTTTAAATCATGTAATGATAAATAATTCCAGGATTATCTAAATGCTGCTATCTGAAACCGAGATTCCTAATAGTCTTCAGGAGCATAAGTTTAGGGAAAGCTTTTATGAAGGGGCTACTTTTTATAATAAGGAACTGTTAAAAGGAAAACTTTCAAATAAAAAATAAAATTTAATATGTATAAAAAATGAGAGGGTTATTTTTTAAATGTATGTTCCAGAATTTTGGGAAAAAGTAATATTGTTATACATTAATTTATATATTGTGACAGAAATTTTTTTTTTATCATTTACCATTCTCTTTTTTTAATTCTAGGTCTACGGTTAAATTTTGTAAACCTTTCATTTGTAACTTATTTAATTTATTATCCATCCTTAAATTTTATTAATATTCCTCTTAGTGTTGGCTATAAAAAAAAAAAAAACAAGACGTTTACTTTTTATATGTTATACATACAGGCGTGCGCAAGCACACACTTTTATAAATTATATTATCAGTTAATAAAGTATAGGCTTTTATCATTCTCACATCTTCTGAATATTATTTTTCTCTCTTTCTTTTGTTAAGAATAACTAATAAATCAATACATTGATTTATTCCAGTACTCTCTTTTCACTTATTATTTTAATGTTGAGAATTTTGAAACTTGCTATATTTCTTACTTTAATTTAAATATTTTTTTCCAATGTTTATATCAGCAATATTATTTTTATTTTGTCATACATCTAACACTACTGATACACAATTATTTATAATTATATTTAATATAATATAATTAATATAAAATATGTTTATATTATGTATATAATAAAAAGACAAAAGTTAAACAAACTTCCTGAAAAATTAATTAATCATCAATAAAAACACACACATATATTAAACAAAAAAAAATATTATTTTTTAAGAGTTGTCCTTTTTAGAATGTAATCATCTACAAATTGAATTGTCTTTAAAATACGTTTGATTTTATTTGTTGATTATTATTATTATGGACTAGAAGATATGCTATTGAAAATTGCAGAATATCAGGAACAATGTGTCTATAAATTTAAAAAAAATTAGAAAGTTCAAAATTGTTCTTATTTTAAAACATTATTCTGACGTTAGTTCTGAAACCTAAACTCATTACTGCTTAATAGATAAACTGATACGTGGAACTTGGAATAAAGATTTTAAAATAAGCAAATTATATTTTTGGTCTTTGTTTTATGTAACTACTATAAAAACTTTAGATTTATATATAATCTTATTAAGTTCCAAAATGCCTTCTCTTTTCTCTTTTCTTTTTTCTTTTTTACTTTTTGTAAGAACTAAACTAGATTAGTAATAAATATAACTCTACCGATTGCTACAAGTTTAAAATAAAGTTATATAGCAATATTAATAGGGGCTTTTTTTTTAGTATAAATAAAATAAAATACTTTATCTACTTTTAAATTTCTCTGAATTTATATTAATATAGGGAAACAAAAAGAAAATAAAGAAAGGAAATTTTAAAATTAACTCTGTTTTCTGAAAACATTTAGTTATAAAACATGTAAAAAAATATTTTAATGGCTCATAGAATTGTATTAGAGCTATCCAGGTTTTAAAAGCTAGATTAAATTATGCATACTCATTTTTTAAATATTATAAGTCATTATTTCTAGCATAAAATTATTGACTACAATAACTTTTTAGTAAATACTTGAATGTTTATCAATCATTTATATTATAAATTATTGTGCAGATTTTTAAAAAAAGTATAAATAATAAATTATACATTTATTCATTTTATTTTTATAATTATTTATATTTTAAACATTACCAACCACTATTATAACAAAAAATAGATAATCATATCTTTCATATTACTACTATTACAAAGAAATCAGGTCATATATCACATGACCTAATTTAACAAGCTTGTATTACAAATGTTATATATAGAGCTCGCAAATAAGCTCTTAACAATCTTTGCAGAATATCCCCAATCCTATACCAGTTTCTACTACTGGATTTCTCAGTGAGATGCTAGGATATTCAAGCATTAGATTAAAAAATGTCAGGACAATCCCAGCACTTTATCTAAAGCTTGTTTAAAGCTTATTTGTGAGCTCTATATATAACATTTGTAATACAAGCTTGTTGAATTAGGTCATGTGACATATGACTTGATTTCTTTGAAATTTTATTTTTTGCTATTAAGGCTTTGGTGATTTTATATTGCTAAAGTTATTAATATATGGTATATCTGAACTTGGTTCAATCCCATATGGCTATTTAAGATAGACAGCTGGATTGGAAGACATATGAATGTCTGAAAATTTCATCTTTTCTACTTAATAGTTTAGATAAAGTGTTATGCTTGTTCTGATATTTTTAATCTAATGCTTGAATATCCTAGCACCTTACTGAAGAAGTCAATAGCAGATACCAGTCTGGGGTTGGGAATATTTTACAAAGCTTGTTAAGAGCTTATTTGTGAGCTCTATATATATAACTTTCATATTACTTCTGAAAATGAGAAGGTTGCTAAAGGTTAAACTGCTCTGTGACAATATATATGAAAAGTAAACACAGTTTAAAATAAAGAAGTCATATAGAAATTTTGGACTGAGAATTCTTTAAATACTTTAATAACAAATTGAAAGTTGCATTATTAATCAAATAAATGTCATCCAATAAATATGTTGTTTTTGGGGTTTTTTTTTTAGAAATATAGTTTTACTAAGTTGGAGTAATTATTACTACTAAAATTGCCAAAATTATAAATTTATATTTCAAATTAATGACTTTATTTAGAGCAAGATTGTCATATGTAATATTTTGTAAATAAAAAAAGTATATATATATATATATATATATATATATATATTATTGAATGCAGTTATATGCCTCTTTTCCACCAATAATATAATGCTTTGATTATAATAAAATATGTTTTCATTCTTTGTTTGGCAAAATAATGCAATAAATATGGAAGACGAAAAACAAGACCTCAATAAATGAAAAAAAAAACACCTATTGATCGATGGATTAAATATGCAAAATACATATAATTATTCTAAGATAATTAAGATCAGAGACATTTATTTAATATTTCGATATAATTGGTACTTGAAAAACAATATTTACATATAAAATTTTTACATGATACTTTTTTCTATAATATTGATGATATACTAAGAAGCTAGAGATTTTAAAATATCAATTGGACTACGTTTATTTATATTAATTTATTTAACGTTGAATATAAACAATTCTTCTGCAATCATAAGAATATAAAGATGGCATATTTTTGGTAAGATATGTAAACCTTTAAAGTATGCAAACGATATATTACTTTTAACAATAATAAACTTGTTTAGAAATGTAGGCCCATGGAGTTAGTTTTGATTGAGTGTAAATCATAAAAAAATGCACTTTCATTCTTACACATTTCTATGTGAGTGCTATATATATACACACACACTGGTTTTTAATGATATATATATAAAGCATTGTATCAACAATAAATAAAAAAATAAATTCAAAATAATGTAATGGTAGATTCCCACTCATTCAGGATAATTTAGTTTTGATAAGTTACCAATCTTAAAAAATACGTTATGGATACATAAGAGTGTGTCATAGTGTTTAGTGCATTAGCCTACTCTGAAAATGATTTGGGTTAATGTTTTAAAAAAATCTTTCAGAATATGCTCAATTGCTAAAAAATTTCAAATACCTATTTATTCAATATTAGTTTGCTAATAAGCATCTATCTATTTTTTAGTTGTAGGGTAAATAAGACCAAATTAATATTGATTAGTAAACTGAAGATTGATGTCCAGACAAATATATATCTAATATAATGCAACTTTTATTTTGATAGCGAATGTGTCGCTTTCCTGAAGAGTTGTGAATCCACTGTTTATCTTTGTGATGAAGTAGATCGTGATTGCGTCTACAAACACATAATTTATGTATGTGTTTAAACATAATTTAATCAATTTAACTATTTTATTTACTATATCAATTACTTTAAAAATAATTAAAATATTTTTATATTAAAATATAAAACCTAAATATACTTTCAGAAAATATTATACAAAGAAATCATTTTTTAATCATTCAATCGTTCATGGATTTAACTATGTATATAAAATTAATAAATATGATTTTTTTGTAAAAAGTTCAAAATTTAAAATATAATTGGCTATACATTATTTTCTTATAATAAATTCTATAAACTTTCAAACTTATCATCACTTATACATACACAGACGCAAATACACATTAAAACCTAAGTTTATGAATGCAAATGACAGTTTTAAGATATGCATTTACTATCATGTTTGAATGTGGATTAGATGGTGTTATCATTATTTGGTTGCATTCTGACGTTTTATTTAAAAAATGCTATTATTTTTATTTAGCAGTCTTCCTTCATCTAATAGAAAATCCTTTTTTTAATTTATTTTTTTGAAAATTTAAAATTTTATAACTGGAAATAGTTTTAAGTCTTTATCCACATATATTTAAAGGTTTAAATATAGATTTTCCTGATACATCAATTTCAAGCATTTTACTATTTTATTTTTTTTCATAGTTATATAACATAAAGAATTTAGAAAGCATTTTCTTTCATGAACAATATTTTTATTTTATTTTATTAATATCTTAATGTTTGAATACAAATATAATTTATATGTTTGGAGTTTAGATATAATATAGAAAAATTTGAACATAGACTTTCAAGTTCCCTTCAGCTATCAACTCTATTTTATACAATCAATATATATGGGCCAACTGATGAGTGCTGGTTCAGCATGAAATATGTATATTAGAAATCATTTATTTTTTTACATGTGTGGTCATATTTGTCGGTTGTATGAGACAGAATGGATAGCTGAAGAAAGCTTGAAAGTCTGTGTTCAAATATGCTATATAATATTTAAATGAAAAATAAATGTAATTGTAGGATCTTAAGTGGTTTGTAGGCCATATTAACCTAATATTTTTAATTTAATCAATTAATATGATCATCAATTTTAGTTTGAAAGCTACATTACTTCGAACAGCTTAAAATACTATATATTAGAGCATTTATTTATTTACATCAATTATTATTTTATCTGATTTTAATTTTTATATCCTGTAGTTTTTATGCAATGTTTTGATGAATCACTTTCTTCTAGCTTTCCCAAGAAATATTTTGTTGTTTTTTTTCTTTGCTGCTTTTTAAAGTGTATTTTCGATATCAAAAAAATGTATTATGTTTTTTATTATTATTCTGAGAATGTATTTGATTTAAATTAAATAAAATATATTTTGTTGATAGCTTCTTATTAAATTAACAAATAATTTAAAACTATTATAAAAAAAAGACATTATTGATAAGAATAATATTATAGCAAGTAATGAAGAAATGAATAATTCTTAAGAAAGTTAAAGAAAATTTCTAACCAAAACTGATGACAAAAATTATTTCTCAAAAAATAAACACAAAAATTAAATAAAATAACATTTGTAAAAACATATCCTATCTATTAACACCAACATCCTTTATATCATTACAAATTAAAAAAATAGGAGTTTATTTAATAAACATATTTAAAATTGAAAGTGAATAGTAATAAAAAAATAAGAATATACTTTATGAATGTAATTTAAATACTACTATCATATATTAGAGAAATACATAAGGGTTTAAATGAAAGAATTACGATATTTCAACATTCAAAAATATACATAAAACTAAAGCTATTTGCTATTGTAGCCTTATCAAAATATAAATTTAAAAAAAAAGAGAGACTTCATTTTTTTACGTATAAACATCTTTTTCTGGTGTTATTCCTTTTTATCAAAATCCTGTAAATATAAAAATGATTACTTATTGCTGACGTTTAAGATATTAAAGAGACAAGTTTTCTAACAAGTAATATTATTAATTCTTTAACAAGTGATATTTACTAAGGCAATAAGCCTTTTGTGCAGTTAAAATGTGAAGGTAGGGACCTCTACAGGTCTTAACCACAAGCTTACACATTGGAAGAAAAGAGGGGAACCCTTCTTTACTTCAACCTACTTTCTATATAAATAGGTGAAGCTGAAGCGGTTATATCTGAGAGTGTGAAGCCATTTAATACTTCACTGATTAAGTCCACAATTAAGATCTTTTCATTGACTCATTGTAAATCAAAAGATTTCATGAGTATTAATGTATAATAGGAATTGTGGACTTAATCAGTGAAGTATTGAATGGCTTCATGCTCTCAGATCTTTATAATTAACAAGTGATATTATTTTTTCTTAATAGTAATATCAGGAATCATTCATATATTTGATTTTAGTATTAAACATTTATTCCATATTAAAATTCAAGAAATTGAACTTGATTTGTTAGAAATATAAGTTTAAAAATAGAAAATATTCTTAAAATTCTTATTTGAATTTTGAAAATTTGAGAAATAAAATAATAAATTGGAATATTTAATAACAACTGCTTTTCAATAGAAAATTTTAGCAAAGCTAGTGATAAGAATAAGTTAATGAAATCTTTGTTGGCTGAACTTGAATGAATAATAATTAAATTTTTCTAGAGGTATGAAATTCAGTTCTACAATTTAAAATTGAATTTGTAATTATTAAAATATCAAAAAAGTTCTGTACAACAGCTTTATCAGAGAATTCTAATTGTAGTTCCTTTTTACTGTTACTACAAATTTCATAACTTATATTTTTAAAAATAAAACATTTCAAAAAAATCTGAGTGTAATCATGAAAATATATCTTATTTCTTAATTGGTATTCAAATATTGTATATTTTAAAAATCATAAATATTTAAATAAATTATGAAAAAATCACAAATTTTTTATCCATTACTTATGGTAATGAAAAATCTATTGTATGTAGTTTTACAAATGGTCTTGAAGCTCAAAAACAATTAATGTACTATTAATCAACATTGTAGGCTTATTTTAGGTTCATTTGAATACTGACATCTTCAGATTTTTTAAATAAATCATATATATATATATATATTCTAGTTTCTATCATTGCATTATTGCAAAAGGAGCAAAATGGTTCTACACAAGTAAAGAAATGACATGGCACACCAGTGCCATCTCCTACTTCAGGATATTGTACATATTAGTAAGACATTCAGTGATAAAATTTAAATATATACTACATGTAAACAAAACTTTATTTAATATAGCCAATAAGATATCACCATAAGTCAAATATCATTTCATTAAATTTTAAAAATCTTATGAATAAAACAAATTTATATTCATTAATAAGTATCATACTTTCAACTAAAATGTAAAATAATCAAAATGACTTACTATTGTGGTTTCTGTTAATATCAAAGTGCCACTTCACTATAACAAACTCCTGCAAATAGAAATTGATTATTATTATCTGTCATCTCAGACATTAAAAAGATTAGCTTTCTCATAGATGATAATGTTAGGAATCAAATTTTCATTCACCCTAGATGTTAATATATATATCCATTTAATACAGCCATTATATAATGAATGTAAGGTAAGAGACATTTTTTGCATTTTAGAAATTTTATGATTAAGTAACAGAAAATCAAATAATTAGTAATAAATATAGCTATTTCAAATTAAATGTAAGATGATGACTGTCAATCACATTGCACTATCCTTTTGTGTGCATATATATATGAAAAACAAAATAAGTTATAAATCGCATAACTTGCTATAGCTTGCATTTATGATCTTTACCAAAATCTCTGCACAAGCATTTGTTTACATATATATATATATATATATATATATATATATATATATATATATATATATATATATATATATATATATATCAATGAATCTAATGGTGATAATATATTGTAAAAAGTCTTACAAATGGCAGTTGAAGAAGATTAAGTGGTTAGTTGGAAGTACTTGTGCTAATTGTAAGACTTTTTATAATATATTATCACCATTAGATTAATTATTATTTTTATTATGATATTTATTACATGATGAACATTTTATTTTATTTGCATATATATATTAAATTATTAATGTACAAATTAAAAGCGTATGAAACACTTTCAAGTAGTAATTCTGCATATAAAAAAATGAATATAGTATAAAAAATTTAATTTATACTGTTAAAAATGATAAATTCTCATATTAGCATATTATATCAATATTTAAACAAATTATACTGTTTAAAGCAAACTGAAGACCATATTAATTGTTTTATAATTTATCTTTTATATTCACAAGATTATGTAGAATCGTTACAGTTTTAAAAAATCCTGTTTCTTAATCGTAAGTCAGTAAAAAATACATCTCCCTTCCAGTCATACATATTGTTAATTATGTTGTATTAGCTGTATTATGCTAATATAAATAAACAATAATACAACATTTATAAACATTATCCAAGACATACTTAATGTTTATTATACAAAACTTTTAAAATAACTGACAGTTTCTACTGTCCAATAGATTTCTTCAGAACTCTTTTTCAATATTTAAAAAAAACTTGTTGAAATTTTATTCTGTTTATTGTAAATTCTCATCACATTATGATTGAATATCAATACCCAAGATTTTTTATCTAAAAGATTACCAAAATATTTTAAGTGGTCCAAATTTCAATGTCCATCCATGATCACAGCTTTGAATGTTTCTACATCACTGTTAACTAAAGCACTTGAGGTTTTTCAATATTAATTACTAAGCAATTTTTATTTATTATACTCCAAATTTTAAGAACATTCTGTAGAAATTTTTTTCAATTGACCAGAATAAACAGTCAGTAATAATAAATAAATCTACATATCATGAGGAATATTTTTGTCATGATTTTTATTGGTAGAAATTAAAAGATTCACTTAGAAGAGTAATTGAAATACTCCTGATGACTCAATAAAGTACAATGGAATGTATATTAGGAGTAACAAAAAGAGATCCCAAATGTAATGAATGGCTGAAAGAACAAACAGACATCATATAAGTGAAGGAATTAAAAGACTTAAAAGGAGCTGGTATGGACACATTGCTAAAAGAAATGGTAATTAGATGAACAGTTGAGTTCTTAAACTGGATCCCCAGATCTTGTAAAAGATCTAGAGAGAGATAGCATATAAGATGGATGAATGAAATAAAGAAACTCGCTAGTATATTGTGAAGAAGAAAAGCTAAAAATCAGAGACACTGTATTAAATTTGGAGAGATTTCCTCCTACTCTGGATCGATAATTGCTGAAAATTGTGACGATGATGACTATCAATTTATAAAAGTTTATAACAATATTGTATTCTCCTTTCTAATGTAAGAGTATAATTATTTTCTCAAGTTATACCATTTAAGATATAAATTTTACGATTTCATAATTTATTTATTTTTTGAAAAAGACTATGAGAATTCAAATATTGGATATTCAATTTATTTAAAAAATATTTATTTATTTAAATGTATATAAAAACAAACCAAAAGCATTGTATTTAAATGTAAATTTTGTTAAATGATATGAACATTGCTTTAAAAAAATTTCATTAGTTTGTATTTTATTAATTTCTATTCTTTAAAAGGTGTTTAGATATTTTTCCATCTTAAAGTATTTCCTTTCGTAATAATTTGAACCTGAGAAATCTGTAAATTAAAAGATTCACGTTTATATTTTCTAATGATGTTTGAAAAATATTATTAAAAATTAACAGACTTTTCTTTTATAAAAAAAAAAACAACAATTATATTTTCTATTTAGTTTTACAACTTTCATCATAAATCACTCGATAACTTTCTTTCTTAAATAAAACATTATTGATTAAAAGAACACTTGTAACGGAAATCCATTGTTTTTATTTACGTTTACTGCTTGACTGAGTTAATCTTTAAATAAGTTTGTCGATAATTTTACAATTAATATTGTATATTTTTAATATAAACTATCTTTAAAATAGAAATAATAGTATTAGTAAAATGTGAAGAACAAAGAAATAGATTCAAAATTTTTATATATTAGAAAATCTGAAAATGCATTAACTACGTAGCGATAAATGGTTACAACAGTGTCTTAAATAAGTAAAAAGGTAAAACGTTATTTGCAAGATATTCAACTTCTTTGTGCTGAAGATTTAAGATTATTTTAAATTGATTTAAGGTTACTTTAAACTGATGTACATTCTAATGTTAAATAGATATGGTTAGCTACATAGGGAATAGTACTGGCAAAAAGTAGGAAAAACGTAAGCTTGCTTGTACTACAAAAAAAAAAAAAAACAAGGTTTATATCTATTGAATATTCACATTCAAACTTTGAAACATGGCTATTGTACATGAATAAGCTAACCGTAAAATCAAGGCCTTCACAATCCTATTTTTCATACAGTAGTGCCACTCAGTGCAAGCCAGATTATGGAGAGTTTTGCCTATTTTAATAACAGTTATGAGCAAACATAAGAAATAGTGATCATGTGATATATATGCTTTGTTCATATAAAACCATGATACATTATTTTTAATGTATTATTTTGATATTATGCCTTATATTTTATATTGGTAAATGAGTGTGTATAAACTTCTGAGTGGGATATATAATTTGGAACATTAATTAAAAAAATCACATGTGCCATCAGTAGCTAAACTTTTCTACTTCCTATGCTACTTTCAAATCATTAATATTATGTTGATATACCAATACATTTATCATCATATTGTGCATGGTGACTCACAAGTTACTTTATTGATTGAGTGGAAAATCAGTGGATTATTTTATTATTTTATTGGCACAATATTTCAGCTAAATAAATTATGCACAAATACATTAATAATTAATGTGATTAAGTCAAATAATTTTTTTACTTTGGGGAAATATGTTCAAAGTAAAATAAAATTTAAAAAATTATGAATAAAATTCTTAAAAAATGAAATAGTAACTTTTGGCTCACTTTGTATTAAATTATAAAAATAATTTAATTTTATATTGTGTTTATTTGTTCTTAAAATAAACCTATTTATACTTAAATCTTTTATTCTACTGAACATCATTCAAATGTAAGAATAAAGACATAAGATAACATGGGGTATGTTTAATGTCAATAATAATATTTAATAGATATAGTAATCCTTAACTGATTTTAAAGCTAATATTTGGAATAGGAATTATATAACAATTTCTAGTAGAATAAATGATTAGTAATAAACATTAATATGATTTATCTAAAGAGATATTTATCAAAGATATAAAGACTGGAAATTTGACGTTTATAGATCAAGTTGTAATAATAAGTTGAATTTTGTTACTTTTATTTAAAAATTGCATCAGTATTCTTGTTTTTGTAATCTAAAATTATATTATGGTATTTGTAATAAATGTGGCATTAGATTTTTAAATGCACAATGTTTCGAAAGATATATTTAGGATCTAATAAAGCTTAGAGTTTTCTCTTAATAGTTAATATCCAAACACTAACTGCAATCTGTGGTAACCCTTTGACTAATGTTTTTTTATAATGGTTCTTTTTGGTCAAGTCTTGGAAAGGCTTTTATCATGCAGCAAACTATTTAAAAAGTGTGCTAGCTTTTATTTTTATGTTAAATGTAATAAATTGCAAAAAATCTTTCTTTCATTGAAATTGACTGCCCTAGAATATTAATTTTCTATAGAAATAATGCTATGTTTACTTGAGTTTATAATGCTATAAAATTGTAACAACTACTTTTAAATTTTAACTAATAATAAATTTTTTCTGCCACTTGTGTATATATTCATTAAAAATATATGGAAGAAGAAATGATTAAATAAACTTAAAGTCAGAAAATAAAGAAAATTTTTGAAATGTTAGCAACATACAGTGCAGAAGCTAACATTTATTTAATAAAATGAGTCATTTCTATTGATTATATAAAGCAAAGCATTCAAATGTCATCTGATTTTTTGCAAGTAATTTTTGAGATAAATTTTACATTAACAACTGACATTTTATGATATTTTATTTATGAAAGCAATCCAAAACCTATATTATTTATTATGATATTTAATGGCCTTCAAGTACTTTATAAATTTCTTAGTACGATTTAAATCATAGTTTGAATATATGTCTCTGAATTTTTACCCCAATAATTATATTTAATATTTTTATACCAGCTTTTCATCTGTTAATAACCTTCTATTTTTTTTACACAAATTACAATTGCCACACCTATGGCTTAATGAATAGACAACTTGTGGATATTTTTTTCAGTGCTTTGGTTGTTTGTGTTTGTTTTATTCTTAATTTTTTGAAACAAAAGATAAATAATGAATCTACAAAACATTAATTGGATGTTTGCATAATTGAGTAAAACAAATTAAAAATCTATAATTTCCATTTCTACTTATTAATTATTTAAGCCCACATATGAGTTATATCATTGTGAATGTTAAACTTGATTTAAAATGTAGTATTTGACAATATTTGTCTACTTTAAAAATAATTTATTAATCAATTAGTAAAAAATAAGACTTTTACTCCAGATCTTACTATTAGACCTCAAATAATTGGTATTGGAAATCTGGCATGGCTTTTCTCTTAAATTTTTCTTATTTATAAGTAACAGCTTGATTATTTTATTATCATATGCAAGGCCAATTACTTATCTATTTTCCATCCATCTATTCATTTATTTATCCAGCTATCTATCTAACTATGACCCACACATCTACATTAAGGTCTATTTATATGTCTAGCTGTCAACCTACCTATCTGTCTCCCTACCTATTTATCTATCTAAATATTCTTTTTTTATATATTTTTTTGTCACATACAATACTTCAACTGTAAAGTTATATTGTCTTTCAGAGCTTAAAACAAAAAAAAAAATGATATTTTTTTTTAAAAAAGAAATTAACTTAATATATCATTTGTTTCTAATGAAGTTTAACTTGGCAAAATTAAAACATTATTTTGAAGTTTAACAATCCAATCATTTATGTGGATAAACTTAAATTTTCTTTTAACTGTAATAGCATTTGTTTTCACATCTTTTCATTTTTAATAAGTTTAAGGAAGCTAACTAGTGAATATTACAAAATAAGTAATATTTTCTATAATTCTATCAATCCAGATTCTTTCAAATATCTGTTTATAATGATTGTTTTTTCTCAGGTATGAGGTCCATACTGGTTTAGTAAACTCTCTATGACATTTTTGATACTATGAGAATCCATTGAACTACCACTGATGCAGTCAATGTTCAGTGTCTTTTCTATTGCCAAAAATGTAATAGAATTCTTGGTAAACTAATACAGAGTTACACTTACAAGATTATATAGTTAATAAAAATTTACTAACTAGATAAATGTTCTGTGTTAGAGCAGTGGTAGATCACTGACCTCTAAAGGTGAAAATCCTTAGATCGTGATCATTATTTTCACTTCTGGTAATTTGACTTTTTATAAAGTTTTATATAAATTCCTGAGCAATAAACTATTTGATTATTTATTTATTTAATTAGATAAATAATTTGTTATCTTATAAAACTCTATAATATCATTCCTATAATTTGATTTTTATATTATGAGAATTTATAATAGTGCTGTATGGTTTAGTGCAGTAGTAGGTTGTTTGGATCTGAAGCTCAAGATATCTGAATCATAGTTTCATCATCATCATCATCATCATCATCATCATTATTACTATTATTATTATTTTCTCCATCACTCTTAATACCATTGCAGATTTTCTAATAATTACATTTCATCATTGAAAAAAATTTACTACTTAAATACAAATACCTGTATCAGGTTTAAACAAATATATACTCTGCTAAATGTCGATGAGGCATATAACATATTTAATTTATTTCTTATTATTAAGTTGTTGGTACTTTATATATATACAAAATTTACACTAGGCAGTTTTGTGGCAGAGATAATAAACATTTGGTTTCTTTATTTCAACGCTAGCTATTTTTATCAGCTGAGATTTTATACTTTTAAGAAATCTATTATTAACTTAAAGTGCTACCTACAAAAGAACTTGAAAGTCTTTGAATTTTCCAGTGTCTTTGTCTTTTTCAATTTACTGATGATCATGCAAACTACTAAATGTGCATTTATTTTGACAATCAAAAATAGTGTTTTCAAAATGAGCAACAATGTGTCGTGTTAGTTATATAAAGAGTATCAAAAATCTACTGATAATTAAAAATAATTAAATATACAAACAAAATTCACATTTAGGAGTTAGCAAATAGAAATATTATTATATCTATTTACGTATTTTAATAATATGTATGTTTACTGATGTTCTAGCTTATAATGAAAGACCCTGACAGTTAAATTCTGCAGCAAAGGATACCGACTGGCGGTAACGTTTCGATAGCACTGAATGGGACAAAAGTTACTTTATTATTTTAGTAACTCAATTATATTTCAACTAAATTAATTAATTTATAAAAAAAACATAATATATGTAATCATATTACATGAAATTGTTTAATCAATACCAGATTCTGAACTAAATACTTTAAGAGCATTTAACTGAATAAACTGAATCAAGAAATCTCATTTCAATTTACAAAATAGAACTTCTAATGCTAATATGTCACTAGGATAATCAAATCTCAAATGACCACCTCAGCATCCATTCGTATTATTATTGTTGTTATTGTTATTATTTTTATCATTATTAATCTTAGAAATTATAATTGTAAATTTAATACCAAAATTATTTAGTACCATAAGATTCTATAAAGAATAATAGTTTAATTTCTTGCATGTGAGAAAAATGAAATAGTGGATTAATCTCGTAAACATAATCTGTACTTTTTATAAACTAATATTTGTTGCAATTTCACTTTATTAAACACAGTAAATTATATTACATTCACTATACCTAAGCATTTATTTTATTGGGACTTGATATTATCTTCTCTAAAATCGAATGGTTACTGCTTCATTTTATAAAAAGTTTTATTACTTGAAATGTGAGTCTTTATCCACTGACTTTAAATACCATGCAGAACATCTTCAATAAAGATTTTACATTTAAAAAACGTTATTGTGCGCATGGGGGGGGGGGCAGGTGTTGAAATTTTGAAATTGATTAACCCCATAGACCCATCTATTTTAACATTAAAAAAATCGCAGTAAAAAATAATTTAAAATGCACGATCACACAGAATAAGTAATTTTCATTAAAAAGAAAATATTGGTATAAAGCTTTTTATTCATTATTAACTGTTTTGTATTCACAAACATAAATTTGAAAAATAGCTTTCCAACTTGCAGTTTTATTTTACTTAATTTAGAATTTTAATTGACATGTATTTTCACTTCAGTTTAAATGAATATATTTGCAATTATTTTATGGTTTGATTTTACTAAATTAAATTATTCAAAATAGAAATGTAATTCAATTAAAACATTTTAAACAACTCGACATTATATTTTTACTTTGAAAATTAATTTAATTTATAATTTCCTCTATAGATTATTAGATTTATTTTTATTATAAATAATACAAAAAATAGTTTTTGAACTCAAGGTTATCTAATTTTAACTTTTTCGACTATTAATTTTTTTTTTCTCATGTGTCATAGCATCAGCCGGGAAGCGAACCCGCTAACCCGGGAAAACTGCTTTTGACCACCAATGCTTGCCGACTATTAATTATTTTTAATGATAGTGAATTGTAAAAATAAATGTATATTCCTGAAAAATACTATAACACTCTAAAATTAGTAATTAAAAAGTAAATATACAAACTATTAATTACTAAAATAAAAATGTATTTCCATTTATTTATTTTCTATTATTCGTAATTTTAAGAAAATCACTACTTATCCATCCTAAAAGAAAAAGAAGAAAGATGTCTTTGCAGTAATTACACCAGACAATCAATGGATTACCAATGCTTACTTATATAATTGGTTAATTAAATTGGGCAATGCGATTTTTTTAACTTTTCTGGAGCAAATTAGTGTTATCATTTTGTGAAAGATATCTATAGTTTTCTAAAACTCTAATGAACTTTCTATTCTCAATTGACTGTCCTTACATAAGTAGTAAGTTAGGTAAACTATATTTTACATAATAAATTATAAGAGCAACAAAGTCCTGAAGAAATAATTGGAAAAAAAAATAGGAACTAGTAATAATTTGAACAGATTTTCAATTTTTTATCTCACTTTTTCTCTTTAGATAGATAGATAGATAGATAGATAGATAGATAGATAGATAGATAGATAGATAGATAGATAGATAGATAGATAGATAGATAGATAGATAGATAGATAGATAGATAGATAGATAGATAGATAGATAGATAGATAGATAGATAGATAGATAGATAGATAGATAGATAGATAGATAGATAGATAGATAGATAGATAGATAGATAGATAGATAGATAGATAGATAGATAGATAGATAGATAGATAGATAGATAGATAGATAGATAGATAGATAGATAGATAGATAGATAGATAGATAGATAGATAGATAGATAGATAGATAGATAGATAGATAGATAGATAGATAGATAGATAGATAGATAGATAGATAGATAGATAGATAGATAGATAGATAGATAGATAGATAGATAGATAGATAGATAGATAGATAGATAGATAGATAGATAGATAGATAGATAGATAGATAGATAGATAGATAGATAGATAGATAGATAGATAGATAGATAGATAGATAGATAGATATAGATAGATAGATAGATAGATAGATAGATAGATAGATAGATAGATAGATAGATAGATAGATAGATAGATAGATAGATAGATAGATAGATAGATAGATAGATAGATAGATAGATAGATAGATAGATAGATAGATAGATAGATAGATAGATAGATAGATAGATAGATAGATAGATAGATAGATAGATAGATAGATAGATAGATAGATAGATAGATAGATAGATAGATAGATAGATAGATAGATAGATAGATAGATAGATAGATAGATAGATAGATAGATAGATAGATAGATAGATAGATAGATAGATAGATAGATAGATAGATAGATAGATAGATAGATAGATAGATAGATAGATAGATAGATAGATAGATAGATAGATAGATAGATAGATAGATAGATAGATAGATAGATAGATAGATAGATAGATAGATAGATAGATAGATAGATAGATAGATAGATAGATAGATAGATAGATAGATAGATAGATAGATAGATAGATAGATAGATAGATAGATAGATAGATAGATAGATAGATAGATAGATAGATAGATAGATAGATAGATAGATAGATAGATAGATAGATAGATAGATAGATAGATAGATAGATAGATAGATAGATAGATAGATAGATAGATAGATAGATAGATAGATAGATAGATAGATAGATAGATAGATAGATAGATAGATAGATAGATAGATAGATAGATAGATAGATAGATAGATAGATAGATAGATAGATAGATAGATAGATAGATAGATAGATAGACAGACAGACAGACAGACAGATAGATAGATAGATAGATAGATAGATAGATAGATAGATAGATAGATGTAATAGGTATAAATAGACTTTAAATAATCTTATCTGATATATGCCCATATAGAAATGGCATTTAATTCTTATTTTTATTTGCATATTTTTAAATATTTTTAAATTCTAAATTTATAATTTTAAATAATAATTTTAACAATAAGTTTTATTTTTAGAAATAAGCGCTACATAAAGAATATTTTAGCAAATAAAATTAATATACGAATATTTTATCCTTTATAGACTAGTAATCTGCAAAAAAAAAAAAATGTATTTGGGATGATCGCATTCCAATTCTGAAAACTTCATAATTGTGAAAATTAGAATATGTGAGTGAGTTTAAACTAGATAGTTATCAGAATAAACGGTCGAAATTTTGTTTCAAAATGAAATAGACATAAGCAATTTTCCAAAAAGCGTTGTTTCCAAAATAATTTTCTTAAAAGGAAAAAAAAAATCATCCTATACATCTTTAACAGTTCTTTGTATGTATTCCTTTAAAACTTTTATTTCTAGGAATATTAAATATTAGTGACACTGAGGACAGTAAAGATTTGCCATGAATTATCTGGTTAATGTTTTACAGTTTTTTTTATCATTGTTAATGACGCTATTACTTGACATGTGGAATAATATGGATCAGCTATCTAAAATATAAATTCTAAAAATGATTAATATATTTCAGTTCTTTCCACTTGGATTCGTTAGACAATAAAGTATTTTTTTAGATTCACATATTTCCAAGAACTTTATATCAATCACTTTCTGTGCATATATATACATGTATCACAGAAAAATGCACCATATTTTGATACATTTTACATTCCGCGATCATTTTTAAATAGAAAAAAAATGTATTCAATCTAAAATCAGATTTTCAAAAAATTCTAATAGTGTTTTATCAAGATTTTGATTAATCCAATAATTTGTTTTTCCTGTTTTTGTTTTTTTTTTAAAAAAAAAAAAAAAACCGTCAATAAATAAAAATTTCAATTACATTTTTTTAACTGATAAAAAACGATGTTTGTGTTTTCAGATATATACTTTTATTTTTAATAATCGATAGTTAGTAACTAATAAATACACAGCATTATACTGTATTTAATAAACGTTTTATACTAAAATAAATTACCAATATATTTTCTTTCATTAATAGTTTTTGTATCAAACATTGCTCTCCACATAATGCAACATTCTACAAAAAGAGTACGTGGTCACAAAACACATAAGTTTAATTTTATTTTGTAATCCTGTTGTTAAAATTGTTTTTTTTATTTGAAAGAATCCTGAAAATATTTATTCATCTAAATAGTGAGCAATTTATTTAAGTTAGTTGTATTACATAATCAGCAACCTTGAATGTAAAAAGGGTACATAAAATATCTTATGAGCACAAAATAAGCAAGGTATAGTCGCATTATTATAGATTTAATTTGGATGAGTTATTTTTATTTCAAATGAATTGTAAGAGATTTATCATCTAACTAGTATTATGGTCCTAGATGCAGTGGTGTTGTACTGAAGATTTAGGATTAAAATATTGTGGTGAAACATTTTAAAAACAGAAGGAAAAAAGATATTGCTCATTTATTTCATTATTATTAGAAGTGTTACATGCATTTACATCATGTCTATATTGAACATAGTAGAGATGTTTATTTAAATATATGATTTGGAATCAAATTCATGCCAACTTATGAAATTTTAAACAAGCTTTATCTCGATAGTGCTCTGATATATCATACAGACCTTCTGTAGAGGAGTAAAATTCATTCTATATTAACACATCCCATGCTTACATAAATAGTTGAATGAAATAAGTATATATATTCTCTTGGAAATATATTTATCTGAAAATGATTTAGTGGAATAATCTGAATTGTTAAACCCTAACAAAAGAACTATTAGAGATTAATGGATTAACTTATTTATCCTCAGGAAGATTATCAATTACTAATAATTGAAAGTTTCCTGGCAATGTCAAAAGCCAAAAGTTATCTCTGATTACAGGGATATAATTTTCTTATTTCTGTTCTTTATTATAAAAATAATCCATAAAAATATTTAATTTAATATATATTGTAAAGGTCTTTAACTCAGGTTTTCAAGTGCATGATAGCTATCCAATCCAACTTATACTACCAATACACATGACCACATACACTTGAAAAAGATAAACAATTTCTAATGCAAATATTTTGTGCTGAACAAGTACTTATCAGTTGGTCCAGATGATCATCTCACACACATATATACAATCAGTGCTCAGTTTATATTAGGATAACAAATCTTCAAACTTTAATGGACAAGTTTACTGCCCTCCAACTCTTCAGACATGAATTTTTAATGATTTGGATGGCTGAAAAGTTGGAGGGTAGGCAATATTGAAGCTTGTCCATTAAATTTAAAGATTTGCTAACTTAAGATAAAATGAGCACTGATTGTATATAGGTATGGGAGATGGTCATCTGGACCAAGTGATGAGAGTTGGTTCAACACAAAATATGTATATTGGAGATTATTAATAATTTTCACGTGTGTGTGGTCATGTTTTATTGATTGTATAAGATGGATTGGATAGTGTAGGGAGCTTGAAAATCTTAGGTCAAGATCCTTATAATTGCATAAAGTTTAGTATAGACAAAACCCATGTATTATATATATAGAAATGACTAATGTATAGATAATGATATCAATATCTTCTATTTACACCACGAGTTGGATCTGAATCAAGACTATTTACCATTTAATTATTTTCAGGCTCGTATTATTTTTCTGGTAATCAGCTCATCAAAAAATCCAGCTTATTATCCAATATTGTTTGATAAATGAATATCTAATTATTCTTAAATAACGAATAAAGAAGGGATGAAAAAATCACTAAACCATCTTTAAATAGTCAAAATAAGAGTCATAGATCACATGACCCTATCTCTTAAGCTTGTAAGTTATAAAACAATGAGGATTGCCAATTCCTCTACAAGCTTTATGATAAATGCTTAGCCAGAGCCAGCACTTAAAATATCTCTGTCAGGAACCCCTTCCCAAACCTCTGACCATGGTTTCATGCTTTGGCACTCCTCATAGAGGTGTAAGGCTAGGTTCAGACACTAGATCTAAAAATGTCAATCCAAAGCCAAGCACTTATTTCAAAGTTAACTATTGAGTGGAAAATCTGAAAATTTCAGACATCTACATGTCTTCAAACCCAGTATTATGCAATTTTATATTGCTAAGACTACTACTATATGGTATGGCTGAAGATCTATCAGTCCCATATAGCTATTTGAGTTGGATAGCTGGGTTTGAAGACATGTAGATGTCTGAAAATTTTAGATTTTCCACTCAATAGATAACTTTCAAATAAGTGCTTGGCTTTGGGTTGGCATTTTTAGATCTAGTGTCTGAACCTAGCCTGACACCTCTCCGAGAAGTGCCAAAGCACGAAACCATGGTCAGAGGTTTGGGAAGGGGTTCCTGACAGAGATATTTTAAGTGCTGGATCTGGCTAAGCATTTATCATAAAGCTTGTAGAGGAATTGGCAATCCTCATTGTTTTTTAAACCATCTTTACAAGATAATTGTCAACTTGTATTGCATTTGTCTACATTGTTACTCTTTGAGATACCGTTGATGAAGGCATTTTTAAGCAACAGATTATTTAAAGATTGCTGTCATGATGCACAAGATCTTTTATTTATATATATATTCTAATCGATGCATATAATTATAAATTTTAAAGACCGAAATGATATTTCCGAGTTAATATATTTTATTTTTAACCAAATCTGCTTTCAATATCTTAAAGATTCATTATCATTATAATAGTAATTTTGATTTAAAGCTAATATTAAAGTTTTTATTTTGTTATATTCATTTTTACGCTGGACTGATTCGGATACTTCTTAATCTGAACCGTGTTTTTCTTATTATTTTTCTACCATGGTGCTTGATCACATTCAGGAACATAATATTCACCGTCTTTTTGGTTTATTTGTATTAAAGAGTATGTGTAGAAATGTATAATTGAAGGACTTTTGTTTTATCAAATATATAAATGGATAACTGAAAGGGCTATTACTCTCCAGAATATGCAATAATGGGACAATCTTTCTTGCTTATTTCATATTGAAACTGTTTATAACTTTGTTTATATCTATAGCTAATTTAAATCCAATATTAAAGTTAGCTTTACAAATGTAATTTATTTATTCGTTGTTTTGTGTTTATAAGACACAGAAATATTTGTTTATTAACTTTGTATTTAGCTTTATTTTTATTTATATTACTTTTAAAATTTATCATTTTTTGTCTCATGTGTCATAGCATCAGCCGGGAAGCGAACCCGCTAACTCGGGACAACTGCTTGTAAAGCGACCGTCGCTGACCTCTCGACCACCAATGCTTGACAAATTTATTATTGCTTAATATGCTCATATTCAGTTTTTCTAATCAAAAATGATATAAGACATGACAATATTCGTTTATATGGAATCTTTATGCATGTTAATTTTTAATTTTAATGATTTAATTGTTATCTTTTAAGTTAAATAAATATCCCTTTTGGTACATTTTTAATAGTCTCTTTCAGTCAGATATCTAATTATTCTGTAAATGGTGAATAATGTTGTACAGTACACATATAGAAGGTGGGTTTTCTGGTTCACCTTTCTAAGGCCAAACTACATATTGTGCCAATAATTGGTAACCAAGGACAACTAAATTGGTAATATCATTGACAAATAATTGAGCAATGTGAATTTTTATCTTTAATAGTGGTTATTTGTGAATAGTATTTTATTATTTTCTATTTATTTTTCTTATAATAATTCCTTTATTATTTCAGTAGATTTTATTTTATTAGTGATAATAAATAAAAAATTATGTATCTTTTAAAAATGTCATATAATTTTCATTTAACATAAAATCATTGAAAACAACAATGAATTTAAGTGATGATCTAAAGTATATTCTTCAAAGCTAGTGTCTATTGCAAATTTCTAATAACAGTTTTTGTAGCTGCATAATAATATGCTCCATCAAAGCCACTTCTAAGTCTTGAAAAATTTATTTTTATATAATTTTACTTTTTCTGAAAAGTATGAGTGTATGGTGTTATTAATAATGTTCTATTAATCCACAGATATTCTTTTGTAATGTACATTTTCTTTGTATATGTGTTTATATATACAAATACATGTGTGTGTATGTGAAAATGTGTATGTTAAATATTTGTTATTAATCTTTTTGGAATTTCAAAACAAAAATATATTAATTTAAAAAAATTCCTACAGTTAGTATGATTTAAATATGTATTAAAATGTAGAAATATCTGTATTTTTCTGATATGAAAATATAACAGATATTTCCACATTTTAAAATATTTCAGCAATGTCTTTTAAAAATTATTAATTTATATATATATATAATTGTGTGTGTGACCATTCCAAATTCAAGGAAAGGCAAAAAAGTAAAGAATAAAAAACTGTTCTTGAAATGAGTTCTGCAATGTCTATACAAGCTCCTCTATGAACCACAAATACATCCAAATATATTGAAATAATTCTTTTAATATAGATCAAGCCCACCTCTCTCACAAAACCACATTCAGAATTTACCATAAAATATACTTTAGGAAGACTTGTGTTATTTGTTTGTTTCAGATGTTCAATCCAATGAAGGTATGTACAACATAATATATTGTATTGCATCATATCTAGCAATGTGAAATTAATTGATTGGTTTTATAAACTTCTCATTATATTTTTTAAAATTTACTGGACATTCTTCAATGAAAATTTTCTAATGGTTTTATGTTGCATTGATAGGGTGTCCAAAACTCACTTCCATACATTAAATAAGGTAAAATTATAACTCTATATACAGCTATAATATCTGTTTCTACAGTTAAGTTAGGTGAAATAGATATTTTTCATGATTAAAGTCAATCACCACTCAATCTAAATGTTACTGAGAATTTTTCTTATGTCACTGATTGATAAAATACTTGAAAATTTTGAACACTAATTATAAAACCAAAGTCTTTAAATTTTGTGTTCAAAACATTAAGTTCAATTTGTAAATCGTTTTTGAAATAGTAAAGATAAACCAATTTTCAGCAGGTAAATCAAGAATGCAAAAACAAAACTTTTGTTTTGGCTTTGAATCGATTCAAAATTACAAATTCCATCATCAAATCTATATAAAAAAAAACCTTGATTTCTATTTTATTAAACACAAGTGAACAGTTTCAGTCACAACTGTTATGAAAACTGAAATCAATGGTAGAGCAAGTACACCCCTTTGTTTAGCCTCAGATTTTCCTCTTGTAGTAATAACATACCCTCACATTCCATAATGTAGAATATGTATAATGCCAACAAATTTTGGTGGGCAACCAATTAATTTGACACAATGCTGTAAAGCTGTTCAAATAAATAAGTCAAATACTTTGATCAAATAAAAAAAAAAGTAATATAAAAATTCCTCTTTTATTCTTGATATTTTTTGCATTTACCTGACAAGAAAAATCATATCCATATTTCTTCTTAATTTTTTCAAACCACAATGTATCTCTGATAACCATTGGTCTATGCTTGTAAGCAATATATTCAGCAAAAATTTTAAATTACCATTACTATACTACATAGTAATGATATTCTGTGATAATTACTCTAATGTTATCTAACTTTTTTGTATGTATATAAAAATTGAAACAACAGAATCATCTTTAAAATCAGGAATTACAATTTCATGTCTCCAAATATTCCTAAAAATGAAGCTAACATATCACTACTATATTTTAAATCTTCTCCATGCATCTTCTCTAGATTTGCCACTTTTCATTTTTAAGATTATAAAGATAATCAGAATGAGGGAGATCAGTAGCACCCTTTTTAAGTCATAAATACAGCCTTAGTTAAATTTCCAAATAATAATTTAAAATTGACAATCTAGGTAATCATCTAGATAGTGGAATGTTAAATTATTATTTGTGTGAGTATGGTTATATGTGTGTGAAAGTTAAATTTTCCAACAATGATTTAAATAATGTAAAAGTTTATATTCAATTCTAAATTTCCAAATAAATTTTAATAGGTCGTTTTTTATGCTATTAAGTTTGCTTTTTTTGCTAAACAGATTTAAAGGAAGTTTATTATGAAAGATTAAAAATCAGATTTTTAATTAGATTTATTTTAGTATGTATGTTTTTGTAAAGAAATATAATTATTTTAAGCGTAAGATCAAAATTGTAATAAAATAATTAAATGTATTTTTAAAAAACACAGTGCAAGTAATTAAATTCAAAATATTAATAAGTTAATTATATTTAGTACCAGATGATTTGTGGATATGATAACTTGTTTATCAAATTCCATATAAAGTGAGATTCTAGAATATTTTCATGAAGTCTATTATTCGCCATGCTACCATCTCTTGGAGATAGATAGACTCTATTATTATTTTTTGATTTCTCTGTACAAAGAGATAGCTTCGAAAGAAAAACAATGTGAATCATCAATGAAATTTCAATTCCAGCAAAGAAATAATTAACTGCTCTATAGAAAGAAACCATGAATGAGTAAATAAAAACTCATAGGATTTTTCTTCTTCAGACTGTCTTCTTCAGCCAAAGAAGTATCCTGAATATTATCTTACATTCTTCCGCTTCTGTAATTCATCTCTAAAATTACTATGAGAATTTGTTGTCTTAGAAAAATTTACCTGATTGCTATGTTTATTAAATTTGGGTACCTTGTGGCAAAAATATTGAAAATATTGACAATATATTAAATACTGCTGTGTTCAGAGGTGATTCCTTGAGTAATAACAGGTCATCATGATATTAAAAGGTCATGGATCTAAATTATAAGGTTTTTACCCCCACCCCCCAGATGTAAATTTATTTTATCTCACAATTAATTTAATTTTGAAAAAAATTGAGTTTCTTTTTGTAGAATTTTCATCATCATCCGCATAGTCAACCATTATCAATCCACCACAGGATGAAGATCTCCTCAAATTCAATCCATCTTTTCTAATCTCTAGCCTCTCTTCTCCACATCACCCCAGTACACTTTCTTATTTCTTCCATTCTCACATCTTTTTCTGAGTCTTTTACAATCTCTTGGAATCCAGTTTAAGATTTCAATTGTCCATCTATTATCATTTCTTCTAGCAATATGTCCAGCCCAACTCCACTTCAGTCTTTTAATTTTTTCAATGAGATTAGTAAAACATATTTGTTCTCTTAACTATATATTGAGTTTTTGATCTCTTCTTGTTACACCCAACATGCATCTCTCCATACTTCTGTGAGTGGTCTAATGTCTCTGTATTGCCCTTCTATTAAGTGTCCAAGTCTCAGATCCATAAATAAGAACTGGTAAAACACATTTATTAAAAACCTTCCTTTTCAAACACATGGACATATTTCATTTTAATATTAAGTTATTTCTTTATATGATAGAGTATTTATTATTATGTTATATTTACTTTTGTTATTTTAAAAATATACTGGGAGATTCTTAAGAATATGCACTGAGATAGAAAGAAGGAATCAAAAGAAATATCTATACTGCTTACTGCAATAATTTAATTGCAGTTAAAGAAAACAATAAAATAAAAAAAGATCTTGAAAGACATTTTTTGAAAGTACTATGGTATTTAATATTATAAATCTTCATGCAAAATTTAGATATTTTGACAATTATGAATATTATATATATATATATATATATATATATATATATATATATATATATATATAAAACAATATTAGGGGTCAATTTAAAATGATCCTTATAAAAAAATCACTGAAGTTTAAATGCATTTCTTAATTTCTGAAAATGGTATTCTTTTAACAGTAGTATGTGATTATACATGTGTGTGAGAGTATACATTAATAACAAATTTAGTTCCATTAAATTTTATGATTTTGGAAGTAAATGCATTATTTAATTTTGATAGTTACATCAATATTTGAATACTTGTAACTACTTTTAGTCCCATTTCATTTAAATGTAATGTAGTCAAAAAGAAAGAAGGCATAAATTAATGATAATTTATATTAACAATAATATTAATTTATACTTTATTGTTGGTGCTGAATACAATAGGAATTAGTTATCATTGAGTACTTAAACAATGGTTTTAAAGAATTAAAGCAAAGTTAAATATTCATTTATATTATGGAATAATATTAGTTCTGGCATAATCATTGTTAGTTATAGTTATTGAATCTATTTAATATTAACTGTTTGCTCATGTGAATTAAAAGAAATGTTTACTATGAATTCATTTGTGTGTGCTTTTCATGAGACCTTTAATGTAATCCTGAACCCATGAATCCCTTATAGATATTTAAGTAATAAATATTGTGTTAATGATAATTGCTATAGATAGTTATTTTTATCCAGATATATGTCAAACTAAAGATGTTTTGATCATTATTTTGCATGGCTTGCATTATTATTAAGAATTTTGAACTTGCCAATAAATATCACAACAAAAATGCTATACTGACAACCATGAAACTAAGTCTACTAAATCTACTTGGTTTGTAACACTGACAAAGGAAAAATAATTGAATAACATTGAGGGATTAAAATGTCTATGGAGCCTTACATATGTGTTGCTAGCATGAAGGAAGATTAAAAAAACTGATGCAAGATCAGCAAATTAAATTGAAGTTTTATATATGCTAATTAGTAACAGATACTCAAATAAAAAAATCACTTATCAACAACAATTAAAAGTAAAATGGTAATATTTATAAAATATTTCTTCTAAATTAATAATATTGATTTAATGCAGTGTCATTCGATAACTAAAATAATAACAATCAAGTAAAGTTAAAGATCAATTAAAATAGAAATAGTATTTGCATAAATTAGTTTGAATTATAAATAACTGCATAAAAATATTACCTAATTTTTATATTTAAAAGATAATATTATTAAAATTCTTCCATAGATTTTTTATTTTTATTTGTGTGAAAGAAAATCTATTGTTAATTCTTTCTTGACTATATGCATTTATAATTTTAATTATAAACTATATATCATATCTAATCCTAGTTTAGCAAGGGTGAATTATAAGCGTACATTATATGATGTTAATTGCTGTTATAAATTATTCTTGGTTTAATCATGCCAAACAAATTTAATGTTTATCTTAACAAATTTGCGGTTATTAATCTAAGGGTTTTGATTTATGACTGCATAAATCATTCTTATTTTATAGTACATTCCTTGATATATCTCACTATCAAGTAAAACATAATTTAATAAATGTTACATTCTTTGCCAAGCAAGAGTATTCATTATGTACCATTTGGTGCTCTTTACAAATTTATGAGTAAATTGTTCATGTAGATATAAACTATTATAAAGTCATATGTGATTGACTAATTTATTTATTAGTTATACTTTAATTTCCCTGAATATGGCATTAACTTAGCATATTTAAATTGTCCAAATATATAATACATAAGTGGAGAAAGCCACTTGGTTTATAATTATATTTATTAAATGTAATTACCCAAATATGTGATGCATTTTCAGGCTAACTAACTCTTCTCAATTATAATATTTTCATTACATTTATGGTTACTTAGTCTGAGGACATATAGTGATAGTCAATTCCACTTTTGTTAGTTGTCTAATATGATGACCAGTCCATTACAAATTTTGGCTTGTCTAAAAGGATATGTTTTTTTATGTCATAGTCCCCAAATCTGTAAGATATTCAGAACAGTTATTTTCATTTTATAGGTTTTTTTTTTCATTTACTTTATTCATTATTAGAAATATATTCTTTTATCTTTGGCTTTCCAACAGGAGCCTGAGCATTTATCCATGATCCATATGAGAGGTTTAGATTCATAAAGTAATAAATAGATAAAATAAAATATTTGATTTATAATCATATTAGCTATTTATGTATATATTGGTATTGGATTAAACTAATTAATGAATCAGTTAGATAAAAATTTTAAATTTGTAGTTGTGCTGTATTAAGGATTTCAATTCAGAGTAAGTTATCAAATTGTTCTTTGAACATTTAAGTATGATAGTACATGAGTTGAGAAATGATGAAGGTATAAAGTGCTTTATAAATAAAGTGTTTATAAATATATCAAAAGGGACATGTGAAGGCAAAATATCTGATGATGAGGGCCTGGAGTTGTCATATTGTAATAAAAATAAGAATTTATGTTTGTGTCTTTAAAAGCAGCAGGTGTGTGCTGTACGTTAATAAAATGTCAAAGAAATGTAGGTTCATTATTCATAAATATTGTTAAGTTCTCCTCATAAAGTAATTGTAAGATAAATAATGAAATTTATGCAAAGCTAGCTAATTTAATGAAGGTATTGTATCTTAATTATTTTGGAATTAGATAGAAAGCATTGGGGCTCACTGTTTGAATCTGTGATAATAGAATAATATGAAATCTTCTGACCATGGTCATGAAATCTGTGTTATATTGTACACAATATAAGTTGAAAAAATTTAAAAAAAAAAATAACAGGTTAGTATGTTATAATAATGTGTGGTAGGTAAATCAATCACTATAGAAAAATGATGCTATTGTAGTATTTATATTAAAGAATTCTATCACATGTGTTTAAATGTATGTTAGTATAGATTTAATTAAGTTGTAGGTTTCAGCATATAACGCATAGTAGGGAAAATGAGTCATTCATTTTGTTTAGTCTTAGATATTAAATGGAGGGGGAAAATCATGTTCTTTCCTTTTTAAAATAATAATTATAAATAAGAATAAATTATGGATAGTGAAAAAGAATTAGATATATTAGGATATGGAAGAGAAGTTAATGAAGTCTATATCATATTAAAAACTAATCAATATGAACCTATAATCGCAATGTTAAAAAGTTTAATGAATGAAATGGAGCAAGTAAAACAAGAATTTAAGCAAAAATCAAGAAATATAAGATAAAAATCAAATAGAGATGAAACAAAATCAAGAACGATATGATAAAAATCAAATAGAAATGAAACAAAATCAAGAGAATTTGTCAAAAGATTTAATAAATAAGATGAAAACCAAAAAAAGATGTGACAAAAATCAAAAAGTATTTAAACAAGAATAGTAATGAAAATAGAGGAGGTTCATTATGAGTTAGAGAATAGATTGAAACAAGAAATCAAACATATGCATACAGAATTAGTCCATAAAATAAGAATGGTACATATGCAAAAAAATGATTTGACAGTTGGGTCTAATGAATCAGGGATTAAGATGGAAGAAACTCAAAGCCAAACTGCAAATAAGAATCAATAAAATAGATGAGAGCCAATATAAATTAGAAAAGAGGTTAGAATACCAAAATAATGATAAAGCTTTGGAAGCTGAATTAAATGATTATCAACAAATTAATGGTGAGGAATTAAAGATATAGGAATAGACAGGAACAAGAGGTCTAAAGTTTGAAAAGTCAAAGTAAATATGAGCATTCATATTATGATATTAATTTAGATGTACAATTTGAAATAAATGAGCAGGTTTCTTTGAAAGGGAATTCCATCACAAACTTAAATAATAATGATTGCTATAAAGTATTATCTTCAGAAATAAAACCCTTAATGTCTAAGTGGTTTTACTATTATGACGTACATAGGTGTGAATATACCTACCATGACTGTGAATATTAGAATTTTTCTCTATCACAAAGTAAAATCATTATGTGTTGGATTTATGAGAATAATGATTTGGAAAATATAGTTTAGTGTAAGGCTATGATGAAATACATGAATCATTATGAATATAGTCATAAACATTTAATTTATCAGAATAACTCTATTCATGATGTTCATTATAAATGAAAGTATTATTTTTATCAATCAGATATAATATTTGTATGATATTAAGGATTTGCTTTACAAGTATCCAATTAGGTTGAAATATAAGGGTGCCAATGAATATAAGTATTGTAAGATATTGGACTTATTAATTTTAATATGTTTGTATATATATATATATATATATGTATTAAAAAATATAAGACATGTACTTGACATAAGCATTAATTTCATTACTGTAGTGGTATGACTTATTGATACAATGTTTATTTTGCAGTGATGACCTTACGTTAATTGTTTAGAATTGTTTTTTATTACGAATGGGGATATATGGTGTGCATATATCTTCATTTGTTATTTTTCTATGGTTTATAAGTAAATAAATAAAGAAAACAATTAAAGGTCATATGTATAATAATATATGTTAATGTTTTAAACAAATGTTGAATAAAAGAGTCATTTATTTATTAAAATAAAAATATATTAGTAAAATACACCAAATAACAGCAATGCTTTATTAAA
This sequence comes from Epiperipatus broadwayi, assembly GCA_028023455.1. Classification (NCBI taxonomy): domain Eukaryota; kingdom Metazoa; phylum Onychophora; class Udeonychophora; order Euonychophora; family Peripatidae; genus Epiperipatus; species Epiperipatus broadwayi. The sequence goes on from JAQFVV010000075.1 coordinate 2,394,627, forward strand.
ATTGGAAGTAAGAAATCACATGTTCAAAACTAGGGTTTAAAGATATAGATTACCTTGTTTATGTTACTATAGAAACCAGAAATGATTTCACAAGGAAGAATACATTTAAAGTTTTGTTTTATTCTTATCTTACTCTATAAATCGATTTTGGACTTGCAGTAAAGAAAATGTATTGTGAGTAGGAAACCTTGAAGGGGGAGAGGGCAGAAGTTTCTCCTATTTAATGTCTATGATTTAAAAGGAATGATTAACAACAAAAATGCTATGCTAACTGCAATGAATCTAAGAATACTAAATCTACTTGGATTGTAATATTGATAAAGGAAAAATAATTGGATAACATTCAGGGATTATAATATCTATGGAGCCTTACATATGCATGTTCAAGCACATATGAAGATTTTAAAGGACCTGCTGCAAGGTTAAAAAATGAAATCAAAGTTTTATATAGGCTAATAGTAACAAATGATTACAAATGCTTATATAAAAAATCACTTATCTACAATAATTAAAAGTAAAATTGTAATATTTATAAATATTTATAAAATCTTTTTTTCTAAATTAACAATATTGATGATAATGCAGTCTAGTTTTATCATATGATAACTAAAATAATAACAATCAAGTAAAGTAAAAAATAAATTAAACATAAATAGTATTTGCATAAATTAGTTTCAATTATAAATAGCTCTATAAAAATATTACTTGATTTTTATATCTTAAAAGATAATACTATTAAAATTAATCCTTTTTTTTTTATTTGTGTGAAAGAAAATTTATAGTTAACCCTTTCTTGACTATATGCATTTATAATTTTAATTATAAACTGTATATCATATGTAATCACAGTCTGAGTACTGTTATAAATTATTCTTTATTTTGATCATTGCAAATAAATTAATGTTTATCTTAATAAATTTATACTGTTATTAACATAGGTGTTTTGATTTACTACTGCATAAGTCATTATAAAACTATTTTATCTTATCCCACAATATTCCCATGTTATATCTCATTATCAAATAAAACTTTATTTAATAAATTTTATCTTTTTTGCCAAACAAGAGTATTCATTATAGACCTATTTATGCTCTTTACAAATTTATGAATCCATTATACATGTAGATATAAACTATTATAAAGTCATTTGTGATCAACTTATTTATTTATTAGTTATATTTTAATTCACCTGAATATGACATTTATTTAGTATATTTAAATTGTCCAAATATGTAATATATAAGTGGAGAAAACCACTTGATTTATAATTATATTTATTATATGTAGTTGCCAAAATATGTGATGCATTTTCAGGCCAGCCCTGCTCAATTATAATATTTTCTGTACATTTGTGATTACCTAATTTGAGTACTGATAGTCAGTTCCATTTATAATATTAGTTGTCTGGTGTGATAAGCATTGTATTATTTTTTATTATCCATTAAAAACTTTGGTTTGTTCAAAAGGACATATTTTATTTGAAATAGTACCCAAATCTATAAGATATTGAAAACAGTTATTTTCATTTTTCATTTTATTTTTATTTTTCATTTTATTTCATTAATTATTCCCTTTACAATATATTATAAAACATTTTTAGAAGCAACCATGTTTAATAATAATAATATATATATATATATATATATATATATATGCATGTGTGTGTTAAATTAAATATTTCCATGGATTGTTATTCTAATAAAAAAACAGAAACAAAAAGATTGTATCCATGTAAACACATATAATATTTGATTTTGTTGTTGTCAGGTTAATTATCCATTACTGTTGATTGATAATCTCTCTGAGGCTAAATACTTTTTTTCATTATCTATAGTATAATAGCTCTTTTGTTGGAGTTTATTGTTGAAATAAAAGGTCCTCATTGAAATAAAATGTTTTCTTTTACTTCAAATTACCCAGAAAACTATTCTATATAGGTGTAAGAATATGAAAAAATATCATCTTTCTTAAGATTCTGCAAATAATATTTTAAACTTCTCCAGAGAATTGTATATGGTAAATTAAAAATTTCCATAGATTGTTATTCTAATAAAAAAACAGAAACAATGAAATTTTATTCTTGTAAACAGAGATTACTTTGCATTTGATTTTGCCAGGAAATTATCAATTACTACTAATTGTCAATGTCCCTGAGACTAAATAAGTTTTGTCCATTAATTATAATAGCTTTTTGTTAGGGTTTATTGTTGGAGTAAAAGTAAGTCCTCTTTTACTTTAAATCCAAATTTTTAACTTTACAAGTGGTTGAACTAAATTATTTAGTCTTTTGGCCAATTTACCCTTAATGACTTTTTTTATAAGTATTATATATTTAAATGCATGTAAAATGGTATATTTTCTTATAATATTTTTTTCTGAAAATTTTGTACTAAAAGATGGGAAATTCAAAATTCCCACTCTTACAATAGACATAAGCCCCACCCTGACATGTTTAGCCATTGTCTGTTGCCAAGGCTGTAAAATGTTCAGTGTTTTATGACATTGTTGTTTCCATTGATGCAAAAATGTGTTTATTTGCAAATTTATTATAATTTTAGATTATTATTCTTTTAAATATTTTGCACTATATTTATTAGATATCAAGAAATATAAATTATTAATAACTTATTTTGACTTGAAATACTTTATTTTCAAAAATAGAACATTATATTAGCAGCTAATGTAAATATAGCCTAAAACAAATTAGAAGACTACCTGTGATGTAAACAATCTACTTTATATTTACAAGTAAGAAAAATACTGCAATTTTGCAATAAATATTCAAAAAAATTAAAGTTTTAAAGCATAATTTGTTAGATATAAGAGAAATAAATAATTATTCATTTCAATGTTTAAAAATAATAAGAATTAAAAAATATTTCATTGATTTTATAAACTGAAAATAATCTTTCTAAAAACAATGATTTTTGATTGCAATCTCATTTTTTTAATATTTACAGAAACAAAATGTGAACATTTACAATTTATTTCAATAGTAAACAAAAATATCTATCAAATGAAGTCAAATTTATTATTTTCTGAAAAGTAATAATCATTTTGTCATATATTTTATGTTGATGTGTGAGACAAAGAAAAGTGTCAGATAATGCGGAAATGTGAGAGACATTAGACTGCATTTTGGAATGGTTAAATGAATTACACATACTCATATATACATATATATGTAGCTTAATTTATATGAAATTTAAATACAAGTAGTAACACTTCCAGATGTTATGTATAAACAACACTCATATGTTTATAATTGCAATAAATAGAATGGATTACCCATTCTTTGAGCTTTAAATATTTTTAAGGGTTCATTAATGTTATTGTAAATAGTGAGTTTTGTATATTTGCTTGATTTAAATATGGTATATATCATTCTGAAATTACAATTGAATATTTAGAGGTAAAAAATGTGGTCTCCTATTTTCAACAACCTCATAATATTAATGCAAAACTCACAATTATGAATGCAAATATTAAATATGTTTACTTTAATGCATATAAAATTTAAATGGAGTAATATTTCTGGAAAACAAAACTCATACATCAATGAATACAAAATATAGAACATACCCCTTATTTTTAAGATTTAATATGTTTTTAAACTTGTATTCATTGATGTTAAAAATAGAGTGATTTTTTTTTTTGTATTTAGAGAACAAAAATGCTGTGTTATCTTTAACAACTTTGTAATGCTAATGAAATGGGAGTTTTTTGTAAATGAAGAGATAAATTGCATATTTCAATGTATATGAATTTTAAAGAGTAGTAATATCTCTGAAAACTATGTATAAATAACCATCAAACATCCATAAATGCAGTAAGTTTAATGAATGAGTGCTGAAAAATATTAAAAGCTCCAACAATAGGTGGTTTATTTTATTCTTTTTATTTATTGACATACGAGTGTTGTTTTTACATAGTTTCTGGAAGTGTTATTATTTCCGTTTAAATTTTATATATATATTATACTATGCATATTTAATATTTACATTCACAAAAACTGACTTTTTATTAGTATTGTAAAATTGTTTGAAATTATTCATTATCTTTATTCTTTGAATATTCAATTGCAATTTCAGAATTATTTTCACATTATTAAACTCGGGTTAATATTTAAAATTCACTTTTTATTTACAACAATGTCAATAAGTGAATGCTTAAAAATATAGAAAGCTCAAAACATGGGTAGTCCATTCTCTTCTTTGCATTTATTACATGTGCCTTGTTCATACACAGCTTTGAGAGATATTACTATTTTCATTTAAGTCATGTGCATGTGTGTATAATGCAACACAACAAAATGCTGGCTTTTATATTAAAGCTTTTTATTTTTATATAAAAATAATTTCATATTTATTATGCTATGCGTATTTAATTTTTACATTCACAAAAACGGACATTTTATTAGTATTATAAAACTGTTTAAAAATTATGTTACTGTCTATTTATGTGTTTTTACTGACAATGCGTTTGTATTTTAAAAGTTTAAATAAAATGTAAAATTTTCTATACATTATGCATTTATTTTTATTAAGTGGAAATAATTCAACATATTATCACATTTAATGCCATCGTCATAAACCTTCATTCTTTAAATATTCAGTTGCAATTCCAGAATTATTTTCACATTATTAAAATCAGGTTAGTATATAAAATTCACTTTCTATTTAAAACAATGTTGAATAAACGGATGCTTAACAATAATATCGAAAGCTCAAAAAGTAGGTAATTCATTCTCTTCTTCGCATTTATAACGTGCGGCGTTGCTCATAGATGCCTTCCAGAAATATTACTACTTCCATTTAATTTATGTGCATGTGCGTGCATGTGTACACAATGCAACAAATAATGCTGGCTTTTATATTAAAGCTTTTTATTTTTATGAAACTATTTTTTAAATATAAATAAATAATGAAGTCTTTTAAAACAAAAACATAATTAAACGTTAAATTTCTAAATAGTGTAACATTAACTATTAAAAAATCCTTTGTAAAAAAATTATAATTTCAAAATTAAAAACAATAAATAGAATAATATTTTTATTACAATGTTTACTTTAGATGTAAAATCAGATGAAAGCTTCAAATACATTATGTTGTAAAACTTGAATTATTGTCTCAGAGATTGCATGCTGACTGTTTTATTTTAAGTGCTTACTTTGATCTTAGACATATCAAATTTAATGTTTTTATATATAAAGCACATTTATGCTCAGACACTTAAAAAAATTACTTTTTATGCATATAAATACGATTCATACAAATTGACGCTTAATTTTTTGGAGTAAAGATAAAATAAAATTTATATAAAATTGCTGTATTCAAGTTAATAAAGAATTATTTTTTACAAATTTTCGAAACTTTAAGTAAACAATGTTATATAGAGAGTATATGAGCACAGACTTTCACATATGACCCACCACTCTCCACACGATCTCAAAATACTGATACACTTGAACACATATATGTTGAAAAGATAAATAATCACCAATATACGTATTTCATGCTAAACTAGCAATCATCAGTTGGTCCAGATTACCATCTCTACACATATATGCTATAAGTGCTCAGATATAATATATTAAGATAGCCAAACCTCATACTTTAGTGGACAGGCTTCAATCTACTCCACACTCCAACTCTTCAACCGTCCATCCAATTGAAAATCTGATGATGGAATACTCAGAGGCCACCTTAAAGCCGAGACTCTGGTCAACATGGATGTGACAAGAATCTTGGCCTTAGGGTGGCCTCTGAGCATTCCACCATCAGATTTTCAATTGAATGGATGGTTGGAGTGTGGAATAGATTGAAGCCTGTCCATTGAAGTATGAGGTTTGGCTAACTTAATATATATCTGAGCACTTATAGCATATATGTGTGGAGATGGTAATCTGGATCAACTGATGATTGCTGGTTTAGCATGAAATACTATATTGGTGATTATTTATCTTTTTGACATATATGTGTTCAAGTGTATCAGTGTTATGAGATTGTGTGGAGAGTGGTGGGTCGTGTAAAAGTCTGTGCTCATATACCCTATATATTACATATATAGACACAGGTATATAATAAACCTGCGTGTTTCAGTTAAACAATGTTATAGTAAATAGATGATTATATTTATATGCTACTGCTAAAAAATTTTCACGTAAATTATTGACTTACAGTGATGCTGAAAGTAATTCATTCAATGAAGTTGATTAAAAAAGTCGGAAGTATTGTATTGCATATATCGTAATAGAGTTATCGGGGGGGGAGGGGCATTATAAAAAGTATTTATTTGAAAAATATTTCAATAAAAATCAAGTTTGTATTAAGATTTTTTTTTTAAATACTTTAACATTTGATAATAGCTCTCAATACAAATATTTATATTGTCAAATCTTTAATAATTTATTACAATATTTACTGACGTAGTGCTTTAAATTACATAAGTGTAAGTCTTTCTTATTTTATTTTGTTCATTCAATGTCATAATAAAATTCTTATTAAAGTACTAAACGTTCCATTTTTTTTTTTACAGACTAGTCTAGATTAATCGATTATTTATATAAAAAAAATTGTGCTATATCCTCATCTAATTTTTACGTGAACTAAACAGAATAGGTAAGCATAATTTAATGTGTAATACAGCCTAAGATTAAACAAAAACAATATTACAAATACGTACAAAATTTCTCTATATATATCATTTCTATTTTAATAATAAAATAAATAAAAATGACATCTGTTGTTGAAATGTGTTTATTGTTATATGTATACTTAAAAAAAAAAATCCCTTAAAGATTAAACTTGATTTAATCATAGAAATAACAGCTGTAATTGTTTTCTTTAAAATTCGTTTTCAATTTCAGTAATAATATTCCAAGATATATAAGAACGTGCAAATCATATTCGTAGAAACAGAGAGAGAGAGAGAGAGACAGAAAAAAAAAGTAATTATTTTGTAGTGTCTCTCTATAGACACGCTCTCACCTCCAACCATAAACAATATATGTAGTATCACCTAAGCTTATGAAAAAAAAATGTAGTTAACGTCTTCGAGTATTATTGCGTCATTATAAAAATATAATCAAACTCACAAAATAAATATATTCCTTAAAAAGAATGGATGTTAAAATACGCATTCATTCACAAATATATATATCATTAGCATCCATTTGTAAATGAATAGGACCCTTTTTATCTAAAAATGCAGCGTATAAAAAAAAAAAAAAATGAAAAGTTAAAAATAAATCATATTATGACTATATTAATCAATCTCGGAACTATAATATATTTGCATAAATATACAAACAAACACATTCAAATATATCTAAGTTAAATTAGCACTTATATCCTGACAACTATCAAAAAATAAAATATTTTTTTAAAAAGACAAGATCACGTAAGACCTCATTAAAATAGTTTATACTTTGTATCAAAAGAAAAATAATTTCAAAGAAAAAAAAACACTTGATAGGCAAAATAATTGCATCTTATGGCACCAGATTATTACCACTCTATACCAAAAACTACTCTAAATGATGTGAAAAATGAAATGCCAATAACATACCTTCAAAGACAGTTGTTACAATAAAAGAATTCTAAATAAAGTTGTTCCAATGTCATCGCATACTGAGATAAATTCTACTCTTTACAAAGTTTACATTTGAAGTGCTGAGTAATAAAAACCACATTTATAAAATTCCATTTGATTGGTGAAAGATTCTAAACTAAATCATCCTTTAAAAAATGATTACAAATATAGAAGGTAATAATAAGAATAAAAAGGATATACATAATTAAAATATCAATAAACATTAATATTATTGAAAAACCAAATTGATATTGGACAAAAATGAAAAAGAAAATTAAAAAAATGTTTAAAAAAATGCTCTATTGATAAATATCTCCATAAATCAATGTAATGTGATAACTCATAATACTTGGAAACCACTTATATGTTATTTTAAATCAAAAATTGAGAAATCACAAAAACCCTTATAGATTAGTACATAACATTTTTATTTATTATTGCCTCTAGCAGTATAGATTAGTCGATTAGAGAATTTTTTTAAATTCAGTTTTCATAAATTTTCAGATCACTAATTCATTTTTTTGCCAGACAGTACTGGTCAGGTATGCAATAGTTAAAAAGTGTGGAATGTCATAATAACGTGTATGTGTTATTACTAATAGTAAAAACAGTATTTGAAAAATATAAACAAAATTTGAATTTTTCTAAAACCATTCAGCAATTAAAATCAATTTGATATAGAAAATAGTCTACCTACATAAAATATCACTGTTACAATTCTTCAGACATTTACATAATATATTTTATGAGATAATTAAATAATTGTTCATAAAGATGAGTTAACTATTTATATTATGAAGTTTATCTCAGGACTATTTTAAAATGATATCATTTTTATATTTTATTAGAAAGATATAACTATAGATTGAATATAATCAAGAATTATAGTCAATAAAGTGTTAAAGTTTTTCAAAGAGAGGAGTTTACAGCAGAAAAATTTAACAAACGACATCGCAACATAGCAAATGGAACAGTTCTTTGCAACATGTTTGATTGTAATGATTGGTTTCCATAATCAGTGCAAATCCCACCCTTTTTTATTTTTTTAAATCTGAAGTTAAAATCAATTAGGGATTAATAATAATAAAAGATGAAGATGGGGATGACTTGGTCAAACAATGAAATTATTTTCTTAAATCAACAATGCTTTTTCTAACTAACCAATACAGCAAAAATAATCACAATATATATTATTATCAAACTCAAGAAAAGTATATTGATATGAATAACATATCAGTTTTACAGAGAATATATATTACAGATATGTGTTTAAGGGATTAATATACAGAACTTCAGACTACTCAATAAAGTATGAAGAGATGCATCTTAGGAGTAATAAGAAAAGATAAAAAAACAAAATACATGGGTAAGAGAACAAACAGGGATTACTGACATCATTGAAGGAATTAAGAGACTGGAGTGGAATTGTATTGGACATATCACTAGAAGAGATGATAAGAGATGGACAATTAAAATATTAAACTAGATTCTAAAGGTTGTAAAAGACCTAGAAAAAGTCAATATGTGAGGTGGGTAGAAGAAATAGTGAAATGTACTGAAGTAATGTGGAAAAGAGAGTTTTGAGATCAAAGATGATGGATAAAATTTGGAGAAAGTTAACCCTGCAGTGGATCAATAATGATTGAAATGATGATGATAATAATATGTCACAGCATTAGAAATATAACATTTCATTAACTATCACCATCTTCTATTAATCAATTATCATTGTAATAGAGGATGAAACTTTTTAAAAGAGTTTAATCTAGTTTTTGCTTTTATGATCAAGTAATTGTCTTCTTCAAAGTACTCCACCAAATTTCTTTTTTTCATTCAACTGTCTCCCATGCATCTTTTTAATAAGATATCATTTAAGGCTTTACTTGTCATATATTACCATATGGTCACCTCAGCTTTAGTTAAGCTTTTTAATTATCCCAATATTGTTAGTGGGCTTAGCCTGAATCTCTTAAGCATGCTGTTCTTATTTAATATTTTCTTGTTAAACATAAGGAACATTTGCCACATTTCATAACATGCTTTAATTTATGATTGCCCTTTTATCAATAAACTAATTATATATACATATAATAAAATGAATTTGTTAAAAATCTTTTTTTTTTTCAAATAGATAAACATAGTTTTTTAATAGTAGTGATTTTTTTCCTCATGTGTCATAGCATCAGCCGGGAAGTGAACCCACTAATCCAGGATAACTGCTTGTAAAGCAGCTGTCGCTGACCTCTCGATCACCAATGCTTGACAAGTAGTAATGATTTTATTCCACCCAAAGTAAATTCCTTGATTTCTTTCATCCTTCTTATTCTTATTAATAGTTATATTTTAATAAAGATAGTTGTAATTGTTAATTTCTTTTAATTAATTATTATAAATAAATGAATGTGTAGCAGAACAATTAAAGGTTAAGTATTCATGGATTTTAATTCAACTCTGCAACTTCAACTGAAAAAATATTCAATACTATTTCTATGATTTGTATTTTTTTCATTTTAATTTAAAAAGACAGTGTATATTACTTTATTTAAAGCATTTTTTTGTAGTCCTATTTTTTGGTTTTCAATAGATAGCTATTGCAAAAGTTTCATAAGCTCTTAAACATTATTTCAAAATCAACCATATTATCTGTTCAATGTAAATGTTTTAAGTAATTCTTATTCATTTAATTTTCCTTCATTTTGCTTTTTTGCAAATATATATTTTATATAAACTTGCTATAATTTTTTTGGGGGAAAACACAACCTCTGTCAAACATTATGATCAATGTTAATCTTAGTGGTTCTAAGTACTCCAATCACTTATGCAACATTTTAGTAAATATTCTTCAGATTTTGAATATATTCTCTTATTATATATGTATATATTGCTTCTAAGTTTTAATCATATTGTACTAATCTAATACAAAAGACCAATTATTATTCTCCTTGTTTTGATTATATCCCATTATTCTGAATAAATGAGTTGTAATGATCTTAGTAAAAATAACATTAGAACTGAGAAAAAGTGATAGGTGAATAATTCTATATATATATATATATATATATATATATTATAAGAAAGACTATATATATATATATATATATATATATATATATTTAGTCTTTCTTAAAGATCAATAAAACATAGAGATTAATTCAATTATGTCTTATATCTTTATCATTTTGGACATGTGGCAAGGAGCTTAATATAACTTTTTTTCTGTTTTATCTGATGCTTTCAACATTCTTATAATTATTCCATCATATTCTAAAGCTTTTTGAATATCCATAGATTTGAATAGGTATTTAAAATACAAATTTCAAAAGTTGTTAAAATTATGTTGTCATAATTTCTTTTTTGTTTTTACTACTATATAGTTTTTTTCTCTTTTATAGGATTATTTAACTTACTATACTCTAGCGATGAAGCTGTTTTTCTTCTTAGATTTGAATGAAATAATTTTCTTTGATATATCAATGTATTTTTATATGTTTAAGGTATTTATTTTTGTATATCTTTTACCATTTTGTAGTTATATTTGCTTTAGTTATCATTCAAAATATATAAAATATGCTAACACAAAGCTAAAAACAAATAAAGCAAATATATATTATTTTAATATCTATTCATTAAATGGCTAAGCGCTTTCAAGGTTCAAGCCCTCATAATCATAGCCGTATTATAAAATATAATAAATTGACTTGGAGTGATGCAAATTTATGCAAATGAAATAATTATGCATTCCATTTCTTGGTTATTTTGTATCAAGAGTCTTTTCTATTGATGGCATCACCATCTCTAGATATAAAGAAAGCTTCTTTTATCTTTCTTTTTAGATCATGCTGCTCTCTGCATACCACCACTGGATTTCCCGGGGTTGACAATCATGCCCAGCTGAAGCATGGTGCTGTTCAAAAACTGAACTATGAGCAGTGTCCAACAAAGCTTTATTATAAGAATAAGTGTGTTGTGATAGCCTAGTGGAGAGAGAGGCCCTAGTCTCACCATAATATGATGATCTACAAAATTTTTCAGGGCAAACAATATTATAAACCACTTTGAGGTGTCAGCGAGGGTGGGAGGCAGTCTTTGGTATTATTAATTAATTTGTTAGAGTTAGGAGATGTGTGAAAACATAACTGGTATTTATTATTGAAAATATTATAAAAACATTTAAGCATACTAGGCAGGTAAGGGAGTAGGAGTCTTTGCTTGTCAATGTTAGGGACTTTATCATTTATTTTAGCAAAAAACTGTTTTATCCTCCTGTCAATTACATTCACATCAAAACCAACTTTTATTAGGTCATCCCTATATGATGTGAGGTTAGCTTTTTTATCTGCCTCAAACTTACATAGGTGCATATTTCTAAACAAAAACGAGGTTAAGCCAGAGAGTTTGTGGTTAGTTGGTGAATTGGAAAGAGGGTGGGAGTGTCCTCTAACATCAAGGGGTTTGATTAGCATTTTATAATTAATATGTGTGTGTTCTCGCTGCATATGTAGGTCCAGGTATTTAACTTGTTTATGGGCATTTTCATTCTCCAAGTTAAACGTAAGCCCTGTAGTGTTTTGAAGTTCATTTTTTATTTGTAGAATAATTGGAGAGGGAGCTGCTATGAAGATATCATCAACATATCTAGTGTATATGGATAGCAAGTTAGATTATTGGTATCTTGGAATTATTTGCTTTTCAAAATAATTTAAAACTACACTTGAGATGATGCCACTGATAGGGAGTCCCATTGGCCAACCATCTTTCATATGAAACCACTGATTGTGAAAGAATGCCATCATATTTTTATCAAGCCAAGATAAAAAGTCTATAATAAAGTCTTTCGAATTCACCAACTAACCACAAACTCTCTGGCTTAACCTCGTTTTTGTTTAGAAATATGCACCTATGTAAGCTTGAGGCAGATAAAAAAGCTAACCTCACATCATATAGGGATGACCTAATAAAAGTTGGTTTTGATGTGAATGTAATTGATAGGAGAATAAAACAGTTTTTTGCTAAAATAAATGATAAAGTCCCTAACATTGACAAGCAAAGACTCCTACTTCCTTACCTGCCTAGTATGCATAAATGTTTTTATAATATTTTCAATAATAAATACCAGTTATGTTTTCACACACCTTCTAACTCTAACAAATTAATTAATAATACCAAAGACTGCCTCCCACCCTCGCTGACACCTCAAATGGTCTATAATATTGCCTGCCCTGAAAAATTTTGTAGATCATCATATTATGGTGAGACTATGGCCTCTCTCTCCACTAGGCTATCGCAACACACTTATTTTTATAATAAAGCTTTGTTGGACACTGCTCATAGTTTAGTTTTTGCACAGCACCGTGCTTCAGCTGGGCATGATTGTCAACCGGAAAATCCAGTGGTGGTATGCAGAGAGCGGCATGATCTAAAAAGAAAGATAAAAGAAGCTTTCTTTATATCTAGAGATGGTGATGCCATCAATAGAAAAGACTCTTGCTACAAAATATCCAAGAAATGGAATGCATAATTATTTCATTTGCATAAATTTGCATCACTCCAAGTCAATTTATTATATTTTGTAATATGGCTATGATTATGAGGGCTTGAACCTTGAAAGCGCTTAGCCATTTAATGAATAGATATTAAAATAATATATATTTGCTTTATTTGTTTTTAGCTTTGTGTGCTTGTGCGTGTTAGCGCATTTTATATATTTTGATTCATAATTAGCCACAAAGTATAAACTATTTGCTTATTTTAGTTATCATTAATATTTGATTGTATCATTTTATAAGATTTAATTTTATAAATGGTTCATTTATAAATATTTTCATATCTTTTTTTAACCTACTGTCGTATTGCAGTTTAAAATTTATTTGAACTTTCTACTTTTTATTGACTATTATTTGTATTACAACTTTTGCAAAAGAATTGCTTATTTTCTCATGGTTTTTGTTTAAATCTACTATTAGAAGTATAATTTTTTTTAAAAAAATATTATAAAGCGATTGGAATATATCTGAAAATTAGTGGTATTAATAATTGCTATGGTCTTTCTCAATAGCTTGTGTCTCTGTAGTTTTGTACAAACACATTTTGTAGATTTCACTAATTTATTTTTACATTTTGAAGAGTAACATTTAAACTTATTGCAATATGAAAATATATACTTTTTTCTCATCGAAATATAATTATGTTTCATTTTTACATCTATATATATTTTGACCTAATTCCATTTTTTATAAAAAGACCAAGCAGAAATAGTTAAGTAAAAAAATCTTAACGATAGTACAGTTAATTTGGATTATATTTCGCCTAATAGAAAATATATACTTTACGTTTGAAATATGTTTAATATTGCAAGTTTATTACAAAGAATGGTTTTCAATTAGTTATATGCATATGTTTATTGAAGCAAAGAAATATTAAGAAATAGTCTCAATAAATATAAATATTTCAGTAAATTAAAACTAAAATCTGTAAATCATTTTAATTAAGTTTATAATCGATTTCAAAGATAAGTCAGACTAGAATAAAATCAATAAGGCAATTTCTAATAGTCTTTAAGAACTATTCATAGACTATCATATAAAAAAGAAGCAATTTCTCAATAAATTTCGAACTGAAAGCAGGAAATACAGAAAAATATATATATAAAAACATTAAAATGATTTATTCTGAAAAAATGAATTTTTGAAATCCAAAAAGAAATATTGGCAGCTGTAAAACATGTTGGTATTAGAACGAAAATTATTTCAGCATCAAAAAATAAATAAATAAAAGGTACTTTGTATTATTCCTGCTATGACGCATTACTCTATTCCTGTGATATTTGCTTCTGGTAATAATTATTCAAAGTTTCTGTTTATGATATCATGACATCCAAGAATCCTAGAATAATTAATCCATGTTATATATATATATTTCCAACTTTTCTTATATACATATGCATAACCAAATTATAAAACGTCCTGACTTATATCTAGTTCTCCACAGTGATTATTCCCCCCCCCCCACCCACACACACAATATATTACATCTGTCACATTTTTTGTAAGTAATATAGTTTTATATTTTAAAATACATTTACAGCTAAAACTTTTTATATTTCTGTGTTTTTTTGGCTAAAACTTTATATATATATTTAAAAAAAGTATTTAAAATATAAGCTTAAAGTTACAATTCCTATTTTTAGATAAACCTAAAACTTATCTTACAGTTGTCATTTTTGTATGGTTAATATATATATATATATAAATCTAAAATTTAATTTTACAGTTCACAATATAAAAAACGTTTCAGGTTTCTGCTTCATGTTTTTCCTTTTTCCATAATGAATATGTCTCTCTATCATTATGGAAATAGGAAGTGCATTTTTTTTTTTGGATTTGAAGTATGGTATTACACATTCTGTTTGTTTATGATGGTCAAAAATGTCATATTATGTCGCATGGGGGGGGGGGAGAATAGCTTTGATGGTATAAAATGCCATAAAAAAACTCACAACTCATAACTACCTGTTTTTATTTAATACTATAATGTGTTATTTTTTCTTTTTCCTTAATGAATATATGTCTGGAATTTTTGTTTTTAGATTCTAAGTTTAATATTATACCTGGTTTGATGTATCACTCCAGTGACATATTCTAAGTTTGCAACATGTTTAAAATAATGCCTCCATGGGATTTGTGGTCAAATTTCATCCATTAACTTTGTCCCAACTTCCTTCCCTTGGAGGGGATATTTTAAACATATCGCAAACTTAGAATATAGGTCATTAGAGAAATATGTCATAGCAAGAATAATACCAATGTATTAAATAAAATGTCATAATTATTAATAAAATCTATAAGATTACTGAATTATAAGGAAAAATTCTGAGAATTATATGGAAAATAAAGAAAGAAAAACAAACTTGTTCCTACATTATGAATTTTTGAAAAATCATGTATTTTCAATAAATCGAATAAAACTTACAATTAAATCTAAGAATAATAATATAAATAAGCTCCACAAATTTATACTTACAATAAGACATATTAATATTAATAAGCCAATAAGCTAATACACATGCGATTTGCAGATGTCACTATATAAATGGATACTCCCACTTTTTCAAACACAAGATAAAGTCTTTAAGAAAATATAGAATGAATCCATCTATATTTTCGACCCAACCATATATGTATGGGCAAATCTGAAGTGTTTGAAATGAAGAGGTGAAGTTATATAGTGACATCTGCAAAGCGCATGTATATTAGCTTATTGGCTTATTAATATTATAGATTATAAAAACATGCTCTATATAAAAAAAATAAATGTCTTGTTTACATATGTTTAATTATAATAGTAAATTCTAGAAATTTCATTGGCGTCATTCAGTAATTCATTTACGTAGTAAAAAAGGAATTTAAAGTGATCAATTAATAACTTCACGCTCTTCATTTCAAACACTTCAGATTTGCCCATACATATACGGTTGGGTCGAAAATATAGATGGATTCATTCTATATTTTCTTAAAGACTTTATCTTGTGTTTGAAAAAGTGGGAGTATTCATTTATATAGTGACATCTGCAAAGCGCATGTGTATTAGCTTATTGGCTTATTAATATTATAGATTATAAAAACATCGCGCTATATAAGAAAATAAATGTCTTGTTTACATATGTTTAATTATAAGAATGACGTTTAGTAAATTCTAGAAATTTCATTGGCATCATTCATTAAGTAATTTAAAGTGATCAATTAATAACTTCATGCTCTTCATTTCAAACACTTCAGATTTGCCCATATGGTTGGGTCAAAAATATAGATGGATTCATTCTATATTTTCTTAAAGACTTTATCTTGTGTTTGAAAAAGTGTGAGTATTCATTTATATAGTGACATCTGCAAAGCGTGTGTGTATTAGCTTATTGGCTTATTAATATTATAGATTATAAAAACATCACGCTATGTAAAAAAAAAAATGTTTTGTTTAAATAAGACATATTATAATATATTCGGAAGCAAATCAATCTTCTCACATGTGCCGTTCTAATATAAATTTATACTTATTGTGCTGTATAAAAAATAAATTTTTATCAATAAGACTTTTTATATATGTGTTAAATAAAGGATGAGGAAAAAAATGTTCTAAAACTATATAAGTTTAAATAGTAAAGATATTCCAGATGATTAGGAGAATACCATGCTAATAATGGATTTTAATTACCATAAAGTTTTTAGAAATTACAGCCATATTAAATCATCTATAATTTATATTGTAAAATCTTTACTAAGATATTTTTTTTTACTAAGATCTATAAAGAACTTTAAACTTAAACCAATCAAAAGAATGAGATAAATTTAAATGTAATTATAGTTTACAATACCACCATAGGCAATAAAAAGATCTAGAAAGAACAAACAAATATATGTTACAATTTTTTATTGGATTTATGGATTGTAAAAAAAAGCATTTACTGAATTTCTATAAGCATTTTAAAAATATTTAATGTTTTGGTTATCAAAATCTAGATCTGGGTTGTATTATATTTTGGAAAATATAATTTATAATAAGTGCGATATGTAGAGATGCTAAGAAAATTAATAATATTTATAAGTATGTGATAAAATAATTTCATTATTTCTAAACTTTTACAGTCCTATTACAGAAAGTATTTAGTAAAGTGGTAAACTAAATAAATAAAGAAATGGGAAAAAAAAAAGCCATATTTAATAATATGGTTAATTTTGTAAATACGATTTAAAAAATAAAAAATTATGGAGGGTGGTCTTCAAGATTCTGATTCATCCAAATAATCGGTATATGATCATTGAATGCCATAATAGTGATCAGAAGTTTAATTTTATATCCTTTGTGAAATCTATAGAAAACAAGTATGTGTGTCATATCAATATGAATAAACTTGTAATTCTTCTTGGGCAGATCAAGCACTGTTTCATTAATTTTACTGGAAGAGATTTATAATCATTACTGAATCCTTATGGTAAAATTTCTGATTTCAAATATCTCAGGGAGAACAAAGCAGATTCAATTGTATATTTAAACACCGCATTATTGGTCTTAACAAAGGCATAAACCCCTAGAGTATCTCAAATTTATTTAATAAAGATGTCTTACATAAACATAGTAAATTGTTAGAAGACATTATTTTATATGTTATCGATATTTTGAGCAAAAAGAGAATATATGATCATTTTCAAATAATAGTACAAGAATTGGAATAATTGAATATATAGATATATCCATTTTATAACCTCATTTACATTTGGATAAAAAACATTCTGCTCCATAATTAAAACAATCTTTTCTACATCAAAACAGACAGGTTGTATTACAAGATGATAGTAGAAAAGTTATAAAATATGATGGATTTATGTTAGTTTAAATATATTTGAATTATATAAATATATATATATATTCATGTCTAGTTTTGCCACCAGATTTTAAATATGCTATTATTATTTGAATTTATGAAAAATAAAATAGAGAGATTAATTACAATAATTAGCAGAAATTATTATTGTTATCTATACAGCTAAAGTATTTCCAAAAATTCTATTGCATACATTACTGTCAGCCATAAAGCAATGACGATTATGTTAGAATCAGAGAGTCACTATAGTTTTAGAAAATTAAGAAACAATTTATAAAGTGTAGTTATAGGTTGGTCATTGTCTTTAGAAGACTTATAATTTTATTTATACTTTTCCGAATACAATCAACTGTTAATATTAACGTATAGTAGAAAGTATTGAGCAAAGAATAAATAAACTTTGAATTTTTTTTATAAACAAAATATTTTTTGTGTTTTCAATTTCATTCTCATAGTTTTGTAGTTAAGTAGAGATAAAAGGTGGTTGCTAGAGGGTTGCATTAGATCCTAAGATCTAGATGCAGTGCTCTCAGATCCAAAGCTCCTCACTGACAAAGGCCACAAGCCAGAAACTAGTCTGGGGATATTGGATGAGTAAGCATTAGATAGGGATTTTATGCACAAGCCTTCTGGCATCCATTGATTACTCTGTTTAGCACAGGTGGCAATACTGTATGGAGAGTTTTGCTTTGTTTAAAATTTAACTGAATCGTAGAAATAGTCCAGCATATAAGTTTAAGTAATATGTCATCACCATAAACCTTTAGACAAATGTTTTAGTTATCTATTTTGCTTTCAAACCAGTACAGACAAATGTTGTGATGAAAAGAGTTGTTTAATAGCTTTATCAATTTTATATTCTGCTCGGTTTGGCGTAGTTGGGAAAGCGCCCGACTGGGATAGGTCCCAGGATCGAATTTGGCACTCACATATCTGAATACTTCTTATGACTTCCCGAGAAATAATGTCATATGTTTGTTGTTGCTTTTTTTTCTTTATCAATTTTATCAAAACATTTCACTAAGTTGAAAAATTGTGACAGCGTGGATAAATGCTCATTATCAGCGCTTTTATCCATAAAAAAAAAAATGTTCTTAGCGGTGCACTAAAAATAGAAATAAAAATTAGTGATAATGAAGAGTTTTCACTAATAGATTTTAAATTCAGGTTTATAAATAAATAAATAAATAAAATATGTATTAATTGCTTAAGGAAAAACGATCCAGACACATATAACAGGATAACTCTAGAGATAAAAATCCTTTCCGAATTATGATGGCCAAAATTGTTTATGAATAATAGTTAATTATGATGTTTATTTTATAGTATTAATCAATATATTTAAAATTAAAATGATTAACTTTAAAAGTAATCTTTATATATTTTATTATAAATGAAATGTCAGATGTTAAATTATTTTAAACATTTATGCTTATAAAATAGTGTTTACTTTAATTTTGGTTTAAGTGTATTTCCTACATTATAAACAGGATTATAAGGTTGTGCATAAAATGATTCATTAAAATGGAATCAGACAAATTTGTTTGGGTAAAGATTGTAATTATAAGATTTCAGTGTTGACAAGATTACAATATAGTTAGCCATTAAAGTAAATGCGTTTATAATAGTTTTATTTAAAAGCACTAATCTTTATAATCCTTATAAATATTTATTATTATCAATATAAATATATTAGTAAAAATATACTTTTTTAATAAGGCAATAAATGTAAAAGAGAACAACTTAATAATATAATTACCTTTAAGTTTCATTACTTGATTGATTTTGTTCTAAATTCCTAGAAGTTAAAAGTAAAATTAAATAGAATGTTTCTTTACTGAATTCAGAAAATGAACCAATATATTAATGGAAAAAATTAAAATTGTTTTTTTTTCTTTACGTTTTTTTTTATTATCAAACACATATATATTAATTATTCTAATATATAGTGTAATTTAAAATCAAATCTTTAAATTTATGCGACACATATTACCATATGTCCACAATGTTTAATGACTATCACGTGTGAGACAATATACATACATATAATTTTATAATCAAAGGTTTCTCAAATATTCTTCAGCGTAACATCAAAAACTCAATAAATATTTAGAAAAGGTTGGTCAAGTGTTAGCCGAGAGATCAGCGCAGCCGCCTTGCAAGTAAGCAATTGCTTGCAGATGGTTGTCGCGGGTTCGCTCCCCGTCGATGCTTTGACATATGGGGAAAAAAAAGGTTATGTTTATACAATATATTTAAAAATGTAAACATTATTTTGAATATATGTGAGAATAATTTTGAATTATGTTTTATAAAATCTAAGAGTAGAGATAAAGCCCCATTAATCAAAAATTATATCAATAAAAACATTGCAATATATTTTAAACGATTAAATTTTGCAGTATTTAATAACTCAGAAAAATATAAATATTTAATAAATGAATGATAATTACTTCATTCACCGCGTGTAATCAGAAGAAATCGCTAATTTAAGTCACATAAATCACTCGGCTAAACATTTGAAATACTGAAATGTCAGAGATGTTGGTTAGCAAATTTTGTAGATTAATGGAGGTACGTGTTAATCAATTTAAAGATGCAATTTCAGAAAACCTGTTGAATGGAAGGATTAATCTTTTTTTTTTTTTTTGTTAAATAAGTTATCTGCTGAGGATTATTCAGTATAATATATATAATTATTGTTAATTGTGTTTTGAATAGATTTTAGTTCAAATAATAAAAATGACAATTGAAGTAGTCGAAAATACTTCTATTGACAAATATTATATGCTAATATTAATATTTATACCATTAACTATATATATATTATTTATAATATGAAATGCATTTAAAATATAGAAAGAATTGGCTTTAAAAAATAGAAGGAAATGAGAGTGATTTGATAAAATCAATAGCTCTAAAAGTTGTAGTATAAACAACATATTAAAAATAACAAGTTTGTATTTAATTCGTAATGAAACTAGTAACAACGTAATTGAGTGAATGTTAGCTAGTGATAAATTTGCATAGTTTAAATATTGGGGGGGGGGGGCATTGTTAGTTCAATTACGATTCTTTGTTTGGAAATAAACTATAAAAAGGTAAGATATTGCAGGAATTACATAAACAACATATATATATATATATTTCATTAAGAATAACTATAACAAAAAAAATTCATAAAAAATAGTGACTTAAATTATCAATGAATAATTAAATAATAAATATGCAAGAGTAAGCATAGATTTTTCATCTTTTTAGAGCGTAGTTGCAAAGAAATATTCTCTAACAAGATTGAACTTATATAATTGGGTTAATTATAAAACAGTCTTCATATATTTTTAATCAGCACTCAAAAATATCGACTTTTGTTATGCAATGCATTGATTAAATTCCATAGTATTAAATGACTTTTTTTTAATATTTTCGTTTTAGAGAGGGAAAAAAAGGGAAATAATATTTGCATATATATTCTTATTTAATAAATATTTTTTATTTAATTGAAAATTATTTTTAGTATTCATTTTAAAATCACAATCACCATTTTCAACCATTATTGATCAGCTTCAAGATAAAGGTCTTTCCAACCTATTTTCTTCACATTACTCCCGACAATTTTCTTATTTCATTTATCTATTTCACATTTAATCTATTTCTAGGTCTCTTACAATCTCTTGGGACAGTTTAAGATTCTAGTTGTCAATCTATTATCTTTTTAGTAATATGTCATCACAGATTCATTTTAGTTTTTTTCTTCTTTCAAGGTTATCAGTGATAAATTGTTTTCTTGCCCATGTATTTTGTTTTTGATCTCTTAACATACATCTCTCCATAATTCATCATATGGACTGAAGTTTCTGTGTTGCCTTCAGATCCATAAGTAAGAACAGGTAAAATACATTTATTAAAATCCTTCATTTTTCAAACACAAAGGCAAATTTCATTATAATATTGCATAATGACTATCACAAACTGCAAACTCATAACCCAAGTTTAATTCTATGATTAATTTTATCCATTATGTTTCCATCTGTATTATTATTAATACCAAATTATTTGTAGTTGTTAACTTCTTCTAGTTCCTCATTATTTCTTCTAGTTCATCATTATTAATCTTTGTTTATTTCTGAAAAAAAACAATTGAACATTTCTTACATAGTTTTAGTCCTATATTTTTATTTATATCTGATAACTCTTGCAACATTGATTTGATGTATTATTTGCAAAACAACTACATCATTTGCAAAGCATAGATAATTTACGTACAGTTTTATTTTTAGTTTCTTAGCTTTCCATTTTAATGCACAAATACTTCTGGTAAAATTGCTATAAAAGGCTTTGGATATATGGAATTGCTTTGTCATATCTTTATCAGTGTTAATCTTTTTAGTATTACCATATAATCTAATTTATCACTATTGCATATGAAATTACATTAGGTTTGTAACTTGAAGATGTAGTTTTAATCACTATAGATATAGATATACAATCAAATGCTTTTTCATAATCTACATCTCTAAAACATAATAGCAGCTTATATTCTTTACTTTCTTCTATGATTTATCTCAAAAATTTGATCTAACTCACAGTGCTAAACCCATTCTAAAGTTTAGTTTATTCTTTTGATTGGTTAAAATTCAATGTTTACTTTAGATGAGTTGTAATTATCTTTGTAAAATTTGCATAGAATTGATAGAAGGCTGATTAGACTGTAATTTCTAGTATCTTCTTTATCATCTTTCTTAAATATCAACATTACTATTAATTTTTCCAATTATCTAGTAAATCTTTATCATTTAGGCATTGGGTAAATAATTTTACCAACAATATTTTTATTTCTTTCCATGCTTTTTTTAAAAATATTGATTACAATTTCATCATTTTCTGAAGCTTTTACCTTCTTTTTTTTTTCTCTCAGTGATGAAAGTTTATTCATAAAAAAAAAAAAAACAGATACAAATGCAGTTAAAAAGGTTTACAAAGAAGTGATTACATGATAAAGTTAAAATTCAAGAGCAACATGATGAAAGGAGAAGGATACATTTTAAAAGGGAAAGGGAATTGGGAAGTGTGGGTAGTCCAGGCCAAGAAAAGTTTTTGTTTGCAGTCCAGGATGCATGTCCTCATTGAGTGAGCAACCTTACGAGTTGCAAACATTTAGATGGATGAGTCCTGTGACAGAGGCTGAATGGATGGCAGTTGGAGGATAAACCAACAACTGTGATAAGCATGTGGTGACCTCATGATGGACAAAGGGAATGGATAAGCAGTATGGATGTGGAGATTTTATGGTGAAAGGTGGTGAACTGGGGTGAAAAAGGATGAACTGGTCTGCGATAAAGATGAGGTATAGAGTTCTTTCTTCTCTTGCCAGAATTGCACAATGATCCATTTCTGATGTCACTTGATGAACCATTGTCTGAGAAAATTTCAACAGGGAATGGTGATAGAGTGTGAAGGAAGGAGACCAATGAGGGCCAGGTTGAAACCAGAGCATTTTCAGCTGAAAGTACTTTTTCCTTATACATTCTGTATATCTGAGACTTGCCCCAGGTTTGAGAAAAGGTTCCATTATGGTTTCCTTGGGAATGTCAGGGATGTAATTTTGTCAGTCAAAGTTGGTGTCACTATCTGATGGGTTAGGGTATGCACATTTTTGAGGTTTGTTGTTTGTGGTGGAAAGGCCAGACTTGGTGGACTCAGGCAGGATAATTTCTGAGTTTGAATTAGTGGACATGTCTATCAAAGAGGGAGGGTCCCATGATGCAACCATAACATGAAAAGGTGGGCTGCCAGTGAACTCAAAATTATGTAGCCCAGAGGACATTGGAGATTTACTAGAAGGTATGGTGGCATCCGAATGCTGAAAGGTTGGATTAGCATCAGATGGAAGTGAGAGGTTAGCTGAGGGAGGAAGTTCATGTGTGTTGGAACTGTGCAGAGCACATATTTGGTTTGGGCCTTTTTTCTTCTGGCAAGAGTTGCATCTCTTTAGAGGGCAGTCCCAAACAAGGTGGCTGCGGTCTTTTCAGATGAAACATTGTGGCATGATCCACTTAATTGAGATGATCAAAGGTGATAGATCTGCTGCTATTATTGTGGGAATACTCTTAGATGAGATACCTTTTTAGTAAAAATTGAAATGAGGCCATGTTGGTGAAGATGAGGCCATCGGTGAGAGGATCCCTAAGGTAATCAAATGAGATCACTTGTTTGAATGCCTCAAGATATTTCTGTAGGTGTTGCCTTTCCATCCCTATGTGACAGTTTTTAATGAACTCCCTAAGTATGGATGGCTAATGGTGTCTATAACAACCAGGATCATATTGTGTAAAAATTTGAATCTATTTTTGAAGGCTTGCCTTTGTATTGTGATATGAAAATGTATTGCAATGTATCGGTCATTGGGAAGGGTGAGAATTTTATGTATACTATCAGTTAGATTGTGGAGTTTAATAAAGTCATAGAGTTGTTGTTACTTGCTGTGATTTTAGGAAGCTAGTTGTGGAAGGATGGTAAATAAAGGATGGCTCCATAGTGTGATTTAGTGTCGGCAGACTTGGTTGCACTGGTGGAGTAAAATGGAGAATCATGAATAACATCATCTTTGAAGTAATTATTGTGTGTTAAGTTTTTAGAGGATTCAGAGATGGAAGAGGAGGTTTCTGAATTATGCTTAGATGTACCAGGCTGATTTTTCTCCCTCATAGGTGAGAAATTTTTAGTGTTCCCAGTTGTACTTGCAGCAACATTATGGTTGGTAGGATTGTTCTTTTTGGATTGTTTTGTACCTTTGATGGGGCAAGCCTTGGCTTATGGAGGAGGAAAATCCAGATGGTAAGGAGATGAAGACCTTGAATTAGGTTCTTTAGTGATGGTATCTTCAGTTGAGTTTTATTTGAAATTCAATTTAGATGAAATTTTGGAAGTATTGAAAGTTTTTGTTGTTGTGAATTAGCCATCTTTAAACCATTTGGAAGAATTAAAAATTATACAAAGAAAAACAACTTTGAGGTGGAAAACTAAAGAATTTGATTTAAAAAATGAAACAAATCCACAATGGAGAGTTTGTTGATGTTAATTTTAGTTGGCTAATGCAAAAATTGAGTAGAATTTTGAGCAGTTTATTACCCCAGAGGGGGGGTATGAGAAAAGAAGATTGTTAGATGTGACCTAAATAACTGGAATAACACATAAAAAAGTTTTTGAGTGATAGAAGAAATGGAATACGAAATGAATTTAAGAGTCTAAGAGGGAATAAAACTCTCTATGATCCATAAAACAGTCAGACTACCCATCAAACGGGGGGGGGGAGAATATGGTTGTCAATTGTAAATGAGCACAAAATAGATACAGGGAAATAATGATAAAAATACCTTAAAACTGAGAATTGTGAATGAAAAAAGCATATAAACAGCAAATAATGTTCTTTAAAGGGACAAATGTATATAAGGAATATCTTTGACTGCAGCAAAACTAACTTTTTAAAGTCCTTTTATGAGAGCTGTGAAGCAAGTGACTTTCTGATAGCAGCTCCATCTATGTTGTCTATCTGTTAACTTCTTCATAGATTTAATTGCATGCTTCATTTCTTCACTGAATATGCTGTACAATTCACAGATGTAATAATTGTAAGGGATATTTTTGTGTTTTTTGTTCTTAATTACTGTATAATTCTTTAATATTTTAAATACAAGTATAGTGTATATACTTAACCTAGTTGTAATTAAAGGAGATTTGAATCCAGACTTTTAACTTCCGTAAAGACATCCAAAATAATATACATGACCACTGTATGTGAAAAAAATAAATGATCTCCAATATACATATTTTATGAATGAACTAGTACTCATCAATTGATCTGAATCTTCATCTCCTACACATACACACATACACACACATAAATATATATATATAATAAGTGCTATGTTTATATTATGATAGAAAATCTACACAGATGACTGAAGAGTATGGAGAGGATTGAATCATGTTTATTAAAGGGTATATATTTGCTAGCTAAATATAAACTGAGCACATATATATACATGTGTGTGATGATGATCTGGACCAACTAATGAGTGCTGGTTCAGTATGAAATTACATATATTGCAGATCATTTATCTTTTTCACACGTATGTGGTCATGTGTATAGGATATATTGGATAGAGTCGAATATTGTTGGGAGCTTGAAAATGTGAGTTCAAATCCCCTTTAATTATATATAATTCTTTGTATAACTCTTCCATACACTTAATAATGTCATCATTCATTTCAGTTATAATTACATATTTTTTAATTATTGTAGAAATAAGTTTTCTCTCAATACCAAGATGTTATTTTATATTTTTGGAGCTTTTATTCTCTTTTATAACATTCATTGCTGATTCACACTTAAGTAACATGTGCGCGCGCGCGTTACCAAACCTTTATTTAGTAGTTTAATTAAACATAACAAAAATGAAAGTCATAGATATGCAAGTTGACTTTAATGAATATATTTTTTATTAACATACTATGTTTCAAAAATAAAAGATAAAAAAAGAAAAAAGTAAAACAAAAAGCAACTTCCAAATTAAAATATTAGTTAATTTATTGCGCTACTCTTATCGGAAGTCCCGTGTTTTTTTTGTATGAGTAAAATGACAAATATTGGAAAGGTACCCAGAATTGTAACATGGGTGACAATGCAGAAATAATATAAATCAGTAAAACCCTTAAGATTATTTTCCTTTTATCTCATATTTCAATTACTGTGAGATAAAGTTGTTTTTAAAAAGAGTTGAATTAATTTTAAAAGGAAGACAGAAAAAATGGCTTATTACATAAAAAATAAAAAACTAATAAAACTATAATTTAAAGGTTAAAAAATCTAATTTCGTCAATTTTTTAACTTTTAAAATAAAATATATTTACATTAAAAATTATTACTTTTTTAATTTTATGTTACATCGTATTGCTAAAAAAAAAAATAACATTTATACAAAATTATATTTGATTTAAATTGTAAAAAAGGTTTAAATAATAAATCTAATACAAATCAACATTATGACAGCATTTTAATTAATGCATTAGTTTGATTCAGATTTGATTTATTTGATATTGTGAATCACATCAAGAAATATAAAGTAAAATTTCAAACTCTTTCTGTTATTTATAATGGTCGAACTTATATGTTTATATCTGCAGAAGTTTAGTAGTAAAATATTACTTTATTATCGAATATTAGTTTAGCAGAATGAGTGAATGTAAAAAGTAAAGTAAAATGGAAAAACATTTTTAAAAATTTAGATAAATATCATATATTAATATAAGAAATTTTTAATTAAAGCTTATTTTAAAAATATTATATACTTTCATATGATTCTAAATGTTGTATGTTCTCTACCTACTTGTAATGAAGTATTTAGTCTATAGTGAATTTGGAATAGTTAGCTTATTTTGAATCCGGTCATGTCACGTGATTCTCTCATATTCCTTTTTTTATCTTTATCAAAATTCATATATTGGAGCATCTAACTTTGAATTGATCCATCCTAATTCTTAATGAAATATTAGAATTTGTTTTAAAGCAGTTCTTTTTACTACTTTAATTATAAATAAAATATGTACATCTTAAATGAACACTTTTCAATGCAGATTAATATAAAAGAATTAATTTCTTCTTAGTTATAGTTTCAACTATCCAGAAGTCATCATCAGAGCTACAATATTCAAATATGTATAATCATACAATTAATACTTATGTATGCATACATACTTATAAAAAATATAAATATTATAAACAATATCCTATGTTATAGATTTTAAAATAACAATATGGTTTTTCAATGATCCCTATAATGATATATACTGATTCAGTTTTAATTAATATTATTTTTTATTTTATTCTTAATTGATTTCTTTCTTTATAATTTATTTTAAGATTTAACCTTTTGTAGTGCTGATTATTTTATTGGCCGAGTAAGGTAAAAGTCTAAACTTTTAATTGGTCAATTCACAAACTCAACCCTCAAAATATATTCATCTTTTAAAATTATATTCACTTTAGTTTCATTTGTAAAAAGTATATTAATAATTTGTCAGGTTATGAAAGTGAACAGAAGTTTTTTCAAACATAAATTTTTATTTATAATTATAAAAATATTCGATAGCAGCAAATCTAAAATGAACATTACTCACCAACTAAAAAGTTTTGCTGATGTCAATGATTTTTTTCCCAATTTTATGTTGTGGAAAAGTAAATAATTTTTGCTAAAGTCTTAACTATTTTTATAAAATAATTTTATTTTTAGCATATTTTATCAAAATAATTTATAATTTGTCAAAAAATACTTTTAAAATGGTCTAAAATATTTATTTATCACTTTCAAAATGAAAGAAAAGAAATTGTAGCAGTTTAGTTATTGACAAGTGTTTTTCTTTGTTCTTGATGGTTAACAGCCAATCAGCATCAAGGATGGACTGCCCTCTTTCTTTGTTAGACCTTCAATGTCAGTTTTATTGATTTTTTTACTTGTAAAATAATTCAAGAGAGGGTGGCATCTTATGGAACTTTTTTTAACCTTTAAAAAGAATGCAAAATCTTAATGTTAGCATTAAAAATGATGGAATTTGAGTGACTTAAAGCTGTCTCATTTTTAGTCATGACCAACATTAAAAAGGGCAATATATACTTTTCTACATTTGTATAACTTTTTAATAATTTAATTTATTTCTATAATTTTAATAATAATCATTGCATAATATGTTTTATGTAGTTTTAGTTTTTTAATTTATATTTTTTCTTAAATAACTTTAGTTCTTTTAAACTCTTACCAATTTTTAAACAAGTTTTATCTGAAGCTATTTTACATTTTCTTACATTATCATCTTTACTCCCTCTAGGATAATTTTTTAAATTTACATCTATTTCTTTTTTATTAACTTATACATACTTATTTATTTAATTAATAAATAATATTTTTTATAAAATTAATGCCTTTGAACCCAAATCCTTATTTTAAAATGGCCTAATATTTTTAATCAATTTAGCTTCTTTTATTTTTCTCTTTTATTGTTAGTAAAATTAATCATTTTTATATTATCTTTTTCAAATTAATGTATTATCTCCAATGAATATAAATAACTAGGTGATCTTTTATCATTTATGTGTTGGATTAATTTTGTGTAAATTGAATTCTTTGTTTCACCTACATAATTACTTCAATATTGGTAGCTTGACATGATTTACACTCAATTTTATATATTCCATTTATACAATTTTCTAGATTTTCTACATATTTACTGTCTAATGTCTATATATTAATTGTATTCTTTTTTTATCTATTATCTTAAATTTTATCACATTATTAAACTTTTTATTAATCTTGTATATGATTTTATTTATATTTTTATAATATTGTTGTTATAAGTTTGTAAATATATTAAATAATCTCAATATTATCACATAAATCTTTTATATTCATATAAATAAAAATACAATAAAAGACTAATGATTCCCATGATGCATTTCATGCTGAACCAGCACTCATCATTTGACCTGGGTCACTATCTCTTTTATATATCTTTATTATATGAAAAATATTTATCTATATTGACTAATTGCATTTTGAATTACAAAGTGTCAAATTAAATCAACCCATATTTTTGATACTATCCACTTTAGAGACATATAGTAATGACTATTATTAATCATTTACTAAATTAGAGACTGTCTCTAGCACAGATATAAACTTTAAAACTTAATTAAAGATTACTATATCTGATTTTTTAAAATTAAACACACAAACACATGCACTTATTCACATTGTTTTTTACCACATGTAATATCTTTATAAATATATTAACACTTAAATAGAACACTTTTGTTATTGGTCCAGAGAAGTAAAACTCTGAAACTTTTAATTGGTCAAGTGACAAACTTTTTGATACAAATATTTTCATCTTTTAATGTATATTAATTTTAGTTTCGTTTTCAAAAAGTATATTAATTATTTGTAATGTTAAAAAAGTAAACGAAAGTTATTTCAAAAATATATTTTTATTTGTATTTTATAGAAATATTCAAAAGCAGAAAACATTACGAATGAATTAGAAGCATTATAAATGTCATTTAGATCCCTCCCAGATTTCACGTTACGAATTTTTTAAGAATTTTTTAGGAAAAATCTTAACGTCTTTCTCAAAATAATTATACTTTCAGCATATTATTAAAAAAATACACCAAAAATACATTATAATGCAAGAAAAATATTCTAAATCATTAATCTTTGTTTGAAAATCAAATAAACAGCATGGAACAATCTAACCTCTTGACAAGATGTCAAAAATTGCTGCTACAGCTGGTTTGTTTTTCAATTTACAATCGTGTAAAGTATACAATTTTTTAATAAAGCCTTACTACTTTTGTAAAATAACTATATTTTTATTAGAAATATTAGATTTTATGAAAATTATTTATAATATGTACGAAGCATAATAAAGAAAAACACTCCAAAACATATATTTTCAATTTAACGGTGAAAAAATATTTAACGGAATCATCAGCGAATAAGAATTGGAAATAGATTGGGACTAGATTATCCAACCAATCAAAACTGGCCTTCTTCTTTTGATCAACTTAAAATCCTCCTAGTATTGACTTTTTACTTGTAAAATGATTCAAAGAGGGCAGCATCTTGTAGGCCTTGCTCTAAGCTTTAATATGGATATTTTTTCTTCAATGTAACTAAAAAATTGGCTGAGTTAGAGCAATCTAAAGGTGACAACCGCGATATCGTGTTTCAGGCTATTAAAAAGTTAAATAACCTCAATATTACCATAAAATCTTTTAAATTCATATAAATAAGGATACAATAAAAGACAAAGACCATTTCATGCATTTATAAAGATATTACACATGAGAAAAAGAAATGTTAATAACTCCATGTGTTTGTGTGTTTAATTTTAAAAAATTGGATATATTAATCTTTAATTGAATTTTAAAGTTTATATCTGTGCTAGAGACAATCTCTAATTTAATAAATGATTAATAATAGTCATTACTATATTTATCTAAAGTGGATGGTGGCAAAGATGTGGGTTGAGTTAATTTGACATGTGTAATTCAAAATGTAATTAGTTAATATGGATAAATATTTTTCATATAATATATATATAAGATAGTGACCTGGACTAATTGATGAGTTACTGGTTCAGCATGAAATACATCTTGGAGGTCATTTGTCTTTTATTGTACTTTTATTTATATGAATTTAAAAAAATATATGGTATTATTGAGGTTATTTAATATATTTATAAAGATATCACACATGAGAAAAAGAAATGTGAATAACTTCACGTTTTGTTTAATTTAAAAAAAAAAAAACAGATATATTAAACTTTAATTGAGTTTAACAGTTTATAATATATGTGCATAGTAATATCTGAGAAACTTTATTACATTAATAACAGTTATAATATTAACTAAGTAAGAAAGAAGTGATTATAAGAAAGTGCATTAAATAATTTGTCAGGTTTATTGCATAATTAATTTCATTTTTGTAATATCAATTTCTGGAAAGAGCATAAAGATTAGGAAATTTTACATAGCATACTTGTTAATCCAGGATAATCTATATTTAACACATTAATCCATTTTTAAGATTGCTTATAATTTGGGCATTTATCATATTTCAGATTGGCTTTGGTAATCCACAATTCAGGAGTGGCATTTAAATATTTAGTTATATAATCCATTATCCATTGAATAGTATTTAAATATTTTGCATTAATAATCCATAATTCTTAAGCACTGGACCAGTTTATTGCACTCATCAATTTAAATCATTTGAACAGATGCTATAATTTTATCCAAAAGATTAGCATTCATTACTTCTTAATTTGAGATATAAAATTAATCCATTCATTTATAAATCTTTAATCCATGATGCCAGTAATTCTGATCATATCTCTGATAAAGCAAATAGCTTATTATTCATAACAATGCAATTTTCATTATTTATTATTATTATATGGAGGCACATTTGTGTTAAAAAATAATTATTTAAAATTATTTTTTTTTTATAATTAAAGATGTGACAAATTTACATTAATGAGACTTATATGCAACTGTCGATATAATAGACAGGGTATGAGCACAGACTTTCATATGACCTACCACTCTCCACACTATCTCATAACACTGGTACACCTGAACACACATATGTCAAAAAGATAAATAATCACCAATATACGTATTTCATGCTAAACCAGCAATCATCAGTTGATCCAGATTACCATCTCCACACATATATGCTACAAGTGCTCAGATATATATTAAGATAGCAAATCCTCCTACTTTAATGGACAGGCTTCAATGCACTCCACACCCCAACTCTTCAACTGGCCATCCAATTCAAAATCTGATGATGGAACACTCAAAGGCCATTCTTAGGCCGAGATTGTTGTCACACCCATGTTGACCTAAAGATCAATCTGACCCCTCATGTACAGGACATAATCCATTAAATACACATACAAGGGATAGGCAGACATCTCTAATATGTAATAGATGAAATACACAGGCTTATATATACCTGTGTCTATATATGTAATAGACAGGGCATGAGCACAGACTTTCATATGACCTCCCACTCTCCACACTATCTCATAACACTGATACATCTGAACACACATATGTCTCAGCCTAAGGGTGGCCTTTGAGTGTTCCATCATCGGATTTTCAATTGGATGGACAGTTGAAGAGTTGGAGTGTGGAGTGCATTGAAGCCTGTCCATTAAAGTAGGAGGATTTGCTATCTTAATATATATCTGAGCACTTATAGCATATATGTGTGGAGATGGTAATCTGGACCAACTGATGATTGCTGGTTTAGCATGAAATACATATATTGGTGATTATTTATCTTTTCGACATATGTGTGTTCAGGTCTATCAGTGTTATGAGATAGTGTGGAGAGTGGTAGATCATGTGAAAGTCTGTGCTCATACTCTGTCTATTACATATATAGACACAGGTATATATAAGCCTGTGTATTTCAACTGTCTTGATGTAAAATAATGATTATTTTATCATAATTTTAAAAAATAAATGTCAACAAGTTATTTGGAATTAAGAAATATAATATTCCAAAATATATCAGCTATTTACCATTACTTTCAATTGATGAAATCCAATAATTTGTCTTTGAAATAGTGAGATAGCATTCCACAAGTCAATTTGTTTACTTTTCCACTAACAATTGATTATAATAAATGAGATTTCCTTATATAAATAATGAATTAATTAATTAATTAATTAATGATGGTTTCTGGTTTATTTGTTGTTGTTCACCTTTCTCCTAGAATGATGAGATGAAGTCATTTGCTTAGCAAAGGCGACCAACTAATTATAAGTTTAGCCTGTTATCATCGTGTAGATAAAACCAAAATGACCATTTCCTGACTGCAATAAGAATTTCATAGAGTCTGTCTGGAATTTTCAAGCTCCAGCTTTTATATTAGTTATTACATGAGGTTTGGAGTACAGAATATTTTCTATCATAAAATGGGGGTTTCTTCATTAATCTGAAAAATATTGGAAGATATCATCATGGTTTTTAGCTGGCAAAATTTTAGAGTTAATATTTTTTTAAACAAGTTGGTTAAATTTTAAAAACACCTTTCAAAAATGGAAAAAATAATATAATAATTTTAATCATTTTTAGTCACCTCACTTTTATTTCCAGGTTTTAAAAAATAATTTTTACAAATATTTATTCAAAATAAATAAATCATAAACTATAACATTCTCAGATATTTATATCAATTAATTTTAAATTGACTTTTACATAAAAAGCTAAACTAATTAATTTTACTACAATTAAACATGTAAATTTTCACACACATGCACAGACAAAATTTAAAATGTACAAACTGTTTGTTCTATCACTCATTAAAAATATAATATGAAATATATTGCTTTACTTTAAAATATTTTACTGTTAGAATGTTGCTTTTATAATGCTATTCTACATTTTTGTTTTTAAATTACTTATTTTATGCATGTGACTATTTGTATTTTTATATTGGACTATTTCCACCATCTAATATGTGAGTTGAACGTCTTTAGAAAATTTAATTTTATTTAATTATTCCAAATACCTTCAACTGTTAGTAATGTCACAGCAAACAGGTTATATATGCACTAACTATTAGTAATATAAACAGATATTATTATCCCCTCTTCTTCAGGTGCTGCTGGTCTGACCAGTAACAATACTAGCATGGGGTTCGAACCAGGGTCCTTAAATTTTTGATTATTGAATTTTAAGGTAACACTCTAACCAACTGAGCCATCCTGC
The DNA here is from genome assembly GCA_028023455.1 of Epiperipatus broadwayi. NCBI lineage: Eukaryota > Metazoa > Onychophora > Udeonychophora > Euonychophora > Peripatidae > Epiperipatus > Epiperipatus broadwayi. The sequence goes on from JAQFVV010000075.1 coordinate 2,428,938, forward strand.
CAAATGATTTATACAATTGATGACTTTATTCCATAATAAGAATAACAACAAAATATGAGCATACATATTTTCTTTATACAAATATAGAAGTGGATAAAAAACAATTTGCTGGGAAAACCATCCCAAAATCCTTTATATAATTATATTTCTCATAAACATTAGTATGAGAGACTATTTCAAGATAATAATTATTATAGTCTGTGCTATACAATCAATGGCAGCAATAAACATTTGCTTAAGTATAAAAATTAAAGCCAATACAATTTTTATAGTCTTCAATTTATAACAGCCAATTTATAGTGATACTATAATGTTACAATATTTAATATATGTATACTATAAGTTTACATGTATATATAGTGCATTCCTTGCTTTGTGATTTACAAGTAGCAACCTTCATACTCTCAACTTTGTCACCAAGTTTTTCAGATAAATAAATTAATTATTATTACCAATTAGATGTGATATGTAGGACTATTTCCATCATCTATGAGTGAATGTTGAATGCATAGAAAGTTTTCAACTTTATTTAAACTTTCACCATTCACTCATAAATGATGGAAATAGTCCAACCCATCACATCTAATAATATACCATCATCACAAACCTTCAGACAAATGTTATTACTAATCATTTATTAAATTAAGAGATTTAAACCATATATAAACTTTAAACTGTTAACAAAGTAGTATGTCTGTTTTGTAATTCTTCAACTTCCTTTTTCTATAAGTATTATTCTTTGTTTATATATACTTTAAACTTCCACTTCATCACAATTTCTAGATGCGTTAGTATATTCCATTTTATATTAGATTGGTACAATGTTTATTGCAAGTAAAAGTAATTTTTTATGTGTTTATAAATGTAGTCAATTTTATATTTTACGAATATTTAAAACCAAAGTTATTATTTTATTTGAAAGAATAAATGTTTTGCCACTCGTTCTTTTATTGTCTACTAGTTTTGAATAGAGCGGCAAAATACAAAGAAATCAGTTCGTCTCTATCTAAGTAGGGAAAAAAATCGTAAAATGCATTAAATCTCTTATTTTAATTTATCTCCTTTATGCTCAGTCAAACTTTTATTGAAGACTATTCAACGAAGGAAAATATAATGGAAACATTATTATGGCCAAAACTCTTTCTATAATGGGCCTAATTTAAACTTTTTTTTTTTTTGGAAATTAAACTGGATTATTATTGTCCATCAATAATATTTGTGCACTTTGTATTCTATACATTGAAAATATTTATTGAAAAATATTCTCAACTAATGCAACTTTTAGAAGAAGTTGCAGGAATTAAAACTGTAAAAAATTATTATTGTTTCTTCTTTTATAAAAGTGATTATAATGTCCATTTACTTATATTATAATCTATAGTCAATGCCAAGCCTTTAAACTAAAATAAACTGCTAATATTTCTATTTGAAATATCAGGAAAGAATAGGAATATTTAATTATCTGAAAAAAATTATTAATTAAATAATGAATGCGAATAGTGAATGATAGGTTTAAATTTATACTTCGATATCTAATAATTTAAAGCTTTACGAAAGAACTATTAATAGTAACGTAATTTGCAATCAGAAAATTTATTAAATAAAACCGGCATGGATAAAATAATTTATTTCCATTAATACTAGATATCTATTTAAATTATTCATTGTAAGATCGTTAATTTTTTCTTTATTATAATCTTATAAATAAAAAAATTAACCGCCATGATTGTATTAAATGGAATATTTTAAATCTTATAATCATAATATAAAGACCTACTTAACCTGGTATAATCTCTTAATTCGACTTCATTTCGGGAGTAATTATTCAAAGTCCAATCAACAATTGGAACGAATATTTAAAACAGAATATTGACTAAACAATCAATCAAGTAATAAAATTTTTAATTAATACATATTATTTAATTTTTTATTTGTTATGTAATTAAATACTGAGTTGTTATTCCTTGAATCTGGCAATAGAAAAAATGAATAAATTAAAAATTCTATGAAAAGTAATACAAAATAGCAAATAATAAGTTTAATATTAAAAGCCATGAAAATAAATATATTTATATGATCAAATTTAATATAGAACATAGCTTGTTGATTTTACCATGTATATATATATATTTGTATTAGTGAATGTTTACAAATAATATTAAAATTATATTGTACATATTTATGCATGTATATTCAAGCATGATATAATCACATTCTAAATATAATACATTTTATTAAAAATGCTTATGATGTAAATTTATTATTTTATTAAATAAGTAATAAGAAGAAAGAATTTGCCTAAAGATATGTGACGATGGTATATAAGATGTGATAATATGTTGGACTATTTTCATCATCTATCAGTAAATGTTGAATGTATAGAAAATTTTAAACTTTATTTAAGCTTTCACAACTTGTTAGTAATAACACACAAATAGACAACACAGGTTAGTAACTACACAATGTTTAGAGTAGTATTATTTTCCAATCTTCTTCAGATGTTGCTGGCCTGATCGGTGGGAGTATTCACATAGGAGTCAAACTTACACCTTAAGATTCTCTAATATCAAATTTAAGGCTAATGCTCTAACCAACTGTGGTATCCTGTCAAAGGCAATAGATGGTAGAAATTTCATATATTTATGAATGAGGGTTGGTTCAAAGTCTCCTGAATCTTCAATTTTTTTCTAAAAGCAAGGTTAATTAGAGGCTTCCATACATTGTGTATTGCCACATTGGGTTGACTTACATGATTGATTGTCATTGTCATATGAGCAGCTTCCTTGAATTTTTTTCTTTGCACCTTTTTCTCTCTAACCAATATTTTTGTATTTTCCCAATTAAACATATAGTCATTAGAACATACATGGTCTGCTACTGTAGACACATGTATTTCTTTTTTAACCATTAGTTTGTATTCTTTCAATTGCTGCTCAACAGGGTGACAGATTTCATTTATGTACTTCCTTCCACATTCACATGGTTTTCATAGATTAAGGTTGTATTCTTCAGCACTTCCAGTTTACACTTAGTAGAAGTAAAAATTCTTTGAAATGTAGTATGGCTTTGTTAAGTTGTTCTGATGTTATATTTACTGCAGATTTTCTTTCTCCATCTTTCTATGTGTGTTTGGAAACTCTATAGTACCAATAATTGTTTTTTTTTGGTGACTCTTTTCATTGTCTATTAAAGGTTTTCTTGATGATGGCTGATGGATAATCATTCTTCATGAGAGTTTGTTCTATGTAAATCTTTTTCTTTTGCAAATCATTGATTTCTAAATAAACTTCCATTGCACTGTTCCGTAATGATAGTACAATTCCTTGTTTATTGATTATGGTATGCTTGAAAGTAAATGCCAAGTATTTTCCACTGTGTGTTGGTTTCCTACACACTGTTGTTTTTACTTTGCCCTGAGGGAGTCTTCTCAAAAGAACATCTAAGAATGCCAATTTTTATTCTCATTTTTATTCCATTGTAAATTTAACCGAAAGATATATGTTGTAGATACACATCCAAAATGTCTGTAATTGTGTCTCAGCATGCAGCCGTACCACAAATATCAATATAGTGAAGCTACACTTTAAATGGACATAGAATGGTATTTATGGCTGTTGTTTCAAATTTTCCCATGTAAATGTTGCTCAGCAAGGGTGACAGTGGTGATCCCATGGCCATCCTTGATTTTGTTAGAATAATTATAAGTTATTTTGAAAGTATATTATTGTAATGCAGAATATTAATAATTCCATTATATTATTAATAGGTAGAGTTGTTCTAGATTGTTGACTATTATCATCATATAACCTTTTATTTACAATAGTCAATGCCTCATCACATAATACATTTATAAATAGACTTTCCATATCACAGCTTGCCAATATGTCAGTTTCCTCCATTTTCATGTCCCTGATAAAAGATTGTGTCCTGTGTGCCAAATAGACTAAAAACTATTAGAAGAAATCTCAACAAAATTTTGATATTAGTAAATTTATAGGCCTAACAATATGTCATACTTCTTTCTATCTATCACATTTTTCTAATAGTATCTTTCTATTTTTTATATCATTTACAAAAAGAAACATATTTTCAATAAAAATGAGAACTATCATGTCATGGGTTCTTTTGGTTCTCGCAATAAAAATCACATTCCTATTCAAAATCTTTTTATCTCAAATTTTTTTAAACACAATATAAATAACAATGGTGATAATCATCATTCTTATTTCTGTCAGATATACTATATAATTTTATATTTATATACTTATAAAAAATATTTCTGTAAACTTCTCTAATTATTGCTAGCAATTTCAGTGTTAATTTCATGTTTTCAAGACTTCTGTATAATCTTTTTTTATTTCTTTATTATAAAAAATTTTCTAATATTATATATATTATTGTTAAAATAAGATTGCCTTGACAACAGGTTGAAATTTTTGATTGCTATTGACATTGGGGTTGTCTAAATGTTGACTGATTTTAATGATATATTATAAACACACACACACACACACACATATATATATATTGTTTAAAGGAGATTGCCTTGACAACAGATTGAGATTGTTATTATTGATATTGGTATTCTAAACAAAAGTTAATCAAGCCTACATTGTTTTTGTTGAATGTAGGGAAATTATTTAAGGCATAAAATAGAGACTTTGAAAAGTTAAGAGTGGCCATCTTATCTTGGTACCTAACTTCAATTATGTAGCCAAATTTTAAGAATTTTGGAACAAAAGCATGAAGAATTTATATTCTTCACTTTACTCACATTTACTTTATTACACATATTAACAATCATGAAATTTTAATATTCACTGTTTGTTTATATTCAAAGATGTTAGAATTAATGTAATTGATTAATAGATTTATTAGCACAGTTTCAAACTGTAATTCTAAACAGAAGGTAATGTACCCCTTTTCACATGACTGTACTGTGTTATATTAAATCAACTTTGTTTTTGTTGAATGTGATATTAGTATTGAATTTAATATTGGTATTGTTTAAGTGTTGACTGCTTTCATTTATTTACATTATTTGCCCATCTAGACTTGGACATGATTATATTTATTATCTAAGTAATACATAGTTGGAATGCAGTTTAAAAGTCATAATTGCAATATGAATGTTATAATTGACTATTTGTTAGTCTGTATTCAGAATAGATTATATTTATTGTTTAATGAGATTTATTTAAACTTCTTTGAATTAATAATTTTATTCTCTGTAGCCAAATTGCAATCTTTAGTGTATATGTAAATATATTCGATCATATATAAATGTGTACTTTCACCTTTATTGTTTAAAAGAAATTGCCTTGACAACAAATTGAGATTGCTGATTGTTTTTGATATTGGAATTGTATTTCTATATATTAAAACAGGCAAAACTCTCCATACAGTATTACCATTCAGTGCAAGCCAGAGTAATCAATGGGTGCCAGAAGGTTTGTGCATAAAATCACCATCTAGTGCCTACTCATCCAATATCCCCAGACTAGTTTCTGGCTTGTGGCCTTTGTCAGTGAGAAATAGTAATCATGTGATGTTTATTTCTATATATGTAAGTATGTATGTATATAGTAGACAAAAAATATATGCACAATATATTTTCTTTTCAAAATATTACATTTTTTCAAATTGATTTTTAATTAATAAATTGTGAAAAAATAAAACGTAAATAATAACGATATGTTGTCAAAATAATTTTCAATTTTATTAATATCTTATGTTAAAATGAATAAAGTACGAAACAAAAAATTCAAACCATCAATCAAAATGTTCTGTCATTTCAATTTACGTTGTTTTATTATTATTTTGTTATCTCTGCTATTTTATCTATGCCTTTTTTTAAAATTTTATTATAATTATAGTATTAAAAGCTTATAATATTTATAATGTTCCCTTTTTGTCAATAAATCATTTTAAGTGAAGTTTGCTTTATATAAGAGGATTGTTTAATTTATTTCAATCGATATTTAGTATTGTAAAGCTAAACAAATATATGCTTTAAAAAGGTTTATTATTTTACCTTTAACCTTCTCTGACAAAAGTGTGAAAAATAAAAAAAAATATTTAAAATTACTATTAAGCAAATACATACACCCATTTATACAGAGACTTTAGTTTTTAAATAACTCGTTTTGAGTTGAAATCGTCTCAGTTAACCAAATGTGATTTATGTAATAATTTTTAAATATTATATATGCCTATAAAACAACAAAGACTTTTCATTCATTAAGCAAAATAATAAAGTTCAAACAACTATTATATACACATAGGTAATCTATTTACTTTGGTAATGGATTACCATTACTATTTTATAGTTAAATTCACATTAAACTGTTTATTATGCACACATGTACATTTATGTATAATACAGAGTGGAACAATTCACTGTTATTAGTAGTATTTATCCAAGTGCACTTTCAATATTGTGTATCAGCTTAGTGCTTCCACTCTGTATGATAAAAAAATATGCATATGTGTGTGTAATTTACATTATAGACAGAGTTATTAATTAATTTATTATATAGTTTAGTAAATGGGATTCAATTTTTAAAGAAATCAAAGATTCAATTAATATTATTCCTGAATATTAAAAATGCTTACCGTTTTTTTTTCTTCATATTTTTTTCAATTGTATTTTTTAATTAATAAATAAAAACCATATTTTCCATCAAATCCTTGTGTTTTATATATATATTTTTAAATGTGTAAGTTTAAAAAATAAAAATAATCTTAAAAAATAAAAATATTAATTCTGCAAATAAAATAAAAATTGACAATAATAAACTTATCAAAAACAAAATAAAATTTTATTTTAGCTTCAGTCTAATCAAAAAAGTATTTTAGTAAATTTTTTGTATTTTGCAGAAATTTTATTAAAATTAAATATCTTGAAATAAAAATGATATTAAAAATATATTTCCAAATTAAATAAAAAGTAAAAAAGACAAAAAAGTTTGTGGCAAAATCTTATTCTGTTTTATATCTCAGAAATTTTCAGCTGAATAATTTTATGGTAAAAATCAAACATATTCATAACTATAGGTAAGCAATTAAGAACTAGCCAATGAAACAATTAAATTAATAGCCAAAAAAAGTAACAGTAAACAAATAAAACAAATTTATTTTTCTGTTATATAAAATATTATGTTGTGCAATCTCAAAAGTCTATCTTTTTTTCTCAATAACAAATTTTAATTCTTCTCCATTAGATTAGTGATATGACTGACATCTGGGTATATAGCTATAATTAAATTCTTGACATTTTTAATTGCTCCAAACTAAAAGTTTAAATTTTTATTGATTTTTTTTTATCATTAAGCAATCAAAATAGTTTCATGGTGTTGAAACACTTCAGTTTGTTTGCTAAACCAATGCATTGATTAATTTGTGGATGATTGAGATTAAATTTTGAAAAAAAATACTGAAATATTTTGATTGCAAATACTGGGCTGTGACTTAATAATTAAACAATAATGCAGAAGCTTTCAAAATTAGGTAGAAAAAATATTGGTAAATGAATTTGAAGTTAAAAATTATAGCATTTTTGAACAAAGTGATAAAATATTTATTAAGGGAGATAGATACTTATTACTAAACAAACTTGAATATTTATAAAAAAATATATAACTGTAGCAGCAATATAAAAAATCTTGTATAAAATAAGAGAGAAAGCTGATAATGTTTAAATTGATATTTTGAAAGAGAACATTGAATTTTAATAAACAAATATTAAATGCTTACTTGAATAAAGAACTATTCTATAGATGATTTTACCTTACTGATATCAATCTCTTATATTTATGAGGTTTATTTATAATTTTTTTTCGTAATTGCATTCAAACAATGCTTACATCAATATATTTATTTTATTTTCTAAATATAACATTTCCTCCTTTTTTTAAACCAAAATAATCCATTTTGTCTCATAAAGTTTTATTATATTCATTCATTTAAATTTTATTTCTGATAAAAACTTTATAATTTTTTGCTAGTTTATGATTGTAATTATCCAATGGATTCATGTGGTCAATTCCAGAAACTTCTTTGTTCCTGGTATCAAATTCCATTAGCTTTTTTACACCTAAATTTTGCTGTATGCGATTAATCAATTTTATCTGCATAACAAAAATTACACATCATATATATATATTATACATTTATATTGTTAAATGGAGATTGCGTTGGCAACAGCTTGAAATTGTTGACTGTTAATAATATTGGGGTTGACTAAGTGTTAATTGGATTTTAGTGATATATATAATGTCATGTGAAATTTACCAAGACTATTTTAAATAATATTTAAACTGCCTTCTAGCAGCCATGTTCAATAACTTTTTACAGTAAAAAAGTGAACTCCTTCTTATTATATTTTAGATGTTTTTTTTCATTTAGAGTAATCCACAACAATAACAGACAGAGAGCAAACTTCAACCAGTCTATATATTTTAAAGTAAATTAATTTTTAATTAACAAATATTAGTTTAAAGATCAGAGATATCTCACTCACTCATTTCTAAAACTCTAATAAATAAACACATGTTACATAGGTAATGATAAATAACATTTTAATATTAAAATATTATTTAGCATTACATATAAATATATATTGTAATAAAACAGTGTTAATATATTTTACAAATAACTATAATAAAACTCATGAGTATTATCAGTTATTTTTGTAACCTTCTTTAATTGAAAATATTTGAATTTAGAAGGCATAATTATCATCATGCTATATTCCAATATTCATGACTATTAATGTTAGCACATTGTTTATTAATTAAACATATTCTAGTTCTATTTATCAAAACTGCTTTTTAATTTTTTCTTTATTATGGTTTCTCTTCTCATGTAAGATCTTAGTATTTTCAAAATCAACATCAAAATAAACTGTCAAGCGTTGTTAGTTGAGATGTCATCACAGCTACCTTGCAAGCAAGTAGTTGGTTGCAGACGTTTGTGGGTTTGCATTCCAGCCGATGCTATGACATATGAAAAAAAAAATCAAAATAAACTCATATGCTTTCTATAAGTAAGGGAAACAGATGTCATTACTAAATTATAATTAGTCTTATTTTTTATAGGTTTATATAACAGTTGATTCTCTTTTAGTTTTTTTTATCAAGCCTATACTTCAATATACTGATGTATAAAGATATGAAAAAAAAAGAAATAATATTATTTGAATTATTTACTAATCTTTTAACATTTGCTGGAACACAAAATGAAACATTATATAAATATCTAGATATTATTTTTTTGAAAAATTAGATTGAACATTTTAAACATATGCCATAGGTATTCAAGCTATTTTTGTAAATATAGAGAGAGATTTATATAATGTTTCATTTTCTGTTCAATCTAATGTTAATAGATTGGTAAATACTTAGAAAATTTTTATATCTTAGAAACAAAAACAAAACTAATATTGCATATCAAATTTCATATAGGTGCAAGACTTCATATATCACTCTTGAGAAAGAATTAAAAGTGTGTCAACCATTATATAAATGTATAAAAATAGGAATAGTAATAATTTAACAATTGCATGTTTTCTTTGATTACAAAAAAGCATGTTAATCTATTTTTCATTTTAATCTGGAAAATATTAAAACTATTCACGAGGAGAGAAATTACAATAACATAAAACTTAAGGATGTAATTTTGGTAAATAAAAATAAATTATTTTAATTAATATATAGCATTAAAATTCAGGATTCTTGGGATATACAATGATGGCATCATTACTTGTAATAAATTTAAATGCTTTTCAGTTGAAAAAGTTTAAGAAATTAACTAAAAGTACTTCTGTGTTTTATTATAATTATAAAATATATTAGCACTGTTATATCTTATTATTTTATTACAATAATGATCTAATTATAATATATATATATATGTGTGTGTGTGTGTGTGTCACATTAAATATTTTATGGATTTATTATAAAAAAAAAATAAAGTTTGGATCATTTTCATGGAAATAATTAGAAATATAGTTAGCATTAATATTGCACCACCAATAGTCCCAATGCTAAACTATTTTTTTCTAGTATTCCATAATGACATTTTGGCTTGAATTTTATTATAAATAAAAGAACATACTCTTTTAGTTAAAATAAGAGTCAGATCACATGACCCTATTCTCTTAAGCTTGTAAGTTATAAACAATGAGAATTGCCAATTCCTAAACAAGCTTTGTGATAAATGCTTAGCTAGAAAAAACATTTAAAATATCTGTCAGGACCCCCCCCCCAAAACCTCTGACCATGGTTTCATGCTCTGGCACTCCTCAGAGCTAAGCATTTGTCACAAAGCTTGTTGAGGAATTGGAAATCCTCATTGTTTATAATATACTCTTTTATTTCTGATTCAAGTTGTTATGTAAATTTGAGATCAAAAAGCTATCTGTATAAATATGACAACTTAAAAGACACATATTCCTATAATATGTCCTTTCCCTGAAAGGGTTAATATGTTAGATTAAATATTTTCATGAATTTATTGTGATGTGAATTATTATTCACAGGATGTAAAGATGTAAGTCTTCTAAGTCATCATATTTATAGAGAAAGCTGTCTCAGTTTAAATCAATATAACAACCTGAAATAGAATAAAGGATCTTTTATTTCTAATTAAAATCAAAATATAATGAAAAAAATTTTATTGGATATTTTAGAGTAAAAGTAGTTTAGTCTTAAAAGTATCAGTTGTGATTGATCATTTCTCTATATCTATCATTGCCAAATATATTTTTAGTTGTTTACATAGAAATGACTTCACATTTTTATTTGCATATCAACCATTGACAATCCAATACATATGTATATTAAATTAAATATTTCCATGAATTATTATTTAAGTAAGCATTTATTTTTATATAGCACTATGTTTACAATTGTATTACATTTAAATATCAGCCTTTCAAGCTAATTGTGCATGCACTTTTCACGAGTGTTAATAATAAATGAATACTTCCATTCCCAATACAAGATATAGTATTTATGAAAGAATAAAATGAATCCACTTATTCTTTCAACTCAAATGCTTATATATGAGCAAATCTTAAGTACTGGCAATGAAAGCATGAGGATAGACCACTCACTTTAAATTACTATTTACAATGTCTGAATGAATGACGTCGGTGAAATTGTCTAGAATTTACTAAATATCACTCTAACTGAAACTTAATCATATGTAAATAAGCATTTATTTTTATATAGCGCTATGTTTACAATTGTATTACATTTAAATATCAGCCTTTCAAGCTAATTGTGCATGCGCTTTTCATGAGGGTTAATAATAAATGAATACTTCCATTCACAATACAAGATATAGTATTTATGAAAGAATAAAATGAATTTACTTACATTTAGTAAATTCTAGACAATTTCACCAACGTCATTCATTCAGACATCGTAAATAGTAATTTAAAGTGAGTGGTCTATCCTCAAGCTTTCATTGCCAGTACTTAAGATTTGCTCATATATAAGCATTTGAGTTGAAAAAATAAGTGGATTTATTTTATTCTTTCATAAATACTATATCTTATATTGGGAATGGAAGTATTCATTTATTATTAACACTCATGAAAAGCACATGCACAATTAGCTTGAAAGGCTGATATTTAAATGTAATGAATTGTTATTATAATTAAAAATCTCAAACAAAAGAGCTATTATAGGTAAATGATAAAATTTGTTTAGCCTCAGGAATTGTCTGTGAGTTGTAATTGATAATTTCTTGGCAATATCAAAGGTTAAAGGTTACCTCTCTATTTACATGGACATTATCTTATTCTATTTTTATTATATATGTGTGTGTGCTTTGAACATATCTATTACCTACAGTAAATGTATTAAATTAGCAAAACATTTTTAATGTCAGCAACTGAAAAGGTTTTTTATTATTTTCTTCACATGAATTAATCACTTTTTCTTAGACACAGCTGAGTACTTTTTTAATGTGGCACACTAGAATCATAGTTCTTGTTGATTGGCTAGTTGTGCTGCTTTATTTATTGAAGAATAACAGGATAATTATTAAAATTACATTTTATATATTCCATTTAATTAAAAGTGGAATACTGTTTCTTTTTTTTAATGACATAATTGTGGCTCGTAATAAACCATGCTTTTTTAATTCTTCTTTTTTGTCATCTCATTCCACACAAACTAGATTGCCATTCCTTGAATCAAAGGTATGAATGAATTGTTATTCATGTTCATAGAAGATAAATTTATATGCAGGAATAATTTTTGCATGCATATATAGGTATTTTTGTTGGGGCGCTTTTGTGGTGATGTTTGCTCTTGATTCCCTGTAATTTACAACAAATAGGCAACAATGCTGCATTAAACTTTATATCTAATCCATGGCATGTCCTCTGATGGCAGTTTTCTTTGGCATTGTTAATTAAGTTGTTAAAATTGGGGGGGTGACTTTAAATGATGGTGCACAGATTATTTGTATTATATTTGTTAGTTTGTAGATATATGGCATGCTCACATATGGTTTACTTTTTTTCTGGGATTGGTCAGACTGCTTTCTATTTTTATAAAGTTGTTTAATTACATTTAATAGTATATGTTTATTATAGCCTATAGTACATAGATCTTTACATAGGCATTATTTGTTTTTCTGATGGCTTTGTATTTACAGAGGTTTAGATTTCTTTTAAAAAGCCTTTGATTCTGGCAGTTTATGGGCCATGAGAGTGCAGGATTGTGGAAGAATAGCTTATCTAATTTCGAATGGCTTCACAATCATTTTGTAGACTAGTTTAACAAAATGGAAAAGACATATTGTAGTTACAATCAAAATAATCAAAATACAATAGCAATAATAAAATAAAAAAACAATGAAGATAAATTTTTTTCCAGATTTTAAAAAAAAACAAGCGATGAGATATATATGCATGTATATGTGTTTGCATGAATATATATTCTGAATTTTTTATGTATACAAATTCTTGTAAATATTAGCTTTATACTAATGTAATTATAAAAGTATAAGTTTTAATTCAGACTAATGTAATCATAAATATAAGAAGATTGCACAGAGAAAAGTTATCATAAAATCTGTTTTTAATGTGATATTAATGTTTTATCTGGATCCTTTCACCATCTTTTGAGTAGTAGAGATCATTCAAGGATATTGAAGAAATAACTCACAATGATCAATGGAATCCAATAAAAGCATTAGTATGACTTGAAATAGTCGAAAGTGCCTTGCAAGCAAGCAGACGGTTGTTGCGGATTCACATCTCGGCCAATGCTATGACATATGGACAAAAAAAAGTCGGCTAAGCACATACTGTTTAAAAAATAAAAATTAAGTTCTGTATTTAAATATAACATAAATTATCATTTTTTTATCTCTAAACTTTGTTTTAATATATCTACATTAAATATTAGGATTATAAAAAAACATAATATTAAAAAAATCCTAAGGAACAACTTTCAAATAATCATTATTTATTACACAAAACAAAAATAAGTTTTTCGTTTGTAAAATTAATCAAATATTAAATAATGATAATAATATATAATATATAATAATGTGATATTTATAGATCTTATTAAAAAATAAACTTCAATTTAAAATGTAAGCACTAAAACTAAAATTACTCTTGGAATTAAATAATAAAAAAAAACCTAGATCTTCCCTCTTTTTTTTTAAACATGAGGAATGTAATCTTAAACATTCTTCGCAGCGGAAATACAAATTTACTTATATCCCAATCTTTTTTAGTTTTGGGATTAATATGAAGGCAATATTGACATTTTAAATCATATGATTCTACTAGCATTCATTACGTAACTTTTAATATTATTTATTATTAATTTTCTAAAAATTTATTTTATTCTATAAAATTGTTTTTAAATTAAATTAATTATTTTGAGCTTAAAAGTTAAAATAATTTTTCTGTAATTATAACTAAAAAGTACTAAATGTGGTTTCAACTGCAATTCTATGTACAATATCATTATTTGACATTTTTATAATTCAAAAACGTCCATTGTCCAAACTAAATTTCAAAATAGGTATTTCAATTCTTATAATAAAAAAATTAATCTGTACATATATTTACAAATAAAATTAAAGAAAAAAAATCATTCACAAAAAACTTATAAATTAATAAGGTAATGAGATATCTGTTTGTTTTTATTTAATTTTATTTTAATTTTGGCAAACTTTTGATTTACAATATATTTTTGAAATTCAAATTCAACAGCCCGTAGAACAAAGAAATTTTTGTTTAATGTATTTTATCTCTATATCTTTCCTCAATCTCAAAAAAAAGCAAAGTGCTACTATTCATATTAAAATAACATTTTTTTTCCTTTTCAACTTTAATAAGAATAAAAAATTATGACTGTACTATTTCTGTATATTTTATTAATAACTGAGTTCTGATTATGAGATCAAAAACATTTTTATCATGTTCATCTAATGATTGGTAACATCTTTAAAACTTAAAATATAAACCACTGAAACTTCTAATTACAATTATTAAGTATAGTCATTGCTATATATAAATAATTTATTTAATCTTATGTAAATACAGTTATACAGCATTTTACTAAATTTAATTCATATTAGACCATTTTACTAATAACTAATTTCTGGCATTAATTATAGTTTTTATTCATTTAGAATTTTTTTTATTACAAAACATGGCTTTTTAAAACTTAAATAATGTTTTAAAAGTAATATATAAAGACACACCATGGTTAACTTTTCATCAAATGATGGTCTTCCAAATCATTATTTAATACCTTTAAAATTAAATCATAATAATTTTATGCCTTATGTATTTTTATATAATATAACTTTAACTCCAATTTTAATAGCAAAATACAAATTTATTTATTATGATCTAGGCTATATTGTATTACAAAAATGTTAGATAACAAACTTTTAGTTTTATTGGTTAAATAAATTATAAGTGATGATTTTAACAAAATTTATACAAAGTTTTATGTCATGGAATTATAAATCAATCAAAAAGTATTTTATAAGTTTTTAACTCAATTTAATAATTATTAATTAAAAATAATAATAGTAAAAGAAGATATTGAATTTTAATAAGGTGTAGATGAATTTTATTTTTATATAAGGATATATTAAAAGATAAATCTGCTGCAAGCACATATTTATTATTTATTATCATGTGTCTTGTCAGTATAAATTATAAGAAATAATTAAAAAAAAATCTATGCAGCAGCTATATAACTATATACTAATAATAATTACACATAAAAAGTCTTTTTTGGCACATGGTTTGCATTTTTTTTTTAAATGTTACACATTTATTTGAACATTAATGTGATGCGATGTACTGTGACTTCTCCTTATATGGAGTTAAAAATCTCTCAGCAGCTATGCCCAATTATTGCAGATAGAACACCATCTAGTGTTCTATAATGGAAATAAAATAACTACAATAAAATAAAACATCTGTAAAATAGAATAAAAAAATTTCATATAAAGAATTGACTATATAACATAACAATATACAGAATAAATTATACATACTCTATACAAATTTATATATACTACCTTATATAATGTTCCACTCATTTTAAAATAATTTATTGAAGTTTTATAATATTTATACATTTATTTAAGTTATGCTTAATATATAATATGTTGCATTTATTTATCCTTTTTTGGATCTTTAATATAATTTAAAGGTTTAATATTTTTTGTAGCATCTACTTTACGTTCATAACTTAAGTTGTCAATGTATAAAGCATATATATCATCTCACCTATTAATCACATTGTTGTGTTTTTTGGCTATACTGCTACATGTTTCCCTGTTGTAATGGTCAAATTAATTTTATATATGATTCCTTTTTTATATTTGATATTAATCTCTTAATGTACAATTATCTTTTAATTTATACAGATTTTTATTATTCGCCTATTCAATATTTATGTACTTATCAATATAATTTTTGTTTTTTTCCTTAATGTATTATAAATTTTGGAATAATATGAAAATTTGATTTATTTCGTATTTGAAATATGGTTATTATTCTCATTATAATCATTTTACATAAAAATGTTTTTACTTAATATTATTTTTTAGAATTAAAAAATATATTTTAATTGTTTTGATTATACTTATAATCTTTATATAATTTAAGAAATTTATTCTTTTGTAAATCAGCTATATTTTTATGGGTATTATATTTATCATCTCTATTTTTTAAATGTTTAATGACTGACATTTTTGTATCCATGATTGTTGTGAATCTATAGAAATAATTTTTCTTAATTTGTCTTCTTTAATGAAAACTTTTAATATAATTTTGTTATCATTATTTATAAATATTTGAAATACAGGCATTCTTCATATACCTGAAGCTTAATTATAAATATAGAGGATTTGAACTCAGAATTTCAAATACCCTTCAACTATCCACACTATCTCACACTGTGGTATATGAGATAATGTGTTTGGCTGAAGGGTGGTTGAAATTCTGAGTTCAAATCCTCTATATTTATCATTATTTATGTAAATTTCTATAACTAAATATTTAATTTTATCTTCAAATTCTACTTTTGTAAATTTAAAGCACTACAAAAGAATTTAAACTATAATATTGTATTTACCATTAAAATTTATATATATAATATTTTATAACTGGTACTGTATTTATATATATATATATTAAAACCTTATAAATATTTTTCATAGCTCTTTTGTTACCAATAATTACAATATCATCAACATATTTAGAATAATGTATTATTTCTTGACTAATTATTATTTTAATAATAATAGGTCTAATGCATTTATAAATATTGATCACATTAAGTCACTAATTGCATAACCCATAACTCACTTATGTGTGTTCTAAAATTCATTATTATACTTAAAATATAAACTTATGTATTAATGTTAAACCATTTTCTATATTTATTATGTTTATATTATTTATATATTAATTTAATTTTTTATTAATATTTGCATACTTTTAAGTTTTCGAATTCTTGGGTACTTTTTTTCAATATCTATTGTAAAAATATATTGGTTCCTAATCAATATCCTAAAATACCTGTTATAAATAAATTTAAATATTCATAAAAAGAATACAATGATTTACACTAATTTTCATTTATATTTTTATAAACTTTCATTTTATTAAATGATTTTATATATTCTATTTTACTGTAGTAGTACAGTCTTTTAGTAATTTATTCTAGATATACTGATGATATTTTAATTATTGGAAATAAAATATTTATAATGATTTTAATAATATATATAATATTAAATTTACAAAATTAAAATTTGACGATAAAATTAAATATTTAGATAATTCGAATTTACATAGATATGATAACCAATTAAGAAAAAATATTTCTATAGATTCAATGATAACCAATTAAAAAAAAATATTTCTATAGATTCAATGATAACCAATTAAGAAAAAATATTTCTATAGATTCAAAAATAAGCGTAGGTGAAAAAAATAGCAGTCACTAAAAAAGTTTAAATATAGAAATAATAAATATAATATGGTTCCCCTCTTTTCTTCCAAAACATAAGCTTGTGGTTAAGACCTGTAGAGGTCCCTACTATCGCATTTTACCTGCACATGTTTGAGGTTACAGCCTTAGTAAATCTAATATAGATAAAAATTCAGTGGCTTTACAAAAGAATTAATGTATTAAATTATATATAGATTATGGATATAACTCTAAAAAAGCTATAATAACATTTCTATGAAAAATGATTATAATGATGATAATAGCAATAGTTTAAATAAGAAATGGATTAAACTTTTATATTATCCTGAAATTATTATATCTTAATAAAAAAATTATAATTATATTAGCAAGTACATAAGTATTGGATAATCAAATAGTAAACATCTTGATAAATTAATAGGCAAATTATAAATTGAGAAATGATATAAAATACAAAAAAGGAATCATACAGAAAATTAATTGTGGCCATTACAATATGAGATACTACAGTCATATAGGGAAAGAGTTAAAGATAAGAGTCAAAGAACATTACAATGCAAATAATAGACAAGATGATAAATACATTGCATACATACACTACTTAACATACAGACATAAAATAGATGCTATACAAATATTAAATCTTTAAATTACATTAAAGATAAAAAAAAGACAAATATATAAAACTTATATTATGCATAACTTAAATTATTGTATGAATATTTATAAAGCTTCAATAAATTTTGTTAACAATTTGTCAAAAATGAATGTAAAATTATATAATATGCATAATGTATGCATTATTTATTATGTATATTGTTATGTTATATAGTCAACTTTTTGAAGTTATATTGAATATCTATATAGAAAAAAATATTCTATTTTATAGATATTTTATTTTGCTATTGTTGTTATTTTACTTCCATTTTAAAATACTAGTGATGTTCTATCTGCATATTTAGTTAATGTGGTGATTTAGTCTGTAAGTTGTGTAAGAAAAGCATAGAAAATATTAAGATCTGTTAATTGAATGTAAATGTTTGCAAGTAGAAAGAGCACAAATAATGAAGTTGTGGGAAAATAAATATAAACAAAGAGATTATATAGAAGATGGGTTTTTGGTTTTTATCTAGGTTTGGAAAAAAATAAAGAGGATTTAGATATAAAGGTCATGGAATTGACAAAGATAATGTTATGGAAATGGGATGGAGCAGAATAGAGAAGAATGTGGGAAAAACTTAGGGTGAG
Organism: Epiperipatus broadwayi; assembly: GCA_028023455.1. Classification (NCBI taxonomy): domain Eukaryota; kingdom Metazoa; phylum Onychophora; class Udeonychophora; order Euonychophora; family Peripatidae; genus Epiperipatus; species Epiperipatus broadwayi. The sequence goes on from JAQFVV010000075.1 coordinate 2,447,684, forward strand.
GAATGATAAAAGAAGATAAAATGGCTAACAGGTTTCTCTGGGCATGGCAGCTGAGAGATTCCTGCCTCCGATAAAAAGAGAAGTCACAGTGCATTTCATCATAATGTTAATAACAAATACTTAGCATTTGAATAGGGCACGATACCATATGCCAAAAAAGCTTTTTACATGTAATTATTATATTTATGTAACTTTTGTATAAGATTTTTTAAATTTATTTATTATAATTTATATGAAAGAACAGCATAAAAAGAACATCACTAATTTCCATTTTTGATATGTGCTAATATATATAAAATACATGCATATATTCTCCTTTTTTTGCTTAACACTTGAAACTAGTGTTTGCTGTAAAATATATTAAATAACATTTTCCAGTTTTAATTTTAAGACATCATTGTTTCATTGTGAATACATTTTATATTCTCTGCATTTATTTATTTCAACATGACACTAAGGCTGACTTAGAAAATATTTAAAAATAAAAGGATTTAAAGAAAATTTTTATCAAGAAATGAATCAGATTTTATTTTCATTTTTAGAATAAATGACAGCGAAATAATATCTTATTTAACGCCATGACAAAAATCTCTCTAGATGATAGAATGTGTAATGCACATATAAATTGAATTAAATACCTGCTATTGAAATTTCAACATATTTATCTCAAAGATTTCAGAAATTTATTCAAATAAATGTAAATCTGTTTATTTTTTTTTAAATGAAAATATGCTAATCTTTAAAAAAAAAAGCAAGCACAATACATTTTTAACAAAAGAAAAGTTATTTTTCATTCTGAAATATATACCGTATATATAACGTGTTTTTTTAATATTTTTTTCTCATGTGTCTTAGCATCAGCAGGGAAGCGAACCCGCTATCCTCGGGACAACTGCTTGTAAAGCAGCTGTCGCTGACCTCTCGACCACCAATGCTTGACTTTTTTTTTTTAATATTGACTATAAATGAAACATGGTTTGTAAACTCAAACCAATGACAATAACTGATTCCTATCGGATTAAAAGTTTATAGGAATATTCTAAATTAAACTAAGCTAACTTTAAACTATCAATAATCAAAATTTGGAGAAGAGTAGGTAACAAAAATCATGCCTAAACTTATAAATATATAAAACAGATAACAAAAGGTACTTATTGTAATAATAAATAAATATTCATACCTTCTAAACATTAGTAATTGCAAAGCGAAAATAACTACCTCCCATTGAGTTATGTGGCGTCAAAAACCAAAGAAAAGATAGAATGATATATCTATCTTTGGGCTTTATTGTTATTTGACGTATATATATAAGTGTCTGCTTTTTAAAATTCGGTGAATATATTCTACTTGTATGTAAATCAAATACTATATATTTGTCTACTATAAAATAAAAATACTTTAAAAAAAAAAGCATATATACAACATAATTCCGATATAATTATTCGTAATCTTACTGATGTGCAAATCCTAAATAATCTTGACAATACTTAGTAAACATTGCATTACTAATGTAAAATATTAAAAAAAAACCTTTTTAATTTTTTAAAACTTACTTTGAGATAAAACATTTAGATATAAGCAGATTTACATACACATTATGGAAAATTTGCCATATTTTTATTAATAAAGGCAAAGCGTTTGTCGTTACTATATTGGAATAACTATTTTAGAAAGGATAATATAATTTTTATTTCTTTATTTAAAACATAGTTTAATCAAATAAGTAACAAACACTGTTAAATTTAAAATTCATTCATAATTCAATTCTTTAACAATTTTCCATCAAACAAATGACAAAGCAATGATTGTCAATTTCTTATATATATATTAGTAAATATTTTCAATTTCTTATATATATATTAGTAAACGTTTTTGTGTTACGCTTTTAAAAGATTAGTCTGGTATATTTTTGATTATGAGCACATTCTTTATTTTAAGATTTAATTTCATTTACAAATTTCGTTTTTATACCTATATGTTTTTTCTTTTAAACTATTCTTATATTTTATGGAAAATTGTTTAATCGTAAAAGCATTTAACATTTACCAAAACATTAAACCATTACGAAATGAGGCTTTTCGATGTTTTTTGTTTTTTTGTAATGCATTTCTTTTATAAACATTTGTCACTCTTTTATTTATACTTTCTATCCTTCTTCCATAAATTTTATCTGAGTCTAAAATATATTTGAAATAATGTATATTATGAAAAAAACTTCTCGAATGCCAGCAATATAAATGTCTAAGTTAAGAGTTATTAAGAACATCTATGAATATCCTATTTAACTTTTTTTTAATTTTTCTTCCAATTAAGCAAAATTACATATTTATGAAAGATTAAAATTAGTAGTCAGTCATAAAGTATTATGTTTAGTCAAATTGAAACTATAAATAAAAACCACAGAATCAAATGGCAGTGGTTGCGTTTTGCAATAGTTATAGAAACAAATATGATATTCAGTCACATTATTCTATTTATTTGATTAAAACCAAAATTCTTCTTTAACTTCTCTTCAACCTATCTTTATTTAAAAAGGATGTCAGCATACATTTTTGTTGTATCTATCATTTATTTATCATCAATAGCAATATTCTGTCAATAAAAATGTTTTATTTTTTTGGAGTGATTGTATGATAATATTATGTCAGACTTCTAATAAGGAACACAACTTGTATATAATGAAATGTTCATATATTAGGTTTAACATTGCATAATCAATAGGAAGTGAAATAATAAAAAAAATCTTGCTAATTTTCAAGTAAAAGCTGACTTGATCAAAGATGAGGCATGACTTTGATGCAGAAAGTATTTTCAAGATGTTTTAATTTATTTTTCTTCACTAAACTGGTTTCAGTTATCAATACAATTAAACAATCATCATGAATTTTTTCATGCCGTTTTCCATCTGTCTGCATAGAAAATTTAATTTCTTTATAGGGATATATATATATATGAAATAAAATAATGATGGAAATTGGTCTAACATACTTGATTGATTTAGCTGTTATTTTGCATGAGACAATGCAATTAACATTGAGTCACTTAGAAATTGATTTTGGACATGTTTTACTCATTAAATGATTATATGTGTAGATAATTCCATTTAGGAAGGAATGAAAAAATAACTGAAATATATAACATCATAATAATTCTCACAATATTGGGTTAGATTGTAGTATTTGTGAGATAATCTATTAAATAATAGTGCCTGTAACAATAAGAAGAAATAATTTAAGATAGTAGTATATAACAGTTGAAAGAATAAATATTCTGAGTATTATTAATGTTAACATAGCCTCAATCAAATCAGCTTATTATATAAATATAAATAGCCTTGGAAAGTTTATTGTTCCAAGTATTTTATACTATTAATTCTGGTATATAACATTTATATATTGGTATTTTATTACAAAGCTGTTATAATGAAAAGCTATTGGTTATTTTTTATAAATTGAATGAGGCTGAATAACTGTATTTTATGTAAAAACTTGAAATCACTAACAAAAATAGAAAATGTTTATTTATATTGAAGTCATTGCATTGATATAATTGGAATTTGGAAAAATTATTGTTAAATGTCCAGGGTGTTTTGATGTAAGGGTAGCTCTGTACCTTAAAGTTCTTTAATATTATATCCAAATCTCACCTTTGTTGTTTGGACTTTTTATGGATTCTGAAGCTATAACTATCATTTGATTATTATTTATTGTTTTAGTTATATATATATATATATATATAAAAGACATATTTTGTAAGTTCATCCATGGTAAAATATTTTAAATATTGATATACTGACGTTTCCACTGAGTGATAAAAAGTAGAAAGACAGTTGTAGAGGCGCTACAATCATTGATTTGAAAAAACGTTAAAAGTTCCACAAATAGCAAAAATGTTAAATTAAGAATGTTTTTTAAAAAAAAATCTTTCCAAATAAGAGGAAGTTTGCTTGATCATCTTGCTTATTGATACAATCTGGCCTTTTAAGTATCTCAATGGCTCCTCTAATTTTGCACTGGTATAAATTTTCACATTTGGATATGATTCTGGTACTAGAAAAATTAATTTTATGACCTGAATCCATAGTATGGAGTGAGAGTGCTGATGATGATGAGTGATGTTTAACTGTATTAGCATGCTCATCTCTCCTAACACTGATGCAATGATTACTCATACCTATGTAAGAAGCCTTACAATTTTCACATGATATTTGATAAACACCATGAGATTCAAGAGGGATTGAATCCTTAGGCTTGGTTATTATATTGCTAATCTTTTGATGAGTAGAAAATGCTGCATTTATATTATAGTGTTTTAATATACATCCAATACTGTCTGTAGTTCCTTTTACATATGGAGCACAAATCTTAATAGCTGATTTATCATCTTTTTGTTTCCTATTTTGTCCATTTTGGGCTTGAAATAAGACTTTTTTAATAAATTTATAATTGTAACTATTTGCTAATAAAACACTATTAATATGATTTATTTCTTCTTTCAGATATGACTTATCTGAAAGGTTAATTGCTCTATTTAAGAGAGTTTTAGCTACAGAAACGATCTGGGTTGGGTGATGATGAGAATGGAAATGTAAATATCTATCCATGTGTGTATTCTGTCTATAAATTGAAAAAGATAAACTATTTGGTGTTGTGGTGACTAAAACATCAAGAAAAGGGAGTTTTCCATCAGACTCTGTCTCCATTGTAAATTTAATATGAGGATGCATATTATTTAATTGTAAGAAAAAATCATCTAATTTATGGATTCCATGTTGCCATATGACAGAGTCTGATGGAAAACTCCCTTTTCTTGATGTTTTAGTCATCAGAACACCAAATAGTTTATCTTTTTCAATTTATAGAAAGAATACACACACAGGTAGATATTTACATTCTCATCATCACCCAACTCAGATCGTTTCTGTAGTCAAAACTCTTTTAAATAGAGCAATTAACCTTTCAGATAAGTCACATCTGAAAGAAGAAATAAATCATATTAATAGTGTTTTATTAGCAAATAGTTACAATTATAAATTTATTAAAAAAGCCTTATTTCAAGCCCAAAATGGACAAAATAGGAAACAAAAAGATGATAAATCAGCTATTAGGATTTGTGTTCCATATGTAAAAGGAACTACAGACAGTATTGGACGTATATTAAAATGCTATAATATAAATACAGCATTTTCTACTCATCAAAAGATCAGCAATATAATAACCAAGCCTAAGGATTCAATCCCTCTTGAATCTCATGGTGTTTATCAAATCTCATGTGAAAATTGTAAGGCTTCTTACATAGGTATGAGTAATCATCACATCAGTGTTAGGAGAGATGAGCATGCTAATGCAGTTAAACAACATTCATCATCATCAGCACTCTCACTCCATACTATGGATTCAGGTCATAAAATTAATTTTTCTAGTACCAGGATCATATCCAGATGTGATAATCTATACCAGTGCAAAATTAGAGAAGCCATTGAGATACTTAAAAGGCCAGATTGTATCAATAAATGAGATGATACATGCAAACTTCCTCCTATTTGGAAAGATTTTTTTAAAAAACATTCTACATTTAACATTTTTGCTATTGGTGGAACTTTAACATTTTTTCAAATCAGTGATTGTAGCGCCTCTACAACTGTCTTTCTACTTTTTATCACTCAGTGGATGACTTGTGTTACCAAGTCAAAACATCAGTATATCAATATTTAAAATATTTTAACACGGATGAACCCGCAAAATATGACTTTTATATATGCAACCCATGAAAATATTTGTATCAACATGTATATAATATTATTATTCGATGACTGTATTTTTAAAGTAATATACGTAATTATATGACTTACTATTATTAAAACGAGTTCAGAAATCGAAACAAAATTGCATAGTGGATAATAATATTTCAGCATCTGTTTTTTATGACCATAATAAATCATGTATTTATGGTTTTGACTTCAATTTTAACAGTGTAAAAATATTGCAAATTGAAAAAAATAACAATAAAAGAAAAATAAATGAAGCTATGCTAATATACTAATATAAACATGACTTAATTAACAGGCAAGCAGCAAACGTTAAATTCACGGAATTGTGGGAAAGTTAGCATTTCAAAGCTTTAGTTGACACAGATTAATGAGATAATCGAAAGCGCTCCTAAGTGGATAACATTTTTTAATTATTTAGTTACTGTATTTACAAATATTTAGTTATATAATTATATATATATATATATTGATGTAGACTGCAGACATAAATATATCACATTTTTGGCTTACGATTTATAAGACACATTTTAGTGAAATTTTTTCACTATGTCCTATTTGGCTTGTATTGAAAATCCATTTTATCAATAGAAAAAAAGATTGCATATATCACATTTTTGGCTTACGATTTATAAGACACATTTTAGTGAAATTTTTTCACTATGTCCTATTTGGCTTGTATTGAAAATCCATTTTATCAATAGAAAAAAAGATTGCATATCATTAGATTAACTGTAAACTTTAAATTGATATCTTTTATTTTTGTCATTTTTAGATGAATTATTTATTTAATTTAAAAATCGGTTTGCACAAAAGTACCCGTATGTGTTTTTTTCTCCAACTTTAGATTTTAAAATTTCCGAAAAAGAAAGCTTTTATATTCTTTTAGATCTTGTTACTGCATTAATATAGACAAAAAAAAGTTTTCCTAGAATTATTTTAATTCACTTATTGCGAAGAACAGAAAACTATATTCCAAAGGCATTATAACTAATTATATTTGTAGTGTGAACATGAGTGATTTGATATTACTGAATTTGTTTTCAATATATAAATTGATATCGTGAATATGCTGTTTAGATAAATGTTTTTTTTTTTTTGTTAAACACTTCTTTCATATATATAATTTATATTTTTATACTGCTCATGTTACATACAAGTTTGTAGTAGCTAAAAATGAGACTTTTTGTGAATCTATTCAAACCAAATATCTTGACTGATAATTTACCAATGATTGTAATATTAAAAGTTTATTAAGAAAGAGCAAGGTTTTTCTACTTAATTGAATAATAAAAGGTTTATATAGAGCTTTATAAAAATATGGAAATTTAATGACAGTCATTCACTGATTGATAAGAAGTCTTACAAATATATTCTTATTTTTCTCCTTTTACTTTCTTTTTATTTCTTCATATATTCATATATAATGCTTACTATAACCTCTTCATATACACTTTAATGCTAAAAAATTTTTTTAATGATTCCTTTATTTTCCTGACAGTTTCAACTGCCATGCAGTCTTCATCAGAGTGATCTTGAATTTCTCCAATGAAGACTACAGGGCAGTCGAAACTTTCAGGAAAATAAAGGAATCATTAAAAAAGTTTTTTTTTGCATTAAAGTGTATATGAAGGGATTATAGTAAGCAATATATAAGTCTTAGAAATAATTGATGACTTAAATCTACATAAAAAAAAAAAGTTCATTTGCAAGTCAGGGTCATTTAATTTTCTTGGCATTTTCAAAGTCAAATCTGGATCCAAAAATGATATATTCAAATCATTAGATGATCCTTTTATATAATAACAATAAACAATGATTTGATGTTTAAGATGACTGTATTTAAGGATATATACATTGGGTTAAATAGAGGTATTATGGATTTATGATTACAATATTAATAGTCATGCTATCCAATATTGGTCATTAAATAAAATTGTAATTAATTTTTTCTAAAGAACAAATTTAAAAAATTATAAATCCCCAAGCCCCAGATTTGTCATTTGGCAAGTAATAGAAATGTATTTTCTTTCATTATTTTTAGAAGTGATTGTTGTAAACAATTTTGCCATCAGATAATTGAAATGATTAATTTTACCTAATATTTTACTGATTATTTATATTTAATGATAATTTTAAAGTAGACCTTAAAATTTTTAAAAACTGAAAAGCTATGAATTTTATTTACATTCTTAAAAAGTTGTTAAACTATTAACTTCAATTGAATAGAATTTGAAAAAATGTATGATTTAATAAAATTGTTCCACCTGACTTTAAAAATACTTTAATTATTCAAATTTATAAAGATGACTAAATATAGAAATCTTTATTAACATTTTATGCATTACTACTGTTACTTACTATGGTTAAATTACTTCAATAATTTTATTGAATGTATGAATTGTCACTAATTGGTATAGTTTTAGTCTTTATTATTAAATAAAAAGTGAAATGAACCAAAAATATTGGTCTATATATTATTTTTAGCAATTTAATGAAAGTGTTTGACTCAATTTTTTATCATGAATATTACATAGATGTTACTTGAAATGGAACAGAAGGTCATCATGAGTGAAAAATATCTAAAGCTGTCGAGAAAAAATTAAAATAGAAACTAATTATTAATATTGCTTTATTATCAAAAAGGATTGTGGGTGAATTTTTACAATTTAATCTTTTAAAATAAAAATGAAATTTTTATAAGTTTATTTTAATCTTTCAACAAGATGACATTTTCACTGTGGTTTTATAATCATTTAATTTTTGATTTTAATACTAAACCTTTATTTTATAATAGAAGTTAATAAATTGAACTTCTTTTATTATACATATAAGTTTGCAAACAAAAAACATACTATAAAGCAATATTTGAACTTTGCAAATATTGAAAAAATAATAATAAAATGAATACATAATGAAGACAATAAGATTTTCTCTTATTGGACAGTGTGAAGGAAAGCCAATCAATTCAGTGACTCCAGAAAATCAATTAATTCTTTCTTAATTAAAATTTAATTTAAAATAATAATAAATAAAAGTGAGGCCCTCAAAACTCTATAAAATTTTGTTCTGAAATTTAAAATTGTATTTATATATTTTTTTAATTTTTTTGAAGTTATTACCATGGTATCAGTAAGGGCACAGCCAATCTGTTTCATCATACCAACTGCAGTTTTTTATTGGTGTTACAATCAAATTTATTAACTTCTAATTTTAAAAATAAAATATATACATATAAAATAAAAATGTAATCATATAGATTTTTATTTTTAAATAATTATGATACAAATGTTCTGTAAAAATAATCATGAATCTCTAATAAATTATATTAAAAAATTAATTTCTTTTGCTATTCCAAAAATCTTCTCAAACTAATTTCTCAAATGATTTTGAAACCAATGAATAAAAAAATGTAATCAAGCATTTAAGACTGGATGAAATTATTTTGAAGTTCCTAATTATTGGAAAACCATTACCACCTAAGTTTTTAAATTAATAAATCAGTATTCATTAATTCACAGTTTTGCCATTTTAAAAAATAAACCTATCAAAATAATACATATAACTATAGGAGAATGAAGGAAAATGAATTTCCAATAGCATCCTCTGCAAGCAAAAACTTTCACTTGAAATAATCAGTTAGTTAATTGTTTACTTATGTGTTTGGGACTTGGACATTTGACCAAAGAATATTATAGAGAAATTTAAATGATTACTTTCCATTTCAAAATATTATAGTAATTGTACTATTATTTAAAAACATCAAAAAGTTAATTTTTAAATTTAAAATGATTAAATTCTAAACTATAATGAGGACTTTAATTTTACATATTAAATTATATCACACAATCACCATTTTATTATTGAATTATTAAATTCTTTATTTTCTATTTATTCATGGATTTTCACCCTTTTTAAACAAATATATTTTTGATTTACTATCTTAAAACTTCTCTTTTCCTGTTGAAAACACACAGAAAAAGACATTTAAGAAATTGTTGTGATATTTATTTTGAAAATGTTAATAATTTCATATGTATAAACTAATTATTTGATGTTTGTAAATAATAGTATTCTTATGTGAATATTCTAAACATTCTAGTGCTTTTTTTTTTCATATGTCAAATGCATTGACCGGGAAGCGAACCCAGGCCAGCTGCTTGGAAGGTAACTATGCTAACTGCTAGGCCACCAACACTTGACAGAATAACCATAAAACATGAAGAAAGTCAATGGAAAAGACTACTAGTTTCATTGAAAGATATATTGTAGAGACTTAAATATATATATAGAAATAAGAGAGTTTTTAGTATTGTAAAAATGTATAGATGCATGTGTTTAATAATTCAAAGACTGAACGTTTTACTAAAAAGAATCATGAGATGTGTTTTGGGAATAACAAAATATATATATATATAAACTAAAGAACAAAAACGCCAACAAAAATGATTGAAGTAAAATGCAATTGTGAGAGTCATGCTGCTAAAATGAATTTGAAGTGAAGTGCAAACTATGTAGGAAAAAAAAAATCCAAATGTGATATGGATGGAAAAAAATATGAATTTTTTCTAAAGTAAAGGAAGTAAAGGAGTAAATTGTTGATGGGCAGAAATCTGGATTATATTTAAAGACATTTCTATTAAAATATGATGATAATTTTTGAAAGATATATATATGTCTATAAATATGTATTCATATTTTTTAAACAAAAGCATTGAAATAATTTAATTTTTTAATTACATTATATACTTTCATTTTTATTTTTACTTTTCTTTTGTCTTTTAATTTTATCAACATCAAAATTATTATTGTTAATTAATTAAATGCGAATTTTCTGTTATATTTACCATTTACCTCTAATAAAAATAATTATATAAAATTAGCTGATAAGTTACTAAAACATTTTACTTTTCTTTGTTTTCTTCCATGTATTCAACTTTATTATTATTATTATTATTATTATTATTATTATTATTATTATTATTATTATTATTATTATTATTATTATTATTATTATTATTATTATTATTATTATTATTATTATTATTATTATTATTATTATTATTATTATTATTATTATTATTATTATTATTATTATTATTATTATTATTATTATTATTATTATTATTATTATTATTATTATGTTTCAAAAAGGGGAACTTTATTCAATCTAGAAAACAGGTTACATTATTTTCATTTACATGCATTTACATTGATATTTCCGATTGTATATATTGTGCCTTGGTCTCTTTTTTAAGTCTATTATTGAGGAAAGGCTGAACTATTAGAGATTTGACCTTTGTTTTACAAGTGACCAAGTAGCCACAAAAATGTCTGGGTGTGCTATTTTATTATTCTCTGTTTTTTAATTGTGCTAACTTGTTGTGAAAAGTTGATGGATGCAGCCTTGTACTATTGGCAAAAGTGAATGTGCATCGTGTGCACCAAAATGCATAAAGTATGAAGGTTGCTGCTCGGATTGTTGGGGTGGATGTCCTGCAGAATGTACTGATAATATCTTGCAGGGAGATGTTTGGTCTTCTGTATATATTTGTTATTTCATGTCGAATATTGTTTAATGCTGGGCAGTTGTAAAACAAATGTTGTTGAGTTTCTTCTTCTTAATGGCATAGTGTAAAGAAGGGGTCTATTTTTGTATATAATCGTCTGTATCTTAAGAAATATGATGTTGGCAAAGCATATAGATTCAGTTTCAGAAGGAAATTAAAGAATTTGGGCTCCATAGACCATTTTTTACATTTTTTAAACAGCTGTCGGTTGTTTATTCCGAGCATCTGTGTTGAAATATCTGATGTATATCCTGGGTATACCATTGCATATATCTGCCAATACGAATATTTTATTGTTGTTTGCAGTGATATTTGAGTATGTGTGATTCTGAACTAGTTTATGACTGATGATAGATAGTAATGTGAAGGTGGAGGTGTGTCTGTGGGTGTTATTTGTATTAGATACTGGAGTTCTAGGAAATGTCTGAGGGTGGCTATTATAAGGTTTACGGTTTTTTGTATTCGAAAAATATCTATGTTGTGTAGCCCCAAACCATTGTGTATTGCTGGTCGATTAAGGTGTTTTGCAGATATTGTCACTGTCTTTCTATTCCATAGAAGTTTATTGCAATATGAAGAGATTTTTGATGTAAAAGCTTTTGACAATTGAATTATGGGAGAATAATAGATAATCTTGGTGATCACCAGCTGATGGAACAATTGCACTTTAGCATATATTGAAAGGTATGCTTTTGATAGTGAGGCAGTGATCCGTTCTGCTTCATCTTTTAACTTATTATTATTATTATTATTATTATTATTATTATTATTATTTCAATCGATGTTTTAATGTAATTAAATCTTTTTATTTTATTTTCAATAAATAATGTGGAGGTCAGACTTTAATTTAAACACAAATGCACATACTTGTATATATAAATATTAAACGGTTCTCTATTTAGTGAGAAATGAAACTAATAATTTTATAACCAATGACAGTAAACAGGATGTTTGAAATTCAGAAATATTGAGCCGCGAGTGTCCTAAAATATTTATCTTTTTAATACCAAATATATTTAATTGCATATTCAAGGAAAGAATAATGAAATACGCTGAAATTTTGCTAAAGATATATGCATGCGTCTTGTCAAATAATTTTTCATTACAATTATTAAGTGCAGTAATATTTCTGAAAAACAATTTATAACCGAAGTCAATAATAAAACGATCTCACACATTTAATTTTAATAAAATACTCATTTATGGAATGTGATTTTTTTTTAAGAAGTGATAACAACGGTATTATTATTACTATTACAATTTATGTGACTGGTGCATCGGCTGAACGATAATTTAGCAAATCAAAAATTATAATATCGTACATGAGAGACAGCATAATGAAAGAAGGAATAAGATTTTTGCTCTTTTGACAATTGAAAGAAGTCATAACCTATTTTGTAAATAGAAAAATGAAAAAAATGAATTATATATATATGATTTAATTTAGGTATTATTATAATTATGGTAATATCAAACCATTATATGGAATGACTATTTTTAAACGAATAAAAAGTTATAATTATTTTTGTGATAAATTTTATAAAAACAATTATATTTATGTTGACAATAATTGTTCTTCTTAATAAATGATCATTTATGTGAAATAATGCGATGGCAATTGTTTTTTTTTTTTACTGTAAGAGTCCTATTGAAAAAGCTTGAGTGGGTGGGTGGGGGGGTTCCCCAAGAGCTCATACTAAATTTTTTAGATTGTCTTACAATGCCCCGCTATTATTATGGACAAATAAATACTCATTGGTTTTTAACATTGTATACTAAATAGTTTATGTATTTCTTAGAAGTATATAATTTTATTGTTATTTTTATATATACATATCAATTTTAATAGTTTTAGATATATATTTTTGCGACATATTATATACACGTCATATTTTCACAAATAATAAAAAACAAAACAATCCTTTAAAATACTAAATGCGTTGTCAGTTAATACTGTAGCATGAAATTTTTCTTTTTCACTGCAAAATAGTTGCTAGAAAGTTTTTACCATTTAAATCATACTTCAAAACATTTTTTCTTTCTAAATTTATAATTTGCTAAATAGAATTCTTTGATTATAGTAACTAATGTTTTATATCCATTTCAGTATCAACTTTTCTTTCTTTGATGATCCCAATAAACCTAGTTTTTTTTATAAATAGGGGAAGCCCATGATTTGCTTAACTTTATTTATAATAAGCTAATAAATATATTTATTTACCTCATGCTCACAGTAATAAATTATAGAATTCTTGCTTCCTGAGCTACATTTGTGCATAACAGGTATATAGAATAAGGGGCATGTATATTTAGTGTATGGATATCCAGATGATGATGATGATGATTCTGGATAGGCATGAAGAGTATATGCTTCAAAGTCCATGCACTATATTTTTTTAGTTTAGTCTCTATTACAAATTAATGGTATTAAGTGGCCAGAGAATTGATGATGATCAGCATACTTTAATATCCCATCAATATTGTTTTTATTGTTATATGTCCATATGGATTAGCACTTAAGCTTGTGCATTCAAATTAATGCTCCAATAATCCATCCCAGCTGGCAAGGGCTAAATGTTTAGCCTGGTCTATAGTAGATCCAGTTTAAATCCAGTTAGCAGATTGACTGTTGATTTATTTTTATTGTTAATCATTCATGATGATGAATGAGTATTGCTTATTCTTATTTATAATGCTAGTGAATTTAGGGTTAATGATACTGATGCTTATTTTAGTGAGTTAACTGAGCTGATCTTTTGGAGTGATCTATCATGCATCTCTTTTATATTAAATTTTATATATTTTTCTTTTACTTGAGGATAAACAAACATTTCCTCAGATCCCTGATGGTTTAAACTCTGATTTTCCATAGTGTTACAAGTGGTGACCCAACTTTATGATTTTGATGATCATGTACTGGTGACTCTGATCATTATGTCAGGTACAATGTGGCCACCTTATTTCCCTGAAGTGTTACAATATATATATATATATATATATATATATATATATATATATATATATATATATATATATATATATATATATATATATATATATATAACTTTAAGTAATAAAAGAAGTAGAAATAAAACAGTGTAATCTCCTGATAGGTGTGAATAAATACATACACTCATCTTTTGATGAAAAAAAACACAACATTGTTGAAATTTAAAAGTAGAAATCATATCTAAACCACATTACTAATAGAAAGCTTGTTTAAGTGAGATTCTTCCTCTATCTTTTGCTTAACTGATTATAATTTCAAAATTGTTAATACCATATTTACATCTGGATTAAATATAATTTCCATTCTTAAATATTATCATTCATAGAAAGATAAAATTTACTATGAATAAAAGCTTACAGAACAGATGGTGTACTGTATTTTTTGTGTTTTTTAAATAAAGAAGTTGGATATATATATATAGTTAAAAAAAAATTGGTCTTTTTATTTTTATTTCAAATACATATTTCCACTGCATATTTTGGAATAAAGTAGAACTTAAGTGCAAAATCTTAGAGCTAGAAAATAGTAAAATAAAAGATATCTCAAATGATGATAACATATTTTCTCAGTGCTTGTACTGACTAAATTTAAAAAGCTTTTTTTAAGTTAATAAAAATATTTGTTGAAGGACTTAATTTTTTTCAGATGGTAATTTAATTCATATTATTCATTTATTGTATAGTGTCCTTTAAAATTTTACAAGCAGCCTCTCTGGTACTGATTTATTAGGTAAATCTATGCTATATTTACACCAGGAGGAGCTCTTAAACCATTACTGGCACAACCAAATGATAAACAATTCTAAATAATATCTTAAAAATTTATAACAGGTGTTCCTAATATTTTGTTCAGTTTATATAAAAAATTTCATTTTTATTTCAAAAATTTAAAAAGAAAACAGAAATTTCATAGAAATTAGAAATAAGCTATAAAACTATTTATGATATTTTCCTTAAAATCACTTACTAAACTAAAATAAAAACAAACACAACTAAGTCCATTGTACAGCAGTAAAATAAATTACTAAACCAAGGTAAAAATGCAAAAAAAACTTACTAGCACCAACAAAATCCTATGGATCTTCTGTTAAATAAAAAATAATTAAAAATTCAACCACAATATTTAGAGTTTATTAATAATTAGCAAATGATAAAAAAATATTCGTGTAACTAAAACCCTGTGGGCCCTACAGATATTATATGAAGTGAAAAAATTAAAATTTCAAAAGTAATATTTAGAGTTTATTAGCAATTAGCAAATGACAAAAAATATTATTAGATAATAATTAAAAAAAATATGGATACGTGTTTAAACTAAAGGGTTTTATTTTTAAAATGTGGTGATAGAATACAAATATATATATATATTAAATGAAAGTATGACAGTAGAGAAAAATACATAAACTAATAATGTATGCTTAAACCAAATATTTTGATTTTACAATTAACAACAAAAAAAAACAATGAATTCCTATTATTAAAACTATTAATTTTATGTTGATTTTTGAACAGTAAACAGATGTTTTTTATTATCTGAAAGTTGGGAAGATCTTTGATCATATTTCCACATGGAATTGGAAAAGAAAAATGGCAAAAAAAAAAAAACTAGCAGAGTTCACATTGACCTTGTAGAGCTATGACATCAGAGTGGCCTCTAAATATTTAAAGTGGTAAAAAAATACATATAAATGACTCAAAGAGAAAAATAAGGGAGGTTTGCTGTATATCCAAAAATATGAATTCTATCAACCGTAGAGACTCATCCTTCTCTCTCTCCAAAAATTGGGCACTCTAATTTAAATATTTAACATTAAATTTAAATCTTTTCAAATATATATAATTATACTCCTCTTTCCATATTATTCTATTTCATTTTGTTATGAATATGAGAAAGCCATAAGTTCTTGAATACGCTAAGCCGTATTTAATTTATAGAAATAACGAGTTTCTCTATACTTGTGTGTCAGCGCACTTATTACATTTATTGCATACCCAATTAAAAAATCAAAACAAATTTTAAAATGTTTATAATCTTAACGTAATATGTAACATTTGCATGAGTTAAATTCCTATAATAATTATGGGGGCTATATTTATTTTATTTTGACTATTTTTGATCAGTAAATAGATATGTATATATGTGAAAACGGTTGGAAATAGAAAGTTTGTGTCAGGCTTGTCCTCATGATGTGAGATGGTTCAAATATTTGCCATCTACTTGTAAAATGGAAAAAAAATAACGTTTTTCCCATCAAACAAAAATTTACATGAGAGGGTTTTTTTTTTTTAAATCTATAAATGGTTTTTACTTCTTAACTGAATTTTTTTTTTTTAATTTGATGTAATTGTTTTGTTTGTTACTAATATAATAAATAAATGGTCATTGTAAATTTGTTTTAACTTTTATTCATTATTTTAATGTTTGCTAATTGTTTTGTTATTTTTGATAGAATGACAGAATAACAATGATGTTGACCGCTCATTATCTGTTTAATTATTTATTTATCTACATACCTATCAATTAATCTCTAAATTTATTTATATGTCTGTTTATCTATTTATCTATCTAGTCATCATTCATCGATTTATTCATCCAGTCATCTATCCATTCATCTATCTATATATATTTATTAAGCCACCGTTTGTCTGTCTACATATATTCCTATTTATCATCCAAACATCCATTCATTCTTCTTCCAATATATATTTATCCATTTATCTTATCTGTCTTTTTATCTCCTCGTCTATTTGTTTAATTATAGTTGATTTTTTCTCTATTTATTCATTTATCTACTGTAAATACTCAACTATCTATTTATCTAGAAATTGTTAATCTGCTTATCTATCTAGATAGATAGATAAATATGACAGTATGTTGATATATAGGTAGATAAATAGGATAAATGGAAGTAAATAGAGTTCAATAAATAAATGTAAGTTGAGTTACAAAGACATATATATATATATAGGTAGATAGTTTAAATAGATGGATTAATAGATATATAGATAACTGGATGTTATATTTATGAATGGATATATAGATAACAGATAGATAAACAGATAAATGGATAGGCAGATAGATAAATAGAGAGGCAGACGCAGATATACATAAATAAGTAGATTGATAGCTAGGTAGATTTGTAGATAGATAAATTGTTAATACGTGAGTGAATGGGTGAGTAAATAAATAGTTAAATAAATAAATTATTAATATATAGATAGATAGATAAATGAATGAATAGATAAATATATACATATAAAAATAGATATTTTATATAGATTTTATCTAGAGGCATTCTGTATGGCTATACAAAGACATATGCAGATGGATAGATATCTATTCATTAGTTTTGTGCCTGCTAAATATTTAATCTTATTGAATGATTATTTTTCAATACATATATATATAATAAGAGTAAACAATTTTTGCAATATTTCTGCAAAGGAAAGATCTCGCCAGCTGCTTCTTCCAGATAAACATGAAAAGAGAAGACAGTTTTCATCAGGATTCTAAGTTGTTGGGCATTCAGATTTTTATCAGTTTTTTATTCTTGTTTTATCCTCTATTTAAAAGTAAGTTGTTAAACATTTCTAACCAATGCGTGACGATTAATTGACTCAGATAAATAACTGAATTTTTTTTTTACATCTGATAAAAATTCGAAATATTTTCAAGTTTAGGTTGTATTGCAAGGCAGACATATGAACTAATTTTGTATCATGCTACTATTGACATATTTCTAAAACATAATTGTTTAAATTTAATATCTACCAATTAGATCGTTCTGAACATTGAATACAAAGTCTTTTTTTTTCTTCTAAAAATTGACTACTTCATTTGCAATAACTTTTGTTATACAAATTGAATGATATATATAAAACAATCCACTAGAATAAAACTACAAAATTTTAAAAAATGTCTATATAAAATTGAAGATTAATCATCATCATCATCATCATCAACCATTATCAATCCACTGCAGGATGAAGGTCTCTCCAAGTTTAATCGATCTTCTCCGATCTTTAGCTTCTCTTCTCCACAACACCCCTGCACATTTTCTTATTTCATCCATCCATCTCACATGTGGTCTCTTTCTGGGTCTTTTACAATCTCTTGGAATCCAGTTTAAAATTTCAATTGTCCATCTATTATCATCTCTTCTAGCAATATGTCCAGCCCAACTCCATTTCAATCTTTTAATTTTTTCAATAAGGTCAGTAACACCTGTTTGTTGTCTCACCCATACATTGTGTTTTCGATCCCTTCTTGTTACTCCCAACATACATCTCTCCATACTCCTTTGAGTGGTCTGAAGTCTCTGTATTGCTCTTCTATTAAGTGTCCAAGTCTCAGATCCATAAGTAAGAACTGGTAAAACACATTTGTTAAAAAACATTCTTTTCAAACACATAGGCATATTTCCTTTTAGTATCAAGTTATTTCTACCAAAAGCACTCCAACCAAGTTTAATTCTATGATTAATTCCCTCCATTATGTTTCCATTTGTATTAATAATCTGACCAAGGTATTTGTAACTGTTAACTTTCTTCTAATTCTTCATAATCAATCTTTATTTTCATATTTTGAGCAAATCGATTAAACATTACTTTAGTCTTTTTAACATTTATCTTCAGTCCTACTTTTCTACTTTCATCTGCTAACTCCTGCAACATTTCCTGCAGCTCTGAAGCATTATTTGCAAAAACAACTACATCATCTGCAAAATCTAAATGAATTAAATACTCTCCATTTACTTTCACTCCTTTAGTTTCCCATTTTAATCCACAAAATAAGTTTTGGAGATATGGAGTCACCTTGTCTTACACCTTTCTCAATGTTGATTTTTCCAGTAGCATTATGTAATCTAATTGTTGCTGTTGCATTTTTATAAATATTCTTTAAAATATGACAATATCCTGGATTTATACCTTGATGATCCAATGCCTTAATAACTGAAGAAATGTGTATAGAATCGAATGCCTTTTCATAATCTACAAATCCAAAACATAATGACAACTCATATTCATTTGTCCTTTCTATGACTTCTCTCAATACCTGGATATGATCTATTGTACTAAAACCACTTTTAAATCCAGCTTGTTCTCTTGGTTGGTGGAAATCCAAAGTTCTCTGTAGACGAGTTGTAATTATCTTGGTAAAAATTTTATATAAAACTGATAAAAGGCTGATAGGTCTGTAATTTCTAATATCTTCCTTATCACCTTTTTTAAATATTAATATTATTACTGCATTCTTCCAATCTTCCGGTACATCTTTATCATTTAGACATTTGGTATATAACTTTGCTAAAATTGTTTCTATTTCTTCACCTGCTTCTTTTAATATATCAATTATAATTCCATCATTTCCTGGAGCCTTTCCTTTCTTCATACATTTAATTGCATGTCTCACTTCTTCATTTAAAATTCTGGGCAATTTGGAAGATGTAATAGATATAGGAGGTACTTGTTCTTTATTACTATATAATTCTTGATAAAAATCTTTTACCAATTTCATGATGTCATCTCTCTTTTTAGTAATAATTCCATCTTTTTTTTTTATTACAGATATAAATTTCCTACCAAACCCAAAACGTTGTTTAACATTCTTGAGACTTTTATTTTTTTCTACAGCTTTCCTTGCTATTTCACAGTTATACTTTCTTATATCATTCTCAACTCTTTTCCGTACCATTTTACAAAATTCAAGATATTCAATTCTTTTTAATACATCATTTTTGTATATCTTCATATTCCTTCTTTTCTTCATAAATTCTCTAGTCTCAGTAGAAATTTTATTAGTCAATTGCTGCTTTTTTCTACCAGCTATCTTTGTTGCAGTTTTTAAAAGTGTATCAGTTATTTTCATATTAATTTCATTCAAATCTGAATCATGTTCAAAATCTCCTAACACTTGAAACCTATTTGTAAGTTCTAATTTAAATTCATTAGAATGTTTCTGAAGATTAGGAATATCAACTGTAAATATTGTTTTTCTTAATAATTTTTGTCTCTCTAGTTTTACATTAACATGTAACTTACACCTTACTAATCGATGATCACTTCCTGTGTTAAATTTATTAAGAACATTACAATCTTGAAATATGTATTTCCTGTTAGTCAAAATATAATCCAATTCTGCTGTACCTTCATTTGGATGCTTCCATGTCCATTTCCTTTTAACATTTTTCTCAAAAAATGAATTCATAATATAAAGTTTTTCTTTTTCTGCAAACTCCACAAGTCTATGTCCTCTCTCATTTCTATTACCATAACCAAAATTACCTACAGCAATTTCATCTTTCATTTGTCTACCAATTCTAGCATTAAAGTCTCCCATAACAATTTTAAAATGTTGTTTACTCTGATCAAAAGCCTTTTGTACATCCATATAAAAATCTTCTACTACTTCATCACTATGAGAACTTGTTGGGGCATAAACCTGAATTATCTGCATTTGGTATCTGCTATTAAGTTGTATAACTAATCTTGCCACTCTGTCCGATACACCATCAATCTCCACAATATTGTTCTTTCACTTTTTATTTATAATGAATCCTACTCCACTTGTATTTTCAATATGTGTACCTTTATAATAGAGTATATGTCCACTTTTTAAATCAATTGTTTCTTCACCTTTTCTTCTAACTTCACAAAGTCCAATAGTTCTTCTTCTAATTCTTGCAATCTTCCTTCACTTGAAAGTGATCTGCAGTTGTAAGTACCTAAATAAAAAGTCGTCATCAAATGGCAGCCTGGGTCCACAATCAGGGGATTCTTAGCACCCTCCGCCTTCGGCCACCAACCGCTGCCTTGGTTGGTGACTTTACAGCCTCCTGGGAATAAGGGCCATGCTTTATTTTTGTCTGTCATAATTGTATATATGTATTGGAAAAATATTTATCATTTACACAAACATTCATTCTGCCTTATCAGGCACTGAGAAGAAAGACCATGGTGTTTCTTGATCTTAAACTCAGAGGTAAAAAGCCAATAAACTCACCACGCTGGCTAATGTGTGTTGGTGAGCAGCCCATCCATGTTCGTATACTATATGAATAATCACATAGTAATAACAGCTGCAACGACAAGAACATATGGAATGGACATTAGGAATTTGCCCTGCTCAGTTTCTTTAAGGCCTCCAAGAGGAATCAAAGGATCTCCTTTCAGTTAATAGCTTCGGTGTATTCAACCATCTTAAGTAGCAATACATATTGCCGAAGCTGGCTATAGCAGAAGATATTAATTAATCTTCAATTTTATATAGGCATTTTTTAAAATTTTGTAGTTTTATTCTAGTGGATTGTTTTATTATACTTATGTTATTTGATGTTATATATATATATATATTAATAGTAACAAGTCAGATGTCACATGACTTATATATAGCTTGCACTTACAAATATGTAAAATTAAGAGCATGCTAATAGCTCTAAACAAGCTTTTTTTTTTTATGATAAATGCTACTACAAGAGAAGGCATTCAAATCATTTTTATTTTAAATGGTCCCCATCCCCAGACCGGTTTCGACCTATGGGTCTCTTCAGTGAGGAGTTGGGACATTAGATCTAAAAAACCAACTCAAGCAAAGCATTTATCTAAAAGATAATTGTTAGAAGAAGATCTGAAACTTTTAGACATCTACATGTCTTTAAAGTCAGCTCTCCAACTGAAAAAATCATATGGGACTGAACTTAATTCAGATACTCCATATATTAGTAAGCTTAGCTCTTTAATTTAGCTAAAGCCACAACAGCAAAATAATAATAGTAATAGTAACAAGTCAGATGTCACATGACTTATATATAGCTTGCACTTACAAATATGTAAAATTAAGAGCATGCTAATAGCTCTAAACAAGCTTTTTTTTTTTTATGATAAATGCTACTACAAGAGAAGGCATTAATTTTACATATTTAAATGGTCCCCATCCCCAGACCGGTTTCGACCTATGGGTCTCTTCAGTGAGGAGTTGGGACATTAGATCTAAAAAACCAACTCAAGCAAAGCATTTATCTAAAAGATAATTGTTAGAAGAAGATCTGAAACTTTTAGACATCTACATGTCTTTAAAGTCAGCTCTCCAACTGAAGAAATCATATGGGACTGAACTTAATTATATATATTCAAATAATTTGGATAATATTGTTAACTAACATATGCATCTCATGATCGATTCTATCTAATATCATTTGTATTCCAAGCTACAAATGATGTTTCTATTTAAGTTAAAGTTGATTTTAATCTTATAATGTTTGCAATCAAATGCACCCTGGTTCAACTATTCATTTTTTAATAATGTTTTTGCATTACTATTCGGTTTAATATTTAAAAAATCAAAGGATAATAACACTTAATTTAAAAATAAAAAACAATCCAAAACTCAAATTCTTATAAAACATATACAATTAATGAAATATATTAGATTTAATAAATTTGAGAACGTATAAAACATTTTATTTACTGGTGTATAGTTAATATAATACCACTTTTATTATATAGCATAAAAGATAAATATTTAATATAGTAAACGATTTCCTTAGAAAAGTAAAACATACATCAATACTGTTTTGAAATCTGGCTTTCTTCAACCATTACTTTAAATTAATTCAAATAATATTCTCAAAGCAGAGTCATCTAGTAATCATTTTTAATAACTTGGAAAAAATCTATATCGTATTATTTTCAAATTTGACAGATTTTATTATCAAATTATTTACAGTTCTTAATAGTTTTGCATTCACATAAACATATTTATAATCTTAAAAGGGTTCAAGTGCCCTATTTTCTTAAAAATTTTATTAAACACAATTACAATAATATAATGTATTTAGGTCATGATCAACCCAGAGATATAATACAGACGTCTATGAATGTAAATGTTTGTCTTCAATATCCATTTCACAATTAATATCAAACTAAAGCAAATTATTATTAAAATTGAATTGCAAAAATAGCAATAAATATTTGAATGAATAGTTATAATCTGTCTAAAACCAAGTAGTGCTACTAATATTGCATTGGTTAACATTCAAGTCACTCAAGATTATTATTTATAAAATTTATCACCATAATCATAATAACTTCTTTAAACTTATCTATAATTTTTTAAATATAAATGCTGGTGTTAAATTATTTTTAAGAAACAAAGAAGTGATTAGAAAAAGTAAACATATTTTACACATCAAACTATGGTCACTACTTTTTAACATACTTTTTGACATAGTTTTTAGATTAATATGTTATTATCACATCAGTAAATAGCCTAAATATTCTTATATTACTTTTATACCAACTTTAACTAAATTAAAAGTTAATATTTATATTTTTATTAAATAAATTTTATAATATTGTTCCTTTGCTTATTTTCCTATTTCCACTATCCCTAATATTTTAGATTTACTTTAAAAAATTCTATTTTACTTCATATATTTCAAACAGATTAATAAAGATATTAAAAAAATAGAGCAAATGACCTTCAAATGAAGAATGCTTGTTCAACTAGAAATTTATCTTGAGGAGATTTGCATTTTGTTTTCACTGTCTTCAGTTATGGAAGTATGCAAAGTAAAATAAATGTTTTAAAGGATATATATATTATCTTTCTGTATTTTTTTAATTTAGCTGTAATGCTGTTAAGATTAATATTTAATGGTCTTTTAATTTAAGTTAATTAACAGGTGGCTCTATAATACAAATAAATTATCACATGTTAAAAAAACTAAGAACACCGTAATATATAATTACTGAACTCCTTTCAGATCTGTGTACTATGTGAGTAAATTGGCTTAGATTTAAAACATGTATATGTCTTTTTTATTTACATTGGTAATTTGACAATAAAACAAAGAAGTAAATGATGGCTGCTAGTTGAATTGGAATCTAAAGGTCCAGTGCATTGTTTCAAGGTCAAATGTTTTTCTCTGATAAAATCCACAAGCTTCAATCATATATAGGGATATTGCATAGGACAGTACTAGATAATGATTTATTTAAATAACATAGCTGAGGTGAAAGAAAAAAGTATGGTTGTATAATTCATATTTGTGATAAAGTCATTAATATATAAAGTTATTACTATATCTTCTGGGAGATAAGCAATGTTCCATGTCAGCTTATAAAAGAGACTTCTTCAAATATAATTTCTGCTGCAGTAATGTTTAATGTTAAATAGTTGTTGTAAGATTAATGTAAGTGATGTTTTGATTTGATAGAATAATTATTATTAATAGGTGTCAGTACCTGCTTAATTTTAGTTAAGCTTTGTGATTCAATATATATAAATATTGAGATAGTTATATGTCTCATGGCATATAACAACATAGTAATATATGTGCATGAATATAAATTACATTAGTATTATTTTTGTTCACAGTAATGGTTGTAGAGCTCTTGCTCACTGAACTGGATTTGTTCATAATGCCAGTTATGGAGACTGGGATTTATGTTTAGTGTTATGGAATGTCCAGTTGTTAATGATTATTTCATGACTTCTCTAATGCTGGTTGTCACAAAGGGATATCCTTTAAAATCCATGCATTACATTTTATTTAGTTTTTATTATTAGAAATTACATTTATAGTTGGCCAGTACATTAATGGCACTAAGTAGCCATAGGACATTGATGATGATCAGCATGATTTAGTATCCCAGCATTATATTCTTATAGATTAGTTCTTAAGTTTGTAGCTCAAAATTATTATGTTGTATTGCAATCCTACATGTGGCAGTGGCTAAATAATTACCCTGGTCTATAATAAAACCATTTCAAATCCAGTCACAAGATTGATTTTTTATTGTTGATGATTCATGATGATGAATGATTATTATTATTAATCATCTGTGATGCTGGATAATGTTATAATTTGTTCTTTGCTGATCTCTCATCCTTATATTCATTATCATTCATGATTTGTTTTTAATTTTATGTTTAAATTTTGTATTACCTTGGGTTAATATTGATGATTTTCTATCACATCAGGTTCACTCTAGATTTCTCCATACCATTACAAAGTATATATTCAAAATTCAACCACTGTTGTTCTAGTATTTTGGTGGGTTTACATTTGCCCATTAACAAACACCTTCCAGCTGTATACATAAGTGAACTTGGACAATATATTTTTATATCTGTTGCTCACAAAAGTCTCTGAACATATATATTTATGAAAATCTGTTCCCCAATTAAAACACTTTAGTATGTTTTCACAATTTAAAAAAGTCTATCAACAAAGCAAAATTAATAATAACAGAATATATTTTTAAATGTGTTACAAATATAATTTTATTTATAAGTTGTTACGTGAAAGATTTCATACTACCCTGAATAATTATAAGATACAACAATAAACTTCTATAGGAGACCTTGGAATTAACTTTAAGTCAGCAATAAAACCATAATTTCCAAGTATTATTGAAACAAATTAAATTTTTACATAATTCTACTACAATCTAAGTACATGTTAATACGAATACCTTTTTAATTAAATAAGTAAGATGTGTCCATGAATGTTAAATTATAACAATGAAAAAAAGGAAATATAAAATATTACTATTGTTATCCAAGTTTTATAATAGGTCAAAACAGATTAAGCTTTTATTAGAATTATTTAATCTTTCCAGGTAAAACCTTTTAATATTAGTTTCATTAGGGAAAAATACAGAGAATATTGTAATAAGCATTATTTCTATATTGCTTTTCATTAGCATAACAGTAATTAAATTAATTTGAACACACCATCAGATTGTAAATGATGTGGATGGTTGAAAAGTTGGAGAGTGGAGAAGATTAAAACCTATCCATTAAAGTTTGAAGATTTGCTGTCTAAATATAATGATTATATATGTGTGTGAGAGATGATGATCCAGACCAACTGATTAGTGCTAGGTCAGCATGAAATGTGTATATGAAGATCATTTATCTTTTTCGCATGTATGTAGTCATGTCTATTGGTTGTATAAAATGGAATGGATGATTAAAAGAAATTTAAAATTCTAGGTTCAAATCCCCTCATTATATTTTTATGTCTTTTTTATTTATTTAACTTTCTAGTATTTTTTTAATTCAATATGTAGCAGACATTATTTATGTTTACTATGAATTGTAAGTTTATTTTTTATTATTATCAACAATATAGAAACCTCGTTAAAGTCAATCTTAATTTTATAATTAGATATTTTTCAATCACATCCCATCTTGATTCCACTACAAACATTTTTTAATAATATCCTTTTTTACATCTGATATTTTATTCTATTTTATTTATATATCATATGAATGATTGACAGGTCTGGGATATTGGATGAATAGGCACTAGATGGGAATTTTATGCATAAGCCTTCTGGCATCTATTGATTACTCTGGCTTGCCCTGAGTAGCAATACTGTATGGATAGCCTTGCCTCTTTTAATAAAAGTTATAAGATTACATCCAACTTTATTATTTTCATTGTCATCATCACCATTATATTACTACTATTATTAATAATTTATTTATTTATTTAAAAAACATCAAATAAATAGTACAATCATATAAAGCTCTTATAAGAAATAGTTTAGTGCGGAATTTCATATATAACAAATAAAAAAAGTATAATATTTAAGTAATAGAATAAATTAAGAACAAATATATTATTTAATATAATACAACCAATAATATGCACATTTTTACAACCATAATATCTGAAATTAATTATATTTGGGAACAGTTTGCATAAGTGCAATTGAGAATCCTTATACCTAAACTGCATTCTATTGGAAGACTTGATAAAAAATTTTGTATAATTAGTTGAAAGAAATTAGATAAGTCTAGTGTTGATTGAGATTGCTTACATATATAATACCTGAGGTGGTTGTGTATAAATAAAGATAAACATTTAGTATATTAAGTATCCCTTTAATATCTTTAACAGGTGTAGCATAAGATCTACCAAAAATAATATTTATTGCACAATTCTGTAATCAGGTGGAGTTGATATTTTGAATGTAGAACATTCTCTCAAACAGAAATGTTGTAAGACAATAAACTTTGGTAACAAGTAATTTAAAACTGATATAGATAAAAATTTGGTTAAATATAAATATATTTTAATGTAGGACAAAGAAAATTAATATCATTAACCCAAAGTATTATTATAATGCAATAAAAAACTATTTATATCAAAAGAATATGAAATAGATTAATAAAAAATGTATTGCTCTTATTTTATTCAAATTCATTGATAGTCAATTAAAATCTAGCCATTTACTCTTGATTCTAAATATTTTACATATGTATTACTTAAGTTAAACCACTAAACATCACATGATCACTATCTCATACTAGCACATATAGGGACTTTATGCACAAGCCTTCTGGCATCCATTGATTACTCTGGTTGACAGAGGGTGGCACTACTGTATGGAGAGTTTTGTCTTGTTTATTATTTAAATTAATTAAAACAAATTAGGAACCTTGTATCATACTTGTAATACATTATGACCAACTATAATAAAATAATTAGTACAAATGGACATATTGGCTGTTAATTTTTAAGTGAAACAGCAAAAAGACTATGGAGATCATCTGTTCACAGACTTAAATAAAATTTTATAGTGTACAGAGTTTCAAAGTCATTATAGAGAAGTAATGTTAAATTACGAATGCAAAAAGCATCCAAAATATTACTATAAAACGACATTGATGTACTAATAAATATAGTTTTTAATTTAAAATGACATCAATTTTTTAACAACCATTTCCGTCAGTTTAGAAATTACAGAAGTAATTGAATTATGGCAATAAATATCAAAAATTAATTGACCAACGTTTTTGAAAATGATGTAATAATATGCACTCTAAAACATAATATGAAATGATCTAACTGATGAGTAAATAAATAAACAAAAGCAACTATAAAATATCATTTATTTTCTTTAAAAAAAATTGGCATAAAACGATATAATTCAACTAAATGAAAAAATATTTATAGAATCAAGCATATAAGACAATAAAAAATCATGGACATTAATACGCATACAGGAAATTAAGAGATGATGAAAAAATAAATCTTATATTGATGCACTGTCTATTGAAATAAATATATAAATAATTAAACAAATAAGTGACATATTTTTCATCATTTTAAATTTTCATCAAATTATTATATTTTATAAATATAATTTGATTAGACAAAGGTTTGATATTAAAGAATTAATCATTATTTATTTCAAAGAAATATTTTGTCATTAAATAACATAAATAATTCTAACAACCATTTTTATACTATTGAACATGCTGACATATTTAATTATTTATTTTTGTTATAAATATATAAAATCTAATTCAAGAGCAAATCCATTGAGGTCTGTTTTGATCAATTTTTTTATATATGGAAATCTATTTATAATGTTATATACAGATATTAACATATATATATATAGTCCACTGCAGGATGAAGGTGTCACCAAGTTCAATCAACTTTTCTGATCTCTAACCTCTCTTATCCACATCACTCCTGCGCACTTTCTTATTTCATGCATCCATCTCACATGTGGTCTCTTTCTTGGTCTTTTACAATCTCTTGGAATCCATTTTAAGATTTCAGTTGTCCATTTATTATCATTTCTTCTAGAAATATGTACCACCCAACTCCACTTCAGTCTTTTAATTCTTTCAATACTGTCATTAACACCTGTTTGTTCTTTTACCCATATATTGCATTTTTGATATCTTCTTGTTACTCCTAACATGAATCTCTGCATACTTTTTGAGTGGTGTGGAGACTCTGTATTGCTCTTATATTAAGTGTTCAAGTCTCAGATCCATAAGTAAGAACTAGTAAAACACATTTATTAAAAACCTTTCTTTTCAAATACATATGCATATTTCCTTTTAATATTAAGATATTAATATAGTGGTTGAAATATACATATAGTAAAATAAGTTTAAGTTAATAAGAGAAACATATAATGAAGCTACAACATATGTTTTTGATGAAATTTTGCTTTGCTTTATTTTATTATATGCTGATGTGTTGGAAATATTATTTATTACTGAAAATTCATGTTCTTTTAATATTTAGTTTTGCATGTTTCAGTCAAGTTGTCACTTGTATTACAACATGGCTTGGCTGAACATCAATAAATTGTACAACTAGACACTTTCCAAATTACTTTATTAACTTACTTTTCTTTAGACAGAATTGGTGTTCTTAATCATGAAACAAATAACCTAATGTTAATGTAATGCAGAATAATTTATTATGTTAATGTAACTTTGTTACTATGATGTAATGGAGGATAATTAAAATAATCTTTTATGTTCAATTTATAAACATTACCTTTTTGTAAACAATCTACTAAACTATTTGAGTCTAACATGTATATTTTTTTAAAAAAACATTACTTCAAAAAAAAAGTTTATATTTGAAAACGAATAAAATATATTGACTTATAGATTTTTTTTTTTTAAGAAACAAAAACTTTTTTTAAAAAAATAATATAATAATCAATCAGGCATCACTTTAATAATTTTTATTTTTTCCAAATAATTGCCAATAACTATTGCTCAAAATCAATTTATCTCATACAAAATTAACTAGGAATGATAAATTTAAGCAGGTTGATTTGCTCATGATAAATAAGTAACCATAATTACATATAAAATATGTATGTATTTTTTTTGACTAAACATGGATTAGGGCATTTAATAAATAAGATACTGTTAATAATACTTGATCAGCATAATTTGTAGATTACCATTTTCTGTAAACTCTTAATATAATGTATTCTACAATTTTGTTCCTGTAAAGATTATCCAATAGTCCATGAATGTATAAAGAAATGGAAGGAATATATATCAAGTTTTCCATATACTTACATTTAAGCTACTTTAAAAGTGAAGATTATTTTGAGCCACATGCATAGTGTGAGTGATCATCTAACTTTGATGGACTGTTGTGATGTGGTAAATTTGAGTAGAGGGATTTACTATTAAACCAAAAAAAATATTTAAATGTATATCTTATATTGATTCATTTTTTTAGTTTTAGACTACTTCAACTGCTATTTAACTGTGGGCATCATTTTTCAAAATATATTTATTTACTGCAATGTGTTAACATTGATCACCAATAAAATTTCATTTACTATCATCTGACTATTAAAATATCCTTATTAAAATGTATTACATTGATTACTTTTAAGTCAAATTGGATAATTTGGGACCAACTAATTTCCTCAAAATATATATTATTTCCTTATGTGAATAGTGTTGATACAACTTAATGTATTTAAAACAAGAAATACTGAGATATTTCCATACTATTTTTTATCTTTAGAAAATAAATTTTATATAAAGAAATTTCATTTGTGTAATGACTTCTATGCAATATTTATATTATTATGGGGGGGGGGGAGTAAACATAAATATTTAACCATACATGACACATTTTCTAAATTTGACACTAAAAAATATTTTTAAAAAAAGGGGTTAGCAGTTATTAAAATTATTTTAAACATACATATGTATATTAAATATATTTTAAACGAATTTCTGAATAAGAATGATGTGTTATTTTATTTTTATAGTATTTAAAATTCCATTCAGTATTTATATTTCTCCTCTGCATTAGAAATTATATATTTTTAATCATAAAATACATTGTCTTATTTTTCTAGGATGTTTTCAGCAATAGAACACATTGCATAAAAACGCTGAAAAGCTTTTGGAAAAACTTGAGGCTCTAAAACAAATTGTGTGTATTGGAGTAATCTTTATTGATAAAACAAATTTTATAAGTATGAATAATAAAAACAGTGAACTTATTGCTGTCAGGATCTGTAGTTAAATATGTTACTTTAGATAATTCAGCTTTTATAAGGCAATATTTTAATTAGAATTCAGAACATTTTATTAGTAGACAGTTATTTCATGTTGCATTTAAAAATTTTAATTACTTTATTTAATAATCCTGGATGAAGTATAGACATTCTGCAGCCTACCCTAAAAATAACATTTATTAATATATTAAATAAATATCTTCACATGGAACCCAGACTTCAACTTGATGAACTCTTGGTAAATAACAGAAAATTATAAAAATTACACAATAGAATTATTAATATGAACTTTGGTGGAATTAAAGATTAATTACTCCAGGACTGCAAAAGTAAAATTCTTCAGTTCTCAAAATGAAAAAGAATTATATGGTGTTGGTAACTATAAAACTTTCAAGTGTCAAATATAACTTCTATAGAATAATCTTCTTTTCACATAAGTAGTGATCAAATTACTTCAACTTAACATTGAGAATGCATCCAAAATCATGAATGGAGATTCTTTTCAAAATAATTTTTCAGCATAAATATGATATATTTGTCCTTCAGAAGACTCACCATTCTTCTAATAATGCACACCTTAAAATTTCTAGATTTACATTGATTATTTATAAAATGCATTTTAAGCATAGGACAACCAAAACAATTTGTATTGAACAACATTCAAATAATATTGCAAACACCTTTAAAAAGATAATTTTTATGCATGCAATATTTAGACATCACTCAATACAAGTTATTTCTACCTTCTTCCAGATATTGCTACATCTTCTGTATTTATAGAAGATTTTAGTTCTCATAGTAACTTTTGGAAATATAAATGAGAATTACAAATGTTACCATCTATTAGAATGAATTTATGTTTTATTGTAACAAAAAATGGTTCACCTGCTTAAATAATGATTTTTTCCCATTAGCAACATAAACCAAGTTTAATTGCTATTTGAATCTGTATTATTGTAGTTACAAGTTTGTCTGTTCCATTATGATATTTTATGAGTATTAACTAGAATCAATATTCTGGATATCTTG
Organism: Epiperipatus broadwayi; assembly: GCA_028023455.1. Lineage (NCBI taxonomy): Eukaryota > Metazoa > Onychophora > Udeonychophora > Euonychophora > Peripatidae > Epiperipatus > Epiperipatus broadwayi. The sequence continues at coordinate 2,479,883 of JAQFVV010000075.1, forward strand.
AATAAAATATTAATAGAAACTCACCAGTTCTTTTTTGCTTTAATAGATTTAACAAACACACAATAACAGTTTCCAAAAAAGGCATTGTGGATATTTAAAGCAATTCATTTCAGGCTAAAACTAAGCTAACAGCAATCTTTATAAACAATTTTTGTTCACCAATGTTCTATAAATCTCTAACAAATTTGTAAAATTACTGGATAATATTGGAAAAGAAATGCAATGAGAAAATGTGTTAAAACAAATCTTAATAAAATCTACTCATAGGCCCATTTCATTTTTCAAAATTTTTGTGATAATAAAGTATTTCTAAAAAAATTACTGTTGTCATGGTTACCAATATTATCAATCTAGTGTATAAATGCAATATTGTTAGAATTTAAAAAGTCATTACTAGAGCAGGATTTCAACCATCTCTTTTTATAATGTTCTCAAATATTAAGCTGATAAAACATAGAGATGATGATAAATTAAAACTTGCTCTTGATTGTTTTAACCTAAGAAAATACATGAGAATAAAGAACATAATTTCAGAAAAACATGTTTAGCAAAACTACATTACGCATAGAGAAACTATTTCCAAAACTTTGATATAAAAGTAAAGTTATACAAATCTAAACCCAAATAAACCTAACAATGATATAAAAAATTATCACCCTATATCATTATGTACTTCCAACAAATTTTTTAAATGAATCATATTAACAAACATTTATCAAAAGTTTGAAAGCCAGATTCCTATAGATCGAATTAGTTTTGACACAAAAAATAAGATGTCAAATTTTATGTTTAACAACTTACATTTGAAAAGACTTTCAAAATAAATTAAAAACTGTTGCTATTTTTATTACTCTAATTTAACTTACGATTTTGTTTGGAAAAAAAATTTTAAACGATTATAAAATTGTAATAAACTACTAATTTATTTGACAAATTTCTCTCCAATAAAATAATTCAAATGATACCAAATAGTAATTGCAGTAGATAGCATATTTTACTCAATGGTCTATCACATGCTTAAATTCTCTTATCCACTTTATTTAATGCATTTATCTATGATTTTTATATACAGAATGTATAAAATATATCTATGTTAAAAATATTGCTTTCACTTTTCAAAGAAGATTCTCATTTAAAATAAAAGAAAATGTTCTCAATATGAATATAAAAAGAATATGAATTTTTAAAAAATTTAGAGTTCTATTCATAATTCAATGAAGACTCGGTTTTTTATTCAAATATCAAGGAATCATCTTGTAATTTAAAAGTAATTCTTTTTTCAATAATAAACTGAAATATATAATCCAGAAATAACTTTGGATTTCCTCAATCAAAATTAATTTTTCAAAATAATTTTTCTTAAGAAGATGATTTGCATCAATTAGAATTGTGATACAAGAATTTGACAAACAACTTTTTTAGCAGTGGAAAATTTTGCTGATGAATGTTGCATCCTGTTTGACAAAAACATTCCACACTAATCTTCTGGATACTAAATTATATATTGCTATCACAAATACTACTTCAACATTCAAGCCTAGCCTTTTCACATAATTCTTTGCCACATGTCAGAAGAGAAATTGCTTCACAGAAAATGTATAAAAGCTGTTGAGCAAATCAGATTCTCCAATAACTCAAGATATAGTTTCTCCATCTATCAATCAAATCCAATAAAGATTTATTTTTTTGCATTTCAGTCAATAATCTACAATTTAGAAATTATAAAATAATAATGGAACCCTGTAAAATTCCAAAGATCCACCAATAAATTCAGTTAGATTTAGTTTTTCTAGATGCAACTGCATTCTTATCAAGAGATTCAGGACAAACCATGATGAAAGTACTCAGCCTCTTTATAGATATAATGTAAATATGAACAAATACAAATCATGACAAATATTTTTAATGACTGTGAACTTTATTTTAACAGTTGCAGAGTTGAAAATCTTTAAAAAAAAACATTAATCAATCTATAGGTTGAAATCTGCATAGATTGCTTTATGACATCTTGTTAATAATTAAACTGTCTAAAAAAATCAATAAGCTAAATAAATAATTATTCAAAGTGATGAAACATATATTACGACCTTGGTAATATATTACAAATTATAATTTATACTTGTATATTATATCTATAATTTAATTATTTTTTTATTTAAAAAATAATTCGTCATGAAACTTGTTGTTAGTTACTATATTTATAAGTTCACATGCAAGTTTCATTTAAAATAAAAACTACGTAGAACTTCAAAATCGATCATTTTTATTGTCCATTAAACACAATTACAAAGCAATCTTCTTTTCATTTTTTTTTTTAAAAAGAGCATTACAAACAGGAATTGCTATTAAAAGTGTTATATAAAAATGTCTAATATGGTATATCTAGTTAATAATTGTTGATTTTTATTAATTATTATTTTTATCTATTTATAGATTTCTACCATAGTGCTACTTATTAATTATATTTTAATGTTTTGTTTGCGTGTGTCTATAGGAAATTGCATTACATTGAAGTTTTGACATTATTCTAAAACGTCTAATATAAACTACATTTTTAATCAACTTAAAACAAAAATGATATATTATTCACCAGAGTACAGGTTTGATTAACTAATCAGCAAATAATACTTAAAACCCAAAAGTAAAATTCCAAGAATCCAATCAACCCCTTTTTTTTCCTAAATATTTTAATCCATGCTTTTCTTTTCAAAATATTTCTTTATTTTACTCAATTCATAAAAAATATTACATAAATTTTTACCAATGTTATGCCAATTTGTATATTGCTATTGTCAAGATAGTTGGCATTCTATATTATATTTTTCTAGAAATAAAAATATAAATATCTATTTTTTAATATACATTAAAAATAACAATTATTTTTATCTCTCTTATTCTACAATCTTATATATATATATATATATATATATATATATATATATATATATATATATATATATATATATATATATATATATATATATAGGGTATACGAGCACAGACTTTCACACCACCCATCACTGTCCACTCTATCTCATAACCCTGAAACACTTGAACACATATGTTGAAAAGATAAATAATCACCAATATACGTATTTCATGCTAAATCAGTAATCATCAGTTGGTCCAGATTATCTATTCTAAATTAAAATGTCTGCGAAAAAAGAAAAAAAAATGTATCATTGACATCTAAAAAAATTAAAATAGAATTGACTTTATACATTGTTAAAAGAAATAACAATAGATCGACAGTTGAAGACTTTGACTGTCATAAAAAAAATTCTGTAAAAAATCGACAAACAGATTATGTATAAGATAGATAATGTAATGATAAAAATAGAACTTATTAATTATAGACTAGATCAAATTTGAATAATATTAGTAATGGTTGAAATTTATGACAATAGTAATATTTGATTGAATACAAGTATAATTTATATAATTGGAGTTTTGATGTAATTAGATAAGGGATTTAAACACAGGCCTTCAAGCTCCCTACAGCTATCTGCTATATCATATAATTGACATAAATAACCACATACATGTGACAAAGATAAATAATCTTCAATTTATGTATTTTGTGCTGAACCAGTGATCATCATTTAGTCCAGATCATCATCATCCACACACATGTATATAATCAGTGCTCAGTTTATATTAATATAGCAAATCTTCAAACTTTAATGGACAGGTCTCAATCTATTCTACCCTCTGATTCTTCAGCCATCCACACCATTAAAAATCTGATGATGGAATGATCAAATATCCTGTAGATATCAATATTATTGTCATGCCCATGTTGACCTTAAGTCACTCTGATTTTATTAAAATAGGGATTTAGTTATCATCAACATTTTGGACCTATTTCTTTGAAAAAAAAGTAAACATTAACTATAGCACTATTATCTTTTTTTAAAGTGGCTGTTTTAATACTAATAACACATTAAGGTACAATTGCAGAAAAGTAATGTTTGTTTATTATAATAAAAGGGCAAAATTCAATAAATAAAAGTATAAGTATTATTCATTATACAAATTTAAAAGAGTGATTACATTCCATAATAAAGTTTACCAAATGTGCAATTATAATATGAATATCAACTAAAATACGAACTATTTACCTATTTTATATTTAATTTCATGATTAATAATTAATAAAAATTATAACTAAATGAACTTCTGTCACTGATGTGAATGCATATACTTTCCTGCCACAAATTTAAGTGCAATTTATTTTACATCATATTTATTAATCCATTTTTTTAAATTACATTGCATCTTTGTAGTTACAGTAAAATTGTTTATGTAATATAAATTATTAAATTGCTATGACATTGCATAAATGAGGCATTTCTTGCATCAAAACAAATCAAGTCTTACTTGTTAATACATTTTTAAAAAATCATTAATTGCATAATACATTGTGTATCATAACAATAAATCTTTAATAATGTACTTCACATTAAATTATACCTTTATACACTTTATTTTAATTTAATGTATCTTAATTTAATAGTAAATCAATCTTATTATCCTTTCAATATGGCCAACACAAATGTTAAATGTTGAAACTTGAGAGTTAAAAAAACATACTTTATTATTAGTTTATACACTTATTAATAATTTTTTATTAATAATATGATTCGAAAATGCTTATTTATTAATTATCTGCTTTTTTTAAATTTTAATTCTTAATTTGTTTTGTATCTGTGATAATTTATTTTTTTACTAAAAAAAATAAATTTATTATATATATGTGTGTGTGTGTGTGTTTATTGTATAAAAAGATAAATATATACTGGCACTAAATAATGTGTGTATAGTTTATATTGTTGCAGATGTTTAATATTTAATTAAAAAAATTTACTAGTTTTATTTAATATTAAGCTAATCTCTCAGTGCATAACTTATATTTTTTGCATACACAACTAATGCAAAATTTTGATCACATCTTTATATGATTATAATGAAGACAAGTTATTTACAATACTTCCAATATGAAAAGATTTTAATTAATCACTATCATTTCAAAAGCCATTAAATAGACATTAAATATTTTTATTAAAAAAATATTAATTTTAATTTAACTAGCCACATTGATTAAAATTAAAAAATGTTAATTAAAGTAGCAAAATTATAAATTAATTAAATTAGTATAGCATTTTAATTAAAAAGTTTTTATTATTTACAGTGTTAGATGATTCCATGTTTTGTTTACATAATGATTTTAATACTTACAATTTTTTATTTTTTTATTTTGAAATTGATTTTTTAATATATAAATAAATAAATACTTTGCTTGAGTTGGTTTTTTGAATCTAATGTCCCAACTCCTCACTGAAGAGACCCATAGGTCGAAACCGGTCTGGGAATGGGGACAATCCAAGATAAAAATGATTTGAAAGCTCTTTTGTAGTAGCATTTATCATAAATAAAAAAAAGCTTGTTTAGAGCTAACTAGCATGCTCTTAATTTTACATATTTGTAAGTGCAAGCTATATATAAGTCATGTGACATCTGACTTATTATTATTAATATATATATATATAATATTTCTAATAAACACTTTTATTTATTGTACAATAAAAAACCAAATAATATTTTTTTCGATCACAATTGGTTTCCTATATTTAACTTGAAATAAAAGTGTGGGATGTTCAGAAATCAATTCATGCAATCACTTTTTATTGCATAGTAAATAAAAGCAGGAAGTTGCCTTGACAACAGGTTGAGATTGTATAGCATTTTAAAGGAAATTTGTGGGACATTAAAAATCGATTCCTATATTATTTTGTCTAATAAAGAAGGATTTTCAAATCAAAAGCAAGTAAAATTTCATCCAGTTAAAATATAAAATTTTACAATTTAAAATAATATTTGTTTTTACTTCCATTTTAATTGATAATTAATACTTTTAGTGTAAGCTTTTATTTTTCATAGGCATTTAAAAATACACTGCCCATTCCTGTGTATTACTGAATGTGTACTGAACAGATATCAACATATTTGAAATTCATCCACTATGCCTCTTTAGTAAACAACCCAGGAAACTCAAATATTTTGTTGTAATATTACATCTTTATTTATTTCTAGCATATGTACAAAATTTTAAGGACATCAATTTGATATAAGTTTGTTAAATATCAATTTTTAAAATTTATTCTAAACAAACAGAATTTCTAAGTTAAATAAAAATATTATTTTAAAAAACTTTTGTCAACTAAATAATTTAATTTTTGACTGACCTTATAAAAGAACAATTATAATCTTTAAAACTATATTCACATTCTGAGTAACCTTTTAATCTTTAGTAATGTTTAGTAACCCTTTGTAATGTTTTTAACATTGTAATTTATTCTTTTATAATTATTTCATTTTTAAAACTACCTTATTAATTTAAAAATAACATTTTCTTTTTAAAAATAAATTTTTAATCTTTTTTGTAAAAATAATCAAAAATAAATACACCTGGGTCTCTTTTTATGCAGACTTATTTAACACAATTTTGAAGTTACGCGATTCGTGTTTCACCGGAAGTCGATTTCCGATAATGCGCTATTACTTTAAATAATAAATTTTGCGCACTTACGTTATATTGAAAATAATAGCACATTATTGGAATTTGACTTTCATCTTAGTAATTTCAATATTTTCAGTGCTTTATAATAGTAAGATTTTATGCAATAATGAAATTAAAATCATGATTTCCACATTTTATGTATACACATATTAAATTTTACAAGATTATAATGTAAATTTGTTCAAACATTGTGTGTGTTAATTTTGCATTTTAAATCACATTCTGTTTTTGCTTTTTAAAAAGAATATAATCAATTATTATTTTCTTATTAATGACACTAATCATTCATGTGCTCTTAAATTCCAATGAGAGCTAAATGGTTGTATGTCTGGATATCGCAAGCTTCGTAAACAATTAATAAAATCATCGTCTCAAAGATTAATTACTAATTACATTGTCACCAGAAAATCATAATAATTAAAACATGTATAAAAAATGTAAATTACTGTACTGTAAATTATGCATAAAAATATATTATTTTGAATAAAATTAAATATTACAGTTAAAAAAAGTTTGTCTTGTATCAATTTTTTTCAAATTTGAAATTTTTTATTAGTCATATTTTATTTCCTTATTTTTTTTTTGCATGAATTTTAAAGTAATTTTACATTGGTGCTTTGCTTTTACATGAATTTTGAAAACTCACAGACCACACACCCCCTTTTCAATGTAAGTTACATCTATTTTTGCACGATTTCGTTTGCACGTGTTGTCTGAGGAACCTATCTATCGCGTAAAACGAGACCCAGGTGTACAATAAACATAAAATATTTCTATAATAGAAAAAAAAAAGTAATATATTTTAGTCAAAAAAGAAAGGATTGAGCACTTTATTTCATATGCAATATAATTTATAATCTTTATTTATTATTTAATATTTATTTGTTTTAATATCCAAAATAAATAATTGAGAAGGTCATTATAACTCATTAAACAATATATTGTGCAGATTCACATAATTTGCTGTATATAATTGAAAAAAATTATTGCATTCTGTTAGGCTATTAATTATTATCTTAATTTACATAAAATTGCTTAATTGTTGATAAAATATATTTAGTAGTCTTAAATAATTGAAACAAACAAATGAATAAAATTATGTTAATTAAAGTAACTGAAAATCACTATGCATTCAAAATTAAATGAGTTATTAATAAATAATTGAATTAATTAATAAACAAAATACACCCTATTAAAAAGATAGTGATAAATAAAAAGACTGAAGTTCTCATAACTAATTTTTAAAAATTAAAGTGAGTAGTACATTAGTTGGAGTTGCTTAGAAATATAATTAAAAAATAGTCAAGATATGTTGCCATAAACTTTTATTTTTTTCTATTTATAAATAAATAAAATAAATAATATATTTGTGTCCACTTAAAAAACATGTGCACTTGTTACAAATGATTCAGCTATAAAATATCTAATTAATACATTTTCGTAATTCCTTGTTTGCTTTTTTATATAATTTAAATTTCTAGTGCCATTAAGGTATTTTTTCTATTCAAAATATATGTTTTTTTTCTAACTAAATTTAAAATTAGCATTATAAAAAAATAAAAATTTAAAAGATAATTTATAATAAACTTTCTCACTTAATGAAGTTGTTACCTTTCTTTGATCCATATTTTTACAAATTTATTTATAATACATGCATTTTAAAATATTTTTTTAAAAATTACTCAATAGAAATTTAATTCATTATTTCTATCATATTTTCTAAAAATGTAATTATTAAAAAAATGCTTTTAAAAATATTGTGCTGCTTTTAAAATGAAAGTTTATTTAATACTCTTTTAACTACATAACAAAACTCATCAATATAGTAATAAGTAATCAGTTTAATATAATTTACAGATTTACTTCAGGACATGAACACAATTAATTTTTCAAGATATCTCCTAAAACAAAAAATCTTATTTAAAAGACAAGCAATTCTATACAAATATTCTATGACAAAAAAAAAAAAATTCATTACCCTAAAGTTAAAATATACAAAAGATGATTAAAGCCTGTTTAAAAAAAAGTTTAAAATTAAACAAAAGTGATAATCAGTGAGCACAAATTTTACTAAGCATATTATTCATAAAAAGAAATTTATCTGGTGTAAATATATTGTATTAAAAGACATTTTACTTGCTGTAATAGATGTTTTTTCTTAAAAAACATATTTTTATATTTGCTATTTTGAGTTCTATAATACATGAAATTGATATTCAACTGAATAAACAATTTCTTAAATTAAAATGAAACATATATATATATATATATATATATAATACATTTTTATGTTAAACATATATATATATATATATATATATATAATACATTTTTATGTTATTTTGGTGCACCAATCAACAGTTAGCAATTTCATAAGTGCAACTCTAATCAAACAAAAATTAGATCAAGAAATGTGATGTCTAATAATTGCTATAATTTATTCATAATTTTTTTTGCCAATATTATTTTATTTAGAATGCTGCATTTTTGCTTGGAAGAATTTAATATTTTACTTTGTATGTATATATTAATTAAAAATTAATTAATTAAAAATTACTTTTGATATAATATGCACCTTGTAAAATTTATTATTAATTTATTTTGTTATTTTGCAAGATTAAAATTGTTTTTAGTTATGTATTGTAATGGGACAGATGGGCAAAAGGGATGTCCTTTAACTTCAGGTGCCTATTTATAGTAATATGAACTTATGAGTTGAGACTCTCTTAATATTCTATCCAACTTTAATTGAATGAAACCACTGTTTATAGAACCTACATAATTATTTATAAATGTTAATCAAAAATGAGATTCTGCATTAACTATATATTTAAAGTTGAAGGGTACTTTCTTAACTTCAAATGTATTTAAAAATTAAAATAATTAACGATCTCAGGGAATTAATAATAACAATAATGTTAATGTGATTATAAATTGATGTGATTACAGAAAAAAGTTTTCTGTTAACCGAAAAGAGACCCTTTTATTGTTCTTGGAAATCTTAAAGAAATCGAATGGGGCAAATTTCCTAATGTTCACTCCATACATTTTTGTGTTTGCAGCTGTTATTACTATGTGATTATTGATATAATATACAAACATGAATAGGCTATTCACCAACATACATTAGCCAGCATGGTGAGTTATTGGCTTTTCACCTCTAAGATCAAGAAACATCATGGTCTTTCTTGTCAGTTACCTGATAATGCAGAATAAATGTGTGTGTGTGAATGAAAACATTTTCTAATAGATATTTACAATCATGAAAGACAAAAATAAATCATGGGCCTTATTTCCAGGAGAGTGTAAAGTCACCAGCTAAAGCAGCTGTTGGTGTTTAAGGGTTGAGAGTGCTAATAATCCCCTGATTTCAAACCCAGGCTGTCATTTGATGATGACTTTTTATTTAGATATATAACTTCACATTATTTTCAAATGAGGGAAGATTGCAAAAAATGAAAGAAGACCTGTCTCATATTAAATGGGACATTATTGGTCTTTGTGAAGTAAGAAGAAAAGGTGAGCCAATTGATTTAGATAGGGGGCATGTATTCCACTATGTACACATATTGTAAGTACAAGTGGAGTATGATTCATTATAAATAAAAACTGGAAGAACAATATCATGGAGATTGATGGTAAATAACAAAATTAGTTATTTAACTTAATAGCAGATATAAGATGCAAATAATTTATGTTTATGCCACAAGAAGTTATCATAGTGATAAAGTAGTGGAAGATTTTATATGGATGTACAAAAATCTTTTGATCAGACTAAACAATATTTTTAAATTGTTATGGGAGACTTTAGTGCTAGAATTGGTAAACAAATGAAAGAATAAAGTGCTGTAGCTAAATTTGGTTACAGTAATAGAAATGAGAGAGGGCATAGAATTGTGAAGTTTTCAGAAAAAAAAGAAATTAACATTATGCATTCTTTTTTTAAAGCAAAATGTTAAAAAGAAATAGACATGGAAACATCCAAATGAAGATACATCAGAATGGGATTATATTTGGACTAACAGAAAATACATATTTCAAGATTGTAATGTCTTTAATAAACTCAAGCCAGGAAGTGATCATCAATTAATAAAATGTAAGATATATGTTAATGCAAAACTAGAGAGACAACAATTATTAAGAAAACCAATATTTACAGTTAATATTCCTAATTTTCAGAAACATTCTAATGAATTTAAATTAGGACATGCAAATCGTTTTTAAGTATTAATAGATTTTGTACATGATTCAGATTTGAATAACTGATACACTTCTAAAACTGCAACAAAGATAGCTGGTAAAAAAAGCAGCAATTGACCGAAAAATTTCTACTGAGGCTAGAGAATTTATGAAGAAAAGAAAGATTATGAACATATATAAAATGATGCATTAAGAAGGATTGAATATCTCAAATATTGTAAAATGGTGTGAAAAACATTTGATAATGATATAGGAAAGTGTAATTGTGAACTAGCAAGGAAAGCTGTAGAAGGGAATAAAAGTAATGTAAAACAACCTTTTGGTATTGGTAGGAAACTTATATCTGCAATAAAAAAAAAGGATGAAATTATTACTAAAAAGAGAGATGACATCATAAAATGTGTAGAAAAGTTCTGTCAAAAATTATATAGTAATAAAGAACAAATACTTTCTATAACTATCATATCTTCAGAACTGCCCAGGAATTTGAATGAAGAAGGAGACATGCAATAAAATTTATAAAATTATTATTGATATATTAAAAAAAGCAGATAAAGAAATAAAATAAAAATTGGCAAATTTATATACCAAATATCTAAATGATAAAAATGTACCAGATGATTGGAAGAATGCAGTATCAATATCAATATTTAAAAAAGGTGATAAAGAAGATATTACAAATTACAGACCTATCAGTCTTTAATCAGTTTTATACAAAATTTTTACCAAGATAATTACAACTCATCTACAGAAAACCTGACCAAAAAAACAAACTGGATTTAAAAGTGCACAATAGATCATATCCAATTATTGAAAAAAGTTATACAAAGGACATGAGCCATTTTTCAATGATTAAAGCATTGGATCATCAAGTTATAAAAATGCAACAGCAACAATGAGATTATATAATGATACTAGGAAGGTTAACATTGAGGTGGGTGAAAGTCAGAGTAACTCCATTTCTCCAAAATCTTTTACAGCAGTACTGAAAGAAAGATATTGTGGATTAAAATGGAAGTGAATGGATAAGAAATTACTATGAATGGAAACATAATGAATGAAATTAATTATGTAATTAAACTTGTTTGCAGTGATTTTGGTAGAAATATATTAATATTAAAAGGAAATATACCTATATGTTGAAAATGAAGATTATTAATAATTGTTTTTTACCAGATCTTACCTATGGATCTAAGACTTGGACACTTACTAGAACAGCAATATAGATATTTCAGATCATTCAAGTAAGTATAGAGAGATGCAAAAGAGATTAAAAATGCAATTTACCAGTAAATGAACAAACAGGTGTTACTGACATTGTTTAACAAATTAAAACTGAAGTAGAGTTGGGCTGGACATATTGTTAGAAGATATATGGACAATTAAAATCTTAAACTGGATTCCAAGGGATTGTAAAAGACATAGAAAGAGACCACAAGTAAATTGATACATGAAATAAGAAAGTGGAAAAGAGAGGCTAGATATCAGAGAAGATGGATTGAACTGGGAGATATCTTCAACCTGTAGTGAATTGATAATGGTTGATGATGATGAAATTGATGTGGAATGAGTGAATGTATAAAATAACTTCTACAAATTTATAAAATGAAAAAAAAAACATTCAACTTTTATTTACATCATTGATAAACAATGCTAAACAAATGTCATTAATAATTTAAACAACCCTGGTCACTTCATAATATTCAACTAACAAATCTGATACAAATATTTCATAAATAAATGTTGTTAAATGAAAGCCTTTCAGAGAATTCAAAATAACCACTTTGAGTGCATGATATAAATGAAAGGATATTAGAATTTCTACCCAATACTTAAATTATATACAGTGATCAGATCCTATAGTTTGTTCCCACCAACTGAAACATAAATAATGTAATATGTATTTATAATGTATGTGCACATACATATATGAATAATAATATTAAATCTGTTTTACCTGACCAGTAAACATTATCTCTGAAAATTCTAGAATAAAAAAGATGCATGCATAATACAAAATAATAATTCGACATCAAATTTTATTAAATTTTGGACCATGTTTTTTTAAGTGATTTGAATAAAAGAGTCCTTTATTCAAAATCCTGTGATTAGTGAAGCTTAACACAAATAGCAAATGAACTGGCTCCAGGTGGTCATTTCTTCATGCTAAATCAATTGTCTTTATAGTTCACAGGATGATGCAATTTTTTAGGAATTTTCATTTGGTCCAATGAAGTCATAAACAACTTCTCTCAAGAAACTCTGTTATAGCAATGATAAAATAGTTTACTTTATAGTGGAATACATTTCCTATCTCGTAATTTTTTAAGAATGAACGTCACAAAATATAAAACATTGTCAAAATTTGAAATAGAGTTGATAAATAGGAAAACTATGCTTAAGTTTCTAAATGCATGTAAAATCACAATCATCAAATTCATAGGCAAAAATTGGAAGAGTCAAAATATTTGTTCCTTTTAGCAATGCATTCTGTTATTCAAGTATCAAATGTGGATTTTTAAAGAAAATACATCTGATGTTCAAGACTGCTAATTCAAATTGCAAATGAGTAATTTTGATTATATATTATCCTTTTTGTTAACATTTTCATCATGTAATTTCACATAACATTGTTGTAGGAGTTCTAGAATAACTTATCTCATGTTTTTTATATAAATTTTGATATAACTGTACACACATTTAATTTTAATTTTTAGAATTTCTGGAGATTAATAAAATATGAATTGTTTGATCTCTATAAAAATTAAATATAAAAAGCTTTTTCCAATTAAGTCTTAATTAATAATTTCATTCAAATTCACATACACAACTGTTATAACTTAATTTGTATTAATTAAAGTCTAAATTACAGCAAGCTTTTCTTTTATAAATATTTATTTATAATTTGACATGCTTTCATTCTGAAATAAAATATATCTATATATAACTTATTTAATTAACTCATACAAGAATAAAATATAGATAAATAAATAATGAATAAATGGTTTTGCGTAAAGAAAAGTAGATAATAAACATGAACTTTTTTTTTATTTCAATATTGATGTATCGACTTAAGAATATCTATATTATTATAGTACTAAATGAAATTTATATTTCCTTGCCAATATTTTTTACATTTAGAATGACACCCTCCATTATAACAAATCCTATTGCAATCTATTTAAAAAGATACTAACTAAAATCACATGATCACATTTCCTATACTAGCACATTAATTGTTGATAAACAGAGCAAAACTCTCCATACAGTATTGCCACCTGTGCTAAACAGAGTAATCAGTGGATGCCAGAAGGCTTGTGCATAAAATCCCCATCTAATGCCTACTCATTCAATATCCCCAGACTAGTTTCTGGCTTGTGGCCTTCGTCAGTGAGGAGCTTTGGATCTGATGCAGTGATCCAAAGCTCCTCACTGACGAAGGCCACAAGCCAGAAACTAGTCTGGGGATATTGGATGAGTAGGCATTAGATGGGGATTTTATGCACAAGCCTTCTGACATCCACTGATTACTCTGTTAAGCACAGGTGACAATACTGTATCGAGAGTTTTGCTCTGTTTATACTAACTAAAAATTTTAAAAATATGTTGTGATTTCAATTTATTTTTACTATCCTTTGAACATATAAAGTTGATTATTAATTTTATAATGCATAATATATTTTTAGTCAAATTAATTTTGATTTTTGATGTCAATATTTTCAATTTTGGTGGAATTAATATTTACAAAAATATCAATCTTTCTGCATTTTAACATTTTCCCCATAATCCTCTAGTGGCAGTTTGAATTATGGTTGAACGCTTGATTTTAGTATTGCAACTTTATTCTACTTTGTGAATCAATACTTGATTTGTTAAAAATATAAGTTTACTGATGACAAATATTTTAAAAAATCATATTGCAGAAAAAACAATCAAAAATATTAATTAACAAAGCTTGATTAATTAAATTTTATTTCTAACTTTTAAAAAAGGATTGTTAAGTCTCCATAAAGAGATAAAATTCCATTTAAAATTTAAAATTGCATTTATAATTATTAAATTATCACAAAAGCTTTATACTGATGTTTATCAGAATGATATATTTCTGTTTTCATTTTTACCATTACTATGAATTTCTTTATTTTGTATTTTTTAAAAATAAAACATATATTAAATAAAATCTAAGTATAATCTTGAAAATATTTCATTTTTAATAAATACTATGCAATTTTTTTTGTAAAAGTAATCATAAAGATTTAAATACTATAGAAAAATTATAAATTTTTGCTCATTTTAAATCAATGAAAAGATAGTTCTAAGTAGTTGGGCAAATGCTCTAAAAATCGGAAAACAAAGAATCTCTTGTCAGATGCATTATAGGCCACGCTTCATATTACTTGTAGTACTTTCCCTGTGAAATATTAACATCTAGATTTTTGAATTAATAATTTTCTATATATTTTAGTTCAAATGATTACCATTTAAGTGAATGCATAACCAACAAAACAGTGTTATAGATGACTACAAGAGAAAAAAAGCAAAAACAACAGCAACACCATAAAATATTCTCTACTCAACCACAGCTCAGAATTGTATAATTAACAAAAACAAAATGAATATATAATTAGAAGATATTTAAACTCAGATATTCAAGCTCCCTACAGCTATCTACTCCATCTTATATAGCTAATACATATGACCATACATACAAATTGCATGCTGAACCAGCACTCATCAGTTTGGTTCAGATCATCATACCCAATACATAAATACAATCAGTGCTCAATTTATATTAAGATAGCAAATATTCAAACTTTAATGAACAGACATCATTCTTCTTCACTCTCCAACTCTTCATCTATCCATATCATTGAAAATCTGGTGATGGAATAATCAAAGTCCTTGTTGATGTCAATATTATTGTCACACCCATGTTAATTATATATGTGTGTGGGGGAGATAATAATCTGGTTCAATTAATAAATGCTGGTTCAGCACAAAATATGTATATTGAAGACCATTTATCTTTTCCACATGTATGGTGTCATGTGTACCAGTTGTATAAGATGGAGTGGATATCTATAGGGAGCTTGAAAGACTAAGTTTAAAGTCCTTCTAATTACATTAAATTCAGTATAGACAATATACTTTTATTTAAATTTTATATATATGTAGTTTTAAATATATTACTAATATACTTTTTACTATGTGTAATCAAATTTTTTCTTCATTATGCAATGTACGAAATGAAATTTGTATAATTTTTGGTCAAAGTCTTGTTTACCTTAGATGCAACATATATAACTATACAGATTATCTTACAAGTACAAGTATAGTGGATGTATATTAGGCAAATTTATTTATAATTTTAAATATTTTAATTGATTTTTTTATTATACAATCGTATCATTAGAACACTATTACTGTATGTAATTAATCCTATAATATACTGTATTTTTTGGCAAGAATGTCATCATTTTATCTTAGACAAAATGACATTGTTTTTATGAGTTTGCTATCCTATGACATCATTAATCTTAGTAAAAGGTCACGATTTAAAAAAGGGAATTATTTTTTAAAAAATATATCAAACATATTTGAAAGTTTGTTATGAAGTTCATTCATAAATATGGGAAGTGGATTGTATTTGTAACTATATTTGTTTTTTTCTCTGCAAAATATTATAAATTTTATATTTTTAATAAATATGTTAATATATTTAAAATATAATTATGCATTTTTGGCCTTATGTATTCATGTTCATATTTGGTCTTTTTTTCACAAAACATATTAAAAAATTATAAACTTTAAATAAAACACCATGTGTCTTTTGTTATTTACATTCAATGTACACTTTTATGATCATATTAATTGCAAGTAGTTGCCCAACCTACTCACTAAGAAATTAGGATGGGGTGTGGATTATAACACTAACATATAATCATCAATAATTATTAAACTATAGTAAAGCAAGTAGAAAAATTGCAGCAGAGCATCATGGGATATTCAATAAATCTCAATAAAAATTAAGAAATATTATAAAAAATGATCAAATGAAGATCACTTTAAAGAAATAACAAGAAAAAATGTAATTCATTTTTGAAAAATAAAAAAAATATATTGAAATTTTACATAAAAATAATTTTAAAAACTCAAATCCTTTTAATTAAGCAAAAGGTGGGTATTCTTATTTTATATCTATCTAATATCAGGAAGAATGAATTTTTTAAAATATCTATCTGCAATCATTCTTGCCATTTTTGTTTGCTTTTGAGTGGCTAAAGTCAGATTTTACTTTTAATATAATTTTTTAAAATAAGATAAATCTAGTGAATAATTGCTTTTACTACATTAAAATAAAATAATTCACTTAAAAACATTTTTATTATATTATTTAAAAGTACTAAAATTTATTTTTAATGATACTTTCAATAACTCCCAAACTGGTGGATATGTTGACTTTTTAAATTTAATTAGAAAAGTTGTTAATTAATTGGGAACACATTTTGTTTTTTATATTAACTTTAAATTATTGGTAATAAATATATATATACAGTGCATATAAGTTAAAATGATAATATCAAATTGGCATCATAAAACTAAATATTTATTTAAACTAAATATTATTATTATTATTATTATTATTATTATTATTATTATTATTATTATTATTATTATTAATAATAATAATAATAATAACAATAATATATTATTATTATTATTATTATTATTATTATTATTATAATAATAATAATAATAATAATAATAATAATAATAATAATAATAATTGTCAATTATTTATGGTTGAATCATTTAATATTTTGATTGTCAGATTATTGTCAATAATATCTTTTATTTATTTATTATTAACTTATAATACTTGATATATGGTTGAATAAGATGTGATCATTTTTAATAAAACATTTATTTATTTATTTCAAAATTAATTGGTTACTTATCTGATTAATTATTAATGAATAATTATATAAATTTAGTTGTAAATTTTAACAAAACTTAATGCATTTTTATTGAGATTTTTTTAATTAATCATTTGTTTCATTGTTAATGTATTATAATAATTAAACACATAAAAACAAATAAAAATATACAATATATATATATATATATTACAAAGAAATCAAGTCATGTGTCACATGACCTAATTTAACAAGCTTGTATTACAAATGTTATATAATGAGCTTACAAATAGCTCTTAACAAGCTTTTCAGAATAACCCCAGCTTCAGACCATAAACCAGTAGCAGAATTTAGTCTGAGGTTGGGGATATTCTGAAAGGCTTATTAAGAGCTATTTGCAAGCTCACTATATATATATATATTATAGAGCTATTTGCAAGCTCACTATATATATATATATTATAATGGTATAAATATAAATTAATGAACTATTACTAGAAAACCTGTAATGAATAAAATTGACTGTACTATAATTAATTTACCAGATAGCCCATCATGCATGATTACTAACTTTATAATAGTGTAACATAACTGTATACTTCAATTAATAATTTTATTATACTCTAATTAAAATATCAAATAGTATTGACATAAAATATAATTAAATTAATATTTAGAGAATATAAAATATATAAAATACAAATAACATTGGCCACATATTTATTAATTTAAAATAAATAAATATAATAACTTAATCAATTAATGTTTACTGAGACAATAGTTTAACTTTTGTTATCAATAAAATGTAAATAAGAAAACTACTAAAATAAAGTAATGAGTTATTAAGATATATAAATGTTGATTTCTACTTTGAGTAGCTAAATATTTAATATAAAAATAGAATTATGCAGAGACTCATTAAATTGATACTAAATGTTAATGTAATCAGTATACTTGAAATAACTATGAGATTCAAAAGTTAATTAATAAAACGAAATTTATTAAAATAAAAATATATATAAATAATAAGATATAAAGTGATGAATAGCTAAAATAATTTAAAAGTATACTTTTTCAGAATTTCTAACTTATGTATCTATGAATTGACACAAAAGATAATATACTAATAAATCAGAAAGAACATATTAGTATGTATAAGCAATAATAAATAAATCTTTAAAATATATTTAAAAAATTAATTAAGACTGTTTTAGTTGGAAGATGACCAATTTAATTGCAAACTTATATTTCATAAATGAACATTGATACTCATATTTAAAATATATTACTTTACAAACCTATATAAAAATAATGAAACAGACAAAACATACTTTAAAATGTTAGAGATCATTGAATATCCCTTTCATGGATTATTTAATTAAAACACATTTATTGATAGAAATACAATAATAGTAATAAAAAATATACTATAAGAAATGATAGTTTACAAGTTCTGATACTTCTTAGTACTTCTGAGCAGAAAATCCTTTAAACAAATATATCTGAAGTTCATTTAGTTTCCAAAACACATTGTTCAAAAATGGAACTTTATTCATTTAATGAAATAAGCATTTTTAAATAATATATCCCATATAGAGAATTCTGATAATATTGATATTTTAGTTTTTATATGAAAATAAACACTATTTTATCATTTTTTGTATAAATTAAATTTGTTGGTAATTCAAATTATTATTCATTTCACTTTATATCCTTTTTTACTTATTTATGGCAAACATATATTTCATATCATGAAGAACATTCCACATTTCTTTGAACTTTAATGTACTTTGAGACAATTTTTTTCCAAGGTGTTTCCAGATTTCTTAAAAGACAATGTTTTTGGAGCAAATATTTTTTTATTTAACCATCCGTTATTATACTAAAAATTAATTATTAAATCATATATAAAACACTTTGAATTTTTACTTATTAAAGTGACAAAAACAATAGAGGCTTCTATCTCAAAATTAATGTTACTAGCATAGATACCATTCCCATAGCTTCATTCATTTCTACAGTCTTGTTAAGTAGTCATAATTTAACTCAATAAAGAGTTCTTTTAAATAAAGCAGTGTTCAATGAACTAAAAATGTATTTTAACTTTTAAATAAATAAACAGTTTGTAAAATAATAATAATAAAATAATACAACAAATTTGCAACTTAAAATACATCTTTTAAAATCATAATTTGTATAAAATACATATATTTTAACTATCTATAGAAATAATCATACATAAATAAATACAATTTTTTTTAAATATATATAATTTAAAATTTAACTATCTTCTGCATACACATACACAATAACAACTTACTATTTGTTCGTTTATGTGTTATTTTATAATTGTAAGCAGTAAAAATTATTCAAACAGAAGTCAATCTCTGATAATGTGCTACTTCTTAAATATTATAAATTACGATGCATTTGCCCACTGGTAAGAGTTTAAAAAACTTAAGTGAATCACTTAAGTTTAGAGCTACATTCTATATACACCTAGACCTCACTTAGAGATTGGCTACTTAGTGATATTTCACAAAAGCGATCATCATCAATTTGTACCACTACTTTAATTTACAATTGATTATTCACTATAACGATCGAAAAAAAAAATATTTTAAAAATTTTTGGCACATCTTAAATTTTGCATCACTGATGATGTCAGAGAATAGGCATTTTAAAGTCATTTTATCCAAAAAAACAATTGACTTATAGCAAATATAAAATAAATGAAAAATAAATTTAGCACATGTTTTAGAAAATTAGTACAGTTAGATTTTTTATTCTATTAAAATAAGTTGAATTTTTTTTTCTAAAGTTAACTGATTTACGATGTGCATACTACGCATTTTGTTACTCTGGTGTACAATAATAAGTCTTTATGTTCAATTAAATAATTTATAATTAAACATTGTTTTTTAATTTTAATAATTTCACATAAGTAATGAAGATAAATGTACAGTAATATGTACTAATATATATATGCACTATTTACACAGATAATGAAGCTAGAATAAAGTGATTTTTTTTTATTTTAAAAAATGCACTTCAGTATGGATTTTTTTTTCATTACGATGAAAAACTTCTGCAGAAGAATATAAAAACAAATTAAAATTTAGTTTCACTTTCTCTTTTTTTTGCTGTACTGTACTTTTTAAACAGAAAAAATATGCATTTTTTTCCTAATAACATAAAACTTTTCTTTTTAGATACTGTATAGTTTACACGTACACTGCATTTGATAAATAATTTTTTTAATATGTACTTTATTCCCAAGTTAGTGTAATTTTTTAGCTTTAGGAACTGATCAATTTTTTCCCATAGACACTCATTATAAATATGTATTCTGTATACGATATTCTTGCTTAATGATGAGTTCTGGAGAACCAATTGCCATCGCTAAGAGGGGTAAAGGTGTACTTAAGTTTTTTAAACTCTTACCGGTGGGCAAGTGTATGGAAATTTAAAACATTTAAGAAGTAGTGCATTATCAGAGATTGACTTATGTTTGAATAATTTCAGTTTTTTTTTTCATATGTCAAAGTGTTAACTGGGAAGCAAACCTGGGCCTGCTGCTTGTAAGGTAGCTATGCTAACCACAAGTCCACCAATGCTTAATAAATATGAAGAAAAGTAAAATATTACTAAATGAATCTATCACTATGTATTTTAATCTATCCAATCTTTCTAATAATAAAATAGTAACTTTATTACAATGTACAATTTAAAACCCTATCTGTTAAGTAAATTAAAAATAAAATCATAAATGTTATATCATTTTATATTATGCTGTAATCATTTACCAGTAATGATTTCATGTTTTAAAAAAATTGAAAAATAAATAAACCAATAAAAAAAATTTTAAAAATACAATAATTCCAAGTTTGAATCTAAACTAAAGTGGTATAATATATATTATAAGTCATGATAACATTTGAGAATGAACTATGCAAAATATAAAAGTACATAATGACAGATATTATTTAGCTGAAATATCAATGATTATATATTTTAATATTCTACATACTTGTACTGAAAGCTATTATAAATTATATATGTTTATCTATGAAAAGCCATACTTTAACTTATATTATAATTAATTCCTGTGATTTATTTGAGATTCATTCAATCTAAATAGTAATTGGTTTTAAGTACTATTTTCCTATAGCATATATTTATAAATTAAAATAGTAAAAATATAAATACTTCACAGAACAATCATCTCCAGGTATATTATGAAGATAAATTGCAAGCAGATACTAAAGAACCATTTAAAAAATAAATTTGCAAATAGGTTTTACCCTTTTGTAAACTAATGGCAGTCCATTTTATCTGATAAAAGAAGATGTCCTCTTTCATCTGACCTTTGAGCAACTATATACATTGTAAATAAATTAAGCATTGATAGCCCAAAAGGTTGAAACTTTATATTAATGGTGAGCTTAGTTTCCAAATCATCAAACTGGTTTACTATTTCCAATATTAATTTAAATTAAAAACAACTCATTTTAATCACATTAATATGCAAAAGGGTAAATGTATTTGCAAATTTATTTAAAAATGGTTCTTTACAATCTGCTTTTAATTTGTCCTTGAACATAATTGTTCCATGAAGTATTTATATCCCTAAACAGTTCACATTTGATCAGCAATACAAATCATTTACATGTGATTAAAATTAATAGTATATATATATATATATATCATGTTATAGCTTATCACTATAATTAATATTAATTCTAATATTTTAATATTATGTAATTACTGTAATAATAATAATAATAATAATAATAATAAAAAGTATATGCATGTATATATAAATAAGAAATGATCTTTATTGTAATATCCTCTTTGGTATATATATATATATGTGTGTGTGTGTGTGTGTGAATTATGTGAGAGGAAACTAATCAATCAGATATGTGCTATTGGTATTAATTTGCTTGTACTCACCTGCCAATAAGTGTTTTAAAAGCATGGGTGAATCATAAATAATTATGGGTATTCTAAATTAATATAATTAAAATTTATGTGCATTTAAAAATGATATATTGTCTCTTCCCTATGATATATAGAATTAAATTTATACAAATAATTTTTCATTTGAATTATCAGGCTTACGACAGAATTAAGTCCTGAATTAAGCACATTCAATAGGTGTTGGTTTATTTTTAAATAAATCTTTGTTTTCATTAAATATAGTGGTTTAATTCACTAAAAGATGAAAATAATTTAAATTTTAATTTATCAATTTTTCTTTTCTCCATAGTATATATGCTTTTAAATTATATTTTTATAGTTTATTTTATAATTTTTTGGGTGTGTGTGTAATTTCCAAACATTTGACTGATTTCCATTATTATTCAACACTAAAAATTTAAGTAACAAAATGGAATAAAAAAATATTATATAAAAAAACCTAGAAGGTAATTTTTAAGCTATTCAATATTGTTTTTAAATTATGATAATGATCATCATTATTGATTAATAATAGATCAAAATCTAATTAATATATTTACAAACTGATAAACTGTCAAAATTGCCAAATGTTAAATTATCCTTACAGTACAAACTAAGTCCAAATGTTATGTTTGTCTCACAGGTAGCGCTGTTATAATAATTTAGAATTTAGTGATATTGATAGTTTATATTTATCTCAGCTAGTGGTTGTAACCAGTTTTATTTATTAAAAATTGATGTATATTATATATGAGTTCTTCATAACTTTTTTCGTGGTAACAAATGTTCATTGCATTTTAATGTATCTAATAAATTGATTTGCATCAATATAAAGAAAATGTAAAAGCAGCTTTTAAAATGACAATTGTTTTTCAACAGCTAATCCTATGAAACAATAAGGAATTGTATGATTTAAGATAATTTTAGAGTTTTACACTCTTATTTTACTTGTCTATATATCTACTTATTAACTAATTAATATTAAAATGGTTAACTAAATAATTATTTCTTATTTAGCTGACAAAAATAAATTATTTTTAAGATTTACCTGCACATAAATGCTATAATGAAAAGTATTTTTAAATTAATTTATAGCACTGTAACTTTCTATATAAGTAAATGCATAGATTATTTGAAGCATATCAACATTTCATTTTATTCTGGGGGGGTTTCCTTTGTTATCAAGAATAGTTGTGATTACAATATATATTATTGCATGTTAGCTGGTCTGATTATTGTTTAATTTCAAATTAATAATAGTTAGTAAGTATTAAAAATCAAATTAGAAATAACATCAACTTAATTATTCAGAAATACAGTTTTGTCATAGTTATATTTAAATTAGTTGAATGCAATAAATAGAAGCTTTGGATTAATAATTAATATAGATGAAAATTTAATTTCAATGGTTATAAACTTGAAAATATGAGTTAATATTTTGGGGGCTTTTTGAGCAAAAAGCAAATTTAAAATTAAGCCAATACTGATTCTAATAAGCTGCCATTTTAATAAATAATACAGATATTTTTTTCCAGTACAACTACTCCAATTAAATTTAATTGTATATAGAGATGTTAAAACAGGCAAAACTCTCCATACAGTAGTGCCACTCAGTGCAAGCCAGAGTAATCAATGGATGACAGAAGGCTTGTGCATGAAATCCCTACCTAGTCCTTACTTATCCAATATCCCCAGAATAGTTTCTAGCTTGTGACTGTTGTCAGCGATGTTTAGTGGTTTAATAAAGAGATGTTGTTTTATATTATTTATTATATAGAAGTGAGATTTTGTTTCTCATCAATAAATTATAAAAACATTTTTAAAAAGTCACATAAAGATACTCTGTAAGTTCTTAAACACAATGGCAAGATTATAAGATTAATCAATATGTTCTTTAATTTTCAGAATATTATTAAAGTGCAATGTTGCAAAATCATACCATTATTGGATTGGACATGAGAAACAAACAAGCAATACAAAATTTCTTTAAGAAAGTATTTTTATAGTAAACTTGAAAAAGATGTATGTTGGATGTGCAGAACCTGTTTTGTTATAAAGATTATCTCAAAGTGTCTTTAAGAAAGTGTCATATTGATTGTGTTCATGATAAAGTTATTACTGATGATAGAATATAATCTTAGGTTATAATTAAAGATGTTAAAGCTCTCAGAGAGAAATGTTTGCTCCAGAAAATGTTAAATGGTAATATCATAAAATACCAAATCAACATGCTGGGCTTGAGAAAAGGTAAGAGGAATTTAGATATAAAGGTCATAGAGTTGACAAGATTATGTTGTAGAAAATGGAATGGAGTAAGATAGAGATGAATATGGGAAAAACAGGGTACGAATGGAAAGGGTTAGGTAGATAACATGTTTCTCTGGGCATAGTGGCTGAGATTCCTGACTCTGATAAAGAAGAAGCCACAGTGAATCACATCATCATAATAGAAGATGGAACTAGAGTGGTCTATATTTGGATATATTTTGTTTCATGAATTAATTGGTATAGTCATCGCAAAACACATCTTGTGTATTACTTATCTATTATTATTTCTAATCTACTTTTTTGAAATTGAAATGGCTATTCTTGTTTAAAAATAGATGATGATGATGATTTGATTTATTGTGCATTGCTGCAATGTATGTTTGCATAAACATTGTAAGATGGTCATGTGATATTTGTAGAATTTTTTTCTTCCCAAAAATAAAAAATGTTTAATTAATATTGTAGAGAAAATAATCTTTTTTATTACTATGATTTTTTTTTCTTTTTTAAAAAAAAATAAATTTCTTTATCTTGAAATGAACATTTTGGCACTAGAGACCAAAGGTTATCTTTTAATAATTGCAGCTTTATCTATTGAGGATGAAAAGTCTACGACATAAATTATCAATTTTTTCCCCCCAGAAAGTAAAATCTTACTCATTTTCAATAATTATTTTTTAAATATATATATATATTTAAATAAAATCAATAAAATTTATATTTTTATGTGTATTTATACATTCTAATACATAATAATTTTATTTAAAAAAAATTGAACAAAATCAGATAACATATTTATATAAACATCAAACGTGGTTTCCTTTATATAATAAATTAATAATAATATTTTAATTTTACATTCATTTTAAAAATATATATTGCTGTAAGCCACAAATCATATTTCATTAAAATCAAAATTTATTACAATATTTAATCTGCTTAAAGAATGTTATTGGAATTTATATATATATGTATTGTAATGGAAACTTTAATGAGTGTGCCTATATAAAGAGACATATTCATACGTGCAAATAGTTATTTGTCTTAAATAACTCATAATAAATGCTATTGTCATCTTTGGTGCAAATGATACATTATAAAAACAATGCACACCCCTAGCTGAAATCCTTAAAAAGATATTTGAAATGCCCCAAAGCTATATTATTTCAATCACACTCCACTTTTAAATAAAGAAAGCTCAAATATTAGCATTACATTGAAAAAGACTTACTTTTCAATATGGCTGGAATAATATAGCTATAGGGCCTTCCAAATATAACACATTTATGTACACGGTGTTTTTAGAACATATAAACTCTGGTATTTATAATTATTTGGTACTATGCATAATCCCTTCCCTGGAAGCTTGTCAGGATGTTTTTTTAATTATCCATTTTTAGGAGCAGCCAAGTATTTGTTTACATTTTTTTTTTTTTCAAAATTATCTTACTGATCATGTGTTAAGTTTAAAAAGTATTAATAAATTTCTTATAAATTCCATTCACAATATTTAATTAATTCTTTCTTTCTTTATACATATTGTAAATATTTACCAAACATAGAATGTTACTTGTTTATATATATATATATGTCAAACCATTGACAGGAAGCAAATCTGGGCCAGCTGCTTGGAAGGCAGCTATGCTAACCGCTAGGCGACCAATGCTTGACCACGTATTACTTGTTAAGTTTAAAAAATATTAAGAGATCAATTGTAAATTCCTGCTAATTTTCAAAAATATTAATAAAGCTCTTATAAATTCCATTCACAGGATTTGATTTTTTTTCTTTTATCTGTTATGATTTTTTTGTTTGTCAAAAGATTATCATTGAGCATCTTTGTTATTTTTTTCTTGGAACATTTTGCTGAAAGTATTAAAAGGTGGGGTATTTCATTGACAGAAGAACGTGCAGCAGAGTATTTTCAAAATTATGGGATATTTATCAACAGGGGAGAATACATTACAAAGTGGTTGTTCCATGGCTTGGCAGAAAGATCAGGTAATGCTTTATTGTAACTGTTATAGGTTTACTGCAGTTAGAAATTACACTCAATTGTATTTCTTTTGTGTAATTTGTTACATTTTTATAATAATATTAAAAGAATAAAATGAAAGGAAATATTAAATATAACAACTTTAAATCAGCCATACTATTTTCAATATTTATTTGATCCTCCTGAAAATTCCTGATAAGCATTTAGTAAAGGGATTACAAAAGAATGTTATTTTAGTTTCATGAAATGAATTTCACTTCATTTGACATAACTGTTGCATATAATTATTTTATTGAAAAACATAAATGAAAAGTAAGTATGGAAATAGATTGTTACTAGCAGGCAAACAATAAATAAGCTCCACTAATATTTTTTATTGTTAAAATTCAAACAAATATTTTTTCTAGATGACAAAATATTATTCTAACATAATGTGTTCAACAAACACTCTTATAAAGGATGTACTTGATCATTCTTAGTCTATATATGTATATTATAATAAATTTAATGGTAATAAACTATTATAAACAATCCTTAAATCTGCAAAAGTACTTTCGGGTAATTTCTTAGACCTTCCTCAACTGCCATTAAATTAAAAAAAAACCAAAGCAGAAGCAAATGTCATCAATTCAAATCCCATGAATCCCATATTTTAATGTTAGCAGCTTGTTTATTGAGATTTGTGGAATTGGAAATGATGACATTTGCCTTCCACTTTGGTCTTTTTTTTATAAATTTAATGGCAGTTGAGGCAGGTCTAAGAAATTAACCGAAAGTATTTCTGCAGATTTAAGGATTGTTTATAATAGTTTATTACCGTTAAATTTATTACTTTTATTATAATTACAATTTTGTTTTAATTAACGGACATTATATATATATATATATATTGTATTATTAAAATATTCATGAAAATTATAAGTAATTATTTTAGTGCAATACTAAGGGAATAATGATATTCTATATTGAATGTGATTTTAACTAAAATAAATTTCTTACTAAATATAATGATAAACTTTAATATTCTTAATAATAGAAAACATTCTCAAGATCTTATGCAAATTCACATAATACTATGATGACAAGAATATTGATACTTCAGAAAGCAATTACACAATATTTCAAATGAACTTATATTTTGGATGAGAGTTAGGTTCTCCCTTCTATGATATATAAGTATATCTCTAACATTTTATACTATCAATTTCTTCAAAACAACAGTTCATCTTTCAACAAAAACCTTTACATATCTCTTTAATATTTATTACCTTAAAGTATTTTTTGCATATAACAATTTAATGTCAACATAGCATATTAATTTTTATAACATCCATTTTCAAATCTAGCACATAATGTTCATTTTTTATAAGCTTCTTAACTAGGAATAATATAAATAAACAACTATTAATCATATTCAGCTTCTAACTTAATATATTTCTTCAGGAATAACTTAATTTTTACAAGTATTTTATCTAAAAGATTTGTACTTTTTCGTTATAAATAATTCTGAGTATATTGTAATGCATATACTTATGTATATGACATACATAGAAATAGTTTGCTAATAAAATAAATAAACATAATTTCATATCATTTAGGTACTTATCAACATTTTATTCCTTAATCAGTATATAATTATATTCAGATATTTAATCATAAACAACATAAAAGACTATTTAATTAGAACCCTTTTTACATATTTATTAATACAAGAAAAACAGTCTTTTTTTAAAACAATCTAGTTTGAATGGATCAGAGTTAAATACATTTATAAAACAAATGGTTTAAAAACATTTAAAATTACATCTATTTTCTAAAATCACAAGAACTGTTGCCTCTTGTTAAATGTTTTTTTTTAACAATTATGATATTGCAAATAAATTCTTAAAGGAAACTGAATTCCCCATGCTTCTTGATATATAGTAATATTTAACTATGATTTGGAGATACTGTATTTTTTGTTCAAAGTTTAATCATATTTTATAAAATAGTATAATGGAGTGAGAAGAGCACTTTAAGAAAAAAAATCACTTCAACAAAATCTTTGGTTATAACTGATGACGATGGGTGCGATCTTCTTTACCCAAAATTTTTAGAAGGTTTAATTAATAGCAATATTTTATAGGTATCTAGATTTTTTTCCAAATATTTATCTCATTTTATATCAAAGCATTAGCATTGGAAAAATGTAACTTTTTTTCTAAATTTTAGCCCTCATAGTTGAAATAAATCTTATTGGAATAATTTTAAAACAATTTATCATTCAGTCATTGGATATTCATATATCATATGTTTTGTATTCCTTGCCTTTTCTCTTTGGTATCAAATTCAGAGTCATAGAAATACATGTTATAAAAATATGCATACATCATTTTTTAAACTGTCATTCTTTTGATACCAATCACAAGTCATGGTTCAATATAATATTAATATGGATAAAATGTCTTATGATATTGTTTTTTACTTACTATGTTTTATTTGAACTAAGTAACGTAGTTATTAAAAATGATGAGAATCCAGATTCATAATAAGAAATACCAAATTTGCTTCTTCATATTTATAGAACAACTTTTTAAATTTGCTTCACTAATTATTGCTCAGTTTAAAATTATGTGCATCACTGTTTCAATCTTTAATTATATATAGTATATTTTGTTATCTTTAAATCATGTCTTAATTTAAAACGCTAATGATAACTTTGATCTTCCATTAAAAATAATCAAAGAAATGTAAAGTGATCCATCTGATAAATATAGGAATATATTTGATCATCGCTGTTTGATTCCAAATATTTTAACATCCACATTCATAAAGAAAGAAAATGTGGTAACAGATAAAATTATTTTTTTTAACTCAATACTAATAATAATCATTTTAATTGTTTACAATTAGAAGAATTATGTTTTGATATTGAATCATAATGCTTGAATCATATGAGAATCAACTTAATTTTTTTATTAATTTTGTAGAATTATACATATTGCATAAGAACACCCATGCTGTTGAATAATATAATCTGAATTGTGCTTTACAGTTATTTCAGTGAATAACCATTAAATAGTTGTATTTTATTTATAATAGAGTCTCATTATATAGTATTCTGATATCCTGGTGTCTTACCTAAATTTCTTCACTTCCAAGAAAAATGAAATGAAAGTTCACTTGTATAATGTTAAAGAAGCAATACATAAAATTCCCTCTTTTTTTGTAAATAAATATACATATTTGTACATATCTAAAATGACAATAAATTCACTTTATAATTTATTTTTAAAAATAACAATTTTTAATATTGGCCATATCATTTAAATTTAGAAATTATATAATTGTATATGTTTAAATTGGTTCTACTAAACACTCAATATAAGATTTAAAAGTTAGTAATATTAAATACTGACTTTTAAGTGTTTGGAGTTAGTATTAAAGGAATAGAAAATACGATTGTTAAATGTAATATAATATTAAGGTAAAAATTAATCATTAATTGCAATATGGGCAAAATTAAAATAAATTTTGTGTTTACCTTTTACTTTATTTATTTATATACCTGCTTTTTTATATATGTTATATTGACCTTTCCTTCAAGAAAATTGTCACATTATATAAAGAAGTAAAAGATAATTATACACACAAATAATAAGTGTAGTATAATTGTTTATCATTATTTATTTATTTTATTTTACATTTAATGGGTATTTATAATATAGTATACTTCTTCTCAAAGGAACGATTATTGCTTGAATTAGAAAATAATTTTCTAATAAGGAACAAGTTATAAGACATTGTGAGAGTCGTAAAAAAGATGACAGAATTGAGCTAAAAAGTGGACACTACTTTGCTCTAAAGAAGTAACTGTTGGAAAAAATAATTGGGTGGATTCATTTATAAAAAAAAAAAAAACATTGAATCACAACATAAAGAGTGAGTGCCAATTTTGGTTATCTAATTTAGTGGAAGATCAGAAATATAGATAACTTATGTATATGTCCAACAGATTTTATTCTAACCTGAAGAAACAATGGTTATTTTAATTAGTTGTATAAAATCGTTTGATCAAAACAAACATTTAGTCAAGCGATAGTGGCCTGGTGATTAGCATAGCTGCTTCCCAAGCAGCTGTCCCGGGTTCGCTTCCCGTTCCACGCTTTGATATATGGAGGAAAAAAAAACATTTTAAAATTGTCGTGGGATATTTTAATACTAAATTAGAAAAATTATTGAAAGATAAAATGTTCTGGGTAAATGACATAATGGAGAAAGAAATGAAAAAGGAAATACATTGTGGAATTTTCAGGAAAAGAAAACCTATTTATTACGAATTGTTTTTTTAAAAAAATCTAAACAAAAATGGATAGAGTTTACGCTATGGCCAAAAAAAAATAGGTATTAGTAATGTCTTTAATAGATTCAATCCAGGAAGTTATTATCGATTAGTAAGATATAAGATACATGCTAATGCAAAACTAGAAAGTAAAAAGCTCTTAACAATTTATATTTCTTCAAAAATACTCTAATGAATTTTATCTTGAAATTGCAAATAGTTTTAAAATATTGACAGAATATAATGATGGATTAGATTTCAACAAAATGAATAAAAAGTAAATGATACTTTACTGAAAAATGTTATACATGTGTGTGTGTAAATTAATTAGTAAATGGGATTACCATTATATATACAAAGTTAAATCCACAGCAAAGCTGTATTGATATGCAACAACCAATCAGTCTGTTTCTGTAGGTTGAATGAAAACATTAGTAAACCTGTCCAAGCTACTAATCAAAAGGAGGTTTCTTTTGATCAATCACACGTTATAGCTTATACATAGTAATATGAGTGACTGATTAAAAAAGACTTTCTTTTGATTAGTGGTTGTTTGGACAGGTTTGCTATAGTTTTCATTCTGCCTATAGAACTAGTCTGATTGGTTGTCAGTACAGCTTGGCTATGGATTTAACTTTGTATATATAATGGTGATCCTATTTATAATTAATTTGTATCATTATTAACTGATAAAAATATGAAATTTAAATGTATGTGTAAAATTTGATTTTCTGGATTTTAGCGCTTGTAAAAATAGACTTCTGAGCTTAAATTCATATAACAACTTGGATTGGAAATATAAGAGATCTACATATATTTTTCTTTCAATGTATGATAAAAATATTAATTAACAAAACAGTAGTTTGGCCTCAATAAATATTAGTAGTGATTCATAGTTTTCCTAGTAACATCAAAGCTAAAACACTATTTAAGCTAATTTTGATACCAATGCCTCCACAGTTTAATTTGTTTACATTATAAAATTCATGAAAACTCAAATCTAATATATACAACTTTCTGAAGGAGATAAAATATTATTCATAGAATGTTTAAATAATTCTGGTATTTATAAAATAGCTTTCTGGATATAAATACATTCTTATTTAAATCTATGATTAAAAGCAATTAATTAACCATAGAATCAAAATGCACTTCATCCTCTGGAAATGTCAATGGAGATTGGTAGTTTCTCTAGTGTATCAAAACTTAAACATAATTGAAGATTATTTACAGAAAGTGATCCCCCACATCAATTTTTTATATATTATATATATATATATGTGTGTGTGTGTGTGTGTTGAATTAAAAATATTTCCATGGATTGTTATTATAATAAAAAATAGAAATCATGAGATTATATCCATATAAACAGAGATAACATTCAGATTTTAATGTTGCTTAGAAACTATCCATTATTGCTAAACAAGTTTTCTCATAATAAGAAAATGTAGTTAGACTCAGAAATAGTCAATTAGTTGTAACTGATAGTTTTTTAACAACATCAAAATCTGAAAGTTATCTTTGTTTATATGGATATAATCTCCACATATATGATATATAAGAAATATAAACAATGGATAACATTAGCTGAAATCTATATAAAATATTTGAAATATGTTATAGCTATATTCTTTAAGCCACACTCTCCTTTAAATAAAGAAAAGCTTGAATTTTGCAGCAAACTTCAAGATTTTCTTTATTTAAAGGAAGAGTATAATTGAAAGAATATAGCTATGGGGCATTTTAAATACTATATATATATATATTTCTAAAAACAGTAATTCAGTAGCATGTTTTTAAATGAAAGGCAACAATATATAAACACTAAAAATAATCCATTTAGCAAGTTTTAATATATGGAATTTTATATAGTCATATAAAAAAGAGTTAATTATGAAGTAAGAAAATATAATTATAAGGTAATAAGAAAATCTATAGGTGAAACAGATGATTTAAAAATATAACACATTTTAAATATTGAAATAAAAATTATTTTAGCAAAAATTTAAAAAAAAATGGCACCATTACTAAACAAAGGAATGACTATATGTGATGGTTGGAAGAGTTTTACAATTAACTATATAGTATGGCAATAAAGCAAAATAAGTCTAAAATTACATCTTTTGAAGTGATAAATGTTTTATGTAAAGAAGTAAGATAAGCAATCAAATCTATTAAGAATAAAAAAATTTCAGTATACAATGGAATTATTATTGATACCTTAAAAGAAATGGGTGAAGAAAAAATAAATTATTAGCAAAGCTGAGAGTAATTATTTATATGATAAAGATATACCAGATAATTACAATAATGAAATAGTAATATCTATAGATATTGAAGTCTCATTCCAAACAAAGTAATAAACTAGTTTTAAAATGGTTTTGACAGAGGATATCACCTCATATAAATATTAAGAGAGATTATAAAAAGATTTATTAACTATGAATTGTCATATGTTTGAATTTATAAATTATAAAAAAAAAAATAACACCAAAAGAATTTCTGTGATGAATGAAGCTTCAGAAAATCAAAGAATAAGTCCAGTATATTATCAAATTTTGAAGAATATGTATTTAAAATCAATATCAGCTATTATAATGCATATTATGAAAAATAAAATTGATAAGAGTATGTATTAGATTTACTTCTTTTTTTCAAAAATTTTATAATAATTTTACATTGTCAGATTTCAATGGTATGGAGCGCTGAAGAGTTGGAGATTGGAGTAGATTGAAGCATGACCATTAAAGTATGAGAGGGTTTGCTATCTTAATATAAAAGTGAGCACTGATTATATATATGTGTGTGGGAGATGATAATATGGACCAAGTGATGAGTGCTGGTTCAGCATAAAATACATATATTGGTGATTATTTATCTTTTCTACATGTGTGTCATGTGTATTAGTGGTATGAGATAATGTAGATAGTTAAACGATGCTTGAAAGTTTGAGTTCAAATCCCCTATATTTAAAAACTATTTTGTAGATTGAAATAGAAATCTAAAGAAATAAAAATGTGTGGATTTTATTTAAATAATATAAATTTAGCAAATAACATGTTTGGTTTGTTTTTGTGATATTACAGAGCTTCAGGAAATTTTACAAAACAAATGTATGACAGCAGTCTTAAATATAAATTTCTAAAAAAATAGAGTAATAAAAAAATTAATTGATAGTAATGAAAATCAAAAAAAGTTAGCCATATTGTCCAGATTCTTAGTATAGATGGAAACAACTGGTAAATTTTTATATTCTAAAATTTAATTTAATTGGAGTGTTTTTAATAAAGATAACCTAATATTCAATGTAATGATCACATGATTTTATTGGTTGGGAATACATAAGAAATTTGAGCACTTGAATTACCAGAATTGGAATTAAGTTAAGGTATCACATAGGGCATAATATTCAAAAAATACATGTGTATTTGAAAAAGAATAATTTTTGTAGATAGAAAAATGTATATTAACTATATAACTGTTTAGACATTTAACACAGAAAAGGTAGACATATATAAATTTTAGCTTTTATTCATATACATAAAGACCATCTTTAATAAAATCCAAAATAGCTTATAATGATTTTGATATAATGTATCCAACACATGGTAAGCATGAATAAAAGCTAAAATTTATAAACATGTGTCTCCCTTTTCTGTGTTATATGTCTGAACATTTATATAATTTATATTACAAATGTACAGAAAAGAGATAATAACTCTAAATATCAGTTACGTTACAAAATTCAGAAAACAAATTAGTATTAGCAACATCATTGACAGAATTAAGAGTTTGAAATAGGTCTGGCCTAATCACATTGCTACAAGAATTAATTAATGGGCAAATGATGTTTTAAACTGGATCCAAATAGATTTTTGAAAAGTTAAATGAGACCACATAGAAAATAAATCTGTGAGATAATAAAATTTACTGGAATGATGTATAGAAGAGAAGCTATACATGAAAAAAATTGTATTAATTTTGGAAAGACATTCATTCTTCTAATAATTTATTTAAAAATCATGGAGAATAATGTGTTTAGCGATTTTAACATATTGAAAAATTTTTTTAAATGTAAATAATACTTTTTTATGTTTAATATTGTTTTAATAAAGTTTATTCGCTATATTACGTGGAATAATAAAATTTTAGTTTTAGATTTTAAAAAATCCAAGTTGTTGTACACAATTGCACTTTAAAAAAAAATAATGCAGTTATTTTAATTATTTTATATTAAAAATTGAAAAAAGAGATACTTTTACTACTACATAATTTTTTCTCAAATTTATTTAACGACTTTTGCTCAGAAGTATTTATATATTTTTGCTGTGGTTTATTATGATACCGATCTGTTTTTAAAATTGCCCATATTTAAAAAAAAACAAAACAAAATAAAACGACTATATTTCAAAGAAGGTTTTAAATATGATTAACACGAATTTAAATTCAAGATGTATATAACAAAAAAGTATCGTGTACATTACAAGATTTAATTATGAGAATAATTATAAAACGAAAAAGATCTAATGAGTGCTACAATATAATTTTAAAAGGGAGAAGGCATAATTTATAGCAAGACTCACTTTATAAATTTATTATCTATCATAATATGAATTTCCGTTATATTTAAAATTCACATATAAAACTAAATATTATATACAGTTGGATTCCAAGAGATTGTAAAAGACCCAGAAAGAGACCACATGTGAGATGGATGGATGAAATAAGAATGTGTGCAGGGGTGATGTGGAGAGAGAAGCTAAAGATCGGAGAAGGTGGATTAAACTTGGAGAGACTTTCATCCTGCAGTGGACTGATAATGGTTGATGATGATGATGATTATATACAGATTTCTTTAGTGATATATTAGAGCTTCCAATTAAAAATTGACCACATAAACAAATCTTAATAATTTAAGATTATATACTTATTTGTGTAAATAGAAACGGTACTTATTACATATTAATAATCTTGTACATTTTTTATTACAGAGATGTAAAGAATAGTTTAGACTATGCTAATCTAACCATGAATGTGGCGCTAAAAATAAATAATTCAATAGGTTTATTGCACTGCAGTTGATAAGATATTTCAGACCTAGAAGTGACAGAAATGGTCATGCTCCATAGACTTAATCATTGCACCAAATTATACAGGGCAATATTAAACTAAACATCACATGTTTAATCATTTCCTATGCTTACACGAGCTGTTAAAACAATGAAAAACTCTCCATACAATAGTGACATCCAGTGCAAGCCTTAGTAAGCAGTTTGTGCATAAAATCCCCATCTAGTAAATACTCATTCAATATCCCTATACTAGTTTCTAGCACGTGATTTTCATTCTTGAAAAGGCTTGGATATGAAATCATCCAAAGATTGTATGCACAAACCATCTTCCAACCATTAATTACCCTGACTTACATTGTGTGGCACTACTCTATGAAAAGTTTGTCACTGTTTCAGTATAAAACTAATGAAAACTTATTTAATAATTATAAAATTGGAATGTATTCCACTCTATATATATATGGGGGGGGGGGGCAATCAATGATTAATATGTATAGTTTAATAGCATATAAGATACAAATTAAATTTTAGATTTCGATAAAATTCAGATATAATTCAAACATCATATTCTCATAAGCTATTTTCTAGTAAAAGATATATATATAGTGACTTCCCTAAATATAAAAAAAAAACTTTAATATGAATTTACTAGCAAGGAAACCATTTTATTTATTGGGAAAAAACTAAGATTATTTTAAATTTTAATATGGAATATAAATTTTGTGTATTTCTTGTTATATGATTTTTAATCATAACAGGAATAAATATTTATTCCTGTTATTATTTGTTTTTATTGATAAAACAGCAATGCATATTATAAAGAACAAAACTGCATTGATATGAAGTAATACTCATAACTATTTCATGATGAAGCTGATTCTTGATAATAGTATTAATCGTATGAAAAAAAAAATTGTTACAAAATCTTGGTTTGTCTATGATGACCTGTGATAAAACAAAAATTGGAGAAACAATGGATCCAGGATAAAACAATGTCATAAAAAAGAACAATATAAAAATAATGAATCAAGTTTCGTTTTGTATATGTATAATATTTTTGGAATAATGATCTTTATATGTGCATATTATAAATACTCTTTTTATGTCAGTCTTTCAAAAAATCTATTTAATAAAAATAATGTTCTTTTGTAACAATCTATAATAAGATAACAATGAATCATTTTAATCTTTATCAAGAATTTATATATGTAACAGGCTACTCCTTGATACATTATCAAGGTGAAAATTTTATTAACAGCAATCTGAGTTAATTTTTGATCTTAACTCATAACAAAGTAGATATATTTTCTATTAATTTTTAAACTGTTTTAAATAAACAAATGCTAAACATCAAATCCTGGTTATCATATTTATACAATTACTTCCAAATGATCTATCATCTATTTTATATTTCAAGTTTCCCTAATATATATTTATTTTTATAATGGTGCTTTTATTTAACCTACAGCAGCCATTATTTGTTTCAATGCCTACTATTCTATCTCATGAAAAAATAAAATAGAATAACTTCAACATGGTAATTTGTGTTTAAAATAAGAATTTTACTCCCATTTGATCAAGTGTCAATTTGCTTATTCATTTCTGCTATTCATGAAATTTTCAAAAGAATAAATATCAGTAGGTTTTCTATCTTTTTTGTCAGTCTTTCATATTTTTATGTGTAAGAATCCAGGAAACACTATAGTTTGAAAAATCTCATTTTTGTTTATATGTCTATATTTCTAAGAATATTTTCTAAGTAATTCACTATACTTCTTCAAGAGTAGTTCTGTGAGAAATCTTCTGGCTGCATACTCATTTGTGACTGAACTAAAGAGACAAAATACACACCACTCACATAATGTTATTATTTATTTTGAGATGGATAGTTAAAATAAGAAATTGTGCTCAGTTTATGTAGAGAAGAGAGACTAGAGATTGGAGAAGATGGATTGAACTTGGAGAGATCTTCATTCTGTAGTTGATCAATAATACTTGTTAATGATGATGAAGTTATTTTATTCAGTTAACATACTTTTGGTATTTTTCACATTTTTTTATTACTCTTTTCACTACCCATCCTTAATAAAAAAAATTTTTATTTTAAGCTATGAATATGTGAACATTAGAATATGTAAAGTTGTTAATCTTTTTAATACCAATTTTGAATTCATAATCATCTTTATCTAATCTGGTTTTTTCATTACAAATTCAGTATGAAAGTTGAATAAGTAGAATGTAATGACAGTATTCTACCATTATTAAACACTTTATGCCACATGAGTTCATTTTATTATAGACCCATTTTAACAACAGCCTTATGATATATTCTTCTATAATCAATTTTTTCAAGAGATTGTTTAATTTTATATGGTCACTTAATTATATATCTCATGATCATCTTTAAATCACATATAGACATTTCTAATATTTGTGAACCTTTTGTTTTACACAATGTATATTAATTAAGAAAGTTATCTTCAATCCTTGACTTTTTCTGAATTTAGATTGTACATCTAATAGGTATTTTTCAGTAGATGATTCTATACAGTATGGATTTCTAAATCTTCTTACCATGGTATAATATCATTAATAATCTTCATACTTTACAAATACTTATTTCTCTATGTAGGAATAAATTATTTTCTTTAAAGCTATAGATTGGTAAGTACTGTTTTATATAGTAAGTACTTGAATTGCTTTTGTTTTCAATTTCCTTTAAATTTTTTAATACAATATCATCAAATATTTTTGACAATCATCTCAAAGTGATTAAGAGATCATCTTTCATTTTCAAAAGCTTTTTAATATTTGATATTTATTAAAAAAAATTTTGGTGATTATATATTATAATTTTTTTGTATTTTTTTCACATTAAATCTTACTATTTAATAGTAATCTGTCTTTTAATATTTTTCAGCAAGCATTTGCATTTCTGATAATTTACTAGCAACAACATCATGTGATATGTCACATGCATAGGCATATGCTTCAATGAGTAGAATTATCTTTGCTGCTCTAGAGCCATCTATTTTTACTTTGAGTAATCAGTGAATATCAGATGGGAATTTTATAAATCTATATTTTCTGGTGAACACTGATTACTCAAACTTACAGTAAATGGCTCTACTATATGGGAAAAATAACAACTGATAGTTAAATCTTTCAATCTTTTGGATCTTTGAATTTAGCACTTGAATTTTTAAACTTATGTTAATTGTCTTTAAATATTGCTTTTTAATCTTGGACCTTATATTTACATTCTTTTAAAATTTTTATAGTATTTAAGTTTGAGTATTCATGTCAACATTTTCTGAATTTCAATTTACTTAAATCTTTTTCAGTTTCTTACTTTTTTTTATTTTATAGTTCTTTATTTTTGTAATAATTAAATCCATAAATTCATGTTTTCCTTATGACATTATTTATAAAAGTACTAAGCCAATTCACTTTACATTATCTAGAATATTGTCTAATACTGTAGTTTGTTTTTTATTTCGTATTAGGCATGAGTAATTCATTATCCATTCTATAATATGCTTCTAATATAAGTGTTTGCTTTTAGAACTGAGAGAAGGCAAAACTCAATATATATAAATTAAAATGTATACATAATAGACAAAATTATTACATTAATCTGTGAGAGTTCCACTTATATAAATCTATGATAGACATCTGAAATACAGAATGAGATTTATTATAATTAATTATAGTCATGTCAATAGTTAAAAAATATTTTATTTCTACCAATTATTCATTTCTTAATCATTTAATTATATGTTAAATTGTGTATGTCAACATTTTAAGAGTTTTATAAATGTTATGTTTTTTTTTATTAAAAAGAATTTCTTATAAAAGATCCATCCTCTATTAATCTTTTTTTTTTCATATGTCATAACATCTGCCGGGAGGCGAACCCTCAACAACCGACTTCAACCAACTGCTTGCTTGCAAGGCGGCTGCGCTGACCTCTCCTCTAACAACACTTGACTAATCTATATTTTTTATTATTTATTTCCTTGATTAAAAATAATAATATATTACTTAATTATTATTTATAAAATCTTTGATTTACTGTCATAAATTATAATAAAAATAACGAATGTAAAAAAAAAATTATAATAAAATATACATTTTCTTTGCTCCGCTATACTTATTTTATTTTACTTTTTGGATAAATTTATATTAATCTATAGACCAACTGTTTTAATCCTGATATAAGATATTTTTAGGAAAATATATATTACATGATAATTTTTAATATATAAACATATTAAAACACGTATATTTTACAATTAAAAAACAAAATAAAAAATTAAATTGCCATAATGTTTTAACTTTTTTAACTTTAAAAAAATATAAAATAAAAAATAAATCTAAAAAGAAAAAAAAATAATAAATTTGTAATATTAAAAACCTGATTAAATTACTCGTATAAACTTTATTCTTACAAAAAATAGAACATATTTTTTTTTTTTATAAGATGCTAAAATAAAAAGTTTGTGCCTTCATATATATGTAATAACTTTGTACATATATTTTTATCCCTATCTGTTTTTTTTAAAGTATTTTTTATTTTATCCTATTGGAATTTTTATTTTATCTTTAAATGTTAAAAGAGTTAAAATGCTCTTGTAATTTATTTGCTTATTTCTATTGTTTACCGTATATATATATGTGTGTGTGTGTGTAAATCAATATATTTATCCAGTGCCGTATCTATTTATGTCTAAGCAG
Source organism: Epiperipatus broadwayi (assembly GCA_028023455.1). Lineage (NCBI taxonomy): Eukaryota > Metazoa > Onychophora > Udeonychophora > Euonychophora > Peripatidae > Epiperipatus > Epiperipatus broadwayi. The sequence goes on from JAQFVV010000075.1 coordinate 2,520,936, forward strand.
AAGAAATCTTCACATGTACGCTGTTTATTTATACGGTATGAATTTTACACTCGCCCATAAGAGTTTTTAAAGAACAAATGAATAACTTTATTTTAGAGTTTATTGATATATAAGCCAACTCTTACTTTCTATACTTAACTCAGTATTTGATTCTGTTGTGTGCCTGCAAATTGTCAAGCATTGGTAGCCTAGTGGTTAGCATAGTTGCCTTCCAAGCAGCTGGCCCGGGTTCGCTTCCCGGTCAACGCATTTGACATGTGAAAAAAAAAATTGTCAAAAGAATTTTACAAAGTTAGTTTATATTCCACAGGGGAAATAGTTTCTCATTTTTAGTCACCTGCGATTAATCAATAATTATTGTCAAGCATTGCTAGTCGAGAGGTCAGCGTCAGCTGCTTTACAAGCAGTTGTCCCGGGTTAGCGGGTTCGCTTCCCGGCTGATGCTATGACACATGAGAAAAAAAATCAATAATTATTTATCCAGTGTAGTATCTATCTATTCAGACGAAAATAAACCTTCTGTTTGTTTATACTTTATACATATTACATGCACTCATCGTAAGAGTAAACATGTTCCACAAATCTTATATGTAAAGCATAAAATACAGATATTGAAGAAAACTTTAAATATGGTTGAAGTGTTTGATATAAAATTAAGGCAAGTTATATCAAAAACAAAAATTATATAATTGTGGAGATATTGTGTTGCATATTTTATTATATTCTAAACTGGAATAGATAAATACTATTTAATATAGCATAAATACAAAGTAGAATGAGTGAAAAAGAAACAGTAAAAATAGTTGTAGTATATATGATTACAATAGTAGCAATATTGGATATAGTAGTCTCAATAATAGTCTCATTTTTTTTTCTAAGTATACATCCAAAAGAATGTTAAAATCATGTAGTAGGCTCTTTAAGATTTGAATTTAAGGATAGTGTTGTTATCTAAGTAATAATAATTTTTATCGTAGAAAAATAATAATAATAATAAGATATTGGCATTGATTTTGAATTATATAACCGTGCTTAGTGCATTATAATAATCTTGAATTTCAACACTTACCTTTTTGTAATACTCTATCACAATGACTTTATAGACAACTTCCATATTTCTCCATTCTTTTTTTTACTTCATAAATAATTTCATATAAATAAAGATGCGATAAAAGACAAATAACCCCCAAGATGCATTTCGTTCTGAACCAGCACTCATCAGTTGAGCCAGGTCATTAGCTTTCATATATATCTTTATTACATGAAGAGTATTTATATATAGGGTATATGAGCACAGACTTTCACACGACCCACCACTCTTCACACTATCTCATAACACTGATACACTTGAACACATATATGTTGAAAAGATAAATAATCACCAATATGTGTATTTCATGCTAAACCAGCAATCATCAGTTGGTCCAGATTACCATCTCTACACATATATGCTATAAGTGCTCAGATATATATTAAGATAGCCAATCTTCATACTTTAATGGACAGGCTTCAATCTACTCCACACTCCAACTCTTCAACTGTCCCTAAGGCCGAAATTCTAGTCATACCCATGTTGACCTAAGGCCAATCTGACCCCTCATACACAGGACATAATCCATTTAATACAAGGGATGGGCAAACATCTCTACTATGTAATAACTGAAACACACAGGCGTATTATATTTATGTAGAGCAAATTGACTCATTTTTATTTTCAAGCGTCAATTTACTCCTCTCCCAACTTTTACATTAACAACTTTTTGATAAACACGTAATGATTATTACTAATCATTTATTAAACTAGATATTTTCTCTAGCACAGATATAAACTTTAATCCAAGTTAAAGATTAATACATCTGATTTTTAGCACACACACAATGATTTTATAAGAATAACTTTTTTTATAAAACAAGAAATGTTAGCAATAAATTTACCATATCAAGTACAAGATTTATAACATTAAAACAGTAAAAAGGTATAATAAATGATTATGTTAATCTGTTGGCTACTCAAAATATTGTAATTTTTATGCAATTGTTCAACATGCAATTTTTTCTAAATTTATAACATAAATTAAATAAAATATTTAATGCCCATAAAAACTAACTTACTATAAAAGCAATAAAGAAAAAAAATGTACTAATTATTAGAATAAAAAAATAAGAAATTTAAACATTTTTTGGTTATTAGTTTTAAATTTATTCATAAATTGTATATTTTGGTATGTAAGCTTTAAAAGTATGACAATTTTATCATTTTAAAATTACTTTACTTAAATTATGAAAAAAATGAAATATAACTATGATTACTGCTTTTAAATTACATCAAAATATAAATTTATAAATAATTTTAAAACTAATAACCATAAAATGTTTAAATTTATTTTTATTTTATGATATTTATTATATTTTCTTAACTTCATTTTTTATGTCATGTTAGCTTTAGGGGTCATTTAATATATTATTTAATTTCTTGTATTATGAAATTGTAAAAGCTGCATCTTTAACAAATGCATAAAAATCAAGATAGCTTTTTTAATAGCTATCAGATTAATATAATCATGTATTATATTTTTACAATATATATTTTTATACTTGAGCTTGTAAGTTTATTAATCAATCTAAATCAAAACCTATCTCCTAAAAAATTAAAGCCAATAATTTGCGGCTGAAATATTAACTGCTACATAAATTATTTTCCTATTCTACATTCAAATTTTAATGAATCTACATCAGCATACTTTTGTACCTTTTTGGCATGCTTATTTTTTTTAAGTAGTATTTTATTATAACAACTGTATTACAACTATATGTACTACCTATATTAATCTTATATTTAATGATTTGTACTTATTCAGACATTCTATTTTATATTTATGTTATATCCAAGACAATTTTTTAATTTATTTTAGTTTAAAATATAATGAAAATATTAAATATTTTTATTGTTGTATTTTACATTTATGATATAATATTTAATTTTATATCAAACATGACAATCATAATATAAAGTTTTCTTCAACATAAAGTAGTACCTGATACACTCACGCACACACACATATATATATATATATTAAATATTTTCATGATTATATGATGTCAAACCACTAAATATTACATGATCTCAATCTCTTATACTAGCACATAATTGTTATTAAACAAGGCAAAACTCTCCATACACTAGTGCCACCCTGTGCCAACCAGAGTAATCAATGGATGCCAGAAGGGGTTTTATGTGCAAGCCTTCTGGCATCCATTGATTACCCTGGTTTGCACAGGGTGGCACTACTGTATGGAGAGTATTTCCTTGTTTAATTATATGATGTCAATAATGTATTTTGGATTAAACCATGTATTACTTTGTATTATTTTCCAATGTTTCAATAAAATAGCATCTACCATTGTCAAGATTAACCTTTCAAAGAAAAATCATTAGATCTCAAGTTGTAATGAGATTAAGTGTGAGGTCAAGAATGAGATTGAGTGTGAAGTAGTTGAGCATTAAGAATATGTGAATTACAAAGTGTTTATTTTCTTCAGTTTCACCATTAATTGATATCAAGTTTATATTAGGAGAAAGAGATAAATAAGTGATTTCCAGAAGGCCAAAATACATTGTGACTCATCAGCTTTATTTAAACCAATTGGTTTTTTTAATACTTCAATCAACTCCTGTGGGGTTCTCAAGTCATATTTTTTTAAAATTAGGAAGTATTTTAGCATTATCAAAATCAAGTTTGTGGACAATTTTCAAAAATGTGAAGTTAAAACTTACATATTTAACTTCTGATTAAATGCATTTTATATTCCTTAATTCTGACATTAATTTATCTACTGGATTGGCCTACATAGTTTTTTAAGCACTGTAATCATGGAATTTCATAAATACTCTAGTATTTTATAAATACTCCATCTTAAGGTTTAAGGAAAAAATTGCCAATTGTTTTACTAGTGGAAAAAATAGTCTTTATGTTAAAATTAGATAGTATTCTACTGATCTTATCAGTGAGTCCTTTAATATAAGATAATAATCACTCTATAATTAGTTAAGTTATCAATTTTATTCTCTTTTTTTTAGTATCAATGTTATGTAAAGCTTTATATATGAGGTTTTTATTGTAACGATTAGAAGGTAGAATATTTTTTAGTTAGTTCTATTTGTTGAATAAGATGATCTTCATCAAATAAACTACAAAAGGTTTTTTTGCTACAGAAAATAATTGAGCAGGTTGATGATGAAAATTAAAATTAAGATATCTGTTTGTATGTATGGATTTTCTGTAAATCAATTTGATAAAGAGTCATTATATTTTCTTGCACAAAATTCAATATATTTTATGAATTAATTATGATGTAAAGAGAAGAATGATTGAAGATTCCATATAATAATTAGAAAAAATATGTTAGCAGTGAATTTTCTAGGTAGCTATGAATTACTATTGACGTCCTCTGAGCTAAACTGTTTGTTCTTATAACCAACAGTAATTTTTTTTGCTTTGGGATTACTTAAAAGCAAAATAATGTCTCTTTTATTTCTATTCAAGGTCTTTTATGGATATAAGTCTGAGTTTAAGTCTGTGTAGGACCTTAAGTTAGAAATAAAAAAGAGGGCCTTCTTTTGTTTCTAAGTAAATAAATACAAAAAGCTATTGTTGCTGGGAGTTCCCAATATTATCACTGATAACATATTTCTTTTATTATTACATGAAATCTCACCACTGATTTCTTTGATTACATCATTAAAATTCAAAACATGTATTTTAAATACATTATTTAGACAATTTCTTTTACACACTAATGTTAAACAAATAATTAATATCCTAGTAATAAACTTAATTTTCTTGAATAAAATTTGGGTTTTTTTTGAAACAACAACATTTGTAATCCATGTAACACATTTTTAATTAATAAAGTTTATTATTGAAACATAAACTTAATTTTATTTTTATAATAAAAAGTACTTTTCCCCCAAAGTTATTCAGTTGACTATAATATAAACATATATCTTTTATAATTATACTACAGAATATTCTCGTTCTAGTGTTACTCATAATTAATTGTAATCATACATATAATAAATCATTTGAATAAATTTGCAAATACAATTTTACGTTTTATTTATCAATACAATGTTCATTTATTAAGTATGAGTCTGCTTACAAATAATTCTGAGTAACCTATTAGAGTGAGAATATTCTGTGATATGATTATAATCCTAAACATTAGGTATTTAAGAATGGTAAAGATTATTTATGCGCTATTGAAATTAGTAATTTTTTATAATTGTGGATAGCTAATATTGCCTGTCTATTTATTCTAAATATTTTTATATTGTATTTTTTTTATCTACTAACATTTTTTCAATAAAGGTTTTGCATAAATGGTTATTAGTTTTAAGACAGGCTTTGACCTGAATCATATATGCCTTGAAATTTATAATAGCCAAACAATATTTTTAATTTTCAATAGAGGGACCAATCTGAAGCATCTAGATTTGGGAGCATGAAAGTGTAATTCTCTCCACTGTGTATGTCCACTGGAAAGTTAGATTAAAGATAAGATGGTCACTCCTATCTTTATAAAAGTCACTATCTTGTGTTGTGGTTTGAGAGGTCCCTCTATCGGCAATTAAAGATATTGTTTGACTATTATAAATTTCAAGGTGCATATGATTCAGGTTAAAGCTTGTCTTAAAAGTATTTACATATACTTTCTGTGTGCTTAATAAATAATTACAACTTTATGAAATAGTTATTAAAAAAAACAGTCTAAATTATATTACTGTTTAGAAATTACCATTAGAGTAAAACATTATTAATAAATGGCATACCATGTGTATGTGTAGTGTGTGTTGTAGTTTTTTAGGTTTCTGCTAAGACAATTTCAGTGAATTTTTGACTTCTAGATGCTGATAAATTGCATGGAGTGTATACAAGTAATATTATTTATTTATATATTGTTTTTACAGAAGAAGAAAATTAATAATATTTTTCTTAAATACGTAAGTAGATTAGATGGAATTTACTTCCCAAGTACATGTCCTGTAATATTGTTGTAATAGCTCAATGATGTCTTGTTGAGTATTGAAGATACTGTCAAACCAAAGCACAAGATAGAAACTTTTGGAAAGATAAAAGTTGCCATCATTCAGTTATTATAACATAAGTGTTAAGGGAGTGAATCCTTTCTGTTTAAATTACATACAACCTTTGCACTAGTAATAACTGAAACACACAGGCTTATTATATACCTGTGTCTATATATGTAATATATAGGGTATATGAGCACAGACTTTCACATGACCCACCACTCTCCACATTATCTCATAACACTGGTACACCTGAACACATATATGTTGAAAAGATAAATAGTAAATAAAATTGAATATTTAAATTAATCAAATTTATACATTTATATTGCGATTATAAAATAATTACATAATCTATAAACATCAGCTGCCTCTTTTAACCAGATAATGATAAAAAATATTTTACATACCAATAATAGGCTACATTAGTTTAATGATAACCTGGACCAACTGATGAGAGCTGGTTCAGCATGAAATGCATTTTGGGTGTCATTTGTCTTTTATTGTATCTTTATTTATATGAATTTTAAAAGAATGGGTAAGTATGGAGATTGTTTAATATATCTATAAAGATATTACACATGGGAAAGAGAAAGAGGAATAACTCCATGTTTGTGTAATTTAATAATATATTAAATAATGTGAGCTTAAAGAGATTGATTTAGTTTTGAATATTATCTAACTAATATTGAAAATAAAACTAGATCTATAATAAAAGGCTTTGAAAAGTATTTAGTAGTGAATCATGGATTTTATTTTAGTACTGTCATGATATTAATATAATTAAAATAATACAAATAATCATAAAATTATTTAATATTTTTTTACAAAATTTAATTTAAATAATTTGATTAACAATGCCATAAATAAATTAAACAATCTATTTACTGATATTATTATACATAAAATTAACTATCTCATAGTTTTAACTATGAATATATTGAAAAAATTAAACATTGTCTAATAATATAATTAATGGACTCAGATTATTATATGAAAAGATTATAAAAATAAACTGAAAATACATCTTGCATTATTTGGGTATTTATAAAGATAGAAAAATAGTCATTAAGTATAGTTTTGCAACAAAGAAGAGGCACAAATAAAATAATAATAAGTAAATAAAAATTATTAATCAAATAATCGTCAGATAGAATTTACAAAAATATACAATTATTGAGAAGTTAACATATATTTAATAGAATCAGTTTTGATTAATGAAGATAGCAACGCTATTAATGAAAAGATAAAAACATGTTATAGTAGAAGTATTAAGCTTCTACTGATTTATAATTTTTAATTTATATTTTATTTGTATTAGCAAAAATTTTAAAACATATATTTTAAATACATTCATATTAAATACATAAATGTTTAAACATTTAAATAAAAAAGGCTTTCATTAGTTTAAATCTCTTTATTCTAGTTAAGCACTTTTGATACTTCCACTATCATAATCATAATCATGATTATAATATTGGAAGTATCAAAAGTATTTAGCTAGAATAATGAAGGTTAAACCAATGAAAGCCTTTTTCTGTTTAAATGTTTAAACATTTATTTATTTATTTTAATTAATACAGAAAAAGAGGTAAAAATAATATTTAGAGAATAGATTCATATTGTATGTGTGTATATAAATATATATATATATACATTGTGACCTTCAGTTTTTACAGTCAGACTGAATGTCAAATCTTATGGTGGTACATTATTTAAAAAAATAAAGTTTTAAATAGTTTATTTTCCCATGAATAAATTTTATTGTTAAATAGTGAATAAAGTGCATCTGTAACTTATTAGTCACATTATAATGCATATTATAAGATGGTAATAACTTGAAAACCATCTTTAAGTATAATTTTATATTTAAACTTAATAAGTTAACTCTTATATAAATATAAGTATTTAATCATAGAGTTGTTATTTATTTAAAGCATAAATTGAGTTTAACCTTTTAGAGTAGTAAAGCTAAAATAATCTTAGCTTAGCTGTTATATCCTTTTATTAAATTGTAATGTCATAAAAGAACTTTAAGATAAGTTTAAAATTTAGAGAATGCCCTCAATATTTAGGCTAGTTTTAAATAAAGAGTGTAATATAATTTAATAGCTAGTTGAAAAATCCTAAAGTTTAGATATTTAGAAAGTTTATTATTTTAAACCAATAGCTATCTCATGTAGATAAATCATTATTCCTGGATAAAGAATGTAATAATAGTACATGTGGGTGTGCATGTCTGAAAGTTGTTAATTGTTTAAAATACTTCCTAGTTGGAAGTTAAAATATATCTTTTTTAAAAAAAAGATACAATCATAAGCCATGTTCTGAGATCTTATAAAAGAATATTTGAATAAGTATTCTCATTATTTTATTAATGTAATAATTTTTATTTTATTGAACAATGTAAGTCTTTGATGTATTTAAATAATGAGTTATTTTCTGTAATATATTTCAGTTTACTAAATAATCTGTTAAATATTTGATTTAAAAAGATGATGTAATAATTATTTTCCTCTGGAATTTTCCAGAATTTTTAAATTAAAATTATTTTTAGAATCTATGGCTAGACAATTAAAAAAAAGTTGAACTTTCAGTTAATTAGGTTACCTGGAAAAAACACTTCAGTTGTCAGTCATCCAATCAATGACCATCACATGACTTATGCTACAAAAGTTTAATTGTGCTAAACCAACACACATCTATCTTCACACTTTAACTTTTTACAATTTGTATTTGTTAATTAAGAAAAGTATGCATTGTTAAGCAATAAATATCTATTAATGTATCTTTTATAACTGAAACTCTTCAATTCTTTAAACTTCTATAAGATTGCATTATAGGAAATTCTACAATGTATATTTTAGGAAGTACATTTTTTCTTAGAAATTTTTCACAATAATGGAATTTAATTAAAGGTATTATTTCTGCATTGCAATAACATTGTTGTTTTCAATTTATTTATTGTATTCAAACTTCATTTTAAAAAGGATAGTGTGTAAGTTATATGTTAGAACTTTTAAGCTATTTGACATTCATTTTAAAATGAATTTAACTTCTTGTTCTAAATGAACTTTATGAAACAATTTTATTTAAATAATATTGAATATATTATCATATGGAATCTGAACTATTTAACCAAAATTGTAGGATCTTTTAAATGAAGAAAGAATTTTGAAAATGCTAATTGTTAATGAGTGGTTCCTTATTAATAATCATTAAGGAGTGATTTCTTACATGTTTTATAGATGATTATTTCAAAATAATAGGTCTTGAAGTTATTTTAAAAAGAATGAAACATTTGTCATAAAATGGATAAATGTGAATAAATGCTACATTTTAAGATTATCATATCTATTTGCTGTGAAATAATTTAATGATAGAAAAGATTTTATTTATGTGTTTGCTTTATTTAAAGAAATTTGTATTACTGAATGCTATAATAGAATATCTGTTATTCAAAATTCAATTATGTTTAAAAGAAAAAAAACATAACTTTGACCTTATGCATATTAATTGGTGTACTATTGATAGAAGATGGAAATGTATTAAGTATACTTGATTATTTATGAAAGTACTTCATTTTCACTTTTTGATATGAAATTCATTTATTATTGCTGGTTTATGCAAGAATTTAATTTTATTCATCAACATGTATTACAATGCTAGCTTTATAATATGATTATTACTGCATTCACATTAGTTTTAAAAGAATGAAGCATATTTTTCAATATGTTGACTCTAAGTTCTCAAATATTTTTGCCCTTCAGAAGATTGTTTCATTTCATTACCATACTTTATTTATTATTTGAAAATATTAATTTAAATTCACCTTGCCGTGTTCTATTTCAGAATAATTATCCTTCCTTATAGTCACCAGTAGATAATAAATTGTGTTTTGAAAAGAAATGCTAATTTAATTTATCTACTTGAAATATATAATGTTCATTGTGACAAATCCATTTACTTCTGTTTCTAATCACGACTCAATCCTTTTTTCTTTTCAAAAATATACAGTACATATAGACATATAATTCTATAATTAAAACCACTTCTTTTCTTTTCAAAAACTTTATTTGATGTATATATATATCCACTTATTTCCAACGTTTCGACTATCTTTACTCTATAGTCATTTTCAAGGATCTAGAAAAAACATTACATTATAAACAAACTTCACATAATAAAAACAAAAAACAAAAAAACAAAAATAATAAGAAAATGTAAAAAGGGAAAGATTTTTGAGAAGGGAGTCAAGTAAGTGTGGTGTATGTTTTGTGTTTTTAATTTAATTGATTTTAATGTATTTTATTTATTTTTAAATTTTATGGGGTTTATATGTTTTATATTGTTTTTGATTATTTTTGTTTTTTTGTTTTTTGTTTTTATTATGTGAAGTTTGTTTATAATGTAATGTTTTTTTCTAGATCCTTGAAAATGACTATAGAGTAAAGATAGTCGAAATGTTGGAAATAAGTGGATATAGTGATAGACAATGAGATTCAAGAGGGATTGATTAGTTGGTTTTATGTGATTTTTGATGAGAGAAAATGCTGTCTATGGTAATATACGTCGACGTCGGTTCCTTTTCATATGGAACACAAATCCTAATAGCTGACTATCATCTTTTTGTTTCTATTTTGTCTATTTTGGGCTTGAAATAAGGCTTTTTATAAATTTGTAATTATAACTATTTGCTAATAAAACACTATTAATATGATTTATTTCTTCTTTCAGATGTGTGTCATCTGAAAGGTTAATTGCTCTATTTAAAAGAGTTTTGGCTACAGAAACTATCTGAGTTGGGTGATGATGAGAATGGAAATGTAAATATCTGTCTGTGTGTGTATCCTTTCTGTAAATAGAAAAAGATAAACTATTTGGTGTTCTGGTGACTAGAACATCAAGAAAAGGGAGTTTTCCATCAGACTCTGTCTCCATTGTAAATTTAATATGAGGATGCATATTATTTAAATGTAAGAAAAAATCATCTAATGTATTTTTCCATGTTGCCATATGACAAAAGTGTCATCTATGTATCTGAGCAAATGAGAGGTTTTAAAGATGATGATTCTAAAGCAGAGTTTCTATATTTTCCATGAATAAATCAGCTATTACTCCTGAGATAGGTGAGCCCAAGGAGTACCAAAAACTTGTCTGTAATGCTGTCCATTGTATACAAAATATGTGTTAAGAGACAATGTTTAATCAAAGCAATAATATGGTCTGGTAAATTGCAACGTTGTGAGATTATATTTAAAGCTTCATCAATTGGAATGTTTGTAAACAAAGACACGACATCAAAACTGACCAGAATGCCACTAGCATTAATTTTTAAACTTTTTAAAACAGAAATAAAATGAAAAGAGTTTTTAATATATGATTTAATAGATGGGATTGTAGGTTTAATGAAATCTGATAAATATCTAGCTAAAATATGAGTTGGAGATCCTATTGCACTTACTATTGGACGAAGGGGGGTATCTGGTTTGTGAATTTTTGGAAGTCCATAAAATTTTGGACAGACACAAGATTTTTCACGAGGGATTATTTTATTTTTTATCTCTGTTTCAATAGGTGATTTATTAATAATAGCTTTTGTTGTTTTTTCCAAATATGTAGTATGATCTCTTTTTGATAGTTTATAAGTTTTATCACTAAGCAGATCTAAAATTTTATTATGGTAAATGTCACGATCCATTACAACTGTGGCATTACCTTTATCAGCTGGAAGTACAACAATTGATTTGTCCGATTTTATTAGCAAATAGTTATAATTACAAATTTATAAAAAAAGCCTTATTTCAAGCCCAAAATAGACAAAATAGGAAACAAAAAGATGATAAGTCAGCTATTAGGATTTGTGTTCCATATGTAAAAGGAACTACAGACAGTATCGGACATATATTAAAATGCTATAATATAGATACAGCATTTTCTGCTCATCAAAAGATCAGCAATATAATAACCAAGCCTAAGGATTCAATCCCTCTTGAATCTCATGGTGTCTATCAAATCTCATGTAAAAATTGTAAAGCTTCTTACATAGGTATGAGTAATCGTCGCATCAGTGTTAGGAGAGATGAGCATGCTAATGCAGTTAAACAACACTCATCATCATCAGCACTCTCACTCCATACTATAGATTCAGGTCATAAAATAGATTTTTCTAGTACCAGGATCATATCCAGATGTGATAATCTCTACCAATGCAAAATCAGAGAAGCCATTGAGATACTTAAAAGGCCAGATTGTATCAATAAGCGAGATGATACGTGCAAACTTCTCCTATTTGGAAAGATTTCTTTAAAAACATTCTTAAATTTAAATTTTTGCTATTGGTGGGATTTTAATGTTTTATTCAAACAGTGATTTAGCGCCTCTACAACCGTCTTTCTACTTTTATAACTCTGTGGATGCTTGTGTGAAAGTGAAGTAGTATATTGATATTTAAAGTTTTTAAAGATGAAAAATATGTTTTTATATATTTAAATATATATATATCAAATAAAGTTTTTGAAAAGAAAAGAAGTGGTTTTAATTATAAAATGTTCATTGTATTTGTCATTCTATTTATTTAATCCAATCAGAATTGCTATATTTTTATTTGTGTTAGTAACTTCAAGTCTTTGCTTACCTCATATTTTTCAATTGCTGTGTGTTAATTTATTTTTTAATGTGACCTGGATATCCCAGAAAGTCTACAGAATATTCAAAAACTTTTTTATTTACTTTATCCAGTATAACAATATGAATATCAAGTTTAAAGACTCTTTATTTTATTGGTAATGAGTATAAATATTAATTATAATAATTATTTTATTTTAAATGTCATACTTGTAATTCTATGTTTCTCTGCATAAATTTTATGTATTATTTTAACAGGTATTTTATGTTATGTTTTCAGAATATTGCTAAAATAATATTTTAAAATGTCTTGTCCCCTTTTGAAGTTATTTTGAATGTGTGTAAATGCTGGAAGATTTTAGAAGTTGATGTATATTTTAATTATTATGCCACAATTTTATATTTAGCTACATTTTGCTACATTCATTCCTTTACCAGTTTTACACATCATTTGTTTATTGTTATTTTAAAAGATAGTAGGGTTTTCTCTCTCTTATGGTTTATTTTATTACACCAGTGAGTTTTCATTATTCATTTTTGTGATATTAAGCATATAATGCTATATTTAGGCAAATCCCTTTCTTCTAATGCTTCATTCTCATATTTCTTGACTAAAGACAAAATCCTAGCTCATTATTGCCCTCATGTGTAGATGCTTCTTTGATTTCATGCTTTCACTCTATTTTTACCTTTGCTTATCAATCCCTTAATGTGAATATTTTAGTAATATATTTTATCTAAAGCCATGTGTAATGCACAATCATGTCTTTATCCTAGCATTTAAAACAGGCAAAAGTCACTATATGTATTGCCACACACAGCAAGCTAGAGTAATCAATGGATGCCAGAAGTCTAGTGCATAAAATTCCTATCTAGTGCCTACTCATCCAATATCCCCAGACTAGTTTCTGGCTTGTGGCCTTTGTCAATGAGGAGCCTTAAATCTGAGAGCACTGCACAGGCACTAGCCTTCTGGCATCCATTGATTACTCTAGCTTGTTGTGTGTGGCAATACATATAGTGAGTTTTTCCTGTTTTGACAACAGTTATACACAATCATAAGAAGTGGTGGTCATGTAATGTTTATCCTAGCATTTAATAGTGTGGAGGCACTGTGGAATGCAATCCATACCTTCAGTTGCACTCTTTGTTAATGTAAATGATTTTGTTATGTATGACTTATAGATGTGTTTAGCTAGCATATCCAGATGTTTTAAATCTGATAAAATATTTGATATTAAATTTATAATTGTATATGTGCTACATAAAAATGTATACATCTTCTTCAGCATTCATCACCAACCAAAGATTGGTAGGATTATATTTTACTTAATGTATTGAATATTTTCATCTAGGGACTCTATAATTGTAAGATAATGTACTAAATGCAAGAATTTACTGAATTTGTCAATGTCATAGTAAGATGGATTAATTATTGGATATCATTACTATTATTTCTAAATTGTAATACATAATTATATTAGTTTATTTTTATCTTGGAGAATTTTCAATAACTTTGTAAGTTACAAAGCTATAAAATAACTTGATATTTGCCTATTAAGTGTTATAAGTATCAATAAATGTTATTTTTAATTACTAATTTATGCTTATCTATTTTATTAGTATCATTTGCATCCTTCAGAAATCTAATAATATTACCACATTGTGGTATTTCTTTATTTTATGCATTGAGAGTACAAGGATATAAAGAATGTGATATGAAATATAACATCAAAGAAGAAGATTGTTTATTTAATTAAAAATATAATATTTGAATACAAGTATAATTTATATACTTGAAGTTTAGATGTAATTATAGGGGATTTGAACACAAACTTTTAAGCTCTCCTCGGCTATCTACTCTATCTCATACAACCGATAAACATTACCACACACATGTGTAAAAGATTAATCTATCTCCAATATAATATCTCAGCACAAAGTATATATATATATATATTGGAGATCAGTTATCTTTTCACATGTGTGATCATGTATAATGATTGTATGAGATAGAGTGGATAGATAAAAGGTGTTTGGAAGTCTTGCTCAAATCACCTACAATTAATTAAAAATATTAAAACCATTGTCTTCAACTGGTATACGTTTATTCTAGTCAATTTCATTCATTTTGATAAAGCTATAAAATTACTTTACATAATTTATTATGAATTAAGACAATAAGATTGCTTGATTTTATTTTAGCAGAAGATTAGAAAAGAAAACATATTGGTATGATATTGTGGGTAGGAACAAAATTTCCTTTGCTACTCATGATATCATCCCAGTGCGTGATAGTTGTTTTTAACTTGAGTCTTTCATGTTTAATTTTTAATTCTAAATTTAATAATTGTTTTATTCAATAAGATATTATGTTAAAAGTAGGGTCATGTCTTATTGCTAATATTGGTTTGTTAGGATCACATTCATGTTTGGTTTTTAATAAATAAAGAGAAGAACAAAATTATTGATTATGATAAAATTTATCATAAAAGAACCATGAGATTTTATTCATAAATTATTTGAGAAAGAATTGCTCTTAAGAAATAGCTATATGGCATAAAAGAAGACATGAGTTAATTTAGTAAAGAAGAACTAAACCTTAAATTTGATCATTTTGGAAAGATAATCATGTCAATTATAAGATTTGGTTGTATTTTAAAAGATGAGCTGGTAAAGAACATTTGAAAGTAATCTAAACATTTCTGTGTCTTATGATTAAGATTTAAAAAGATTATATTTTAAGAGAGAATATGAGAATTCTCCTCCTAATCTAATGATTTTGCCATTGCCATATTAATGTTTATTTTTGGCTCTTATTATTGCAGTAGCATATGTTTATCAGAGCTAGCCTTTGTTATGAATTATTTGACCTATTATTATTAGTTTATATTGTGGTGAATGTTTATTTGACTTGTTCAGCCTGTGCCAGCCCAACTATTGCTTTCCATGGCTATTCTTTCTTATTATATATATATAATTTAAAATAATCTATTTAAAACATAGACAACTCACTATAAATAAAAATATTATTTAATACTTCAATCCGGCTTTCATTGCTTAATGGAATCTTTTCAAGATGTTTCCTTTTACACAATCACATGATTAATCATCTTTCAGCAAATCCCCCAATAGGCATTATTTATATTATATTACAATAAATATAATTATTAAAATATATACATTAAATATAATTAGTAAAATACATATATGTACATAAAAATGATTAAACTTATTACAGCCTCCCCCATAATAAAAAAGGACTAAAATAAGTTTAATCATTTTTATGTAGATAGATATATTTTACTAATTATATTTATTGTATGTACTTTAATAATTATATTTATTATACTGTTATGTAAATAATGTACATTGGGCGCAGTTGCTTTATGATAATTGGTCATGTGATTGTGTAAAAAGAAACATCTTGAAAAGATTCCATTAAGGAATGAAAGCTGGATTGATGTATTAAATAATATTGGTATTTATAGTGAGTTCTTTATTTCAGTTTTGTTTTAAATTGATTATTTTTAATTTTATATATACAAGGCAATATTATAGACAAATTTTAGCATTGAAATTTGATTATATATAAGTTAGTCTATAAAAGTTTGAATGATATATTTTATACTTCAGGAATCTTTAGCTATAAGTTTAATCCATCATTTAACTACAACTTTAAATTGTACAGGTTGTAATCGGTTTTAATATTTTGTTTCAGATATCAAAACTACAATCAATCATGTTAGCCATTCATATTTATATGAAAATGGTTATCGAGTTATTCTTATCTAAAAAGTAAACAAAATGAAAAATTGCTTAAACGTTAACGATACAATTACTGAAAAATGGGAATGAGAAATGAATTCTCTTTTACTGTTTCTATATAAAGACCATTGAGAGATTTTTTATTTTGTAGTGTACTAATTAAAATTTATTTAATCTATCTATATATAAATGTATCTATTTATATCTATCTGTTTATTTATATGTTTTTTTGTCGTTCTAGCTATCTATAACTTTTTGTTATTCTGTTTATGTGTGTTTACTTACTTGTCTCTCTGTCTATTTGTCTATATATTCAAGTATCTATCCATCTCTCTTTGTCTATTTATCTGAATTTATGTCTCTCATTCTAACTGCCTATCTATCTATTTATCTATCTATCTATCTATCTATCTATCTATCTATCTATCTATCTATCTATCTATCTATCTATCTATCTATCTATTAGTCTTATCTATTTATCTCCCGATCTTTTTATTAATTTATTAATTTATTATCTATATATTTATCTATGTCTTATCTTATCTATCTGTCAATCTATGTATCTATCAATCATTCATACATCTGTTCATCTCTCATTTTGTAATCTATCTATTATATATATATAAATTAACTAAAAAATATATAAAAATAAAAAATAAAATATATTTATTTGTCTAAACAGCTATATTTACTAAGGCTATAAACCTCAAGATTGTGCGCTGAAAATGCGAAGGTATGGATCTCTACAGGTCTTAATCACAAGCTTACGCTTTGAAAGAAAAGAGGGGAACCCTTCTTTACTTCAACCTATTTTCTATATAAATAGGTGAAGCATAAGCTTGTGGTTAAGACCTGTAGAGGTCCCTACCTTCTCATTTTCACGTACACAATCTTGAGGTTTATAGCCTTAGTAAATATTACTTATGTAATCAATGCGTCTAAATAAATTTATAATTATAACTAAACAGCTATTGTAATATTTCAATCAGAGAAATGGTTTTTACATATTTTCTGATGAAAATCAGATTTCTGATTGAAATAATAAAAAAGCTGTGTAGATAAGTCTTTTTTTTTTATCTATCTATCTATCTATTTATATATATATTTAATTTTCTGACTATATATTTATCTATCTGTCTTTTTGTTTATATCTCTGTCTATCTCTTACTTATCTATCTATCTATCTATCTATCTATCTATCTATCTATCTATCTATCTATCTATCTATCTATCTATCTATCTATCTATCTATCTATCTATATCCATTTATTTATCTATATAGCTAGCTATCTAATCATCTAGTTATCATTTTATCTATTTTTGTCTGACACTATTTCTCTTTCTGCCTGTTTGTTTACTTTATTCTCTTTTTGTGTGTGTGTATTTGTTTATCTATCTATATTTATATAGTTTACTCTAATCTATCTCTACATCTGCCTATAAACATATTTATCTGTCATCCAGATTTCTATTTCTCTCTCTCTCTCTCTCTCTCTCTATATATATATATATATATATATATATATGTCAATCTGTTTGTTTATACTTCTTACTATATCTCTTTATCGTTCACATCCATTTTTATAATATGATGAAATGATCTGTATATATCATAAATTTTCATATATCAATAATTAAATTTTAAACTATTGCACATAAATGAATATTTCCTTATTTTAAAAGCTATCGAAATATATGATATTGAAAATGAAGCCATTTGATAAAATATTTTGTTTTTTCTAATCAGTTATTAGTTTGTTTGTTTTTTATGACTATCAATTATAAATATTATATTGCAACTTTTCATAATATAAATTACACTGTATTATTAGTTTTATACAAAGTAATTTTTTTTTATTTCTCATAGTGAGGATTCGTTTATAAGCTTCCTCTTGAAAGCTTACATTTAAATTAAATAAAATTCAAAATAATATATACGGCGATCACCTGATCTTAATCTATTACTATATATATATGTGTGTGTGTGAGAATGTGTGTATGACTTAAAAATCCAACTATAGGATAAATAAATCTATATTTTTATAGTAGTTTGATATTAGACTTTGCCTTCTTAACTCAATTCTGCAAATTATATTGAAAGTCTATTTTAATAAACTCTGATAATCAAACATACATACAAAATAGTGTTAGTAATTATAAATCATCACATGATCACTATTTCTTATGCTTTCTCAAGCTGTAAAAACAGAAACAAAATTCTTCATACAGTAGTGGCACTCAGTGCAAGCCAGAGTAATCAATGGATGCCAGAAGATTTATGCATAAAATCCCTATCTAGTACCTACTTATCCAATATCCCCAGACTAGTTTCTAAAAAAAAACAGTAATAATTACTAATTTCATGTTTAATTACTCTTTTATACAATTGATCATTGTATCAGATGTCTCAAAATCCATGAACTCAATAACTCCAAATTTAAAAAATACAATATAATTTTCCTTAGAATGCATGGATACTCTAACAGCCTCCCATTTTATTGTGTCATGTACACAGTCACTTACCCACATAGTCATATTATTATCATCATACTAACAACATCCAATCACTATATATCATTATTGCTGCAAATTAGAAAGTTAATTTTTATTTTAATCACCAAAAAATACTAAATTAATAATGATAACTTTTCTGCCAAAGTAATGATTTTAGTTTAGTAATAAAATGAAAATAATTGGGAAAAAGTTCATTTGCTGAAATAATAAGATATTCAATAATATTATAACAAATTAACTAATCTTTAAATAATAATAGCATAATAGCATTAATTTTATACCTAAGCTTCTAAAGTAACTTCTATAGCATATTAAAGTAATCAATGAACATTAAAAATGCATAGTGTTGTACTAGATAGGAATGTACTGCATTAACAAAAAGCATTAAATTTTTATAGACTTTACAAAGGAATGTCTTCATAAACAATAAAATTAACATATCTACTAAACATAGTTAAACATATGGATATCAAATAAGTATACAATATTTAGTATTTTATCATTATTAATGTTAATATGAATACATGTGATTTAGAGAAATAGTGACTGAAAAAACACATTTAAATATGTATTTGCTTAAATTTGAGTACAGATCATATATATTTAAATGTCAGCTATTTTGTTCTATTTTAGATGTGTGTGTGTGTGTGTGTGTGTGTGTGTGGTGTAATAAAAATGTGAATTGTATAGAGTGCATATTATCTCTAATTTTTGGTATGTATATATATATAGGTTTAAAACCAAATGACATGAATATAATACTTCTAGTATATTTATCTTGAAAAAAATGATTAACACTAATGTTATGTAACCCATTGTTTTATTTCCATTCACGTTTAATCATATATAATTTTACAAAAGCTCAATGTAGTTGTTTAACTTTGATACTTTCTACATGTGTATTATTAATTTTCTTTGATGACATCAAATTAGTGATTAAGTAATAATTGATATACATTCCATTCTTTAGAATAGAGGATAGGTCAATGCTTCTTATGGCGGAACAATAAAATAGCTATTACTTGTCAATCATGTTAATTGGTATATTGCTAAAGTTTGAATTATTTTTCATTTAATATTTTATTTATTACTGAATTGCTATATATTTATTGAATGACTGTATGAATGGCTACTTTAAAAAAGCATAATTTTAAATTGAATTTTTAAAAAAAATACCAGACAGGACTTACATCAGGTCATGATGCAAGTAGGTAATCAACATTTTGTGAAATTTTGTTTCAGAGTCATATATTATGAGTAAATAAGCAAATATGTTTATCTAGCACCATGCTTGCAATTATATTTCATTCCAATATCAGCCTTTCAAGCTAATTGAGCACGAGCCTTTTGAGAGTGTTAAATAAATGAATACTCTCCTCTTCAATCCAAGATATAGTATTTATGCAGGAATAAAAAGAATCCCTCTTATTCCTACGACTCAAATTCTTTTATATGAGCAAATCTGAAGAACTGTTGAAGAGAGTGTGAGTAGATACTCACTTTAAATTACTATTTACGATGTTTTGCTCATATAAAAGAATTTGAGTCGTAGGAATAAGAGGGATTCTTTTTATTCCTGCATAAATACTATATCTTGGATTGAAGATGAGAGTATTCATTTATTTAACACTCTCAAAAGGCACGTGCTCAATTAGCTTGAAAGGCTGATATTGGAATGAAAGAGTCATATATTATAACATTTATTTAAAATTTGTAATTATATATATATTTTATTGCTCAAGACTACTTTATAAAAATAATTTTATAATCTTAGGTAATTATACATAAAGGCATTCTTTAGATTTATTTTTTGCTGATTTATATGTAAAGGTTTCATTTCCATACATATCAATAAAATATTCATTTGTTATATCTTTATTTACAACTGTAAAACTCTCTTCACTCACAACTTCTCTAACACAAATATAAACTTTAAACCTCAGTTAAAGATTAATATATCTGATTTTTTTAATTTTAAACATACACACACACACATGGAGTTATTCACCTTCCTCTTCCCCATGTGTAATATGCTTTGCATTTCAAAGATTATATGAATATATATATATATGTCTTTTTAATTCTACATTATTTTATGTAGAACTCTTTATTCTTCGGTATTATGTAGGTAATAGTCATTATTACAAATCTTCAAACGATCATTATGAGTCCTTCCTGTAATATGATTATTAGATTATGTAATTGGTTATACTTTTCAGTAAATCTTTTTTTCTGAAATTAATTAAATACAGTGATTGACATAAGGTGTGATTATTTGATAAATACTCCACAATTATTATAAACTCTATAATGTCTTAAAAGATTTTTTTACATAACAAATATTATTTTCAGACAAATATCTTCCCCATTCTTATGTATCTTATAATTTTTGAAAGTAAAATAAGTAATAGGCAATAATTTTTATTATCAAGTGACATCTTAACATTAGAGATAATATATTGACACCACTAGTTACTATAGTGAAACTCCATTATAAATTTTAATGATACATGCTACATGCGTCAGTGTGCACCTAAAAGAGAAGACAATTTGCATTAAATAAATTTCAAGGTGCAATTATAATAATAATCATTATTACTCGAAGAAATAATTAACTATCATAGCTTATTTTAAGACAATTCTGTAGTATAGTATATAAAGGTATAACAATATTTAAATAACGTATTGTAGGATAAAGACTTTGTCAAAGTTCATGCGTGATCTACACAAAGAAAAATCATAAGCATGTTAAAAAATCTTTCATGTTTCCTCAGTCCGTATTTCAACTCTTGTTATAAATATACCAGTTAAAAGCTATATCGCTATATTAAAAATCCTATATAGCATATACTGTATATAAATAAATATCTTTATGTAAACTTTATAAAAAAAACAAAGAATGTTTTCTTTATTGCTGTTTTATTCAAGAGCATTTATAATAAAAAAGATTTGTATTGGGAAATAAATACTTCAACTAAAATATTCAAGCTCTTCTAAATGATATTGTAAAAAAAATCCTAACAAAATTCAATATCTAAAATTGAATAAGCATTACTTAAGATTTTCAAACAATTCTCATTATAAATAAAATTTATAGCATACTTGAATTCACTCTATGAGAGCCAACGTAATCTAATTTTAAATTCTTATCTGTTGAACAATTTTCTTTTTTTTTTTTTAAACTAAATTATAAACACTTGCTAAGAATGTTGTTACCTTGTGACAAATAATCGAGGAAATAATCAATATTTAGTTTGTATTAAAATTTATTTACATTTTTAAAAAAAAATCTTTTATAAAATAATTATTCAAAAAATTTTGTTAGGAATTATTTTATTAATATTCACACATGCATGCTTTATCATTACTTTTTTCTGCATAAACAATAATATTTTATCGTGTTGTTTAAATGATATATGCTCGAATACGAATGTCAGTTGCTAATATCATTAGCTATATAAAACATATTTTTTCTAACTTGAATGCAATCAGCAATGAAAATATACATAAATAAAACATGTGATACATCGTAGAATGGTAAAAAAAAATTGAAAAAGGATTTTTTTTTAAAAAAATAAATAATAAATATATATCTTGATTACCATTGTTATATATTAAATTTTAAAATTAATTTAACATCTTTAGTTTAACATTTATTAACATTTATTGTAGAACAATGATTTTGATATTAGTTTTCTTAGAACTAAATCATATATAACAATTTCTGTTTAATATCATATGATCACCATCTCTTATGCTAGCACATAACTGTATGGAGAGTTTTGCCTGTTTAATTTCTGCTTAACTTATTTTTTGCCTTTTCACAATTATCATACTATGTTTTTATTATTTATGGTACTTGTTTTGGTAGTATTAAATGAAATTTTATTCAAAAGACACCAATTTCTTTTTTAGTATTTTTGGATACATAGGATTAGATTATTTTTTAGAATCATCAATGATTTAATAAATTTTTAAATAAAAAACTGAATAAAAATACTAATCCTTTAATCTGTTTAATTATTAATATTTTTTAAAAAAATATTTATCTTGTATATAAAATCTCTATTTTCTCTAATATCTGATTGGTGGTGAATATATGAATGTTTGTCCATAAGGCTGTCATTTGTCAAATTCACAACCTATCATCTGTAAAATTCACAATCATTTCACCATTAATAAACCATAAGGGTTGTCTATAACTGCCATACACCAAATATAACAGGTATATATTTAATACTTTAAATTTTAATTTAGCTCTATTAATACCTTGTTGGATACATTTCTGAACAATATCAAAGAGGCCAGGTTGTTCCAAAAAAATTTTTTATCAATTGCAAATTTTTTACACTTATTTATATAATATTAAAATCTTTTTTCTAATTTACATTTTTACATTAAATTAAAAAAAAATGTTAAAGCAACCAATTAAAAAAACCTATTATAAAAAGTATAACCTTATTAAAATAAACTATTATGTTTGTGCATAACACTGCCATTCTACCATTAGTAACTGTATTTTTTTACAAAGCAGTTGTCCATAATTATTAAAATCTTTTGTTTAATTTACATTAAATCTTTAAAAAAAATTATTAAAGCAACCAATTAAAAATGATGACCATTCCAAAGCTGGGTACATCTGGTAGTAAAATAAAATTGCATTTCATTAATAAATGATTATATCATATTCAAGTAATATATGAAATTGATGAACATAATGCATTTCTATTGGACAATTTCAAATAAAATAATGAGTAGACTTTTATTTTCATAAATTAATTGACTATAAAAAAATTATGCTAAGATATAATTGAGATAGTTTTTAATATAAATTACATTTGAAATTTGTTTTTACTTTTTGCATTTGGATCAAAACTTGTCAAATATGACGTTTAGTTTAATTTGAGTATTAAAAAATAAGTTACAGTTTTCTTATTATAATTATTATTAGCAATAACTTAGAAATAAATGTGATCATTTAAATTTGGAGTAGAAAAAATAGAAATAAAGATTAAAAAGTACTGATGTATTCAGCTATCTATATTTTATTTTCTCTTTAATTGAATCTTTAAATACTACTTTGACATCATGAAAGAGTACTGGGGTGACTAATTGATCAATTGAAGATTCTTTGGATTTGGAGAAAGAAATTTAGTGTTCTAATACTACAATGATATTATTTATAAATTCAATGTGATATCTAAAACCTCTTACTTTTCATTGACAGATCTTTTTTGTGTGCAAACTTTTAATACTATTTGTCTTTTCAATTTCTTTTCTGATTTTGAGTAAATGGGAGAGAGGATGTGGAAGATTAGGAACAATAAAAAAAATAGTGTCAATTGTAAGTTTTTAAGACTGATTTTGATTTTTCATAGGAGAGAGGTGAAAAAAATATGACATATGTTTTCAAGATTGATATTGATTTCTCATAATACTACTTAATATTGGTTTATAAAATTAGTTTATGTAAATAATTTCAAACAACCTCTTCTTATTTGCAATTGACAAATTGGTTTGAAATTTTTTATTCTTATATGTCTTCACAATTTTTAAATTTTTCTTGTTTGCTTTTTAAAAAGGTAATGAGAGTGGGGATAAAAAATACTTTCAATTGTAAAATTGT
Organism: Epiperipatus broadwayi; assembly: GCA_028023455.1. NCBI lineage: Eukaryota > Metazoa > Onychophora > Udeonychophora > Euonychophora > Peripatidae > Epiperipatus > Epiperipatus broadwayi. The sequence goes on from JAQFVV010000075.1 coordinate 2,545,559, forward strand.
TTTTGACTTTGCTATGAAAACAAAAATTGGCAGCTCCATTCAATAAGAATTCAAAATCAAACAATCCAAAAAAAAAGTGAACCAGATGACTTTGAAACAAGAATAACCACAACTTTTTTTTAAAAAAAGATTAAAATAAAAATGTTTTCTTATTTTTTTGGATTTCCATTATACCCAATAATTAATTGTTTTTTTTTTTATTTCCTTCGCAAAAATCCAATAAGAACAATTGCCACCTTGTACCTGAGTAATTTGGAAATGTGGATGAACAATGCAAAATTACTCAAAACTCTCTTCTCCTTGGCTTTTTTTTTTCCACTACAGATGACTGATGTCTAAATGAAAAACATGAAGATGTTTTATTCTGACTCTTTTTTTTAAAAAAAAGACAATTTAAATGAACAACTCTGACTATAATCTTTCCATTTCTTTTCAAATTCATAACTTTTTAATATTATTAATAAAGAACATAAAGTTGATTTTTAAATTAATTTCTAAAAAGGAAAAAAAAGTGTTTGTCAAGAATGGCAATGACAAAGTATTTCTTTTTATCTTTTACTTTCTGTCATATTTTTGAACTATCAATGAATCTAGCTTTTTAGATACATGAAGTATTTTAAATTTATCAATTAGTTACCACAGAATTATTCCGATGTAGATGCATTTTTTTCAAAATACAATTAAAGAGAATATCTAATGTAGATAGTCAAGTACATTGATATTTAATAAAATGATAAAGTAAATTTTGCAATTTCTAAAGAATTTAATTCAGTTTTTATAAATTGTTTTTAAGATCAGATGGCTTTACATTTGTATGATCTTTATCAAAACAAGATTAAATGTATTATATTTTAATATTAAAAGAGTTATATTAACTTTTTAAGTAGAATATCAATCACATTTCAAATTTAAATAAGTTGATAGGATAGATATATTATTAAAAGTAGTTCACATCTTTATTCAGAAAGATGACAAAAATACCATTTTTTCTGTTTAAATTGTCATTAATATTATATAAAAGTTGAATATATTAATATAATAAAATTGTGATATTATTTTGCAGCTTAGTAAATTACTTTTATAGCAAATAGTTTATTGCTTAGGGAATTTAGAAAGGTTTAATCACAGAAAGTGGGAAAACTAAGCCACAATCCATGGACCTTGAGATTCAAACTTTGCCACTATACCTCTGCACCAAATTACTCAGAGTAGTGTTGATGAATCATATACAGATACAGGAATACATTTAGTAGGCTGAGAATTCTTACTTTTGTCATAAGGCAGAACAATTAATAATGAATCATTTTGGAACTACATTTAAATGGAAATTTTACTCAGGGCAGTTTAGTTTATTGATACCTTTGATTTCACAAATGTGGAAGGATTCTGAAAACAGTTTTTAAAATAGAATGATTTTCTAAATCTATCATGTTAACCATGTGTAATATATTATTCTTTTTAATGCATAGACATATTGCAATGGGTAAATGTATTATTATCACTTTTAATCCTTCTCTAATATATCATAAACATAAAGTTTTTTAAAATTTTAATATCACAAAGAGTTATTTTAGCTTTCAAATTTAAATGAAATAATGGGATATGTATATCATTAAATGTAGCTATCAAAATGTGTGTTTGATTATTCAGATGATGATGATGAAAATACTCCTTTTGTCAGTTTAAAATATCTAATATTATATAAAAGTGTAATATACTAATGTAATAAGACTGTGACATTGTTCTTTTTAAATTAATATATTACTTGCAATAAACTAATAAAAAATTAAAATAAAATAAAACTCTTCTGAATCTATGGACATAGAACTTTAGAATCTGCCAATTTAACTCTTGCATTTAATTATACAGGGCAGTGTGATT